>OX424540.1:3639640-4248640 GCA_949152445.1 Cerastis rubricosa | reverse complement strand
TAATGTTACCACCGCTCTTAGTAGCGGCGAGCGAGCAGGCCAGCAATGAAGCCCAGCACTGAATCCCGCCGTTGTTCAGACATCACACTCAGGCGGGGGATATGGTGTTCGGAAGGTTTCGCTTCTCATCACGATCACTCCTGTCCAAGTTCGTTTTGAACGGCCTCGTTTTCTCGTCGAGGGTGCAAGGCCCACAGCGACGACGGAGGAGCTATGCCCCTCACAGGAAGGAGACCAGACCTGTGCCCAGCGAACTTTATCGATTGATTAAACAATCTTGAATTGCAAAAATAACGTAAAGAACCGTTTCTCAACCGAACCAGAGCCGTGAACTTGATAAACGTGCTGCCATTGAAACAGATTTTTAGGGTTCCGTAGCCGAATGGCAAAAAACGGAACCCTTATAGATTCGTCATGTCTCTGTCTGTCTGTCTGTCTGTCCGTCTGTATGTCACAGCCACTTTTTTCCGAAACTATAAGAACTATACTGTTGAAACTTGGTAAGTAGATGTATTCTGTGAACCGCATTAAGATTTTCACACAAAAATAGAAAAAAAAACAATTAATTTTGGGGTTCCCCATACATAGAACTGAAAACCAAAAATTTTTTTTCATCGAAGCCCTACGTGTGGGGTATCTATGGATAGGTCTTCAAAAATGATATTGAAGTTTCTAATATCATTTTTTTCTAAACTAAATAGTTTGCGCTAGAGCCACTTCCAAAGTGGTAAAATGTGTGTCCCCCCCCCTCTAATTTCTAAAGTAAGAGGAGGAAAATTCTGAAAATATTTAAGTTTGTAGAACGTAAAAAAAACTATCAACGAAAATTGGTTTCAATAAGATATGATGTGATGATATGTGTTTTTGAGATATTGGACTTTTTGATCAAACTGCAGCAGTAACTTTGTTTTTCATTAACATACTATGAAAAACCAATTTAGTTCTGCGGTTGAGTGGAAGTTTAAAACTAATACTACTAACTAATGAATGACAGTTCAAGATATTGTTTGGGGCTATGGAACCCTGTGTGCGAGTAAGACTCGCACTTGGCCGGTTTTTTTAATTGAGTCAGTTGAGTGGATGGGCGGATTACTAACACTTGCACCGGCGCCGAGATGTCTGCCATATGCCACGTGGCACACATATTCAAAGCATTTTAAAGAGTTCGTTTCGAGGTATTCCATGAAGCGCACCCAAACGAAGCGCACCCAGACGAAGCGCACCTAAAGTATTCCACTTAGCGCACCCGTAGGTGCGCTTCAAATAAAAATTTAAAATAATTAATTTCCTATTCCACGAAGCGCACCTACGAATATCACTTGCATAGTGCGGGGACTAAGAAATAAAAATGTCGATAGAAGAAAATATTTATTATTTAAAGGAGGACTAACTTAATATCTAACATCTTTCAGTTTCATTGTGATACAATACTTGTAATTTTCATAATGTTCATATTTTAATCCCATAGATAAAACGTATACATGATGCGCTAATAGGCTAATAGTCAACGCGTGCGCCCGCCACTGCATTTCCGAGCCAACCCGAATTTAGCCGAGCGTTTCCGGAACTTGTTTACATGCTTATTCTCATTAAACTATCGCGACGTCACGGGCTGAGTGTATGCAATTGTGCGACCGTCTTGTTGTTTTTGTTTTCTGATTTTCGTGCAATTTATTCAAACAAAATAATGGAGCCGATGGCAGGTCCAAGTAGTAGAAATTTTAACCCATCTATTAATTACGTACTTGGCCGGAAGGGGACACAAGTGTTAGTGTATAATAACAAACAATATCGTAAACACAAGATTTATAAAAACGGTAATGCACAAGGCATTAAGGCGGTGTATTAAAAAAGAGTGCAATGGCTTACTCACGTTAAGTAACTTGGAAGAAGTTATTAAAATAAAGGAACATAAATGTGCCTCAAACGTTTTGGAGACCCAAATTAAGGAAGCAATGCATGGACTCGAGATGCAAGTTGTTTCCACCATGGAGCCCATTCCTACAATCTACAAGCAAAAACTCAATGATACGTTGGACCGAGGATTAAATTTAGTCAGCAGTATGCCACAATTTTAAAATTTTAAGTTCGGCCTCTACAATAAAAGAAACAAATCTCTCGGTGTAAATAGATTATTTGCGAAGTCACCTATAGATGTACAACAAGCATTTCACAAGTAAGTAGAGTTAATATTTCCTTAGAATTTTATGAAAATATTGAGTCATGGACTATGTATTTTTTTAATTTGAACGTTACCAGGCCCCTCAGAAAGTATTGCGAAAAAAAGTTTTTATATATGGGAGACTGGCCAGTTATTATGTTTTTCGAAAATATGATTATTTATAAGTAAAAATAAGTAAGTTCCAATTTCAAAATTTCCCTCCACATTTTTTGCGAGTTAATTCAAAGTATTGTGTCTCACTGAAATATGGATCTGCGCCGGGAACATTTTAGAGCTATGATTTTATACGATTTCAAGTGTCGCCTGAAACCGGATGAATCGTACGATAGACTTCAAATGGCATTCATGGATGAAGGCCCTTCCAAGGCAACCGTGTATCGTTGGTATAACGAATTCAAGCGCGGTCGACCAACTTTGGGGGATGACGAAAGAAGCGGTCGCCCTTTGACGGCTGTTACCGAAGAAAACGTGCTAGCAGTGAAAAATTTAATCCAAGACAATAGGCGAATTACATATCAGGAGATTCAACACATATTGAAGATTGGATCGGGAAGCGTTCACGAGATTCTACACAGCCATCTTCGCGTGAGGAGGATAGTATCACGCTGGGTGCCGCACAACCTCACCGATGCTCAGAAGCAGGCCCGGGTGGAATGGTGCCGTGATATGCTTAACAAATTTGAAGCAGGCTCGTCTCGGCGTGTTTACGACATCGTTACAGGTGATGAGTCCTGGATTTATCAATACGACCCAGAAACCAAGCGCCAGTCGACTGTTTGGGTGTTTCAAAATGAGCCAACGCCTACCAAAGTGAAGCGATCTAGAAGCGGGGGTAAGATTTTGATCGCTAGCTTTTTTAATTTGACTGGCCACTTGGTATCAATTCCCTTACGGGATCAAAGAAGCATTAATGCCGAATGGTATACTTCCAAATGTTTGCCAGAAGTTTTCTCTGTTATAAGCAACAAGCGACCAAACACAGGGCTCCGCGGGCTACTGCTCCACCACGACAATGCACCTGCGCACACCGCACTCAAAACGAGGGACTTCCTGGACAGCACGCCAGTCAAACTCCTGGGTCACCCTCCTTACAGCCCTGATCTAGCACCGTGTGACTTCTTTTTATTCCCAAAAATAAAAAATCAGCTCAAAGGGATACAATTTTCGTCGCCGGAAGATGCGCTGGCTGGGTTCGAGCAGGCTGTAAACGAGGTGTCTGCGGCGGACTGGAAAAAGTGTTTTGAAAACTGGTTTAGGCGCATGAATCTTTGTATAGAGGCTGGTGGAAAGTACTTTGAAAAGATTTAATAAAAATATATGTACGTATAGAACAATTTTTTTTAGTTTCGCAAAACTTTCTGAGTGTCCCACGTATTATAATAAAATAAAGCTCATGTAAAAGTTTGCTAATATCTTAGCAAAGAAATTCGTGCATGCCATTTTAAATTCTATATGGGATAAGGTTGATAATAATTTTTGATTTGAAAAGACATTTGTTTTGTTAATGCTGTGACCAGTTTATCCGTCGCAGATATTGAACGACTTTGGGAGTAGCTATATCTAACATGGCAGCTTTTATTTTGTAAAAGAAAGAAAGTCACGGATGTTTCAGAGAAAGCATTTTTTTTACCTTACTTTCTTCAATATGTGCACATCCTGTGTATTCATATGTATATATTTGTGGCAATATACAATTATTATTATTATTTATTTTAGTACAAATGATTTGAGAGAAGTATTTATTTGATATCCAGGTACCTCAACCGTTTCAAGATTTTGTACTTGCTGACTATAACGATGGAAAAACGAGAATACTTTTATTTGCTACACAGAAGAGTAGACAGCTTGAAAGCTGCGGTCATATATACTGCGACGGAACTTTTAAATGCGCGCCTAAACTATTTCTTCAAATTTACAGTATCCACGGTGAAGTTGAAAATATCGTTAAACCTTTAGCCTATGCTTTATTACATAACAAATAAAAATCGACCTATAAAATATTATTTCAATTATTAAAAACAACAATATACCAACATGCAAGTCAACGTTTTCACAAGCGATTTTGAGGAAGCTGCCGTCAGGAGTTTTACAGCAGTATTTCCTAACGCACAGATTATGGGATGCTATTTTCATTTTAAAAAAGCAATAAAAAAAAACTAGAGAATTAGGTTTACATAAGAATAGCATAAATAGAAAACATGTTGCCTTAAGTACGGTTTTGCCACATTTACCGCTGGAAGACTTGGATGAGGCCTGGCTCTACATCATGAGCGAATGTCCTCAAGGAGAAAATATTTCTAGGTTTAACGATTACATCGTAACTCAGTGGCTCGAACATAAGTTATGGCACGACAAATGGTCGTGTTATAACGTAAAAAATAAAACAAATAATTATATAGAGTCTCATTACTCTGAAATAAATAAAATTTTCAATAAAAACAGAGCCATAAATCTGGCAAAACTTTTAGATTTCTGCCAAAAAAATTGCAATAATTATGCCGAAATTAGAGTAAAAATGGGTGTTTGAAATCATCAAAAATATGCTGAAATAAAAAATAATATAATCAAAAACACAATAAAAGATTATAAAAATGGCTTAATTTCAGTTGGACATTGTCTAGAGAAATTAAGATTCTGATTAATAATAATTTATTTAATTGAAAAGTTTAGATACTAAATTACCCATTTCTTCAAGATTATTTAGGAATCTTATAGATTGTGATTTGTGATTTTAAACAGCCTGTGATTTTACATAAAACTAGAGTATTTTTATTATTACTTAAAAGGTGGCTATACGAAAACATCAACATAAATCTCAATAGAAAACTATATTTCCAATATTTTTTATATTTGTCCAAGTTTTTGTTGCAATTATGGAACAATCTGTGATTTTTTTATGTTAAAGTACAGTATTTTTATTATTCACTAAATAAGTAGCTATAAGAAAACTTCAACATATATCTCTATGTAAAATAATATTTACATTTTTTTTGATATTTAATTTTGTTCAAGTTTTTATTGTAATTATGAAACCATCTGTGATTTTTTTTTATGATAAGGTAGAGTATTTTTATTATTCACTAAACAGTAGCTGCCTTTTTGAAGAAAACTTCAAAATAGATCTCTATGTAAAACAATATATCTCTATGTAAACTCTATGTATTATAATATATAATATGTATTTACAATGTTTTTGATATTTGTTCAAGTTTTTATTGTAATTATGAAACAATCTGTGATTTTATTAAGAACATGAAATAAAAAAATAGAAAAATAGTTGAAAAATAATTATTTTTTGGGAAAGATAATTATAAAACAATCTTTGATTTAAAATAGTAAGATTACAAAAATGAAAAATATTGTGTCACATTATTATAATGAAACTGAAAGATGTTAGATATTAAGTTAGTCCTCCTTTAAATCATAAATATTTTATTCTATCGACATTTTTATTTCTTAGTCCCCGCACTATGCAAATGATATTCGTAGGTGCGCTTCGTGGAATAGGAAATTAATTATTTTAAATTTTTATTTGAAGCGCACCTACGGGTGCGCTAAGTGGAATACTTTAGGTGCGCTTCGTCTGGGTGCGCTTCGTTTGGGTGCGCTTCATGGAATACCTCTTCGTTTCGACGATGCGACGCGACGCGGCGTTTCAATAATAAAATTCAATTTAATTATTGTCTTTAGTCGCGGTTTTGTTGTCTAAAAGATGATTTATTTGTTCTTACATTATGGCTGGTTTCTTTGTAACCGACTTCCAAAAGAAAGAGATTATCCATACGTCTGAATGTTTTTTTTTTTGCGCGTTTATTCGTTCAGCGCTATCTTCACCAATTATTATTGTGACCCGATTTCAATGATCCTTTTTTTGTTTGGAAAAGTATTATTTCGAGATGGTCCTGTTTATTTGGTGAAGATCTAATGCTGACTTTCGAAGAAAGCCACTAGAACTTTTCAATAATAGTGAGCAAATCTGTTTTGATTGCTGCAATCACTTGGATATGTTTTGTTAAAATAGAAGCGCACAACTAGATTTTCATATTACAGTAGTCCAATGATATTTAGACCTGCATTTAGTCATCGCTTCTTGTTGTTGGAAACAGGAAAATGTTCCTTAGAGTAACATTCCTAATATTCTATCAAATATCCGTTCTGAGGAATCTGAGGTAGTACGCTGTAGGAAACCCCCAGGATATTTTACAAAGGCCCACTACTTATCCCGTTTAAAGTGGTTTAAAGATATAAAAAAAATCGATTTATGTATTCCCCTCTATTAAATTATCCCCCAATCCAAAGGCATTCCGATTAAATACCATATAGTGTCAATCGCTCACCTTTGCTCCAATAAGAACCAACTTTATCACATAGAAAATAACAATGAAAAATATTTCTTAAACCGCTACTGCTCTTTCAAGAATTAATTGAAAGAGCCACGATAAATAAAAGCGAACCTTTAGCGATTAGGAATTGAATCTAGAATGGGTTTATTAAAAGGGTTGATTCACGTCACGTTTCAAATTAAATCAAGTGTGATTGGCTTGGGGCAATCTCATGGTGTTTGCAATAAGGTTGCAGAATTGTATTCTCACGTCAATTGACGACGTTTTCTGGTGAGAAACAACTGCATTATTACTTTTATTTCCTTAACGAGGTTATTTTATAAAACGATAGTTACGGAGTTAGTTACGGAATGAGAATATAGAGTGTATGTGTAGAGTGTATGTGTATGTCGTGTTAAGTAGTTATTATACAATAATGGTGATGTGGTAAGGTCGAGCCTCATCAAGTAATTATATAAAAACACGCCTTCAAATATTTATTCTTACATTGTACAGTCACGATCACCAATATCTATACACCTTTCTAAATTTAAAAGCGATTTTTGCGAGAAATAATAAATAACGATTGCAACTTGGAGACAGGATCTATTTCATAATAATACTTATGAGTTCGGTAATATCCCACGAGATCGTACTCCTGGGTTAAAAGTATCCTATGGGTTAATCCAGGTTATTAACTATCTGTGTTCTTTCTGTCAGTTCTTCCCTTTAGAGGTCTACGTTTTGAAACATACCACTTCAATGTTTTGAGCAACCGACCGACTTCTCAACAATTTATTTAAATAAATGGTTTAGTTGAAACATAATATACTGTGACTTTGACACTTGGTACTGACCTGATGTTCTCTCGCAGTTGCTTCTGTACAGCTCTCAGTTTATCAAGGAATGTAGCAGTCTGGTCGAAGTACTCAATAGCATCAGTGACGCTGCCATCTTGGTGTTTATTGTCCACGATCTGCTGGTTCCTGTAACCAAAACAGATCAGCATAAGTCACAATGGGTACAGTCGAGCAATCGCAACGTCCCCGACATGGGGGCGCGGCGGGCGGGATGTGGGCAAGCCCTTTCCCCGCGGAGATCAGCATGCACCCGTTAAAACGGGTGCCTCATAGGGGTACCATATAGGTGTGGTAATTGGCGAGTGCGTGTAAACAGCGCAACTCGCCAGTGTGTAGTTGTCATTATGTCCGGTAGGAGGCGCCAGCGGCGCTGAGCGCTGCGCGCTTAGCTACGGCGAAACTTTACCGTAGCGAGCGCCGCTATCTTCACGCCATCTCGGCGGCTTGACATCGCCAGGTGAGACCTCCGGTTGCCCGGAGGAGGCCCAGCAGATGCAGACCTGCCAGAGGTGACTTTGGTGGCGCACCCTACCGCTGAGGATGTTGACCCCCGTCCGTTGCGCTCTCAGAGCTAGCCGATTACGTTCCGGACTAAGAGGTCGTAATGAATGTGTTTGAGCGGCAATGTACTTGTGTAACGCCGCTCATGTTGCGAGCGAAAGGCGAGCCCGCGCCGCACGATCGTCGAGTAGGTATTTATGCATGTTGAGTCACATGGGTGTCTGGTCGGGCGCGTCATGCCTATATTAACTTAGAACACGACGCGCTTCGAGTGTATGTTATGTTTGTGGAGTCTTATTGATTGGGTAAATCGCGTGTCGATGGGTGCGACTTACCCTGGTGCGTCAAGTCCAGGGGTGACGACGGCTACGTCACATCCGCAGGCACCAGGTCGCTCGAAGGGCGACATGGGCAGGAAGCGGGCATTCCTGCGGTTGGCGTAGTGCCGCGGACGCGGTGTGCCATCGTGAGTCGGCAGTCGCTAGTGGCCCCTGGGTACTATACCTGGGGCGACCATGCGACGTCGGCTCCTGTTAATCTGGGTATAAGTTGCTTACCTGAGGAGGAGGCGGAGAGGGGCGGCCTTCTTCGTAAGGCCGCGGCAATCCAGCTGTACTCAACGGGCTAGCCCTGGTAGAGCTGTAGTAGTTGGGCGAGCCCGTCGAGAATGACCAGCTCTGCATCCTGGCCCTGCCTTATGGCCCTGATAAGGTCCAATAGCAGCCTGATGGCGCAGGCGGTGAACTCACTTGAAGGTGGAGATTGGCGCTGTTGCGCTGGGGCGCCGGCAAGCGGCTGGTGTGTACTAGGCGCCGCTACTGGATGAGCGGCGACTGTAATCATGTCTGTGGGTGGGGCGGGTTTCCTCGCCCTCTTCCCCTTCTTCTTGCCGGCGCCGGTGGCGGCGTCGGTAGGAATAGTGGCAGTCGTAATGGTAGCGGTTGCCGCGGGCGCCTGAGTCGCCGCCTGCGCTGGGACAGGGCCAGGGTCCTGTCTGGATTGCGACGCGGGAGGTTGGGGTTTCTTCCCCCTCTTACTCTTACCCCCGCGTGGTCTCTTTTTCCTCCGCCTCGAGGCGGGAGCGTCTTCGTCCTTTGAGGGCCCGTTCGCTGTCGCCATTAGCGACGTACTAGGGGCCTCATGGGCCTCCACTTGAGTTTCTGTGGCCGTCGTTTCTCGGCGCTGCCGGGAAATGGCGACAGTGCCCGCTCTTTTGTTCCGAAGCTCTCTCCGGAACACGGGGCACCCGCTGCTAGACGCCGGATGGTCACCTGCACAGTTCACGCAGGTGGCCTTCTCTGTCTTCGGGCGTGGGCAGTCTCGGGCGGCATGGTTATCCCCGCAACGCACACATGCGAGCGGGCGGTGGCACTGGTGCGAGCTGTGTCGAAACAGCTGGCACCGGTGGCACTGGGCGGGCCCTTGTTTGCTCCGCCAGGCATCGATACGGACACCCCGCATGCTAAGAAGCTCGGTGGTGTCGTATATTGTCCTGAAATCAACTTGCCTCTTGAGGACCGCGTGGAAGAGGCAGCCAGGTCGTGCGCCGCGCGCTTTAATGTTACGGACGTACTCTGGCTCGTAACCACGCGACCTCAACTCCTCGAGAATATCCTCAGGGTCCGTGTCCGCTGGCAGGCCCCTGATGGCCACCTTTACACTACGCTCCGCCGGTAGTGAATAGGAGAACCAACTAAGGCCCTCCGACTTCTCCAGGTCCGTGAGGTACCTCTGGATCACCCTATACTCGTCCTCGGTTTCGGGTAGAAACCTAATTCCACCCTGGAAGGGACGAGCATTCGGTGGGCGACCCAGAACGGTCCTCACAGCCTTGAAATGGAAGGCCCAGTTGGGCAACCTTTCCACCACTAGCGGGGGGTAACGTGGCTGGTCCCTCTTCTTCGCCTTAGCCGTTGCGTCTGCGCTCGTGCTCTGCGCGGGGGCTGCGGCGGCGGGAGGCAACAGTAATTGGCCCTTTGTTTTCTGTCCAGTGGGCGGGCGGCGGGCCGCCTCAGCGAAGGTGGGCGAGCCGACTCCGGCCCTGCCGCGCGGATCGCGCTGCGGGAGCGGGGAGTCGGGGCAGACACGCTTCGCCTCTTCGGCGGCATCGTCGTCCGAGCTGCGTGGGCGGCGCTGGGCACGGGTCTCGAGCGAAGGCTCGTGTCCAGACGCCACTGAGTTGGCTGGTGAGGAGTCATAGGCTGGTGCACCTACCTCTAGGTCGTCGTCGTCCATGTCGCTGCCCACGCTTGAGTAGCAGGGCGACATGGGCGCGGGCGAGTCCTGGGCCGAGTTGCGGGGCGGAGGCGGCGACAGCGGGCCCGTAGTCACCAGCGTCGCGGCGGCTGAGCCTGCCAGCAAGCGGTGAGGTGCGGGTGTTGCGGTGCGCCCGGCTCTTGGTGCGGCGGCGGCGGGCCGTGCATGCGTGGCTAAGCACGCGGCAGGGCGCGACGCGGCCGGCACAGCCTGGGTGTCAGCGACGGTCGGGGTTGGGCGCGCAGAGCGCGGGTTTGCGGGGCGGGCCGCATGTGTCGCGGTCGCTCGGTCCGCCTGCGCATCGAAGCGTAGGGGGGGAGCGACGGCACGAACAGCGGGCGCGCGGCTACTGGTCCCGGACGGACCCGGGTTAATAGGCACTGGGCGAAACGCAGGCGGCCGTAAAGGAACCGCCGGGGTGCGCACGGATGGAGGAGTAACGTGGGTACCTGGGCTGCTGCGAGGCGGCAGTGTAGGAGGTGAGGCCGGGAAGGCCCTCCTTCGCTCCACGTCGCCGTCAGCAGCGGCATCAGGGGCACTACACTTAGCGTTAGTAGGAGGCGACATTTTTTTAGGCATCACTGTTTGGTGTGGCCTCTCCGCAACCGGAACGGTGCAGCTGCACCGGGCAACACGGGGGGCACCCGCTGCGGACCCACAGGCACCTGGTGCCCATGGATACCCAACGGGTACCTTCCACGACGATAAAAAATTTTATTTTAAAATTTTTCCGGTTCGGACGGTACCAGTAAAAAGTTTTTAACCCGCCTACCCACTTCACGAATTATAAATTTGGGCGGTCGGCCAATCACAGCCCGCGCCAGAGGTGGCGCAGGGGACTTCGTTGGCGGCCAGCGGAGGCCTGCACAGACGATGGTGACTTTTACGCGCACGAGTCAAAAACTTACCAGCTTGGGTGAAGCCACAAGCCGATCCTCACAATGGGTGAAAAAAAAACAAAAGAAATAAGAAATTGGTCTAAATGATGTGCATGTCACCAGTTCTGGCCTCAAGAGATAAATACCATTTTAAACCAATATTATCCTGCATTCAAGAAAATAAAGAAATAAATATCAAATTGGTCCAAATGATTTCACATATCACCTGTACTGCTAGGTTTAAAGAGCCAAATAAACAAGCAATGATAGCTCAAGCGTTGGCCCAATGTTTGGAGATGGGCAGACACCAAGATACAAAGAACATGTGGGTCTAAAATGGCCCCTTTTAGCAGAATCATAATAGGATAATATTCATATGAATTACGTTACAATTTGTAAAATGGTTACAAAGTGACAATTCATCTAGACGCGAGTCAGCGTGTCAAGCCAAGGTCAATATCGTCTGTAATCATTTTAGACCCTTGGTTATCTCTGGAGACCAAATAATCACTGACCACAGCCGTTGAAGAATTTGACGGTTTCATTGAAATAGTGGATGCTTACATAAAGAAAGTCCTAAGAAAAGATAAAGATTTATCACTCCTGTAAGCGAGATCATACAAAAACAATGAAACTACTTCACCCGCACCGTTTCCAACTTGCCCGTACTGAGCACTTGTATCCCTAAATCTGGTTGAATGCTCTTTCGCAAATTTGGTTTGAATATCGCATTCTTCAAATATTTGTAAGAACTATGGATGGAGAACTGCATTAATTTGGTCTACTTACTTCTTCTCCAAGTCCTGGTACTCATTGCTGTCTTCCTTGATATCCTTATGAAGTGGTATGAGAGACGGCACCAAGTTCAGCGTATTGTCTAACAGATCCCGTCCCAGAATCATATGGGCTATGTACCTGAGAAAAAAATATGATTAAGGTCTGCTGCTCGCTTGAAGAAGCATGGTGATCGAAGATCATGCCTTCTGAGTATGGGAAGAGGTGTTTGCCCTGCTATGGGACAGTAATAGGCTGATACTATTTATATTCATGATAATTTCAAAAGCAAGTCCACTCCTTAACAATTGGTAGGTCCTCCTCAAAAATGTAAACTTAAAACTTTCCACTATCAAGCTAAGGCATCTTTTCATTTAGGGAAAAAACGAGCGCTTAACAGTAATTACGCACTAAGGCCAAGATGCACCAAATTTCAATAAATGCGATTTAAGCTCAGCATTTTAAAAACTTCTTTCCGTCCCTGCCACCGTCTGGCGTCTCTTCAAATGATTGCCAGAATCAGAACGAGGGTTTTATTGACGTTTAACGATAAATACATTTAGTTATCTGTGGTGCAAGCTTACTACAAGTTCGGTAACAGACTGTCTCCTCACGATAGTTTTTATTACCGTTGGTCAGTAGTATCAACTGTAAGCAGTGAAAGCCTAGTGGAATGACCGTACGACTGCGAAGTCATAGGTCTCGAGTTCGAACCCAAGACACGCACCTCTGGTTTTTCGGATATTTGTGCGTGTTGTGTACTTATCTCTTTTATTTACTTGCTTCGGTGAAGGAAAACATCGTGAGGAAACCAGCATGCTTGAGAAATATTTCTCGACGGCATGTAAAGCCAGGTCAAAGGCCCATGGCCAGCATAAAACCTCTGACACCAGATCAGGCATAAACCCCATGTTATAGAAGAACTGCTATCAACCATGACAGAGTTGCAAAACTACCCGTTAATTGGTCGTACCTAAATGATAAGGTATCAAATTCCTAACTGTTTTACTTTGCTTGTGTAGCTCTATGCTTACCTTTCATAAGCTCGGGGTTGTAGATACCCTCTGGCGAAGTAGTTGATACCTAATACGGAGCCGATGCCCTTACATTCGATGCTCCGGAGTAGATTCTTGAATCCAACCAGGTACCTGGGAAAAAGCAATACGTTGATCACGATATTAAAGGAACATGACGGACGACGGTATTTTTAGAGATATACTTTAGTATATAAACCCGGACGAGGAAAACGAGTTTGTGAAGATGAAACATGTGGAGATATGGAAGTTCCTCCTGAAAGGAAAATTACGTGAGTGCACCATAACACCGTGACTTTAGACTTTCATGAATTGCATCGATGATTTTGATTGAGTAGAGTAGGCTAGGAATAAGGGTCACGTTTTTTTTTTGTATCTTCCTACAAGTACCCTAGTTCCTACAAACTCAGCTGTTATAAAGCCTACACTGTCCTCTTATTCCACAATAATAAAAATCTCTCTCAGTGCATTTTGCAAACTCATCATCATCTGCCTAGCCTTTTCCGACCATGTTTGTCGGCTTCCTGTCTAATCGGACACAGATGAATAGAATGACCGTTTTATGACATAAATTGTGTAAGTAGAAACCATTGTGAACTCAAACATCTCAATATTTTATGCATCCTCATTTTGTTTTCTATTGCTATATTTCTTTGCTACTCTAGCGTGTTCTGTTGTCATTTGGAGAAAGTTTAGAAAACAAGAATATTTGCAATTCTGTTGCACATTTTTGTTGGAAAAACAAAACGATTAGATTCCATATTTAAATATGGCCGTCGTTCATAGAAATATTTCAACACCAACTCGAGTGGATAAAAAGTTGATTTTCATTGCAAAGTTTCGGTTTTAATTAAATTCGGTTTTTGATGGGAGTAATATTTTAGCTGGAAAACATTACAAACAAACTTATGCGACAAACATGTTAATACCGTTGTATGTAAGTACCTTTTGTAAGTTTTATTTTACCTTTTACTCGTTCACTTTTATCACAATAATACAACATTAATGTAATTCGCGCGCGCGCCTTTGGCCCATCAGCTTGTGATAAAAGTGAATGAGTATAAAAAAAATGTTTCTTTAGGAAAGTTGTTTGTTATCTTGAGTATAATCACGTGTTTAAGTATCGGTCACTAATTACCAGTCACCCTATTTAAGTATCCTGAAGACAGATCTAATTAAAGAACCTAGGAACTCCGCAGTCTGACTCAATCGTAACTCTTAACATTTTCTGAATCCTAACGAAAACGATTAAAATTTACTATGAGTCACAGTACTTTAATTAATAGTTTCTGAATTTCAGTGCGTTGTCATCTTGAAATTTGTAACAATTAGCTTGATTTAGACTGAATCATTTGTAATAGGCACTTAGTCATATAGCAGTTTAGATGCACATGATGCTGGAACCATGGTGTCATAGGATAATATATGACAATCTTATGAAGTGATTACAGGACGTGTGAAGACACAAGTGCGATTATGACACATTTGCGTTACTAGAGATTGTAAAACATTAACAAGACGTTTATTAAATTATGACACACAAGCTCTTGCCAATTTTTTATTGGAAATTTTGATTATATGTGTGAGAAAAAAATGTAGCCTATGTGCTATTCCAGATTATGATCTTCCGTATGCAGCGGTGGACCAGTTGCAGTGGTGGTAACCCCGACTTACAAGCAGTAAGCTGAGGCTTGGAACTCATGCAGGCTCATTACTTTGAGTAATTTATTTCCTCACTGCTGCTCTCAAAACGGTGAAGGAAAACATAGTGAGGAAACCGGCATATCCTAGAACTAAAGTTCGAAGACAAGTGACATTTACTAACCCGTATTGGGCCAAAGGGATGATGGCCGGTTGATGGCAATAAGCACACCCCCTACACGGGACCTACACATAACTGTCAAATGTGGGTGTACAGTTAGGTCCACCTATGTACCCTTCGAGGATTACAGCAATGATGATGATATGATATGCCACAAACACCATGATACGCATCAATGAGAATGGAATGATCGTTGGAACCATTATAGTTAACTGCGAAGGTTTCCTTGAGACCAAAACTCTGGACAGCTTGACAGCTGCCACCTACTCCAACCAAATGAGAAATCTTTCGGCCAGAGCAATTAAACCTCTCAAGGAAAGTAATGTGTCAGTCACAGGGTTCCGGATCTTGCGACTGGTCTCCAAAAAGACTGAGGCTGTGGTGGCTCCTGATGACGCGTTCCACCTTGTTGTGGTCATCATTCATCATTTCAGCCGAAAGACGTCCACTGCTAGACATAGGCCTCCTCTAACGCCACATTGACATAAGGGGGGTTTCGCCCCCATGTTGTGGTCATGAGGAGACAAAAGAAAGGATAGCAGAGGAAGATGTATCGAACAGTTTTTGTCAAAGTTTTCCTGCTTTTTTTTTTTTTTTCTCAATGCCTTAATCTCTTAGCACGCTTGGAGTAGAAGGTTATGAGCGGATCGCGCGATCATACGCATGCTCGTAATCAAACGTTATGGACAATTTTGAAAGTCGAAACTAATATCCAAATAATATCATATACACCAATAGAGGAGCGAGGGAAGATACACGCTGCATGTGTTACTCCATAGCGAGCGAGAGTTCAACGGTAGGCGGATCGGTCTGGATCGGCTGGAGCGCGCTGGAGCGGCGCGGCAGGATCGCAAGAAAATTCAAGCAGTGTTAGGACTTAGCACGATCCGTGATCCGTGCTCCACGCTCCCAGATCATGGATCGCAGGATCGGCGATACAAAATTGGATCGTCTGGTGTGGATCCGGCTATTTAGTTTCCACTTGCAATACAGAATGTGGTGCGTATATAAGATATTTTCGTAATAAATAAATGATCATGATATAAAAGAGATTGTAGGACATTACTAGACGTAAATAAAATTATGACTTATGCATTTCTTTTCATGAAGTAGATACCTACATTTGGAAGAACAGACTGCAAGGTGCCTCTGCCATTATGTACCTATTCATCTTACTTCATTTGTACTACCGCGCTCACTGACGGTTGACCATTTAACAACCTTATTACTCAGAGCATAAGTGTCGACGGTCACGGCGGTAGCATGTAAATGCGAGCCGGATGACCACATCCGACTCGCATTTACATGCTACCGCGCTCAGCCGGTTTTGGCCTATTGGATTAGGGTGTATGGCTCATACTACGATGTGTCTTAATCAACGCGATCATCCACACGAACACACAAACGCCGCATCCTTTTTTCAGAAAATCGGCAGGCCTACACCGCCTTGGAACACTTGTCCTCACTTTTTTTTCTTTCGTAAAATTGTCGTGTGTTGAGTCAAGCGTTTGACTTCGCCAAACAAAATGTGCACGACCGTCGTGTGTTCACAAGTCTAGTAAAGACGCTGCCTTAGAATCAGAACCCTGTTGACATCATCATTAATTTAGAGAAAGGTTCTGTCGGTTAGCTTGCAGGATGCGTTGACTAAGAAGAAAAGTATTTAAAAAAACTGCTAAGCCAAATATTGGCGTAAAATTAAAATATTTCTGATGAATCAGTTGTGATTCATTCAAAGGTTTTAACTGCTGGTTACAACATATTAGATTTTATAATAATTACTGATATAATTGATATGTAAAACACTGTAGAGAAGCTATCCAAAGAAATGTCAAAGAAAAAAACGTGATCTCATTTCTCAGTGACATCTTAAATCATCATCATCATCATCATTTCAGCCCAAAAGACGTCCACTGCTGGACATAGGCCTCCCCCAAGTGTCACCACATTGACATTTTGGGGGCTTTGCCATAATCGCCACGCTTGGCAGGCAGGCGGTCGCAGAACGGTTGTTACAAAAAAGCACAGAGAACACTGCTGCCAATTCTCTGCCAAGTCCCTTAGTCGCCTCTTACGACACCCACGGGAAGATATGGGATGGTGCTATTATTTACGTCCGACACCATACAGAGAACGTCTTAAATCAAAATGACATAAAACAAAGTTTTAAACATCACATTTGTAGGAACCAGTGAGGCCTTTCTAGAACTTAACGATTTTGTTCGTGTTGTCTCGTCTACCTAGTATAACAAAATGAATTTGACTAACATAAATGCACACGCATGCATTTAACATGCTTGTAATAAAAAAATGCCTGAATGTGTAGTAATGAAGAAATTCGCCCTAATGCACTGCGTAGATTCAAATTTTAATTTTGCAATAGGTTTTTACAAACACTATTACATGATGTTTTTTTCAAAAACTAGATTATTTGTTTCGTACCTGACTACTCCGAGAAAAACGGCCGAAACAAACTCAGAGGTCACTGTCTCTTCTTATGTCTAGACTAGTTCAAGTCACATGAGGACCATGTAGATTAGCGTCTGAGATGGTTTTTTGAAGAAAGAACCACACAGATTTGAGTGGACCTGTCCAGTCAGTGCAAGCATTAGTCAGTGATGCTGTAGCTCGACTCATGCTCGACTCAAGGAGCTCAACGACACGACGAACAATATCAAAGAAAGGACATTTGTGTAGTCCGCATATATGTAGTACGCAATCTGCCAGATAAACTAACTAAACTAGTAAATAATATGACCCAAATAGTCCTCATATTCAAAGTAATAGTATAACACTTAAAAAAGTAAATAATGTAAACTAAAGCTTAAAAAATAATAATAATACAAGCTGGATCAAGGGCTTGATTCAGAAAGCAGTACTTCTGGACACGGCGCGTATTGTTAGGAGGTTCCTCTCTCAAGAGCCCTGACCACCGGTAGCTCGGACCCTGTTCCCAATGCTGGTGGGCTACTATTTTTTATATTTTTAAATGTTTTTTTATATAACTTTGTAAAAATATTTAAAAATGTAATTAGTATGTAAGTAAATAAATAAAGGAAACAATAATACAAATGATTCAGAATAGCCTCAGGCGAGAATAGAACTAATTTTGAAACAAATTTGTAGAAAAAGAAACGACGACAATGTTGGTTGAACAAATACTAGTATTCCGTTAACTTGTCAAGTTAAGTTAAGTTCTAGTGACTTCACATCATTGAGGAGTTCTCTAGAACGAATTTCGGTCATGGCTCCCAAATTCAGCGGATACCAGCTATCGACGCAGGATATTATGGTGCATAGGTGCACTCTCTCTACGCTTACTATCATTTTCCAATGGGACGTCAATAGGATACGACCCGAGAGACGTCTGGTATAAGACCATATCTAGGTCTTACGGCTAAGTCCTCTTGTCTATGTACATATACGTTTTTTTTGTCACCCTATCTGTCAACAAACATATAAATTAAACACTGTTGACAAGGCGAATCAACGGTACATTTTCACACCAAAAAAAGTGTGTGACTGCTTAACGCGTTTTTGTACGACACGAGCGTATTTAATAAAACTGATGAACCACACAATCAGACAAGAAATCAATTTGTATTATATGACACAGGTGTTTGATACACCCGTGTGATGACTGATGAATCAGACAATAAATCAATTACTACACGGCGGGCCTGTTTTGGATTCTTAAAACCATCATTATTAGATCACGGCATCATTAATGCATGGCGCATGTCTGAACGTTTTTGGAAGTAGGTAAATGGATATTTGAAATTGGCGATTCGGTATTCGGCATCCTGTGCTTTGCATATTATGATTAAGAATATTGTTCTAATCATTCTATGTAGAATAATTATAGTAAGACTAGGATTTCCGCTTCAATCTTCTAATATATTATTTAATTTTCGTGTCACTGTGTTTGTTCCCAAACTCCTCCGAAACGGCTGCACCGATTTGTATGACATTTTGTGTGCATATCGGGTAGGTCTGAGAATCGACCAACATCTAGCTACCTAGTTTCACTATATTAATTATGTATGTATTCCTCTTCACCCTAACTGGTGTCAGCGATGTAGACAAATTATTTATTAGTTCGCAATAAAGCTTAAGCACATTGTCAACATTGTCGATTAGAAAGCCAAAATTAACAGGAAGTGAGGCCTTTTCTCTGCAGTGGGACACAACAGGCATATAATAATAATTCACAAAATTTTGGATAAATCCTATGCAGATGATGACGAAGATATATTCTCAGAAATAAAACAATTATACAGGGTGTAAAGGAATGGGTATATAGTAGATACTTAAGGGTGTGATACAGACTATCAAACTGAACATTTTTCTCCATCAGACAAACATCGTAATAGCGAAAAAAATATCTGCTGCCCCATGCAAAGTTTAAATACCTATTCGACCCAAATGTATGGGGCAGATGGTTTTTTTCCCTTTATGATGTTTGTCTGATGGAGAAATATGTTCAGTTTGATGGTATGTAGCACACCCTTAAGTATGTATATACCCTTTCCGTAACACCCTGTAGAGGCCCTAGACGAAATTACATTCTCAAGGCGATAACCATGAGGAAAAATACGAATAACTTTTTAAGCGATTTTCTTGAATAATTTTTACTTTAATTGTTGTTCCAAAGCGATGACATCAGTACGAGTAATCCACATTCCAATGGAACCGGAAAGTGTGGAATCATTTCTTTTCAGAATTCACAGAACGACCTTGAGGACGAGTCGCGTACTTACGTCAGTATGGGTTTTATCTAAAATGCATCTGAATCTTTCGCTTGGCCTTGGACCTTGCACAAGCACATCCTTTTGCATATATACGGACTTTTATTGAGATAGATAGGAAAATGAATAAATTGAATCGCATCCTCTTATGTGATTCATTTTATTAATTTGTGGCGCCGCGCCGGTGACTGAAAAGTTGTGTGGTACTCGGTTATCTCGGTTCTGTATGGTGTCGGACGTAAAGAATAGCACCATCCCATGTCTTCCCGTGGGTGTCGTAAGAGGCGACTAAAGGACTTAGCAGAAAATGGGCAGCAGCGTTCTCTGTGCTTTTGTAACAACCGTACTGCGATCGCCAACCCGCCTGCCAAGCGTGGCGATTATGGCAAAACCCCCCAAAATGTCAATTTGGCGACACTTGGGGGAGGCCTATGTCCAGCAGTGGACGTCTTTTGGGCTGAAATGATGAATGATCATGATGACTCGGTTATCGTGGTATGGACATGTGATGCGGAGGAATGAGGAAAATGTCGTGAGAAAAGTTTTGAAAACTTCAAGACGAAAGAAACGATGGATAGACTGTGTGAAGGATGATATGGATAGAAAGGAGATGACTGATGAGACGAGTAATAAAGAAGTAGGTGGAAGAAGAAGACGTACTCTGCTAACCACAAATAAATTGGGATAAGGGCAAGATAATGATGACATACAAGACACACAGAAGACCGAATCAAAGTGACATTTTTGTCAGCAATAACAACGATAACGAACAAGTTAAAAATGTTATCGACTGAGATCAACTACTGAAACTGTTGTAAGCTGTTGAATAATACTTATAGCCTTACAAAAATAATGGCATTTTAAAATAAAGTCTTGGCTTGAGGGATCTATCCGAAGCCATTGATGACGATGTGGATGTGGGAGAGTTCTTGTCGAAGCTCATCTAACACAAATACATTTTTGTTAACCTGATGCGAACAGAATGTGGACCGGTTGCGAAAAGCGGCCTTTTACATATTACATGCCAAAATCTGGCGTTCGTAAGCCGGTCTACAATCTATAATATAAATATTTTTTTTAATGATAAAGCTGAAGATTTTGCTTGTTTGTTTGCTTGAACGCGCTAATCCGATTTGAAAAATTATTTCAGTGTTATGTATCCCATTTATTGAGAAAGGCTATAGGCTATATATCATCATGCTACGATACCAATAGGAGCAGAGCAGCAATGAGAGACAAAATGTTGCGAAAACGGAGAAAATGTGACGCAGACGAAGTTGCGCGGGACAGCTCCTCTTTGATAAAACCATAAAAAAAAACTTCGTCACGAAGAATACAAATAAAGGTATGGTATTTTCAATCACGGATTTCAATGGCCGTTTTGGGACAGCATCCGGTCATATTTATGTAAACATACCTACTTATCATTCCGTATGTGGTTAAACCAATTAACAAGTAATTCTTTAGTCAACTCACCGCAAGCCACATAGTCATACGTTGTTGCAAATAAGTCGCACGTGTGATACGTCCTCATATAAATTACTTAGCGAATGTTTGTGGTTTCTTCAAAAGTAGTTTTCTGTCGTATTGGCCTTCTCTTAGGTCCGTGTGATTGTGAGTCAGCCTTTGGCGGGAAATACCTCGGGTGTTCGAGGGCTGTCACTTCATAATTTAACATAATAAATAATATCACGACTGCAATCCCTGAAGGTGGAGAGACCTATAGTCTATGTCTACACTGTCTCTCAAGTTACATTAAAAACCTAGTTTAATTTAACCGGACAGCTAGTTAATTATAAATTGGCTACTTAACTATCAACAATGACAGGAAGTTTAAGTACTTGGACTAGACTTCCTTTATTCAAATTAGATCGGATGTGTCAATAAAGTGTATCATCTAAGGCTATGTTCATTCTTCATTCATTCATGAGGCGGATTGGTTTGTAGTTTTCTCTTATGAACAATTATTAGACTGTAGTCTGAAATGAACTTTAATTTATTTAATTATTTATTATTTTGGCACACACTTTTGGTTTTTGGTAAGTTATTTTGTTTGTGCAATTTGAATGAAGTTTCCGATATCCACAAAAATTATGTAGGTATACTATACAAGTATACATATATGTCTTTCCCACCATATTTTAGGGTAGCAATTTAGTATTATGGTAACTGACAAAGCCCGAAAATTTTCAAACTTTATATGTAGGGGGTAACAGCAGAACGGTGCCACTAGGTGGACCGATGACCTGGTGAAGGTTTCGGGGATCCGTTGGATGCGAGTCGCACGGGACCGGTCAATGTGGCGACACTTGGGGGAGGCCTATGTCCAGCAGTGGACGTCTTTCGGCTGAAATGATGATGATGATGGCAGCAGAGCGAACGGTCAATAATGGGGCTAGAAAGTTTTTGAGTGGGGCCGAAGCACCAGAAGACGCAGCATTGGCAGGTCACCCACAAGGTAAGCTTATAAAGCCCAGAGAGAATCTGTTAGATGCGAGGAGGACAGGTCGGCGGGGGGTGGGGTGGGGGGGAGGTAAGGGATGCTGATATCCCGCAGCCCACGTACCACACCACCTCCTGTGCCACGTACAAACGCCAGCAAATCAAGCTACAACAATCTGTAAAATTTATTTAATAGATTTTCAACTTTATTATAAAAGAATTAGGTTCAAGGTTGAAATTTTTAAAATTTCAGGTAGCTTGATGTCGTCTGTACATCTGGTCATACACTCGCGAACTACGCGAGTTTGTGTAGTAATTTTTAGATACATATAATCTATCTCATCGCCAAATTTCACTACGATCTGATCAGCTGTTTAGTCGTGAAAACGTAACAAACAAACAAGCAGAGTTACTTTGGCATTTATAATATTAAGTATAGATGATCCTCATACCGAAATTAGATTATTTTATTATACAAATAGATAAAAAATTATTTGTAAAATAAATATCGTTTTACAAACACTCGTATTTTTTTTAAATCTCGATGAAGCCGGTATTTCGTACCTGACTACTGCTACCTGCTGACCTGATACTGTGAGAAGAAACAGCTGAAACAAACTCAGAGGTCATAGTCTCTTTTAAGAGGGAACAGGGCCTGCTTGGAATTTGAAAATAGGTTTTTAAAGAGACTATTCGTCGCGCTGCTATTACCTACCCCTAGAGAGTGTGACAGGGACAACTGCAGCTCAGACCGATTATATCACAATTTTTTTGATGAGATCGACTTATCCTATTTCCCTTTTTTCTTCTCAAAATTTGGGTTGATTCAACTATTTTTGACACTCAAACAAGAAAGAGTATGTCTCGGTTCCTATTAATTTCTTATATGTTAAAACTGCGGCAGTAAATATGAGGCATTTTATGAAATTTTTGGTGGGTCATATTTTCTTTATTATAAGTTGCTGCAAAAAAGGAAATGACATGGACGTGTCTGCAACAAATCTTGACTTTTTGAAAAAAATGATTGCTCTAGGGGCAATTCAGGAAGAAAAAAGGGGAATAAATTTGTATGGAGAATCGCAGCCCCAGTTTTTCTTAAGGTCCAGACATAATCTTAAGTAACTCACATAGGAACTTACATAATTTTACAATAACTGTAGACAGCTCTGTACATATTTTAAGGAGATCGTAATCAATGATTCACACGTCGGGCGTCGGAGTCGCGCACGCGCACACGTTTGAAAAAAAAAAATACAAAACGCAGCAGTTGTTTGCTGACAAATTATTTAGCTGCCTTTTTTGCAGTATATAATATTTTTTGCCAAATATTCTTGTAGGTAAACGGTGTTCAAAAGCTGTCAGTTTTACTATTCCATACAATTATGACACTGACATACGTATGTGTTGATTTTGTTCAGTTGTATCGATGATATCTGCTCTTAGGCTTATACAGAATCGAAAAAATATATTATTTCTACAAAACTTGAATATCTACACGATCAAAATGTATGGAACATCAGATATTTTTTTTATTGCTGTTGAAAAGTTTCTGTGAGAAACTTGAGTGTGTGTGTTGAGAATTAGCCTGCCGGGGCTGGGGGACTGTTGAAAGAGACGCCTTGCCCTTGAACACAAAGGGCTAAGAAGGAACATGGATGGGTTTTAGTTGGTACAAGTATGACACTCCCTTCCGCTCCGCCCAGAGCGGGAGGGGTTTTTTTTTTTTAGTGTGGGAAATCATCAAATGACTTCTTCCGCTCTGGGCGGAGCGGAAGGGAGTGTCAGACTTGACTGACTAAAACCCATCCATGTTCCTTCTTAGCCCTTTGAGTTCCAGGGGCACGGTATCTCTTTCGAACAGTCCCGCGGGAGGGGTCATTTGATGATTTACCATCCGTTAAAAAGTGGTTCAAAATTATGTGCAGCAGCCCACCATACACAACACTCGTCTGGTTGGAGGATGTTTCCTATTCTATGGGGTATTGAGAAACTTTACACCCTTTTTTTAATTTAATATTTTTATGTCTAATTTTTTTTGGTTGTTTTCTTTTTATTTAATCCAATTTTATTGTTTTGTTCTATGCGACGCAAATAAATAGTATTTTTTTTTCTTTTCCTCATTTTCTCGTAGAACTTTGTCAACCATGGCTCTATATGAACACCAAAAAAACTTAGTTAGTTCTCTTTTCCACCGCATTCAGTAAAAGCCATGTCAGATTATTCTTACCTCCATATAGTGCTGCTATCAGTATCCTTGATCTCTTTAGTGAGGTGGCTCAGCAAAGCAGCATTGGCGTTGGTGTACCACTCCACAGCTTCAGTCATTGATGTACCGGCGTTTATACTTGCTCTGTGGGCAAAAATACATTATTTTAGGCACGCGAATGATGTGGCTTAGTAGTCTTAAGGACTGATGCTAAGCATGAAGATATTAAAAAAGCATCGATTTCTTAGAAGTTTTGTGGTTTATTAAGTCATCTTATTAGCAGTTATGACTGTGGTTTCGTATCTGTCAATAAGATGACTTTTATGGAAGTGCAGCATATTTGGAATACCAGTTTATTTCTTGGAAATAAATGGAAGAGGAAAGCCAAAAATAACTTCATTATGTCATTGGAAAAATATTGGTCCAAAACACCAGCAAAGTAGGTAGGTCTTATAGGTGTTTGTTCAAATGACAGCGTAACAGGGTTTTGAAATTCAAGTGAGGTAGCTCAAGTCAAGTTTGTTTTATTATTTATTTATTTAACACTTCAAGCACATAGTACAAAGGCGGACTTAATGCCATAGCCATTTTCTACCAGTCAACCTTTGGGTGATGAAGAGACGAACAGTGGTAGGTGTAGTATAGTAGGTGTATATATAAAATATTATTCATATAATACTAAAACAAACTACAAAGGATATCTAAAATACTATAAATATATATCAAAATACTACAAATATATATTATACATTTCAGATACAGGTGAGAGTCATCCAATATTACTTCTACAGGCTGGCGGTTGTAAACGTCTACTATTATATTGACTGTCTAGTAAGGTTTCTTATTAATAAGTAAAAGAGGAAATGGTCTAACCCAATAAAAACTGCATAGTGTCTGTGGACAATCATCATCTGCCTAGCCTTTTCCCAAACTATCTTGGGGCGGCTTCCAGTCTAACCGGATGCAGCTGAGTACCAGTATTTTACAAGAAGCGACTGCCTATCTGACCTCCACAAGGGTAATATGATACCCCTTGGTAAGACTAGATGTCAGACTTTTGGCTTCTGGCTAAAAACTTATTTAACGATTAGTCTCTGCATCCGATGTTTACATTGACTATGACTATGCCTCCTCATCCTCATTTATTTCATACCTCACGTCATTCACTCATTCACAGTAAGTAAAAATATAAATAGCATCGATTTCTACGAAGTTATGTTGTTTACTTTTTTTATTTGTGGTCACCCATCTTTGTGTGAAATCGCAGCTTACCAGGAAGTGCAACATATTTGGAATACCAGTTTGATTCTTGGAAATTACCACCTTACATTACCATTACCTTACACACTAACATTTATTACTACCTTAAGAAAAAAATTATTTAAGAAATCTCAAATTCATTTTTCAAGAACTGTCGATAGACACCCCATACAGTTACGTAATATACGCAGTTTTTTTGTTCAGCCCTCACTTGCGTGTATTGAGGACCAAACAAATTTTTTTTTCATCATTTCACTTCACTTTGTAAGTGTAGGGTAGTCTCGGAGTAAAATTACTTGTCATACTGGCAGACAGACGGACAGGACGAACGGAACCAAAACGATTGGTAAAATCAGCCAGCTGTAACTTAGTAAAGCTAATTAACAATTCTACTGTTGACATAGTAATCTTAAATATCGTAGTGCACCAGCGCGTTTTCGACGTTTGTCAAAAACGCGCGTTGTGACATGAGCCTAAGTGGAGGTTATGCTTATTAAAACTACAATAACTAGAGGGGCGTGTTCACTTAGAATATGTTACGTGAATTACGGTTATTGAGTCTAATACTTGCCCAATCATTTATGTTTAAATTGTGTTCGCCCATTACCTTTTTTACTGACTTCTAAGAAACGTACTGGTATTCCAAATATGCTGTACTTCTAGAAAAGGTATGGTTTCAGATATGTTAATTGTATGAGTTGATAAACCACGTAACGTATGAGAAATCAAATTCTTTGTTTTTACTTTCTGGGAATGACGAGGTACTAACTGTCACAGCCAAATAAACATTGACAGCGATGACCAGTCCACAAGCTAACCGTCCTACTGTTACATAACCGGTTTTGTACTTCGAAACATGGTTAATAAATACAGATTATTTTTAACAAGACTTTGAACAAATTAATTAAGGATTTAATGAGGGAACAGGGCTACCATTCTCCATGAAAATGTATTCCCCTTTTTTCTTCTTGAAAAATGTCTCTAAAGCAATGTTTCTTTTTGTCATAAAAACAAGTTCTGTTGTAGACATGCCTTTTTTCAGAAACAAATCAGTTCAAGTCGATTCGGCGTAATTAAGTGGGTTACCCCTATAAAACAACATAAGAAACATCAATGTAATTGATGTTTCTTATGTTGTTAACGTGGCAATGCGGCCAGCCTTCTGGGCACTTTTCCTGTCGACAGCGATGTTGACGAATTTTTTGACGCCCTGTAATTTTGATACTTGTGCATATTTTATTTTAATTTTATATTTATTTGTAGTTTGTAAATAATGTACATATGTAAGTAATATACAAAATAAATTACATTGTAAATATAAAATAAATTATAAAATGTTAGAAGACGAATGAGTACTGTGCGAGTTCTAAGTGTAGCAATTAACAGATTATCGCAATTCAGCATCACATGTTACACAAAGCTCTGTTTACTGGAGCGTTGAACTACTAAATCAATACACTGAAGCCAGTATTAGTATTCAACTCGACGCACGAGGGCGTAAATCACTCTCTAAATTAAGTCACGACAAACATTTGTCTAACAAACAATTTGGCCAACTTACAACAGCCAACATTGCGCCAATCAAGTGTTTGGGAAAACAGATTAACTGATTTGTAGATGTGATCTCGAAGTCTGGATTGACTTAGTTTTCTAACATATTATTAATAAATAAAAACAATTTGGACTAGTTCTGCAGACCAGCGGTGACCCAGTGGTGGCAGCCCCGACTCACGAGCAGTAAGTCGTAGGTTCAAACCCAGGCAGGCGAATTACTGTGTGTTATTTAATTCATCACTACGACTCTTAAAACGGTGAAGGAAAACATCGTGAGGAAACCGGCATTAGAAGTAAAAATTCGAATACATGTGACATCTAACAACCCGCTCTAGGACCCGCGTGGTGGATTAAAGCCCACTCCCTCTCATTGAGAGGAGGCCTGTGTCCCAGCAGTGGGAACATTATAGGCTGATGATGATGAGTAACCCCCTGATCATAGACTTTCATACACACATAACATCACACCTGTAATCCCGGAAGAGTTTAACTAATTAATTATGTGATATCTTAGATTCCAGTTAAATTTCTTCTTAATTGGAGTCAAATGCTGCGTTATTTTTATCATAAAAATGTGAGAAAACTTGAATACTTATCGAAACCGCCAAACAGAGCAGTTATCAACGAATAATTATCAACATATTTTTGGTATGATTCTTCTACGAAATACGAGGATTACTTATGTCTCTGGTTTGTTGCTGTTGCAAACATTCCTTCATTATTGAGGTAAATGCTGCTTTTGATCTCAAAAATGAATCATCTTCATAATCTCCTAAAAAAAAAAGTTGACAATGAAACCAGTGTTTTTATTAGTATTCATTGATATGAGTCATGAACTCATTTACGACGGGGAACACTATTTGAAATGAATCATTTCATAAGGAATAAGTTTGCGGTTATAAAAGAACAAGGTAAATTGGTGTGGTCATCATTATTTTACTTTTTATTTAATTACAAAAATGGTGTGTTTACTTAATTCGTCTAGTAGTAATGCGTCTGCCTGGGTTCGAACCTACGACTTACTGCTCGTAAGTCGGGGCTGCCACCACTGGGCCACCACTGCTCCTGCTTCTATGACGTCATAAAACAGTATTGTTTTATTCTTAATACAATGTGGGAAAGAGACGGAGCTATAGAGGACGTCTAGCGCCATCTATTTCCCACTCTGGAATAAGAATAAAACAATACTGCTTTAAGACGTCATGGTAGGCCAGCTGATGTATGAACTTGGATGAGGCACAAGGAGTATGTAAGGATCGTAGCAGGTGACACTCTGTTGTTTCTGTCTACCTCCATGGGACCAAAGCGTGAGCTTATAGATGTATGTATGGTTGTATGTCTCTTACTACAAGCCATAATTATCTATGGATTAGAATCTTCTTTCCATATTTATCGAAAACATTGTCACTTCATTGTCATTATGTAAAAAGCATTATTTTATAATATTAATGTTAAGTTATTTTAGTAATATAGTTTTTCTGCTTTTTATCCTTGTCCGGTGAATCATCGAAAACATATTTTTGAAAAAAATAAATTTTAAAAAGCTAATAAATTCCTTTGTCATGACTAATCACCCAGTTTTTTTTTTACTTTAAATAATACTTACTATTTTCCTCTACATCAAAAGTTTTATTAAAAAATATATTTATGTAACTCTTTATTTAGTCGGTCACACAGTATGAGTCAATTAATTATAATAATATTTTTATATACATACATAATATGACACCTGTTATATAATCCTCGAAGGGTTAGTTAGAGGTGTAAAGTCAACTAATTGGGTATCGGACCCCCGTAAGAATTATCCTTGCTTGCAGCGTCCGGCCCCTATAGAAGCGGCTATTTATGCTCATCTACCAATAGAATCGCAGCATCTGTTTATTACTGAGCCCCTTGTAAATAAAAAAGGCCGAAAATAAAAATAAAGATGTTTTTTACTACTCCAGCTGGGGTTGCACGGTCTTTGGCTATTGTGATCTCTAAATCAAAGAAACACTTATCAGCAAACTAAGTATTTGTGCTGACCAATAAGAGTACGGGTGTTAAACAGATGAGGTCATCGTGTGCACGGGATTTGCTTTGAAAAGGGTACCTATGCCCTACCTAATAGTCCTATCAGAAAAGTGGGAATAAGCTCATTTTTCAATCAAAATTCCGTGTACACGATGACCACATCTGTTTAACACCCTTAATTCTGTTGGTCCGCACAAATAGTTTGCGGACCAATAGTACTTAAATAAAAGAAACGTTAACCGATAAAAACGCACCCTTTTTTTTAAAGTTGTATAATATATCTCAGGCTCTGTTAATGATCCCAGATGTTTGACCACCGTTTTTCGACCAATATGAATAAAACATAAAAAGGGACCAAGGAATAGAAAGTTTTTAACTGTTTTAACGCTGCAAGCAAGGATAGTCCTTACCGTGCTCCGATACCCAGTTTGGTGATGGTACCTACACCCACATTTCGCCAGTTATGTTTTAAGTAGGTAACTCAGTTATGTAATATTTTACAAATTATTATTTTACTATTATTTTGTGGTCTGAATCATCAAACAAATGCAGGAATTTGCAAAATATTTCTTTTAATGGGCAACTGTGGTTACTGATTTTCCTTTTAAAGTGGAAAGATAAACATAAATTTCACGGAAATTTGTGTAATTTGTAAATTGATTGGATATTTAATGAAACCGCATGATTTGTTTCATACCTTCAATTGATACTATTTCTTATCAAATTATAAACATGGTAAAAATCCCGTTACTAGTGTTATTGATAGTACTATTTCTTATTTCACGAGCCAGGAACAAAGAAACATTTACATACCTAACAGGGAAATTTACCGAATCATTATTTTATGTTGGTACTTGTTACCAGCGTGGTACCAGCGTCGGCCACTCTAGCTTCCCTAGCTCTATTTTGCTGAACTGGGCCTATTTAGCCGTGAGACATTTTTTTTATTTGCTTTCGGGCCACTGACTGACTTGTACTGTCGAAGATCTACAAATGATAGCCAGAAACAACGACTTGACATGCTTTCCGAGGCACAGAGGAAACTTGGTATGTAATGGATGATAACTCATCCACGGGTCGTTGCATGACTTGCTTTAGATGATGGTTTTGTGCGGTCGTTATCATTAAGCCGCAAGCTCCTTTAACTAGGTTATGGGTAAAACAGTAGAGGAAGACCAAAAAAAAATGGATGGACTGTGTAAAGGATGATACGCCAAGTAAGGAGGTATCTCATGAGATGACAAGTAATAGAAAAGTATGGAAGAAGAAGACACGCTGCGCCGAACTCGGATAAATTGGGATAAAGACAAGAGAATGATGAAGCTCCTTTACTATATGGATGGAGTATAGTGAAGGAGCTTTTGGCAAAATATAAATAGTAAATACCGGTTTTACTGCCGGCTGGCTAGTTTTACTAGGTACCTACTTATTCATCTATTTCCATAAATTTGTACGTATCGACACGTGTATGCCCAATTCAGTTTAAAGTAAGTGCAAAACTGTGTTCACGAGCAAAATATTACCATATTGTTATTACATAAACCTAGTCATAAAATGCTCCAACAATATCTATCGTGCAAGATACAGTAAGTACATGCATTATTGTGGCGCTTTGTTAGGAAACTGCCCTCTTTTCTTTTGAGGCAGGCCAATCTGGTCACAGTTCTTTGGTTTATTAATGAACACCAATTCAGGTTCTGTATGGTGTCGGACGTAAAGAATAGCACCATCCCATATCTTAAGAAGAGGCGACTACTACTAGGCAAAACCTCTCAAAATGTCAATGTGGCGACACTTGGGGGAGGCCTATGTCCAGCAGTGGACATGTCTTTTGGGCTGAAATGATGATGATGATGACCCATTCAGGACAATGCTCGAAGCCGTGAAGGCGGCTGTGTCCTCGCTGCAGCCTCACTGGTGACACACGCGAGTGGAGTCCAGACGGGCCTCTTTATGCAGTTATTTGCCAAAGAAGCCATGCCCTGACAGCACCTGCACCAGACGGAAGGACAACGTCTCGTGTGGCCTCCATACCCAGGATCGGGAAGAGCCCCCGTACAGTCCAGTGACCTGCACTGGGCGTCTCCAGCTTCACCCTCTATCCAACACAATTCTAAGGTAACTTGGTCTACATTACAGTTTGGTCATCGTCAGTTGCCGGATATTTTTTCCTCACAGAAGATGGCAGGACGAGCTAGACAAGACCAGCGACCAGTCTATATTGGCCCTGGACCGAGACAATTGGAAGTCATGGGGAGGGGCCTTTGCCCAGCAGTGGCATGACGCAGGCTAATACCAGTATCAGTATAATACCTGTCTTGGTATAGACAAGTTATGAGGAGGGATGGAACTAAAGTGACTAAAAGAGTGATGAATATAAATGTGGATGGATGGAGAAGGAGAGGTAGACCAAAGAAAAGATGGATGGAAAAATGATGTGAAGGCAAAAGGAATAAATGAAAGCATGATGAATGTAGAGGATGATGAATACCGACTTGATTTATAATAGATGTTCCATAATTTATACTATGTAAGGATTTGTCTGATGGGTAATTTTTAGGGTTCCGTACCCAAAGGGTCAAACGGGACCCTATTACTGAGACTTCGCTGTCCGTCCGTCCGTCTGTCCGTCCGTCTGTCACCAAGCTGTATCTCATGAACCGTGATAGTTAGCGAGTTGAAATTTCTACAGATTATGTATTTCTGTTGCCGCTATAACAACAAATAATAACAACAGAAAAAAAAAATATTTAAGGGGGGCTCCCATACAAAAAAGATTTATTTTTTCGTTTTTATAAATAATGGTACGGAACCCTTCGTGTGCGAGTCCGAGTCGCACTTGGCCGGTTTTTTTACACAGTTATAACGATAAGGGTCCGTATTGTGAGGAGGTTCCTCACTCTAGAGCCCTAACCATCAGTTGCTTGGACCCTGCTCCTGACACCGCCGGATTAATTAGTATTTTTCTAAAGATATTTTAATGTTTATTTATTTTTTTATAAAATTTAATAAAGAATTTTGACACACGATTATTACATATAATGAACATTTCAAATTTAGATTTGGTCTGAGAGGTAATTAAAATAAATAATTAAGAAAGACTCATAATTTAATTTATTTTTTACTCATTTTTACCGTAATGGAAAAAACCCGAAAATTTGTCTCTTCTATATGAAATCCTTACATTTACCAACAACTGTTGGTAAATTCTAAGATTAACACGTCATCATCACCATCAGCCTATAATGTTCTCACTGCTGGGATACAGGCCTCCTCTCAATGAGAGGGAGTGGGCTGTATTCCACCACGCGGGCCCTGTGCGGGTTGGTAGATGTCACATGTCTTCTAATTTTTAGTTCTGGAACATGCCGGTTTCCTCACGATGTTTTTCTTCACCGTATTTGAGGGCAGCAGTGATGAAATAAATTACACAAAGTAATGCGCCTGCCTGGGTTCGAACCCACGGCTTACTGCTCGTAAGTCGGGGCTGCCACCACTGGGCCACAGCTGCTCTCAGATGCTCTTAGGATTTACTCGTAAAACCTAAGATTTACCAAAATACGGGTTTTAACAGTAACAAACATAATTATACATTTACGAGTTTCTCTACACAAAATGTTATTCACCTACCTTCCTTTACAGTTTTTTTACGATTTCTTCAATGAATTACCTATAACATTTTTACGACCATTTTATGGAGAGGGTAGGCACATTAATAGGTGAATAAAAATCTAGACCTTCGGTGTTATTGTTCTTTATGCACTTATAGGTGTTTTCAATTTAATGGTTTTATTGACGATGAATAGCAACCTATTCTAATTAAGCAATGAATTATTGTCAAAACACCTGCGGTCTTTAAATCATCAACATTGTATTCGACTTTTCGAATTGTGACGCCATTTGTTTTGTGGTTTTAATTGATTATCCTTAAGTACAGTCAACAAAACAGATTTGCATGCATGTTGTGAATGATTGAGACTTTGACATCACTCGTTTTCATTCGTCTTCTATTGCGAACCTACGCAGGCAATCACGCTATATATAACCAGTTTAGGCGGATCTCTGATTGTACGGAAAATCTACCCAAAGCGAGGCCATGTATAGCCTGATGTTTCATTTTTGTATACGAAAGTTCTGTTCACTCCTGGGTACTCCTAAATATGTGATGTTTAAGTCTCAAAACATCAATCAATTTAGCCTGTCAGTCCACTCCAGCCCCCGTATTCACAAACGCTTCGATTCGATTTCGATTCGGAAAGTCATCATCATCTGTCTAGCCTTTTCCCAAACTATCTTGGGGTCGGCTTCCAGTTTAACCGGATGCAGCTGAGTACCAGTATTTTACACGAAGCGACTGCCTATCTGACCTCCACAACCCAGTAACTGGGTAATACGATACCCCTTGGTAAGACTGGATGTCAGACTTTTAGCTTCTGACTACTCGTAACGACTGTCAAAGATCTAGAAATGACAGCCGGGACCAACGGCTTAACGTGCTTTCCGAGGCACGGAGGAAACTCGATATTTAATTATGGTCACCCATCCACAGACCAACCTCGGCAAGCACGGCTTAACCTTAAAGATCGACCTGGGCGGCTGTTATTATTTAGCCACGAGCTCCTCGATTCGGAAAGTCATAAGTCTATCTCGGTCGCTTTCGTAATGCCAAAGCAAGATAGACATACGACTTGTCGAATCGAAATCGAATCGAAGTGTTTTTTAATACGGGGGCTGGACATAACAGTTACAACAAGCTGCACAATAACAGTTCTAAATAGAAGTTCCTTTTACGACACAGGCAAGGAATAGTCATCATCATCTTGTCCTTGTCTCATGTTTCTTGGGGTTGATGCAACACGTTTTCCTCTTCTATTCTCCTCTGTCAACCGTAACGCTATCATTTACTCCTTTTTAGGGTTCCGTACCTCGAAAGGAAAAAACGGAACCCTTTTAGGATCACTTTGTTGTCCGTCCGTCTGTCCGTCTGTCTGTCTGTCAAGACCCTTTTTCTCAGGAACGCGTGGAGGTATCAAGCTGGAATTTATATCAAACACTCAAGTCTACTGTCCCTTGAACTTGTGAAAAAATCAAACTTGAAAGCCAACGCAATCAAAAGATAGAGCCGTTTATGCCGCAAATTTTCGACACTCACAAGGGAATCTAAACCTACAGGGTACTTCCCGTGAACTCAGAATCTTGAAATTTGGTACGAAGCAACATCTTATATATCGCACAGATAAAGGGAAAATTGCGAAAACCGTGCATTTTTAGTTACATCATATAAAAATATTTTTAATAATTTTTGCTTCGCTCGGTGCGCGAGTCCGACTCGCACTTGGCCGGTTTTTCTTTCATATCATTCCTCACACAATCCATCTATCACAATAGTACTGGTCAAAATGTAATACGAAGTCGCTGGAAAAGCACAAGTGGTATAACTTTTTTTTATTAATCCAAGGTGGTGTGAAGGAATTGAACTCTCTCCCCCTCTTTAAACAAGCAGAAAATCACCCCTTCTCTATTGCTGGACAAACATAATATTTGCTAGCGATTATCCTATATAAAAGAGTGGTTGCTCGCTCATGGGATTTTAACGAGCCACACAAACACATTAATATAGGAGTGCCAACGATTATAATATCCATTATGGAGTATTAGAAACACCATTAGAAGTCTATGGAAAATATTATGGTGCATGTTGCATGCTTTCCGATAAATTAGTGCGATTAACTGGGACTAGATAAGGAAGTTAATATAAAACATACAATATAATGTGTGCTATTTTATGGTTTGTTGTTGATAGTTTGTTTAGGGATCCGTTGTTTGTTAGCATTTTATTTTATTTTATTTTTATTCAAGAGGTACAACAAACAGCTACAATATAAGATATAGGAACAAGAAATACACAAAACTTATAGATAATATTGCAGCCCACAGCGCTGTACACAGATTAACTACAGGATACAAAACAGTTAAATAATCGCTAGGGCGACAAATAGTTATTTTTTTTTTACTTTTTAAATTAACTTCGTTTGTAAGATGTATAGTATATGTTTATAACACAAAAAACATTCAGGAAATCTCCTTGAGTATAAGAGTTTTGAACCTATAGGGAGCACACGCGAAAATGTCTATATGTTCAAAAGTCCTATTGTAAGTATCGACCATTCTGCGAACAGGTGAACGCAAGCCAGAGTTGGATTTGCAAGTACCCACTGAAAATAATCTGCCAGCTCGCACCTTTCGCTTGTGTACTGTCCTAGGAACTGCTTATTCAAGCTGAAACTGAACACACAAGCTGAAACTTTGAACTGTTTATTCAAGCTGTAATGTCACTATGTTGGAAAGTTCATTGCAGTCAAATTTATTTCTAACAATATTATATAAATTCATGGCTTCTAAGTACTTACGTCTATTTTCAATTATTCATCATTAATTCCTATGTTACCATAAGAGGATCTAACGACTTTCACGAGAGCATAATTCTAAATTTTGTTAACACATTGAGGGGTTCGAAACCTTTGGATCGAATGATAATCTAATCCACGAAAACAAAATAATCAAACTGAAAGGCATTCGAAACTTGAATGGTGGCCCAAATGTTCTCGTCCAGTTAATCAAACGCGTTCCGGTATCACAAAATATTAGACGACAGAGCTTTATATCGCAAAAATATAACTCGACCAAGTGAAATTGCTCGTTAGTTTCGTACTACACGTATGTTAATTTGAGTTAATTGAATTTGGCATAACTTGTTTTAGATAGAATTATCGCTACGTAACTTAGTAGAAGTACTTTATGAAAAAAAAATATATATTCTCGTGGTGAGAAGTGTATAGCCAAGAAATGAAACTAAAAAACTTTGTGGTTTCAAAACTTTTCGTATAATTTCTACAACGATTTCAACCGCTCAAAAAGTTTCGGTCTCTTATCATCATCATCTGCTTAGCCTTTTCCCAAATATGTTAGGGTCAGCTTCCAGTCAGGCTTCCAGGATGCTGTTGAATACCAGTATTTTACATGGAGTGACTGCCAATCTGACCTCCACAACTCAGGTAGTACTGGTTAATACGATACCCCTTTGTAAAATTGGTTGTCAGACTTTCGAGGCACTGACTACCTGTAACGTCTGCCAAAGATCTACAATTGTTAGCCGGGCCAACTGCTATCGTTATCTTATGTTAATCTAATATATTTCACTGAAATAATGTCATTATGTCCTAGGCCCTTAGGTCTTTTTCTACGATACCCGAAACGACCCAGTCTCCGGGCCTCCACAATTTAACAGTTGACACCACCAATCAATTGACATTGATACTCCTTATGAGCTGTCATAATGCGATCCCTCCATAGATTTTGTTTGGCAAGATCAACCTGTCACGTCAATAAATTGCCCGAATTTATCTAGTTTTCAGGGCACAATAAAATGTTTTTTTTTGGAGAGAAATTATGTTTTGAAATAATCGGTCAAAAAATAATTTTAGCCTACTACTTTGCATGCGTGTAGTTCGGGAATTGTCTCACTAGAAACGGACTACCATATACGAATAAAAAGCATTCTATGGGTTAATCCATGATATACACTATCTGTGTGCCACGTTTAATTAAAATCCACTTTGTAGTTTTTGTGTAAAAGAGTAACAAAACATTCTCACCAACGAAGTTAGACGTTTTAAACCTATAGGTAATTCTAACACCGCTGGCTAGTCATCTCTGCTGTGAAACTCAGCTTAAAGAGAGCCAGAGCTCATTATTTTTTCTCTTTGACACAAAAGTAGTAAGAGAAAAAGTTTCAGTTGTTTTAAAAGTGATCACTAGGATCACTTTTAAAACAACATAAACTTTTTCTTTCGAAGTTCAAAGAAGACACCTCTTAACTTTGTAGTGTGATCGATCCAGGAGATTGAATAAAATAACCTAGGCAATTACTCAGGTGTACCATCAAGAGCAGGGTTCCGTCCATGGACATTAAATAAATTTATATTTATTTATCACTTTAAGTACAGAGTAGGTATTGAGACGAATTTTGTGCCATAGGAATTTACTACCAGTCAACTTCTCGGCGATACAAAAACAAAACGTGGTAGGTGCTTATCCGCATTTTTTTTCATGCTGTATTGTCACTCTGTTATTCAAAGGTGTCCCCATAGGTTTTTACAAACATGTGCAATAGTTTTTACAAACTTTTCAGACTATTTGCCATTAGTAAAAAGGGAGTGGGAGATAAGAGGTTACGATTTTATTACGGTCCATAAGAACATAATTCAGAAATATTGATTAGCTAGGTACAGGTAGTGAAATATGACCTAAAGAAGATGGTCACATTTCGAAAATGTAAAAATACATTATTCATAGATACTTCATGCATAGATTTTCTACTTTATTTTTTTATTATCTTTTTGTATTTTTTTATTTTACTTTATTTTTATTTATAATTTTTCGTCGTATGCACGTGTAAGGCACGCCCTTTATGCTTTAATAATTCTTGTTTTTTTTTAATATTTTTTTTTATTGGTTTGTGCTAGCTTACATGTAACATTAATTAGATTCTTTGTTTATATGAACTTGAACACTATTGTGTAGAATCTGGTTCTTCTAACCTAACCGACAGATGTGTTGCTGGGGAGTTTGTTCCGCCACTTCTTCTTCCCAGCTAAAACACTAGGAAGTGGCGAAGGGCGGGCGTTTTGGGGGACTGTCTCTTGTAATTTTGACGTTCAAAAAGTGCTGATTATCAGCCTAATTTGAATAAATGACTTTTGATTTTGATTTTATTGACATGGTTTTAGCATAGCTCCAACGTCATGTAATAAAAATACCCTACATCTAAAGATGTTGTGAAATAGGTACACACGGACATGGCCAAAATAACAAGCTAGGAATCGGTTTCTCATTTGACTACAGAACCCTAAAAAGACAAATTAAGTCTGCCACAGCGTGGCAGGTGGATAACGTAGTAACCCTAGGCAAGTAGTAGGTAATAAAAACTTTGATGGAAGACTATTTGATCGATCTACGGAACCTTTACCCGAGAAAGCAACTTTGTCCCGGTTGTGTAATTACAAGTTTTGTTTATTTCTGCGTTTTACACGCTGAACGACTATTTCTACTTATCTTTTGATAGGTTCTTCTTCTTATCGTTTCGATGGCAATCTAAATTGTGTCGGCCCAGAACTGAGCCACCAGTTTGGCGCCCTCTGTAGCGTCCATCAGTTCTTGTAATGAACAAACAACGGGACACGCGGGACACGATATTAAGTGCCGCATCGTTTGTGGAACAGCTCCATTTTGATAAGTTGATTGATTTAATTTCTCACAAATCCATTTTCTCTGTCTGTCTGTTACCGGTTTACGCCTTAACGGCTATTTAGATGTCGATATAATATACAAAGTGTTGTTTTTCAACCTCGTCAAATTCTAGGAGGTAATTATGCTAATGATTTTCGACCCAAATCAATAATAAAATGAGTAGGTAATTTTCTTTTTTTATTTATTTACTGAAATCGGTAACTGTGAACCACCCGTGTTTCAAACACGGGCCGTCTGATCCCCGCCTTATAACGTCGCTTACACACAAACAAAAAACCTCAAACGTTTTTTCGATAATTTCATAATCCCTAAACCACGTTAAGGGGGTTATTCTGAATATTGACAAATTTAAACAACAAAAAAATGCAGTGTTTTTAAATAATTTACTAGGTACCGTAATTTATATTGATTATTTATGTATTTTGTGACAACATCCTGAATTTTGACGAGGATGCAAAACAACACCTTGTAGAACACAAATAGACCCTAACCTAGGTAGGTACTTTTATAGAATTAAATTTTCGACCTTGTGAGCGAAGTCGCGAGAAAAATCTCGTTTGTTTATAAACACAAATGACTCACAGAGTATTCGCGAGTAGGTACCACAAAATTACGGCTACACTAAATTACAGGTTGTAAGAAATCATAAGAGTATGTTTTTTATCTTGCTGTTTATAGAGATGTCCTCTAAAAAACCAGCTGTCTGCTGTCCTCATCCAAATTTAAGTTTTTCAGATAAGATCCCACACAATTACAACATCCAACAAAATTTCAATGTGTAATAGCGATTATCTCAAAACTGATATGTCTATGTTACGAGCTCTTTTGAGGACGTGTGGCAAAACCAAATTAAAAATGATTTCATTGCGTCGTCAATAACAATAAAGGTACAATAAAAGTACTCTGAAGTAGGTATGGCGATTAAAACCTCTGGGCCTCAATTCTGCTATTACAATAGTGTCAGAATGGCCTATAATTGATTTCATAATTGTTGATTTTGACAAGTTTGGTAATCTACTAATATAATGGCGTCATTATGACTTCCCAATGGTCAACCACTGACACTCCATTGAAAGAAATGGCTTAGAATGGTAATCTCGTACATAATGACAAATGAATGACTGACAATTTGACTTTGACAGCTAAACAGATAAAATATTGAGTTTTTTTATTTCACATTTATGTTTTCTGCTATTTACAAACTTCTTACTACTTCAGATTGTCTATAATATAATATGTAAAAATATATATAAAAGAAATCTGGCATGAATAAATGTTCAAATTTAGTAGTAGTTTTTCGAAAATCATTTCAACTAACGGGTTTTATAATAATGGCAATACACAAATGTCATTATAACACAATTCCATTACGAGACCATTGACAGTTCAATGATCGAACATTATGAATTTAGCAGATTACGAACTTTTAGCAAAATGACAATGAGATTGTGTTGGAATGACGATATTTATAAAAATTTGCGTCGCCGCCGCCGTGTCGCCGCGGTAAGAAAAAAGAGTGTGGTTTACATACGATCTAAAACCACGAGGCATGAGGTCATTGGGTTTACACATCGACATCGTCCTAAATGACGAATCGTGATCCTATCTTCGAAAGACTTTACAAAAAACAAACACTACAACTGTTTTCAAAAAACCTAAAAATATTTGTGTTTGTCTGGATTACTTAGCTCATAAACGCAGTCGTAGGAGTTTCAAGATGAAAGTACGCATAGTGTGCGTATCAGAAAATTGTAGTCTTTTTGATGGCATCGTACGTTAAAATCATCTCTCCCATATATTCGAGACGATTATAAAATGGTGAAGTAATTTATCAGAAGGTCAATTCTCGTTTTAATTATCTAGTTTTATGTTAAGTAATTAATTTAGATTTAGAAATTAGTACTTTAATATATTTGAATAAAGTTCCTTTTATGAATATTAAACAATAAAAAATTCTCGAATTAAAATCATAATTGTTTTTACTCAAAAATGCATGTAATGTGGTCATTATTTTGACAACCTTGTTTGAGCAAAGTCGACCTTGCCGTTCTGTTTCAAGAAGCGGCCGGCAAAGTTTTGCTGGCCGCTCTAACAGGTCGGCAATGTTTTGCCGGCCGCTATTTTGACGTTTCAACGTTTTAAAAAATTAAATCCAAAAAGATTTTATTTAGAACACAGCGGTTTGTATCTATAGAGATAGGTACAAAAAGATTTTATTCCATATTAGGCTGAGTTCTAATTAACGTTGCTCAAAAAAAACCAAGAAGTAACAAAAGCGCGGTTCAGCGAAAATTTTAATTAATATATTTTTTATTTAAATTACTTGGTGGTTTTATTTAGATTACGTACTTGCATTTTTGAGTAAAGCACTATACAAACCCTGGCCTACAATGACTGCTTCGCTGGTCACGCTATGATTGCCTCGAGCTAGCCTAGCTACGCTCTAGGCCTTTCAGCTTGGCCATCATTGCAGCCCTTGCTGTCCTCGCTGTAAAGGCCTCGACCTACGGTCTCAGCCATTATCTCAGCTCGTCCATCAAGTGCTGCACGCTGACCGCGGTGTGTCGGCCTGGAGCTGCGCTACGCTGCGCTGTCGGCCATAATCAGCGCGACCAGCAAAGTACATAGTCATAATAGACCACGGCAGTAATGTACTATAAACTCTATTTTGATATCAACCTCATTTCTGTGAAAACGAACACAAAAAAAGATCAATCAGGAGGGCAATCAAAAATTTTGAAATTAGAATGCATTTTTTTTTCTATACACGAGAATTACGCCCGCATTTTCCTTAACCGTAAGTCAATGACCGTTAATATAAACTTAGATGCCACCTACATTATTACAATACGAAGAGCCGGTAAGTCTTCTCAAGCAACGTTATTTGTTTGTAGCAAAGACACAAAATTGGATCCAGTATTGACGATAAATCGCCTGCAGGTGAACGGAGCAATCCCATTGCTTTCTTTATCAAGACTAATCGAGACAAACAGCAATGGAAGCCAATCGAATTTTATTAGAGTTTTTAATGAAGATCTGAAGAATATACGTCTTCATTTAGGGCTTGAGAGTTAATGCTTCGTTGAAGCTTGATTGTCAAAATTACATTGACCTTGGTAGTTTGTTTAATGACTCAGTATTTGATTCTGGCTCCCTTGCAAACTTATGTAAGTAGAGTGCGTAAGCCCGTTTTCTTGATGCCTAAAGTTAAATTTCAATGGAACTATATTTTAGTTGGTAGTGATTTGCATGTATAGTTGAATAAATTACTCGCACAAAATGGTTGGTGCTTCGAGATATATTCGTATTTTATATTCGTACGCAATTTACTACGAGTATCTTGGTCGGTCATACGCGAGGACTAAACACCTGAACGTTTTGAAAGACTACGTTGATTCTGGGTTAAGCTCGCCGTTGGACGTAAGTTTTTATATTGCAATTTGTATGTATAATTTTTTTTTTGCGTGCAATAAAATAAGAATAAGATAATAAACTTAATGTGTCATGGAAACTGTTAGGGACCTAAGTAGGACTAAACTTAAAATGTAGTGGACTGTTATAAAATGAATGTAATATATTAAAAGTACAATGACTGTTTGTAAACGTATGGAGTGCACGCGCGTGCCGCCGTCGGAAATCGACCAACCTTAATTCTTCAAGTTCAGCCCTGAAGGCGTCTCCGTCCACAGGCTTAGACCGGTTCTTGAAAACCAGCATCGGAAGAGAGCCCATCTGGTCTATAGCTCTGTTAGTGCCCGCGAACCGCTGCGACAGGTTTGACCTGAAAGTCATTAGGTTCTTAGGGTCTTAAACTTACATTGGATGGCAGGCTAAACTAGAACTGGGTTGATCACGTCAGCTGTAAGGTATGTAAGGGTTCCTAAAGATGGAAGTCGCCATCGAGGCCAGCCCAGAATGAGTTGGCGCGATGACTTACTTGTGACGACACACCCACATTTCATCAGTTATAAATGACGTAACCAAGCCCCGTTGTTATTAACTGTAGTTAATTATTATATACAGACTTCGAAATGTGTAGTGACAAGTTCATAGAGGAAAACACTTTGAGCTGAGGATCGACGCCAAAACATTTAAATTTACAAATTTCAATACAGATTTTGAAAATTACGTAGATAATTAAAACTAAACTTGTTTAAAAATAAAAACTGAAGCTCTGTATTCACAGGAAAATTCCATGTTGTTCAAAAAAGTTTGCGCAACATTATTTCATAATTATTACGCCGCTTTTTTAGGTTTGGGCTAAAAAGAGGTAAAAACCTATTTCTTGAAATTATTATAATGAATAACATTGATTTTTTGTGTAGGTTAAACAAAAGTAATATTATAAAACTTTGTGTAATATAAACGTGACATTGTGGTTATGATTTCATGGCATTCTGTTGCGAACACCTGAGTTTTAATTATTGTTTTGCGAATGATGTAAATCGGTGAAAGGATCCTCTGAGTCTTATTTTATTTTTAGACGAGGGCACACCTATAGACATGTATTTATTAAAAGTTAAAGTAAGTGGTCGCCCATATTTTATTAATTTATTTAAACTTTATGTCCAATAGTGGCACATAGGTGGAATTAATGCCACATAGCAAATATTTTCGCTATAAATTAAAGTGTTTACTGATTACCCGTAAAGTATTTATAGATTACCCTTTACTCTATTGAGTAAACGGAATGGAACGGGAGGGAACGTTACCCTGAAGGGTTACATGAGGAACAGCGCCAGAGTGCTCAAGCGTCCAGACCAAAGGTATTTGAAAAACCCCACGTGTCGACGCGCGTTCGTGTTCTACGCACGCTTCAAGGAGTTGTCAGCAAATCAGAAGAGGTCCGAGATGTACGATGCCTGCCACGGCTGCGGGACTGTTCGAAAGAGATACCGTGGCCCTGGAACACAAAGGGCTAAGAAGGAACGTGGATGGGTTTTAGTCGGTACAAGTCTGACACTCCCTTCCGCTCCACCCAGAGTAAGAGGGGTCATTTGATGATTTCCCATCCGTAAAAAAGAAAAAAGGGTAACGTGAAGAACAGCGCCAGAGTGCTCCAGCGTCCAGGCCAAAGGTATTTGAAAAACCCCGCCTGGTTTTTGTCAGTAAGAGATGTACAGGCCTCTCTTCCCGCACTAGGGTGGAGGAGATCCTTGAGGATGACACGCATTAATTAGGTAGTAGAGTACCCAACATACCTCAAAGTGCTTCCATTCGTGAAAATGAAGAATGCCACTTCCGACCTCTCTTGCTGCAGCCTCGTCACAAGCTTGCCCAGTTCTGTTGCTCTGCTGACCTGTACCAAAGGAATATAATATTAGTTTTAAATTGACATGGTCACTAACACTATCAATAACTTTTGTAACGGGATATTTACCATGTTTATTATTTGTTTTCAGTTCCCATTTATCCGTGAACATACCGTTTGCAATAGCGCCAAAATATCGGAAACTCAAAACCAATCTCAGTCTCATAGCATAATAGTTTAAACAAACTTAAAAACACGCTTTGGAGTGTCGATTTTTGTTTTTCTTATTTTACTCAGCAAACCCTTTCATTTGAATGGGAATGCATAAAAAATAACTAGTCCGCCATCTGTGGGAGTCCGCCATATTGGATTTAGAATGACATCACATAAAAATGCATTGTTATCCAATCTAAACACGTCCTTGAAATCGGAAAGTGTCTCTTTTATTTGAGGAAATTGCAATACACAGGTGTTACTTAAGACTAAACTCGCCAAACTTTTACGTTTGATGGCGAGAGGAGCTGTTTCATATAACAGTGAACCACCTTATGTATATACTAACTAATTATAAATATTAAACTTACTTATTTTATTTTATTATGTTATGGCTAAATCTTACACAATGTAATCATTTCTGGTTTCAGTCCTGTATAATGTTTTTATAATTTTGTCTTTAGTGATCCTTTACTAATTTTTTATACTTTTTCTCTTAATACATCTATTTTCTTAAACACATTAGGTACCAAATACTTAGATGTTCTCTTTCCGTTATAATTTGGTACTCTTTATCCCTACGTGTGTTGTGTGTTGGTGTCTTGTTTATAACATTTTATGACTGTATTAATATTCCAGACCTAAGAAATAATCTACTTTTTTACAAGCTTTTATTTAACTTGCAATGTATGTATGTCTGTTTGTTCGGGTGGAATCTTGGAAGCTAAATTAGAACCACTTCCCAATGTCCAATTGAGCTGAAATTTTGCACACACCTTTGGTTCTAAAGACAAAACCTTTTTATGATAGACAACTTAATCCTGCAGCCAGGATCGTCTCCTCACGAGGGAACTCCTCAACGGTTAATAGCGTGGTCACGAAACTTTGCATACGGGTTCATATTTGATAGATAATCATGATTTGCATCATGAACTCATCATACAGCCAGGATCGTCTCCTCACGAGGGAACTCTTCAACGGTTAATAGCACAAACATAAAACTAGAAATTCCTGTCATTATCCTCATCCTTATCCTTATTTATTCCTGTTATTATTGTTTATCTCACAGCTAGGATTGTCTGCTCAGAACTCCTCAACGGTTAATAGCATGGATATGAAAAAAGTGTTGAGATTGAGATAATAATGTGTTCAGAAACGATTACGGCAAAACTAAAAAATGTTAAAATAAAATGATAAGTACGAAAACCATTTTAAAATAAGCTTTTATTAAGATGCACTGAAAAGAAGAAAATAATTCTTGAAATAAATGAAAAAAATAAAGGATAGTTTTCAGAAAAGCTTGTCGCGTATCGTTTTTATAGCCTTTACCATTCACGCGAAAAGCTTTTGTGTAACTATCCTTTACTGTTTTCATTTATTTCAAGACTTATTTTCTTCTTTTCAGTGCATCTTAATAAAAGCTTGTTTTAAAAAGGTTTTTTTACTTATAACTTTTACTCTATGGGTATAATTTTAAAAATGTGAAATAATTTATCATACTCCTTGTTGCACTTATCTTTAACATTTTTACTTACTATAAACTTTAACAGTCTTATTTGTATGTCTTCAAACTTCTAAGATTTGTTACAAAGTTAGTTACAACTGAAGTTAATAAAAGCGTGTTGAAAATAAGATTTAGTGACGTCATTCTAACAAAACGGTAAAGGAAAACAGTTTGAGGAAACCAGCATTACTTACCTAGAACTAAAAAGTCGAAGACATGTGACATCTACCATTTCTCACTGGCGTAGTGAATATCATAAGTATGAGGCTACTTCCTCTTTTCTAAACCGTAACATGATAATTTGTTTCCCGTGGCAGAGCAATATTAATTTATTTACTAACGATAATATCATTAACAAACGTCTTAGAAAACTTGATGGATAGGACAAATACAGCTAATTTATAAAGCGTTTACAAATGCCAAGTTTTTACAATAAGCTATTCTGATTCGTCGATAAGTTTGAAACTGTAATAAGCAAAACAGATCGATAGCGTTCAAGACTCGGGTGATATTTGCAGTTCGAAACCCCTCTGTGCTATTGAGGAGCACGTAATACTAGAGTTGCGATAAGGTTTTGCATGTACTATTGTACAATCACGAGCACTATATGGTACTACTATTTATGGTATACTAATAACAGTTTGACTGATTAATATTTTCTTTGAAACTTATTAAATTGTAGGGTTTTTTTTTTTCGAGAAAATACAACCATGTTGTGGTAATTTTAGGTAATAATAACTGATGCGATCTGTAAACTATTTAATAAAGAAAACGCATTTTACGTTAATAGGTAACAGTTTTGACGAATTAACAGTTTTGAGTTGTAAGTTTTTTCGGTTATTCATTTTCTTATGTATATTTTACATTTTCAAATATTTTGACTAATAAAATTATATAACAACAACATTTAAAATACTTTGGGAATGGGTCCGTGCTACCGGTGGTCAGGGCTCTTGAGAGAGGAACCTCGTAACAATACGCGCCGTGTCCAGAAGTACTGCTTTTTAATCAAGCACTTGATCCAGCTGCCAAGCGAAAGCCTCCCCAGATGTTCGTCGAGGCTTTTGGCAATTACGCCATTGGCCGACACGACTATCGGCACATTGACTGCTGTATTCACATCCCACATTTCGACAACTTCGAGAACCAGATCTAGATACTTGAATTGCTTATCTTTCTCTGCTTTCACGAGGTTCTTGACTGTAACTTATTATTATACACTGTCAACTTTAAATAGTGATTGTCTCCTACTGTACTGATTGTAATTTTATATTGTTGAAGAGATAATATTTTAGAAATCATAGTATTTTGAAATAGGTTTATGTCAACGTTTGGTAGGTACCACAGTTATTTCTAAGTGTGCAACGTGTAAACATACTCGTGTTACTACTACGCGATGAAAATGAAAATTGATGGTGTATGAAAATGGAACATATAACATAAGTACATAGCTTGTATTTAACTGTGGAAATTCAAAGAAATTGTCCTGTTAAGATAAATGTTAGTAGACACTTTGGTTTTGGGAAAGTTAGACCAGTTAATAGTCCTAAATGTAAGCCTAAATAATGTCTAGATAATGAATTTTTAACGCTTGGCTGAGCGCCAAAAGTTGGAATGCAACGGTGTCGTCCAAAATTTGTGAGGAGTTGGCTCTTGTGTGGTTGGCTCTGACCTTGCTTTGTTTTTTGTATTTTGTTCAAATAAATGCTTTAAGAAAGTTGGTTTAAAGTTTAATTCTTTACAAAAAGAAAGTCAAAGTGCCATACATGCCACAGACTGGATGGAAGATGTGGGAAGAAATTACTGGACTGGAGACGACGGACTGTTTTGAGGAATGCGAGAATACAACCGACTAGGTAGACAGACGATCTCATAATGGTGGCTGGAAGAAACTGGTTAGCCATGACACAAAACCAGGAAAAGTGAAGAGGTTTGGAAAGAACCTACACTCAGCATTGCGTGGCCAAAGGTTGAGGAAGAGAAAAAAGTAAGATTATTTCTTGGATTTTTTTATCAATGCTACTTGACGAATTTCTCTTCCTGTTATAATCAAGTGTTTATGTTTATTCTTATAATACGTAAATAGTTCTAATTTAGTTTCATTCTTAGTTTATAGTTCTTTTTCTTTTTTATTTACGATAGGTTTGCTCTTGACTCTAGTCAAGGTCAGAGATGACAGAGACAAAGTCGACGATGGTACGAGGTTACCCAGAAGAAGAATGTTCACTCTAACTTTAAAGAGATTAGGGTTGTAAGTGTTCGGAATCACAGACGCTGGCAGAGAGTTTAAGAAGACGAAGAAAGAAGACACTCCTTTGCTGTGCGCATTATGAAAGACGTTTGAAAACGCTTAGTGCGAATTGGTGGAATAGAAATAAGGTAGGGATGGCAACTTGCAGAGCGTCTAGATGTCCGATGGTAGAAGGGGGCCGGTTGGATCAGATCGTGGGTCTCTTGGTTACAGGTTGTAAAAGACCGACAACCAGGCAACCTTGCGGCGATGATCTAAGCTGTGGACCTTGGCATCCACCAATTTTACGCCGTCAATCAGCTTCTTTGCTCTGCGTTTCACCGAGTTAACCATTTATTTTTTATTTCTATTGCTGTACACCCTGAGAGTATGTTGTAGAGATACTTTTTATTTTATTTTACCAACTTTATTTGCAACTAGGACAAAATGCAAATTATATTCAAGGAAAATCTGCAATCTCCGGGATTGGCCGTACCTCAAATAATTGGCCTACAAATCAATAGCTGTTGGTTCGGAACGGTGATTCGGAAAATAATTTAACCTAACACGGTACCAGGTTAACTTTAAGGAAATGGTTCGAAAAGCTTTATTGTGCCCATAAATAGCCTAATTGTAACATCTTTCTATACCTACCTGTATTATGCAAATAAATAATTTGATTTGATTTAAATGTGGTATATATTTTTGATCGGGTGGATTTTAATCGGCACAGCCGGACGGTAAAATAAAAACTTAAAATTAAGAAATAATTTCTAGAAAAAGTAGGCATATTACAAGTGCAACAAGGTTGATGCTGAACGGAGTTTTCGATAGGCACGAGTCGAATGTAGGCCGGATGGATGCCGATGGTAGGTTTTTGAAGTGAAAACTTTTTTATCCGCGTTGATCGATTTTCGGTAAGGGAAAAACCTATTGATTCACGTCACCGATGACCTCGACATGCTCGTGACGTATTGCGCCAGACTAGCGACACGTAGTATAGTGACCTTTGTACATGTACTTATCTACATAAATATAAATTACGTGTCACGTTGTTTGTGGGGGATGGACTCCTAAACTACTTAACCGATTTTAATCAATGCACACCATGTGCAGTTTGATCCAACTTGAAAGATAGGATAGCTTACATCTCAATTTATCATCGCAATATTGTTTTATTGCAAATTAAGTCACAATTATCTGTTAGCTCCAAACGATTCTAACAGATGGCGGTATCTGTTGACTGGATTGAGTAAGTATTCAATAGATGGCGCTGTATAGAAGTTGAAAATTCAATGAAAAATATTGCGAAAACGGGGAAAATGTGATGCAGACGAAGTTGCGCGGGACAGCTAGTACGCATATATTTTTATTATCCAGTTAATACGGACTCGTTTAAGCAGGTACAAGCAAAAACAGGCCTAAGTATATAGAAAAGCTCATTATTTTCCACGTGTATCGTTAAGAAAGTATCAGGTAGATAGTAATGGCACTAAAGACGAGACATGATATAATTTTCTAAATTGTATCTTCTCGGTGGTGTAGTGGTAGCAAGTGCGACTGCTGACCAAGAGATCCTGAGGTCGATTCCCGGGTCGGGCAAAGTGTTATTGAGTATTTCAATTACGAATATGGCTGTAGCAGCCACGGAGTCTGGATTTGTGCCCGGTTGAAAGCAATAGTCTGTATGGTGTCGGACGTAAAGAATAGCACCATCCCATATCTTCCCGTGGGTGTCGTAAGAGCCGACTAAGGGATTTGCCATAGAATGGGCAGCAGCGTTCTTTGTGCTTTTGTAACAATCGTACTGCGAACGCTAACCCGCCTGCCAAGCGTGGCAATTATGGCAAACCCCTCCCATCTTGGGGGAGGCCTATGTCCAGCAGTGAGTGGCAATACGTTCGCCCCTATTACATGGGACTAAAAACATAACTGGCGAAACATAGGTGCACTATTAGGTACAATTAAGCCTATTCCTTCAAGATTGATTACAGGCGCTATGTAATGATATAATTTTCTAATGTGTGTCTTCCCAATAAGTATTATTATCAATCTTGTAAAGGGGGTACTGACCGATAAGTAAACAGTTGATATTTAAAGTTCTGTTGTCTTATCAGGGGCTTTTCGATGAAGAACAAATAAGTCATTTATTTAGTTGGTATGTACAAGCTGTTGCCAGCAAGTTTTTTTGCATGTGTTTTGTTTTTACAAGCTTTTACTCAACTTGCAATACTTGTGTGTTTTTGAGTCAAATCTGGAAACATATTTTAAAACAGTTATCCCCAACCGATTGAGCAGAAATTTTGCATAGACGTTTAGTTTGGAGGACAATGCATGGGTAGCTAAGTAAACTTATTCTAAACCCAATGTGGCGGACTCCCAGAGATGGCGGACTAGTAATTTTTTATAAATCGACATCATAATACTCAGCTGCCTCCGATTAGACTGGAAGCCGACCCCAAGATTGTTTGGGAAAAGGCTAGGCAGATGATTCGATCATAATATATGGGTATCAATTAAAGGGGGGTGGGGAGGTTTTGGGTAGAACACAAAAAAGTGAAAAATAACATTACTTCCGGAAGTTGCTGACAAATTTGTTGGTTTCATTGCCTTTTTTCCACCGACTTTCGGAATTGACCGCAGAATTGAGAACCTCGTCCTTTTTATTAGAAGTCGGCTAAAATTGGACTACACGTGGAGTGATACTGAGAAAATGGCAGATAGGGATGTTTGGAGTAGTGAAGTTGATGATGCTTTAACATCACGAAGTCATGCGAAAGTAGGAGAACCCTTAGGGAATTACAGTGTTTTATTAGTCAGCCGAAACTTATTTATTTGATTCATTTCAATAAGAACGTCTGTTCTTATTGAAATGAATCAAATAAATAAGTTAAGGAAGAGTGGTTACAAAATGAGACATATGTGGGTAGATTGGTAGGGAGGTAATGAGTTGCAAAATATTGTCATGATGACTTGACAAATTGCGTCAATATTGCGCCAAATAGCTACCTATTTAAGTTGGCATGTGCCGTATACTTGCCTGGCTTATTCATACTTACGAAATAGGCATTTCCTACAAAATGGGATTTTCCTAAGCCAGGTGGAAAACTTGTTACTCAATAAAATTTGGTACTTGCAAAATCATCATCTTTCTTTTCTATTCCATTTTGAAAAGGAGATGCCTTTTAATCTAATCGGATGTAGCTGAGCACCAGTATTTTACGTGAAACGACTGCCTATCTAATTTCCAAAACCCAGTTACTGGGTATAAAAGTCTGCCATACATTAATATCAAGGGGGTTTTTTTAATTTTTATGAATGGCATCTCGCAGTTCAACCTAGGAGGTTGTCGTCTGCTTAACCGGACTATCCTGTGGGTGCCTTAAGAGTAAGGCCTCCAGCCAGGGCATAAAAACTTACAAACTAAGCGACTATACGCTGAGGGCACCCCCTGTGGGGAACGAGCCTCGGCTCAGGGCGTCGCTGGGGGAGGACTGCATGGGGACAGGCTGGATCTGAGTGATATCATTATTTAGGGGCTGATTTAAAACTACTGGCACAGCATCGCGGGCTGGCTCAAGCGAGGGTCGGGGAGGGCATGGACCGGGACGTCGCGACGGACCTCGACGGCGAGGTCGGAAAGACGGCGGTTTGTGTCTGAACTTTTTAAGAGTGCTAGTCTCTTTGCTACTCTCCTGGAGGAGGGTGATAGCATCATCGGGAGTGACGAGGGTATGCCGAGGACGGCGTACTGTACTAATGCGCGAGGGTTCGTAACGGGCGGCCGCTGCGATCAGGGGATTACGGTGTTTACTGGCGTTATCGAAGAAACGCTTCGAAAGACGTTTCATAAACTGAAGGACGGTGGGCATTCTAAGGTCTACGTGTAGACGGTCGTTACGGACATAAAAAGGGGCTCCCGTGACTCTACGTAAGAACCGGTTCTGCAAGGTTTGCATCCTATGGATGTATTTAGGCTTGGTGTGAGCGTACACGACGCAAGCGTACGTCATAATGGGGCGGATCACCGCGGTATAAAGGCGCAACTTGCACTTGAGTGACAATTTGCTTTTTGCCGAGATCATGAAATGAAGCCTACCCATAGCAAAGGCAGCTCGGTCGCGAGCTGCTTTGAAGTGCGCCGCGAAAGACAGGTGGTGGTCAAGTAAGACTCCTAAGTACTTGGCTTGCTTCTCCCAAGGGATAGGCTTACCGTACATAGTGATCGGGCTGAGCGCGGGTGGCTTATTTTTACGCGGTTTAGAGAAAAGAACTGCCTGGCTCTTGTCGGGGTTCACCTCGATTCTCCATTTCCGGAACCAAGCGCCTAAGACGTTGGCTGAGGTTTGGAGGGTGCTGTAAATAGCGTCGTGACTGCGGCCAGTGTAATAGATGGCCGTGTCGTCCGCGAACAGGGCTAACTGAGCCTTCTTGCTCTTGGGGATGTCACTGGTGAACAGAGTAAAGATAAGGGGAGAGAGCGGGGAGCCCTGAGGGACTCCGGCTCTAATGGGGTGGGGGGAAGACAGTGCCTTCCCGATGCGATAGCGGAAGGTGCGATCCGACAAAAAGTCTCGTAAGCTGAGCACGAGACGGTCCGGCACTCCCAGTTTGTACAGCTTATATAATAAGCCGTTGTGCCAGACTTTGTCGAATGCCTTTGCTATGTCTAAAAACAACACACCCGTCATCGCTCCACGCTGGAAGCCAGCGCTCAGGTGTTCTACGATGCGGTGGGCCTGTTGAATGCAAGAGTGTCCGGTCCTGAAGCCGAACTGTTCGTTGGGGATCAAGGGGGTCCCCCCCTTGACATTAATATATGACAGACTTTCTGACTTCAGACTCTCCTTATGGCAATAAATTCAAAGATTTATGAATAACAGCCGGGACCAACGGCTTAGAGTGCTTTCATGTGGCATATGGTTTCAGTAATTAGTGGTGTAATGAATGGTCACCCATCCACGGACTGACCTCGGCAAGAGTAACTTAACCTTGAATAAAACAAGAAAAACGGCATACGTTGAAGTAGCCTGAATATTTCTAGTTACTTTACGGGAGCAGCGACAAGTAAACACAATATTCTCCTTCCATTTCACATAGAGAGAATTTTTAAAAGTAATTTATTTCACGTCACAAGCGATAAACTAACGTTTGATGGACGTTTGTGTCGCTCGCTCATGAAAATGTATGAGATTGAAGATTCACACAACACTTTAGTCGATGTTTCTATGTTTAGATTTAGATGAAAAACAACATATTGGGAACGTCACTAATTTTGCTTCGTTTCACACTTCAGATTAAATTCGTTATTTATGATGTTCGTGAATAATTTACTTTTAGGGATAAAAAAACAATCATCATTCATCAATTCAGCCTAAAAGACGTCCACTGCTGGACATAGGCCTCCCCCAAGTGTCGGCACATTGACATTTTGGGGAGTTTTGCCATAATCGCCACGCTTAGCAGGCGGGTTGGCGATCGCAGTACGGTTGTTACAAAAGCACAGAGAACGCTGCTGCCCATTCTCTGGCAAGTCCCTTAGTCGGCTCTTACGACACCCACGGGAAGATATAGGATGGTGCTATTCTTTACGTCCGACACCATACAGAAAAAAACAATACGTAGCTAGAATAACAAACAAATATTAGAAAGAGTTTAGTCGGTACGTGAATCCAAACACGAACGATACATTCTGATTTCTGTAGCATAATCAGTCTCACTGCTGGGACACATACTCGTGGCGAGAGAGAGAAAGCTATCCACTACGCGAGCTCTGTATGGGCTAATTGTCACTTGTCTTCGTATTTTTGGTTTTTACAGCACTGATGATAAAATAGATACCCACCATTGCACCTCGCGCACTACGCGGCCACGATCACCACTTTTGGCCGCAGAAGCTTCAATCAGGAAGAAAGCTTATTCGCACAACTGGGCGTCCGGCCAGTTTTGTTCCAGCTTGCGGCCAGTCATAAGCCAAGTTCTGATTGTGGCCGCGTAGGGCACGAGGTCCCTTGTGTCTTTTCTTAAAGGATTCATTCTAAAAATATCTTAGTACCTGTTCCTCAACATCAGCCACATCCCTCCCGTTGGTGATGCTACTCTTCAAAGACAGCGTGGTCTGCACGATGAGAGCCAGGATGGGGATGAACGGGAGAAGCAGCAGCCTCCACAGCTGGCAGCGACGGCTTCTGCACCACCTCTGCAGTTTGGGAGCACAGCTGGATTTGTCTTCTATCTTGATGTTTGGGGGAGCTGGAAAGAAGACGGTTTTGAGTGGTTGGTTCTTTTAAAATTGTTGTTGAAGTGAGCGGTATGGGTTGCTGAAATATTTTCAATCTTGTTTCATTAAACTTAAAGCTCGCATTGTTGAGCTTTTGTATGCTTTTCTGTGATATGATCAAAACATTATGACGATAACTTTAAAATATGTGTTGATTTGTGTAAGGCCGTGTAATTAGCGTAGGAAACTTTTTATGATATATTTTTATGCTATCTTATATACAGGGTGTAACGGAAAGGGTATATACATACTTAAGGGTGTGCTACAGACGATCAAACTGAACATGTTTCTCCATTGGACAAACATCGTAATAGCAAAAAAAATATCTGCTCCCCATACAACATTTCAATACCTATTCGACCCAAATGTATGGGGTAGCTGATATTTTTCTCGCTCTTAGGATGTTTGTCCGATGGAGAAACATGTTCAGTTTGATGGTCTGTAGCACACCCTTAAGTATGTATATACCCTTTCCGTTACACCCTGTATATTAAGGCTTGAATTTACGAGCCTACCTATGCTAATAGCTAATGTGATATCATTGAAATATGGGTAAAGGCTATTTATTTAATACTAGCTGATACCCGCGACTTCGTACGCGCGGAAATTTTAATGTGTGAGTCTGCCTCGTTGGTCGAGTGGTCGCAAGCACGACTGCTGAGCTTGAGGTCCCAGGTTCGATTCTCGGATCAGGCAAAGAGTTATTGGGTTATTCCATCAGGAATTTCTCAGTAGCAGCCACGAAGTCTGGATTTAATGTCGGGTCCGGTTGATGGGGCTCGCACCCTATAACATAGAGCTTCAACATAACTGGCGAAATGTGGATGTACGATTAAATACACCTTCAGTAATTACAGGCGTGATATTTTGTTGTGTGTGAGAACTGACGGTCTGATCGTAATGTGATTATGTCGGTGATGACTACAAAGGGCGTGCTTTAGGTTGGTGTAATTCTGGGCGGCAGAGGTCCGAAACAAAATTAAAAGGCGTTGAAGCTACACTATAATATGGCTTAAAAGTCGGAACATATTTTTTTCAAAGTGCGGCGGTTAATACGGCGCATTGTTGGGCACAATTATTTTTTTCTAATACAATTTTGTATGCAATAAAAAATGTCATAACAATGACCGTCACCACGTGCAAGTTTTGGCTTCATGAAACACGTGAACAATCAACAAATAATTGACCGTCTGAGAAGCATGGAGTAGGTACCCAAAAAAATGCCTGCCACTTTTTAGGTATGGCCCTGACATTCATTGATCGTCATTGCAAAACTACCTCATAATTAAAATTGGAATGGCAAATTATTTGGAATATTTGGCATGCGTCGAATTAAAACGCTCTCTCCTATAACAATTCCTGTAATAATGGTGTTTTAAGTGCATGAGGAACAGGGTGTAAAGTTCCTCAATACTCCATTGAAAAGGGAGGATCTTCCGACCAGACAGGTGTTGGGTCTGGTGGGCAACTGCCCGACAGTTGTTGTCAGGTTTCTCTATATAGTCTTAAGTCGATGTAAACTTTGCTTGCTAGATGTAGGCAATTGATGTTAGTTCTTCCGTCGCGTCATAAAATCAAAAACAAAATATTTTATTTTACATAGGCCTACATGGGCACTTATAAAACGTCGACAAAAGAGGCACGGTTCGGGTTGGTTGTTTCCTATGAGAAGAACTGGCAAGAAACTCCATTTTTACTCTTTTAAAATCATTTGGTTCTACAATATTTGGATGTTACAGCGTTAGTACCTAAGTATGAGAGGACAGCGTAGGACCGACAATAAGTCGTCGCTTACTACAAAAGGTAGAAAAAGATAATAGTGAAAAAAAAATGAAAAAAAAAATTACAAAGCCTACAATGTCCACAAAAACACACTGTCACATTCACAAAAAATATGAATGAAAAAGAATCAATACGAAAATAAAACATAAGAACAATAAATTAAACAATTGACACAAATGTCATAGATGGCGCTGTAGTACTTTTTGTAGTAAGTTGCTTTTTGTAGGTCGCTACATCACTCGCCTCCGGAGACCGGAGGTCGATAGTCGAATGAGTCAGCTTGTAGTATTATGCCGTGCCAGTTGAAATTTCGTTGCCGCATTGTTCACGGTGAGTCGGAACAGACTGTGGTGGTGAGGCGAACCCCAGTGTGTCGGGGCCGGTGCTGCGTTTGCTCCAGTGCGTCGGACGTAGTGCAGCGCTGCGATGTGGCAGACAGCTATAGAGGCGTCGACCGGGAGGTAGAAGCTCTCGACCGGCCAAAAAAGCAGTGTGCTGTGCCAAAGTCGCTTGATGAGAGGCTGAGGGTGCTGACCAGGAATGCGCTCCGGCTGCATGCTGGTGGTCAGGAATACCCATTTGAAACTGGCTGGCTGTGAGACTCGCTAATCGAAAGCTTGAGGGAAGTGATGATGTCACCAGTTTAGCGGTTTGAGGAACAGGGTGTAAAGTTCCTCAATACTCCATTGAAAAGGAAGGATCCTCCGACCAGACAGGTGTTGTGTCTGGTGGGCAACTGCCCGACAGTTGTTGTCGGGTTTCTCTATATAGTATTAAGTCGATTTAAACTTTGCTTGCGAGATGTAGGCAATTGATGTTAGTTCTTCCGTTGCATCATAGATGGCGCTGTAGTACTTTTTGTAGTAAGTTGCTTTTTGTAGGTCGCTACCGTGGCTTTTATAATATTACTGCTAAGCTTTGTTATACGAAGCCTTTTACCGTTGCACAGTCTGGGTACATCAAAGTTTCTCATCAGCAGAACTAAAACGCCAACTTTAAACTCCATCTTATGGGAACGGCACGCCCGTTAGCTCCAGGGAGTTGAAAAATTCAACGGGGTGTGCAGGACTAGTACCGTCATTAGCCATCACAGTCTCTACGGATGTGTATACTTTAAAATCGCCGACGATCATGTCTTGAATTTCGTTTTGTTTATGACCCACTCGTTCTTTAATCACTATTTATTTTGAATGGTTAAAAAAAATGAAAACTATTTTGTAATTATTTGAAAATCATAAAACATTAGAATAAAACAAATCACCTAGTTACAAAAAGTGAACACTGGTTGGGGATCGAACTCGCGTTGTTTTGGAAAACTTACAGCATTAAAAAATTACCACAAAAAAAGAGCATACTGACTGCGGATACGAACTTAAAACCTTTTGCTTGGCAGGGCGGTCATAGAACCGCTAGGCTACTTACTTTGATGACAAATGGTTTAAAATAGCCGGTTTATTCTAATGCTTGTCATGACAGTTGTCAGTTGTCAAACAGTTGAGAAATGTGGACTTAATGCAATATTGCTCATCCCCCTAAGTTATTAGCGTGATAATATATAGCCTATGTTACTCGGTAAAGATGTAGCTTTCTAATGGTGAAAGAATTTTTAAAATCAGTCCAGTAGTTTTTGAGTTTATTCGTTACATACAAAAATACAAATCTTTCCTCTTTATAATATTACTAGCGACCCGCCCCGGCTTCGCGCGGGTGCAATGCAGATACTAAATATACTACAGAATGTCTGTCGACATCACATTGGAAACCTCTAACATTATCAGTGTTTCTCTACTATATTATGCATATATTATACTTATAAACCTTCCTCTTGAATCACTCTATCTATTAAAAAAAAACCGCATCAAAATCCGTTGCGTAGTTTTAAAGATCTAAGCATACATAGGGACAGACAGCGGGAAGCGACTTTGTTTTATACTATGTAGTGATACGTCATTGACTGTAGGTAATGAAACAAACTTTTTGTTTTTAGATCATTTGGAAAGCCTGTTACTCTGAGCAATTTTTAACATAGGAGGTCGACGGCTGCTTATTTTTTTTTACCTAATATTTTCGTCTGCAATCATAATGTATAATTTTGTATACCTAATCAAATATAAATCAAATTGACACAGAGACTGGAAAAAAATCTTTGTTTTATTTATTAAACGCTAATTTTGTCTGCGCTTATATGCAGTTTAATTTAGAAAATCGATTCGTATAGATTTCTCAAACTTGAAGATCTGATTCTAATAATCTACCTATCCGAACCAAACGCTAACGATCTACCACCAACCGAATCGACAATAAAATCACTGGATCACATCCATCACCAAATGAAATCCAAACGTAAACTCGGCAGTTTGCGTTTGGTTGGATTTCGTTAGAAATCCGCTTTCTCTCTTTCTAACTAAGGGTAACATAGCGGAGTAAAAAGGATAGCGCGAATTTTGTGATTTAGATTTCGGTTCTCGGAAATCTAACAGACATTATAATGCGATCAATATAATCTTTACTGTCAAGCATTTAAAGACTACATTTTCGAGATTAAACGTTGATGTATTTTGTTTTATGCTTCAATGTTTCTTGGAAATAGAAAGAATGTATATACCTTATGTTTTTAAGTTTACGTAGTTTCAACCAAATTAAATACTAATGCATATTTGGAAACTTTTCTGCTAGTCCTAAGCCTAGATTAAAGCAAGATGGCAAATCGCGCAATCTGTATCTGATTCCAACGAAATCTAAGTACGCAAGCGAACTGGCGAGGCTAAATCATAGGCTACATCGGATTTCTAAAAACGGATTTTCAAATCGATTTTGAAATCGGATAAATATCAGTTTGCGTTCAAAACCAAAAACGCCCATGTCTGAGTATCGTGACCACAGACTGCAGTGTGACCAGATTTAGAACATTATGCCAGCTGCTTGGCCAGATTCTGCTAAACTCTGCTAATGTTTTTAAATCACAAAAAAATAACTGTTAGCAGCATACATAGGAAAATCACTTACCGATGACAGTCCAGAACATGATATAATTTACTTTTTTTATGATTCACTAAGTTGAAATCTTTTATAACAGAAAGTCGTGAAAAACTAATTTCAGGAAGCACTGTACAATAGCGCCCATCGATTTTATGATTTTTATTCTGTTAGTATGTGCGCGGGGCGATTGCGACATGGAGGAGGCGGAGCGCGCATTCCATCGAGGTCGACAGATATTTTTGTCTAGTTATACCTAAGTGAAGCACAGGTAATTTGTCAATATCTAACCCAGCTAATTTTTGGCATGGGTTTTATAAGATTCTGCCAAAATCTACAATTCTTTCAAAAAAACCCTCAATTAAGAGGGGAAATTACCCTAACGTGGGAACACACACAATAACACGAATAGCTCTAGTTCAGTTACCACTTCGCCTTTTTTACAGTCCGGTCAACCGACTTTGACTTCTATTCCGTAGACATAAGAATGAAATTAAAAGCAAAAACGACAGTTAGGTTTGTGTTTTTCACTGTGATCATTATTATTAGAAACAGTTACGGCGCTTAATTTTCTCCCAACATAACCTTGACTGCGTCGGTATGTTTTAGTAGGTAAGCAGGTAGTACTTACCTACATTCATGAATGTAAATAGTGTGATGAATGAATGTAATGTTATATAATGTAAGTACATTATTAGTTTATTAGATAAACCGCGAAAAGTCCACGTACAAAAAGCGGTGGCTTCATAACGAATGTTTGGTATGTCTGAATACCTACTTGTTAATAACTAATAAGTTTTAGCTATCACGCAATAAAATTAGAACCAACTCCGAATTACACATTTCATCCCTAATAGGTACTTTCAAACATTGGTTTGGGTGAACAACTTGACATAGTTTAAGAATATTTAACTTCATTCTTATGAAATTATAAATCTAATTTACCCAAATTAGATTTATCTACCTACCTACCTACTTGTTTGAAGAATGAAATCAAAAGTCACGCACACACTAAGACTTACTGTCACCACCTTACAATGACAACGTCACGCCATCTAGTCCTAGCAGATAATTATTTCGAGGTTTTTTATGCAAGAGGCTTGATTGTTCTTTAGATATCCGGTAGATGGTGTGACTCCAAGCACGCACACATGCAAAGATTTTTCGTTTTTTTTCGGCCCTGGTAATCCTACAAACCTTGTTATTTCTTTATGTTTGAAGGGATTTGCGACAACACTAATTCGTAATAACATCATGTTGTTTCATTACTTCTACAAAAAGCATATAAGTATCGAGAATTTGGGAAAAAAACAATGTATGGGAAAGCGCGATTAAGCTTCCACCTTAAGTCGATTTAAACTTTGCTTGCGAGGTGTAGGCAATTGATGTTAGTTCTTCCGTCGCATCATAGATGGCGCTGTAGTAGCATTTTTTGTAGTAAGTTGCTTTTTTTAGTTCGCTACAGTGGCTTTTATAATATTACTGCTAAGCTTTGTGATACGAAGCTTGGTGCCGTTGCACAGTCTGGTCCGGTACGCCCGTTAGCTCCAGGGAGTTGAAAAATTCAACGGGGTGTGCAGGACTACCGTCATTAGCCATCACAGTGTGTACGGATGTGTATACTTTAAAATCGCCGACGATCATGTCTTAAATTTCGTTTTGTTTATGATCCACTCGTTCTTTAATCACTATTTATTTTGAATGGTTAAAAAAACGAAAACTATTTTGTAATGATTTGAAAATCATAAAGCATTAAAATAAAATGAAATACCTAGTTACAAAAAGTGAACACTGGTTGGAACGAACTCGCCTTGTTTTGGAAAACTTACAGCATTAAAAGATTACCACAAAAAGTGCATACTGACTGCGGATACGAACTTGAAACCTTTTGCTTGGCAGGGCGGTCATAGAACCGCCAGGCTACTTACTTTGATGACAAATGGTTTAAAATAGCCGGTTTATTCTAAAGCTTGTCATGACAGTTGTCATTGGTCAAACAGTTAAGAAATGTGGAATTAATGCAATATTGCTCATCCCTCTAAGTTATTAGCGCGATAATATATAGCCTATGTTACTCGGTAAAAATGTAGCTTTCTAATGGTGAAAGAATTTTTAAAATCGGTCGAGTAGTTTTTGAGTTTATTCGTTACATACAAAAATACAAAAATACAAATCTTTCCTCTTTATAATATTAGTGTAGACTAGCGACCCGCCCCGGCTTCGCGCGGGTGCAATGCAGATACTAAATATACTACAGAATGTCTGTCGACATCACATTGGAAACCTCTAACATTATCAGTGTTTCTCTACTATATTATGCATATATTATACTTATAAACCTTCCTCTTGAATCACTCTATCTATTAAAAAAAAACCGCATCAAAATCCGTTGCGTAGTTTTAAAGATCTAAGCATACATAGGGACAGACAGCGGGAAGCGACTTTGTTTTATACTATGTAGTGATACGTCATTGACTGTAGGTAATGAAACAAACTTTTTGTTTTTAGATCATTTGGAAAGCCTGTTACTCTGAGCAATTTTTAACATAGGAGGTCGACGGCTGCTTATTTTTTTTTACCTAATATTTTCGTCTGCAATCATAATGTATAATTTTGTATACCTAATCAAATATAAATCAAATTGACAAATGTGTTGAGAAATGTGGACTTAATGCAATATTGCTCATCCCCCTAAGTTATTAGCGTGATAATATATAGCCTATGTTACTCGGTAAAGATGTAGCTTTCTAATGGTGAAAGAATTTTTAAAATCAGTCCAGTAGTTTTTGAGTTTATTCGTTACATACAAAAATACAAATCTTTCCTCTTTATAATATTACTAGCGACCCGCCCCGGCTTCGCGCGGGTGCAATGCAGATACTAAATATACTACAGAATGTCTGTCGACATCACATTGGAAACCTCTAACATTATCAGTGTTTCTCTACTATATTATGCATATATTATACTTATAAACCTTCCTCTTGAATCACTCTATCTATTAAAAAAAAACCGCATCAAAATCCGTTGCGTAGTTTTAAAGATCTAAGCATACATAGGGACAGACAGCGGGAAGCGACTTTGTTTTATACTATGTAGTGATACGTCATTGACTGTAGGTAATGAAACAAACTTTTTGTTTTTAGATCATTTGGAAAGCCTGTTACTCTGAGCAATTTTTAACATAGGAGGTCGACGGCTGCTTATTTTTTTTTACCTAATATTTTCGTCTGCAATCATAATGTATAATTTTGTATACCTAATCAAATATAAATCAAATTGACACAGAGACTGGAAAAAAATCTTTGTTTTATTTATTAAACGCTAATTTTGTCTGCGCTTATATGCAGTTTAATTTAGAAAATCGATTCGTATAGATTTCTCAAACTTGAAGATCTGATTCTAATAATCTACCTATCCGAACCAAACGCTAACGATCTACCACCAACCGAATCGACAATAAAATCACTGGATCACATCCATCACCAAATGAAATCCAAACGTAAACTCGGCAGTTTGCGTTTGGTTGGATTTCGTTAGAAATCCGCTTTCTCTCTTTCTAACTAAGGGTAACATAGCGGAGTAAAAAGGATAGCGCGAATTTTGTGATTTAGATTTCGGTTCTCGGAAATGTAACAGACATTATAATGCGATCAATATAATCTTTACTGTCAAGCATTTAAAGACTACATTTTCGAGATTAAACGTTGATGTATTTTGTTTTATGCTTCAATGTTTCTTGGAAATAGAAAGAATGTATATACCTTATGTTTTTAAGTTTACGTAGTTTCAACCAAATTAAATACTAATGCATATTTGGAAACTTTTCTGCTAGTCCTAAGCCTAGATTAAAGCAAGATGGCAAATCGCGCAATCTGTATCTGATTCCAACGAAATCTAAGTACGCAAGCGAACTGGCGAGGCTAAATCATAGGCTACATCGGATTTCTAAAAACGGATTTTCAAATCGATTTTGAAATCGGATAAATATCAGTTTGCGTTCAAAACCAAAAACGCCCATGTCTGAGTATCGTGACCACAGACTGCAGTGTGACCAGATTTAGAACATTATGCCAGCTGCTTGGCCAGATTCTGCTAAACTCTGCTAATGTTTTTAAATCACAAAAAAATAACTGTTAGCAGCATACATAGGAAAATCACTTACCGATGACAGTCCAGAACATGATATAATTTACTTTTTTTATGATTCACTAAGTTGAAATCTTTTATAACAGAAAGTCGTGAAAAACTAATTTCAGGAAGCACTGTACAATAGCGCCCATCGATTTTATGATTTTTATTCTGTTAGTATGTGCGCGGGGCGATTGCGACATGGAGGAGGCGGAGCGCGCATTCCATCGAGGTCGACAGATATTTTTGTCTAGTTATACCTAAGTGAAGCACAGGTAATTTGTCAATATCTAACCCAGCTAATTTTTGGCATGGGTTTTATAAGATTCTGCCAAAATCTACAATTCTTTCAAAAAAACCCTCAATTAAGAGGGGAAATTACCCTAACGTGGGAACACACACAATAACACGAATAGCTCTAGTTCAGTTACCACTTCGCCTTTTTTACAGTCCGGTCAACCGACTTTGACTTCTATTCCGTAGACATAAGAATGAAATTAAAAGCAAAAACGACAGTTAGGTTTGTGTTTTTCACTGTGATCATTATTATTAGAAACAGTTACGGCGCTTAATTTTCTCCCAACATAACCTTGACTGCGTCGGTATGTTTTAGTAGGTAAGCAGGTAGTACTTACCTACATTCATGAATGTAAATAGTGTGATGAATGAATGTAATGTTATATAATGTAAGTACATTATTAGTTTATTAGATAAACCGCGAAAAGTCCACGTACAAAAAGCGGTGGCTTCATAACGAATGTTTGGTATGTCTGAATACCTACTTGTTAATAACTAATAAGTTTTAGCTATCACGCAATAAAATTAGAACCAACTCCGAATTACACATTTCATCCCTAATAGGTACTTTCAAACATTGGTTTGGGTGAACAACTTGACATAGTTTAAGAATATTTAACTTCATTCTTATGAAATTATAAATCTAATTTACCCAAATTAGATTTATCTACCTACCTACCTACTTGTTTGAAGAATGAAATCAAAAGTCACGCACACACTAAGACTTACTGTCACCACCTTACAATGACAACGTCACGCCATCTAGTCCTAGCAGATAATTATTTCGAGGTTTTTTATGCAAGAGGCTTGATTGTTCTTTAGATATCCGGTAGATGGTGTGACTCCAAGCACGCACACATGCAAAGATTTTTCGTTTTTTTTCGGCCCTGGTAATCCTACAAACCTTGTTATTTCTTTATGTTTGAAGGGATTTGCGACAACACTAATTCGTAATAACATCATGTTGTTTCATTACTTCTACAAAAAGCATATAAGTATCGAGAATTTGGGAAAAAAACAATGTATGGGAAAGCGCGATTAAGCTTCCACCTTAAGTCGATTTAAACTTTGCTTGCGAGGTGTAGGCAATTGATGTTAGTTCTTCCGTCGCATCATAGATGGCGCTGTAGTAGCATTTTTTGTAGTAAGTTGCTTTTTTTAGTTCGCTACAGTGGCTTTTATAATATTACTGCTAAGCTTTGTGATACGAAGCTTGGTGCCGTTGCACAGTCTGGTCCGGTACGCCCGTTAGCTCCAGGGAGTTGAAAAATTCAACGGGGTGTGCAGGACTACCGTCATTAGCCATCACAGTGTGTACGGATGTGTATACTTTAAAATCGCCGACGATCATGTCTTAAATTTCGTTTTGTTTATGATCCACTCGTTCTTTAATCACTATTTATTTTGAATGGTTAAAAAAACGAAAACTATTTTGTAATGATTTGAAAATCATAAAGCATTAAAATAAAATGAAATACCTAGTTACAAAAAGTGAACACTGGTTGGAACGAACTCGCCTTGTTTTGGAAAACTTACAGCATTAAAAGATTACCACAAAAAGTGCATACTGACTGCGGATACGAACTTGAAACCTTTTGCTTGGCAGGGCGGTCATAGAACCGCCAGGCTACTTACTTTGATGACAAATGGTTTAAAATAGCCGGTTTATTCTAAAGCTTGTCATGACAGTTGTCATTGGTCAAACAGTTAAGAAATGTGGAATTAATGCAATATTGCTCATCCCTCTAAGTTATTAGCGCGATAATATATAGCCTATGTTACTCGGTAAAAATGTAGCTTTCTAATGGTGAAAGAATTTTTAAAATCGGTCGAGTAGTTTTTGAGTTTATTCGTTACATACAAAAATACAAAAATACAAATCTTTCCTCTTTATAATATTAGTGTAGATTATTATTAGTGTAGATGTAGATTTGGAAATTTATAAAATTAATTATTTAAAATAATATAAAATTTTGGTAGACAGGCTCTTGAAAACGAACTGCGAAATGCTCAATGTATTGCTCTCCTATTCTCATCAAGATTCTGAAAGCCACTTCCTTCATCAAATCGTGAATGTTTGCCAAACGCCCGGAGTATCGAACGCATATTTACTTAGGTCCTTCCTGTCTCGTCTCATAAGTTTCCTTACCAATATTATCAGAAAATATTTGATTTTATGCCGATAAGCTGCAATGAAATATTATACGATAAGTTCCTGCCCACGACTTTGTCTGCGTAGAGTGCGTAGACTCATTTACCTGGATGAAAAGTATCACATGTGTTAATCCAGGTTATACTATCTGTGTGCCAAATTTCATCTAAATCTGTTCTGGCGGTTTGCGTGAAAATCATCAATACATTTTATCCATGATCACAAACTATCGCGTTTATAATATTAAACAGAAGAAATAGGATAAGGTATGAGTCTTCGACCGAGCTACGATCAGATATCCCAAGGGAACGTTTTAGTTAAACCCTGTGACACTCGAGAATAAAATAGACTCAGTTTTCTGAAAGCATTGTCGGAATCGGATTAGCAGTTCCAAAGATTACCCCAACGTCCAAAAGAACAGACATACGATTATTTCCTCTGTATATTATAACATCTATAAGTATAGAAAAAAATGTGTAAATGAAAAGAAGACCTAATCTGAGAACAGTAAGTACGTAATTGCACTGCAGTGCCCGGGTATCTGAATCCGTATGGAGGTGATTCGATTCACATAAAAACGTAGAAATGTCGTTTGAGCTCCTGTGCTCAGCCATCCAGAGACTCCTTTGTTAACTTTAAAATGCAGTTTGTGCCAGATTTTGACCATTCCAGGGAACAACTTCTAGGGTTAGTTTTTAACTGAATGATGCTTTGGTAACTAATTGACGGCTAAAGATTTTTTAATGGTGATATTCTGTTAAGCTGAATCAAGTTATCAGCAAGAAAACAAGCTTCCTGTTGATAATAGCACTAATGCCTGTTTTCACTATGTGACTCTGAATGCCTAAATAAAATCCTACTGCTGGGTTTTCAAATTTCGGATCAGCGAAAAGGACTTAGAAGAGAGTAGCGGTGGCCCTTACAAGCAGTAAGCCGTGGGTTCTAACCCAGGCAGGCGTATTACTAAGTGCAGTTTATTTCATCATCGCTGCTCTCAAAAACGGTGAAAGAAATTACCGTAAGGAATCCGTCATAATGACAAAAAATTCAAAGACATCTGACATCTACCAACCCGCACTGGTTCCGCGTGGTGGATTACAGCCCACTCCCTCTCATAGAGAGGACGCCTGTGTACCAGCAGTGGGAACATTATAGGCTGATGTTGATTATAGGCTGATGATGATGATGATGAATAGGGATTCTCTAAAAAGAGAGAATTTCAACAATGTAATCTTTCTTTATCGTGTGGTTAGCGCCTAACTTGGTCAGAATTTTGTTGCCGCCCCTGTCCCAGACTCTAACTAGGATTTACATGACCTTGAGAAATATCTCTCAGACATGCTGGTTTCCTCACGATGTTTTCCTTTACCGAAGCAAGTGATAATTATACAATACGCACATGAATCCGAAAATTCAGAGGTTCTTGTCTTGGGTTCCAACTTGAGACCTATAAAATAGCAGTCCGATGGTCACTAGGCTACCACTGCTTATAAACGGTGTAATAATATTTAAGCACTAGCTGTCCCGCGCAACTTCGTCTGCGTCACATTATCTCCGTTTTCACAACATTTTTTTTGCTGCTCCACTCCTAGCGTTATGGTATAGAGCCTATAACCTTCCTCGATAAATGGGCTATCCAACACTGAAATAATTTTTCAAATCGGACCAGAAGTTCCTGAGATAAGCGCGTTCAAGTAAACAAACAAACAAACTCTTCAGCTTTATAATATAAGAAGAAGATAGAAAAGTATAGATTTGTATCTTGTTTGTGAAAACGGGCATAAAACGTTAGATTCCCTGTAATTTTATAAGCCCATTCAATTTCGTGATTTTCAATAATACCCACGTCATGATATTTGCTGGGACGAAAAACGTTAGGAGAATTCGAAAGGCTATCAAAAAACTGTACATCCTAAAATAACGGGTCTACAAAACTGTGACATTGTGTATCTCTAAGTAGAATAAAGGCAAATTCGTAAGTAAAAGTCCCATGAAATAACCCTTCAACTTCATGGGTTGTGGGTTTGAATACCAAAGTTGTTGCGTTTCTTAAAAGGTTTCTTTTAACCTTTAGTATAGAATGTGGATCCGTGAACTAAAATATAATACTTACTTTTTATATTCAACTACAAACAACATCGAAAAATGTGAACTTTATGAGTTATGTCCAGTGATCGGAGTTGATTTTTGGTACTTTAATCATTAATGCACACAGAAGGAATAACATGGATAAGCCATTTTTCCGGAAAGTAAACCCGGTATTTCCGGATACAATTAAATATTGTTAATGTTGGAGTGATATTATTACTACTCAATTCAAAATTTAAAGGAAGGTATGAAAACTAAATTAATTTATTATTTATCTGTTGAATAATAAAAACGATCGAATTCCGATCGAAGCATTAATATTTTAATTATTTTTTAGCCTTTTTATGGCCACAACATTTTTTTAAATTGTTGCACGTAAATTTCAATGAAATCAACCAATTCCGGAGGAATGTCCATATTCATATATACGTTTCGGATCAATGATCCAAATTCAATCTACCTACTCCGATCTATGGTTATGTCATTCTTGTCGCAAACGAGCGAAAACTAAACTTGTGAAATATTTCTTCCCATTTCTCAATAATATCCTTTATATACCTACATAATAACAGCCAATTATCGTAATGACTCATTAACCTACAAACAATATGAAACTCATCGGGAAAATTAAGAAAAGCTTGAGAAAATATTCAATCTTCATAACTGTCGGTGAGTTTGTTTGTTCCCGCAGATAAGCTGTGCTATTACTTTAATAACTGGGAGGGTAGCTGCGACACGCTTTCGAAATAAAATAAAACGAGAGCTTGTTTACTTCTCTGTAGAGTTAGCAAGTAAAGTGGACTAGCTTAAACGAAGGAGAATGACCAAGATTAATTTGTAGAAAAAAACTTTGTGTATTAGTGCAAGAAAGATTATGCTCTTTTCTTGGTTCTACAGCTTTTTAACCGACTATATCAAGCCAGAACGAAGGGTTATGATTTTAGAAGTTCATCTTTTCTTTAAACCTGTCTTGTCATATGTTCGGCACCTGCAGACTCCGCATCTTAAGTTTGTACTCGAGATCTTAGATAAAGTAATATTCTAATAGAGATGCCATGATAATATCTATCCCTGATGGAAACGTCAAAATCTATGGAGCTGCCTTTATGCCTTACGACATTTCATACAAACCTCCCAGTCCTTATTTTCTGAAATGCTAAAAAACTTTTCCGAAATGACTGAAACAATTTTAATGAAAATTAATACGCATAAGCAGGATACATAGGCCTAAAAAGTTACTAAATAAAATTTACGAAATGTGTTTAAAAAAAAACACTTTTTTTTTGTTTCCATAGATAATTTATAATCGGTCCAATTTAGCTGTAACACTATTTTCCGTCGTAAGTTTTTAAACCTATGTATTCCTTATGCTTATGCGTATGAACTAGTATGAAATGTCATTAAAATCGTTTCCGTCATTTCGGTAAATAAGGACTTCAAAGTTTGTATGTAATGCCGTAAGGCGTAAACGCTCTTAAAGTACTTTCACAGTTATTAATTACCTGTAACATAAATCTCATCCCACAATCCTCCGTCTCTTCGACGGTCTCCACTCCAGCACTTTATTTTATGGAATAGGTTTTATCCCGGTTCTGACTGTTCCCGTGGCTTCTGACCTCCATTCGGTCGAAGCTTCAGGCATAAGCAAGTTTGGAATCAGTTTTGTCCTAAATCATTTTTGTCTCAGCCAATAAGCTAAAGATTTTTTATTGGTCGGTATTTTGATTACCAACTCGTAGTCACACCAGTATGACAAACAGGATTTTTTTTCTCGTTAGTCACACTACCGACTTTTTTTTAATAATACTAATAAGAGGTCTTCTTCGCCGAAGCTGACTCTACATGTATTAACCGTAACGCCTTCTTTCCGAAGCACTAAATGTTTATGTATCATTATGATAATAAGGTTTTTCTATGTAACTGTTCTACTACAGGACAAGTGACTACTCTCACAGAGAAGCGGAATGAGTATTGATTACTTGTTTGTAATAACTAGTATGTTACAAAATTTTATTTTGTTATCGTGAGCAGCGGTGGCCCAGTGGTGGCAGCCCCGACTTACGAGGAGCAGGTAAGCCGTGGGTTCGAACCCAGGCACCCGCATTAATTTGTGTAACTTATTAAAAAGGTAATAATTAATCAAAGGGTCAAACGGGACCCTATAAATTACTGAGACTTCGCTGTCCGTCCGTCCATCTGTCTGTCACCAGGCTGTATCTCATGAACCGTGATAGATAGCTAGTTGAAATTTCTACAGATTATGTATTTCTGTTGCCGCTATCACAAAAAAAATACTAAAAACAGAATAAAATAAATATTTAAGGGGCTCACATACAAAAAAAATATTTTTTTTGCTCTTTATTTAATAATGGTACGGAACCCTCCGTGCGCGAGTCCAACTCTCACTTGGCCGATTTTTAAAGTTTGTATTCTTTAACCCGAGAAAGTTTAGACTACGTCTCCGTTTTATGATGAGCAAATAGGGTTTTTGCCCATCATCATTCTCTTCCCCATATCCCAATAAACTTGGAGTGAGAGCAGCATATCTTCTTCTTCCATACTTCTCTATTACTCGTCATCTGATAAATAAATGATAAATGATGTTTATTTTGCAAGTAGGTTTTTACAAACTCTTTTACACGTCAATTTTTTTAAACTAGATGGGGCCGGTGTTTCGTACCTGACTACTCTGAGAAGAAACAGCCGAAACAAATTCAGAGGTCACAGTCTCTTTTAAAGTCCAGACAAAATCTTGGCAAACTCACATGAGGACTATGCAGATACGTGTCTGAAATGGTCTTTTGAAGAAAGAACCACACAGATTTGAGTGGACCTGTCCAGTCAGTGCAAGCATTTGTCAGTTATCGTGTAGCTCGACTTATAACTCAAGGAGCACAACGAAACGACGAACAATACCAAAGAAAGGACATTTGGGTAGGTCGCTTAAAGTACTCAAACTGCGTATCTGCGTATCTCATCGTACACAATACCTATCATTCTTGCCATATCATCTTAGTACCCTATTCGCTCGATACATCAAAAGTGACGATACCTGCACTCTTATTACAATTTAATAAGCTCCAGACTAAACGAATTTCCATCTAGTCTCTGAAGAATATTGAATAGTAATGAGGTTAGGGCACTTAAACAAGACTACCTAGGTACAAAGAAAGCACTGAACTTAAAGTAGGAAGAGAAATTGCGATGGGCATAAATATTGTAATTTACTAACGGACTTACACTGATATCGATAGACAGAGCTTAAAAGCAAACGTCCCTGCCTTTGTTAGTTTAGTATTTTTTTTTAGTGTAAAAGACTGAGTTCTAGAAAGTGTACTTTATTTTTTTAAATTTATTCTTAGCATCTATTAATGTTAAGATTTGAATAGATACGTAACCATATATTTATACTAACGCAGCAACTATTTGTTACTAATAATAACACATTATTAGTAACAAATAGTTGCTGCGTTAGTATAAAAGTTTGTATCTTGTAAGTGATATATTTACTTGTGATAACCTTTTGTGGAAATTCCTGTAAATATGTTGTTGGTGTGCCTTTTTTTTCGGATGGGAAATCATCAAATGACTTCTCCCGCTCTGGGCGGAGCGGAAGGGAGTGTCAGACTTGACTGATTAAAACCCATCCATGTTCCTTCTTAGCCCTTTGTATTGCAGGGCCACGGTATCTCTTTTGAACGACCCGCAGCCCTGGCAGGCATCGGCCCTCTCGGACCCCTTCCGATTTGCTGACATCTCCTTGAGGCGCGCGTGGAACACGAACGCGCCGTCGGCACGGCCTGTCGTCATAAGACTGACGGACGGTGAGCTAGCCCATTCCTCACCGTCCACAGGCCCGCGCCTACGGTATCCGGGGGCCACTGGTTGCCCTCCGACGCCCGAGGCGTCTCCCACGGCGGCTGTGACGTGAGGTTCTCTCCCTCTCACGTTCCGCCACCTCCTTCGCTAGCTTGACTGCTTCGCAGAAGAAGGCGACGGCTTCCTAAATAAATAAATGTAAAGCTTTCATTTTTTTGCACGCTTATTCTGTGTCGAAATCAACGCAGCTATACTAACAAAGATAAATTGTTGATCCATTCACGTGAAAGATATTGTAGTCATTAAAAGGTACAATAAAATCCTGAAGCGAATGTGTCGGATACAAAAATGTCGTTAAAAATGTTTTTCGTGGACACGTTCCATTAGTTGCTTTATTTCGTCAGTGTGCTAACCATGAGTCGAACGTGCGAACTAAACGAAATTCAAAATTGGAAACCGTTTTTTTAGTTATAATCAAAAAATACGACTGTCCTATAGTATTTTGTTTAAATTTTTCACGACGATCACAATGATTGTCACCCATACAGTCGAATGCAATTACACGAAAAATACTCATAAGCTGGAACGAAGCTTATAGTGATCGGATTTTCATGGGACTTTTTTATTTTGACATCCTAGAGGTGTAGAGAAGAGAAAAATGTTTAAAAAAATTTCGACGCTCGCGACGCTTTTTTTTTAAATTTCCTTAAGATATTTTTTTTCGCATTTGAATAACTTTAAATTCAACGAATTTATATGGTAGCGTAATAGTGTCACCTGTGCTTATCCACTAAACGCCAATTCGGCCAGTTACCTTGTTCATTGTGGTTCACGAAATGAATATTTAAAAAATTTATTGAAATTTTTATCTTTTTTTCATTTGTCACGAGCGGCGTATTTTTTTCTTTCTTCTCTACGTCTCTAGGAATTCAATAACACAAGTCCCATGAAAATCCGACCACTATAAACTTCATTCCACCTCATTGTCTAATTGTGGCCGACGACTATGTTAGTTTTTATTTATTTAGTTTAAGAATTTTAACTATAATAACGGGTGTTAGGTTATACTATTGTGATTGGTGCGAAAACGCAATGGGACAGTAGTATTTTTGATAACAAAATTATTCTAATTTACGTTACGTTTTCGCCAGGCGTTATTTATGCTAGAGCCTAGAATGTCACCGCGTTCTTAAAAAACATATATAGAAAAATTTCCAGCAACGAGATCATACTCTTATCGCCCAAATATATAAAAAAAATGGTTGGATAAAAAATTGGTCCTCCAATGTACTTACTAGAAATAGGATACTAGTACTAGTAATATAAACAAATGGGATATCAACGGCACAAGAAAATAATTTAAAACAACAGTTTGGCCGGACTCCAAAGAATAAAAACGAACCAATTTATTTCGACCCCTAACTTAACTAAACTAAAGTAAAAAAGGGTTAGGAAGTGCGGGTCATGCAATAATGGTAACATGATCTGATAAATATGGATTTTCTTCACATTTTCAAGCATGTACTAAACGTCTATGTATATCTCTTTATCCTTTTATGTCTTTGGGGCTATTCAGTCTAACAAAGTCCAAGGTCTATGAAAATAGCGTGGTATTGGACCAAGGAGTTTTATAACAAGCATTCGGGATCACTCGAGAGATTCATCAATCATTTTGACACTGTATTGAAGTTTAGTGAAAGACTTGTATGCGTTATAATATTAGAAAGTGATCTTTTTCCACCCTTATTTGATGCTTAGTTGTTGCCGCGGCTTTGCTAACGTGACTGTGTGTTCTTTGGCTTGACATAGAGGTGTCTGCCAAGGGGTTATAAAATTGAGAAATAAATTAATCGTGCTGATTAGCTGAAGAACTATCGATGTTCAGAAGATACCAAATAATCTCTGACGATAACTATGAGATTTTTCAAAAAGCAGTTGCATGAATGGTAGATTTTTTATGGTTTCAAATACTTCTTAGAGACTAACACCCATCTTTTAAGAGCCAAACCAAATCTATTTTTGGATTTAGTCGAACTGTATTGCCATGACAACAGTTGAAAACAGGCACCAAATCGTATACCTAGAAGTGCATGGCCACAATTGGCGGATCTTAGAATAAGGTACCTCCTCCAGCTACCTATCTTTGTCAAAACTATAGTTGCATCCTGCTTCAATCAATGCTAAAGATGTCATAATTATGTCACTTTAACCAATGTTAAAAATGTATATAATTAATAGATTTTCGGTACTTCAAATTTGACAGGGGAAAAGTAGGCGTTTATATGTTCAAATTATAAATAAACCGGGTGGAATATAGGCGTGGTTAGTTGGACTTAAGTTCAGTTCATAACTACGAATACCAGTGTATAGTTTATGTTTGTCTGGAAGATATTGCTATCAGCAATAAGACTTCCGTTCTACTCATTAGCAATATACGGGATAGCGCCGACAATACACTATAACAAGTTAAACTGCGTCTACCTCATGAAGTTCCCAGTCAGCATATTAAAATTCATTCGAATATATCCAGTAGTTTAGTCACAGGTGTTTTTAATTTTCAGCAATTCCCTACTCTATTAATCTTACTGATAAATGCCACCGACAGGTTAACAACCCCCGCATCAGTATAAACACTAAATAAATGTAGCTTAAAAAACCTTTGCCACATTCGTTCCCAAAATTTTATTTCCAGACGCCCATGCTATTTAGTTTTTTTTACAAATTGTTATTACCTTTTTTATTTCGATATTATGATTAATTTGAAGGTTAAAAAAAAAAAAAAAACTTAAGAACTGCCGGTGATTTCATTTACTGTCGCATTGTCGGCCCCAACCTATATATCTAAAAAGCTGTTTCTTGCTGGTTTTTCTCCATAGGAAACGATCAACCCGAACCGTGCACCTTTTGTCGACGTTTTATAAGTGCCTATGTAAAATAAAAATATTTTGATTTAGATTTTGTACAAATGGCTCTATCAGCAGATTCCTTCCACATGTATACAAAGGATTCATTCTTTACTTATGTAAGTTCTTATATCTGCGAGGTTTCTTTTTCCGCCACTGTGAGTAAGCTTTTGACAGCCCTACTGTCTAAAAGTTTCTTCGGAATGTCTTCACGAATTTATAATAAGCTTCCTAAGCAATTAAGAGAAATTGAAAACATTAATTCTTTTAAGAAAAAATTAAATGACTTCTTGGTAAATAGACCATATTACACAATACATGAATTTTTGTCCGACAAATTCGTGATGAGTTGAGTGCCAAACTGTTTTTTATGTTTTGATGCAAAATTTCATTTTTTAGTAATTCAATTAAAATGTCTATTTGAATTAATATATAATTTAAACAAATTACTATTGTATGCCTAACATGGCGGAGCAGTGCAATCGCACATAAAAATTAACACAATAACAACTCTGTAACCACTGTCTCACAATAAAGATCTTTGACTTTTGACTTTGACTTTTTCCGTAGGGGATATTATTAGAATAACAAAAGCTTTCATTTTATTTGTTCGGTCCGCGGTGACGACTTCACACTTTGTGATCTTTGAACATGTAACTTAATAAGGCGTCTGTATTTCTCATAGGAGTATGGTTTATATGGTGTACGGTATGGTCCATACAAAACTGTATGTGCTTCATGCTCTGAATGTATGGAGCAGCAGCGGCGATAACGGTTAATGGAGGTTTCAAAATTTTTGCCGCTGAAAAAAATATGCTGATACATATTTGGTGTAAAAAGACCCTAAACGAAGCCAAAAGGCCCTTGTTGTCTCCGATTGCATTTTTTTTTTTTACTACCTCTATGAGCCCAGTACTATTCTTTTTCTTTTTAAAGTTACTACACACTAGGAATTTCTTCTGTATCGTGGGTGCATTTACAAACATTTAAACTTACATACACAAACAGCCAGACCCGGAACAGCTATCTGTAGGCCATACAAATATTTGTTCCGTACGGGGACACGCATCGATCCCGCGACACGCAGCGCAGCAGTCGCTCGGCGCCAACCGTGCCGTCAAAATATTCAATTCATCCATCTGCACAATGCTTTCAGTGCGTTACATTGTGTCCTACCGTAAACTATGATTTACACCCCAAAAGAAAAATCGATTTCCAGCAATAGTTTTTGTGTAAAGTTACTTAGTTTGATGTACAGAATGCTTGATTGACGGCTTCGTGAAAGGTCTGCTTTACAACTAGTACATTTAGACCGTGTAGCTATTGTCTGAAAACTATGCACTTACGAATTCATTGCAAAAGTTTGAGTCACGGTATTCTTTACACCGTGTATTACTACTTAATGGCTGTTAGTTTCTTAGTCCCATACGATATGAGGCCTATAGCCATTAATTGGTTACAAAATATTATGTAGCCTACTCAATCTACCAATAACGGGTACCTTCAACGTTCTGAATTACAGACCTTTCTGAACTGAGTCCGTCGAAAAGTGCCTTTAAATGTTTTCAATTGAAATACTGGGCGCAAATAGTCTAATGGTATTATGGAAATATGGATAAGAGGTGGCCTACCATGACGTCTTAAAACCGTATTGTTTTACTCCTTTTCCAGTGTGGGAAAGAGATGGCGCTAGACATCCTGCATATATCCGTCTCTTTCCCACACTGGAATGAGAGTAAAACAATACCGCTTTAAGACGTCATGGTAGACCACCTGTTCGAAAAGAATAAGTTCTAGGACATGTCAGCATCCTCTTACACCTCTTACACCTACTCACTTTACTTTCAGCCTTTTAATCAAATAGACATTGTTCTATTTCGGCACAATACATTACGGGGCTATTTATGTGTAAACAGGTAATAGTCGTAAAATAAATTGGGTCCGCTACTAAAAGCTAAGCTAAATCAGCCTAGCCTACCTGGCTAAACATCAATACTAATATATTATAATAAAGGTGATGTCGACTGTGTCTGTCCATTACCGTTCACGGCCCTAACAGCAAAACGGGTTTTGTTTTCATTTTAGCTCATGGCTAGCACATCAATTATTAATGTGCCCACAACTATGTGAGCTAAGATAACATAGCATGCTAACACAGCATGCTAACACAGCTTGTAATACAGCTCAACTCATTGTTCACAACCCAGTTAAAACAAGCACTGTACTTACGGGGTCATCATCATCATCATCATTTCACCCGAAAGACGTCCACTGCTGGACATAGGCCTCCCCCAAGTGTCACACTTACGGTGTGCTACACAAATATGCCGATCAAGTAAATCAACACATTCGGTTCGGCAATATTTAGTAGAACCACAAAGTCGATGCAATTCACATATTCAATTAGCATTTGGCTCCAGCCGATCAGTCAACTTACTTCGGCATGACTATGTTCGGTCAGCTTTTATCCCGAATTTAAATGACATCTACATTTGTTATCATCATTTCAACTTCGTGTCGTGATCCGATGTTACTTGGGGTCGGCGCAGCACATTTTTATTTTCATTCTATTCTGTCAACTGTCATGCTAAGTAGAGTGACGATTGACAAAAGATTAAATGATCTTTTGTCTAATTTTTCTTTCATTCCTAGATTTGACATTTAATTCGACGTTTACAGGCGTGTTGTCATATTATAATGTTTTCCACATTTGTACATCCTATATTTGTCAAATTATGTACTACGTAGTACGCTTAATTACTCAGCAATTACTGTTAGAATTTTCACATCGTCGTAAATACCACTTAAGTGTTTTATTCCTTAGCTGTTTTACATTTTGAGTATGATCGTTACTCAAGACGCCGTCTGGATGAAAGATGACATCTTAATTTGATAAAACTTTGTCGAAGAAATATGTTAAATGGATTACCGATATTCGATTACTTTGTCAAGAGGTATATAGGTACTTATTGACAAAGTAATCGAATAATAATCGAAAAAAATATCTCTTACTTGAGATAAATTATTCAGCATCGTCATCTTCAGCTTATAATGTCCCCACTGCTGGGACACAGGCCTCCTCTCAATCAGAGGAAGTGGGCTGTAATCCACCACGCGGGCCCAGCGCGAGTTGGTAGATGTCAGATATCTTCGAATTTTTAGTTCTAGGACATGCCGGTTTCCTCACGATGTTTTCCTTCACCGTTTTTGAGAGCAGCGGTGATGAAATAAATTACACAAAGTAATGCGCCTGCCTGGGTTCGAACCCACGGCTTACTGCTGGTAAGTCGAGGCTGTCACCATTGTCACCCTGTACATTATTTCGTCCTACTAATATTATATTATAATTGCGAAAATTTGTCAGAATGGATGGATGTTTGATACTCTTTCACGCGAAAACTACTGAACGGATTTAGATGAAATTTGGTACATAGTAGTTGGGTAGTAATAACCTGGATTAACACATAGGATATTTTTTATAGTAGTAGTAATATCCCGTGGTAAATACCCAATCCACGCGTGCGAAGCCGCGGGGATAAGCTAGTATTTTACAATATAAACCTAGTGCTAACTGTAACTTGTTGTACATGCTTCATGCAAATCAATATTTAGACTCTATTTAATAAAATGCCATTTCCCTGAGTCCATAGTTAGTGCAATTATAACTCAAAAACTTCGAGGGTTTATACTAAAAAAAATGGTTTAAGAGCGTTTGAACCTTACGGCTTTTCATACGAACTTTCAAGTCCTTATTTTCCGAAATGACTGAATCGATTTTAATGAAACTTAATAAGTATACGCAGGATACGTATAGGTCTAAAAAATTACTAAAAAACATTCTCAAAATATCTTAAAAAAAAGATAATTATTAAATGTTATATTGTGTACATCTTAATATTTGTGATTTTCTATAAATTTTATTTAATTAATTTAACTTAATTTGTTTATAAGAAAAAATAGTTGTTTGTTTATGCACATCTGATGAATAAAATTATCAGAATCCATGCGAAATCTCAAGTGCATTTTCCAATCAACTGCAGCCCCTAGCGTGCTGCATTCATACACTTACATATGTCAATCCTCAGTGATGCGGCTATCCGCAACAAACAAACTGCTCTCATACCTCACAATCTTTATCAAAACTAAAACAAAATTCTGAAACAATTTTATGAAATATCGCTCCAATAACTCTCTCGACAGTTTCATGCATAAATGTGAAACTTGCAGAACGCAAATGGTGACAATTTAAAATTTTGAACAAGGAAAATAAAGCTTACCCATTGTTGTTTAAGACGCACAAAGGATTTTAATTTACACAATAAAGAAAACAGTTTAATATAAACACGAAGTTTCCCGGAAATAAGGCTCTATGGCGACGCGACAACCACCCTCCTCGAGGGTGGAAAAACAACTGAAAAGCTCCCCTGAAAACCTCCTCACACGGGTGGAAACCTCAAACTGTTGCTCGCAACAATAATAATAACTGAAAATTAATTCAACGTCCCTGAAAGTTCTGAGAAATTGAATTTACGTAATATTTTTGAATTTCAGTTACCTGTATTTCATTTTCATGCACTCGTCTCGCTATGCAATCGAAATGAAATGATAACTGTGTTTCTTGAACATAAATCAAAATGATATTTACTTATCTAAAGTGTTAATTGGACGAATTATATAATGTTATTTCTACTAGTGATATAGTGAGCAATTAGCCATTGAACAGGGATAACAATAGGGTAGAATTGTCAAAGGATAACTATCGTACGTGGTATTTCCCAGGACTCGTCAAACGAGTGAACGCACATACTACTCGTATACTCTACCACTATTAGTAATGTGTTGACAGAGATTCATAGAAAAATCTCAAGAATAAAGTCTCAAGAAAAGAATATTCTTGTTCTAAAACTATCTTGGTTTGATCCTTTCCTACACGTGGAGGGTCTTTTTCAAACCTAACACTTTCTGAATAGAAGTTGAAAAACGCAAAGTTATTATTAAAATTAATTGAATCAGGAAAAGGGACTACCCTTTGCTGCATAAGTTTTGAGGATCTTTAAATGCATTAACTAAAATTATAATATGTTAAATTTTGTGCAAAATACGTAGTTTTAATTCCGCGAAAAAGATACATGTGCAGGATGCAGCACCGTCCACCCGCAAAAATATACACATGCAGGAAAAGCAATAATAATTCGCATGCCATGCCCCCAAACCTATGCTCGATACGTGTTTTGCCCCTCTACGTGGCATCCTCACGAGTTGTGTTGACTCGACGATCACTCGAGCGCGAAACGTGGAATTTATTAGCGTGCTATTTAAATGGCAGGGATTTCTGCAAAATAAGTCTGATTCTTTGACTTATCTTAAATTATATTATTAGTTATGATCGACAGTTAGTTTTTCCGGGTCTGGCTGTTTTACCTGCAGATAGTTAAAAAAGAAAAAATAAGAAGATGAAAATAAGTTTATTTGGGACATGCCAGTGCACACAACAATAAAAAATACAAATAAAAAGAAATAATCTAAACAAAAAAAGGATAATTATTGTGTGTCTCACGGCTGCGCCGAATAGGCCCAGTTCAGCAAAATGCCGTAGTTGTTCCGGGTTTGGATGTTTTGGAGCTGGTTTTGGAGAATGCAATTGTGTCCCCGCACCCCAGCCTGAAGTGATGAGAGGAACACCGTGTGGTTTTAGTCAGTGGGAGTCTGACAGACCCTTCTGCCAGTAGCCGCCGCCGCCGCTAGCAGTTAAAAGAAAGAAAAAGTGGCTGTTTGTGTATGTGAGGTGTACGATACAGGAAAAATCCTACAGTGGGTATGAGTGCATACCTTATGAATTACAAAAGGCTTACGCAACTACCTTTTCATGTTATTATGACGTGCTTTCAGAGAATTCTCATATAAAATAAAATGAAAATACACCAACGTTCTCTTCTGTAACTCTATAAAAGTAGATTATGGTTGAGGTGTTGCATTGTTAAGTATGCTAATTAAAACGTTTATGTCTTTTACACTAGTATAATATGCGAAGTAGCATTATCTTGAAATATAAAGCTGTACGGTCATCTTCATCTGCATCTGCCTAGCTTTTTCCTAACTGTTAGAGGTGATTTCCAGTCTAACTGAAATATTTAATGAATGAATGAATCTAAACTAATATTTTAAAGAGGAAAGATTTGATTGTTTGTTTGTTTGCATTGAATAGGCTCCGAAATTACTGGTCTGATTTGAAAAATCCTTTTAGTGGTATATAGCCCATTTATCGGGGAAGGCTATAGGCTATATATCATCACGCTACGACCAATAGGAGTGGAGCAGCAAAGAAAAATGTTGCAAAAACGGGGAAAATGTGACGCAAACGAAGTTGCGCCGGACAGCTAGTTATTAATATAATTTGTATGGTGTACATAATAAAAACTATTCTGTCTTTAAGTATATCTGAGATTTGGAAGAGACCTACACTCAGAATTCAGTGGCCAAGGGTTGAAGAAGAGAGAGAGAGAAGAAGACAAGTATATCTAAGAATGCAAGTTGTGATTTACGCCAACGTGAAAATTAAGTTGTTAGTGAATTTGTTAAACCATTAATTGGTCTACACAACAAGATTACATGAATAACTGAGCATATTCATACAGTTGACGGGTTTTATTTTGACGTAAATTTGCCTTTAATCGGCACATTCCAATTTGTTGATTGTTTCGGTGCATTTGGAAATTACCGAAGACTTTCGGAAACTAAGCAAATTCTTTCAAGATGCCATCATCTTGAAAGAATTTCGCATATTTGAAGGATGTTCAGAGGAAAAACGAACAGAAGTCTTATCTTATAAGTACTTTGTTTTATCCCACTGTTGAGCAAAGGATTTCCCTATACATACATAAAATCACGCCTGAAATCCGGTTAGGCAGAGGTACCTAATAGTACACCCAACCGCGAGCCTATTGCCATCAACCGGGGACAGATCCAGACCTAAGAAATTCCTGATGGGAAAACCCACTAACGCTTTGCCCGACTAGGGAATTGAACGGAGGTTCAGCAATTGCCCCTGCGACCACTAGACCTCCCTTATACTTTTATCATTTTCTTTGTATTCCATCGTCTTTTTTTACCGTTTCCGGTGAATTTGTGAGGAACGATACAAAATCGTCAGACCAGCGTTTCTTGGGTCTGCCTTCGTGGTGATGCCTGTCTTCAGGCACCCACTACCTATCTGACCTCCAAAATCCAGTTAGTACTGAGTAATACGATACCCTTTGGTAAGACTATTTGTCAGACTTTCGGGCCACTGTCTACCTGTAACGACGTCAAAGGCCCAAATCAAGCGCGGACCAAAATCAAAAGTCATTTTTATTCATATTAGTCTGATAATCAGCAAGAGACAATCCCCCAAAATGCCCGCCCTTCGCCACTTGCTAGTGTTTTAGCTGGGAAGAAGAAGTGGCGGAACAAACTCCCCAGCAACAAATCTGTCTGTTAGGTTAGAAGAACCAGATTCTAGACAATTCCCGACCGACGCGCGACGGTTTAATATGCTTTCCAAGGCACGGAGGAAACTCGGTACGTAATGAGTCTATTCAACCTTGGTAAGCGCAACTTAACCTCAAGATTGATCCGGGTGGCCGTTATTATTTACCAACGAGCAAAACAAAATACAAAATACATGACGTCTCTTCACTGATATTTCGGCCGCCCATTATGAACCCTCGCGCATTAGTACAGTACGCCGTCCTCGGCATACCCTCGTCACTCCCGATGATACTATCACCCTCCTCCAGGAGAGTACCTAGCAAAGAGACTAGCACTCTTAAAAAGTTCAGACACAAACCGCCGTCTTTCCGACCTCGCCGTCGAGGTCCGTCGCGACGTCCCGGTCCATGCCCTCCCCGACCCTCGCTCGAGCCAGCCCGCGATGCTGTGCCAGTAGTATTAAATCAGCCCCTAAATAATGATATCATTCAGATCCAGCCTGTCCCCATGCAGTCCTCCCAGCGACGCCCTAAGCCGAGGCTCGTACCCCACAGGGGGTGCCCTTAGCGTGTAGTCGCTTAGTTTGTAAGTTTTTATGCCCTGGCTGGAGGCCTTACTCTTAAGGCACCCACAGGATAGTCCGGTTAAGCAGACGACAACCTCCTAGGTTGAACTGAGAGACGCCACTCCACAAAAAAAACACTGATATTATTAAAAATAAGTTAGTATAGACGAGTCTCTGTCTTCTTAAATTACAATGTCAATTTTCCTAAATTAATAAGAAAAAGATCGACTGTTTTCCAGACTTTTATTGGCCTTAAGATAGAAGATAATTAATATTATTGTTTTTCTTATAAGGTAGTAACCAAATGGGGATCCCTTCTTTTCGCATAATATTCTTTGTCCTAATATAATTGGGCATAACGATTTTGGCACAATTTGTTTTGGCATAATAATACTTCGGCATAATTTTTTTAGGCATACATTTTATGTTGGCATAATCATCTTAAAGACTAATTTGTTTTAGCATAAATTTGATTCGCATAACGTTAGTAGGCCTAATGACTATTAGCATAATAATATTTAGGCATAAAATTAATATAAATAACAAAATCAATTTTCATGCAAATGATTCATTATACATAACATTATGTAACTTAAACGATTTTTCAATCGCGAGATAACTTTTATCTGAAGAATTATATTAGATGTTGTGAGACTTTGGGTGGAAATGTTGGTCGTGAACTTGTAGTGCCCCATACATAATTCTAATCAAACCAATTTGCTATAGTTTCTGTAACAATTAAATAATATTGTTAGCTAAAAATTTAATATGCTGTGCAACAAAAGTTAGTGACAGAACCGAATTGCTGCAAAACCGACTCCACGTAGTCTTGCTTGCATGCAACATGCAAGCAAGCATAAGAGCAAGCGTAAATAAATTTATGATTTAGGATACTATGCTTAAAAAAGTTATGCTTTAGAACTTTATGCTTAATAAATGTATGCTTTAGAATATTATGCTTAATCATTATTATGGTTAGAGAAATTATGCTTGAAAAAATTATGCGTAAGCTGTTATGCGTCAATATATTATGCGAAAATATAATTATGCCAAACAAAATTATGCTAAGTTATATTAGGTCTTAAAATTTTATGGAAATGGATAGGGAACCAACCAAATGATATCAAAGAGGCAGGTTGGTAATAACGTAATATAGTTCCCCGTATTACTATTAAAGGAGGTACGACTTGGACTAAATTGTCTATGGTTTGTTTTATTTTTTTTAAATATACCATAAGTTTATTATTGACTGGCTCATTGATTTAGTGGTCTTAAGTGCGGCTACTGAGCATGAGGCCTTGGGCTCGGCTCCCGGGTAGAGCAAAGTGATTTTGAGTTTTTCCATCAGGAACCTCTCATTAGCAGTCACGGATTCGAATTTGTGCCCAGTTGGGGGCAATAGGCTCGTCAATTACATGGGACTTAAACATGACTGGCGTAATGTTTGTGTACTAGTAAGTACTTAACCCTTCGTCGAACACAGACGTGATTGTATGTATGCATGTATAGAGGAAGCCTTTGCTCAACGGCAGGTCAAAATGTAATAAGAATAAAAGAGTACGAATTCGGTTGGTTTTTCCTCTGAACATCCTTCGTTCAGAGGAAAAACCAATATGCGAAATTCTTTCAAGATGATAGCATCTTGAAAGAATTTTATTGGTTTTCGGTAATCCCCAAATGTACCGAAATGGGATGTACATATTATAGTTAAAGAAAGCAAGTCAAAATAATTAAAAATGAGAATCCAAAATTGCGCCCAAGGTAAGGAAAATAAAATTAAGTAGTTTTGTTGATACTGAGCAAGTTTGGATTTTAAAAAAAAGTCATCATCATCATCATCATTTCAGCCCAAAAGACGTCCACTGCTGGACATAGGCCTCCCCCAAGTGTCGCCAAATTGACATTTTGGGGGGTTTTGCCATAATCGCCACGCTTGGCAGGCGGGTTGGCGATCGCAGTACGGTTGTTACAAAAGCACAGAAAACGCTGCTGCCCATTCTCTGCTAAGTCCCTTAGTCGCCTCTTACGACACCCACGGGAAGACATAGAAAAAAAAAGTAAGCTAGCTCATTTACACCATTAACTATATCGAAAGGCGTGGATGAATGACCGGGGCATTTGAGCTACAGCACCGTTGCTGGGAAGACACGTATAAAATAAATTCTGGTTCAAACCATTTATGTCACTAACAATAAAAAAAAAACGCCGTTATATTACTTTTTTCTAACCAGAATGAATTCTCTGGCTTCTTACTTTGAGAATCACAGACTTTACATAACTATTTATCTTTTATCTATAACATTTAACTGAATATTTTCTATTTTATTTTGCTGGCGTAACACACACGTGGCCAATTGCCGAACTCTACGCGGGCTAAGCCGCGGACAGAAGCTAGTCAGTTTTATGGGTCCATATTGGCTCACCTAAAGTTCTTTACCCGAAATTGTTCTTCCTAACCATTTGTAATCCGAATGATCATTCTTCCTAAAATTTTTCATCCTAAAGTTTTCATTCATACTATTTGTAGTGCTACCGGCGATGTTCATAACACTCATGTTTCCGAAAATTGTAATTAATAATATCATTAATGTAAATAATTTAAACTCCTACTGTTTTTTATCATAACTCTTTTATCCCTAAACATAATTACCATAATATTTTCACTGATACTCAGATAGAAACATTTACCAAGTGTAATCAAAATATATGTGGGTAGAATATGATATTTATAGTTTTAATTTGGGTGGGGATTAGGTCAGAGTGTCGTCTTGGGGGCACTATGAAAAAAATACTAAGAAAAATTTTGCGACCAATTTCGAGGTAGCGCTCGCCGGCCGCTGCCGCGGCACCGCTCGCTTCGCTCGCTCGGCTCGCACGTAGTTGGTCACAGTTCTAACCTAACCTAACCTATGGATACCTTTCCAGGTACACGCCACAATAAATAAAAAAGTAAAAGTTACGCAAAATGAATGTATATAATACTGATTATTATGATTAAAAAGAAATCTAAACAAAAAAGATATGATTTTGAATAATAGTGTAAAAGATGGTTATGTTGAGAAAATATAGGAAAACAAATAAAAGTCTAATAGATGTTTATTGCTACTGACATTATGAAGTTGAATGCTTCGGAATTATGAACATTAGAGACAGAGTAGTTAGGAATTGCGATTGTTAGGAAGAACATTTTCGGATTTCCAATTATCGGAGTTGAAAATTTAGGTGAACTTTGGCGCACCCCAGTTTTATAAATATGCTCAGTTATTAATGTGTTTGTGTGTGTACAGAACACTGATACATACATGTCAATAATTCATATTTATTGTCATGAAACTTAAACCGCGTCAGTATGTGCTAACACCTCAACACTCCGGCCGAGTATGCCAGGGGGGTAATAACTTAATGGAGCTGTGTGTACTATTACGTAAGCCTCTGACTAACCCTTCAGGGATTACAGGCGCGATGTTATTTTACGTTGTTTACAACGGTTTTTCGAAGCATTTCAAGCATGGTGTATGTATACAATGAAGATTTGTTTTACAATTGTATAGTTATTTACCTATCCATCTATCTGAATTCTTGTTGGAACTATATAAACTATAAATAACACTTGTAACGGGATATTTACCATGTTTATTATTTGTTTCGAGTTCCCGATATTTCGGCAATGTTGTATGCGTCATGATCACGGATACAAGTGTTATTGATAGTGTTATTGACCATGTCAGTTTAAAAACTTATATGTAACTACTATTCGCAAAAGTCTCATTTTTTAAACAACTGTATACTACTCGCACGGACACAGTTAGTTTCAGGTGTAAAAAACATTGCCATGCTTCGCCACAGAGATTTATTCATATATCGCGTTTTCTAGGAAAAGAAAACTATAATTGAGGCTGAATATTGTATTTTTATAGTTTTTTTTCTAGCCTAGTCTCACATGGAGTCATTGCGATGTTTACGTATGTACTTGTACAGCCTGCATAATGAAATGGCGTTATCATTTTTACCATAATTCGCAGTAAAGTTTTGTTTTATATTGATAAAATCAGAAACCGTCACAATGGTCTTGAAAGTTTTAAAATCGGAGGTGCGTGTCTTGAAACCGACTTCGAATCGTTCGAACTCGGTACCTATGACTTGACAGTCCAGTCCGCCGGTCCACTAGGTTATCTCTGCCCGTTTATACTACAACTTTAAATCTACACTAATAATTAATAATTAATAATTAATAATAATATTATAAAGAGGAAAGATTTGTATTTTTGTATGTAACGAATAAACTCAAAAACTACTGGACCGATTTTAAAAATTCTTTCACCATTAGAAAGCTACATCTTTACCGAGTAACATAGGCTATATATTATCACGCTAATAACTTATGGGGATGAGCAATATTGCATTAAGTCCACATTTCTCAACTGTTTGACAACTGACAACTGTCATGACAAGCATTAGAATAAACCGGCTATTTTAAACCATTTGTCATCAAAGTAAGTAGCCTGGCGGTTCTGTGACCGCCCTGCCAAGCAAAAGGTTTCAAGTTCGTATCCGCAGTCAGTATGCTCTTTTTTGTGGTAATTTTTTAATGCTGTAAGTTTTCCAAAACAACGCGAGTTCGATCCCCAACCGGTGTTCACTTTTTGTAACTAAGTAATTTGTTTTATTTTAATGTTTTATGATTTTCAAATAATTACAAATTAGTTTTCGTTTTTTTTAACCATTCAAAATAAATAGTGATTAAAGAACGAGTTGGTCATAAACAAAACGAAATTCAAGACATGATCGTCGGCGATTAGTATACACATCCGTAGAGACTTTGATGGCTAATGACGGTAGTCCTGCACACCCTGTTGAATTTTTCAACTCCCTGGAGCTAACGGGCGTGCCGTTCCCATAAGATGGAGCTTAAAGTTGGCGTTTTAGTTCTGCTGATGAGAAACTTTGATGTACCCAGACTGTGCAACGGCAAAAGGCTTCGTATCACAAAGCTTAGCAGTTATATTATAAAAGCCACGGTAGCGACCTACAAAAAGCAACTTACCACAAAAAGTACTACAGCGCCATCTATGACGCGACGGAAGAACTAACATCAATTGCCTACATCTCGCAAGCAAAGTTTAAATCGACTTAATACTAAATAGAGAAACCCGACATCAACTGTCGGGCAGTTGCCCACCAGACACAACACCTGTCTGGTCGGAGGATCCTCCCTTTTCAATTGAGTATTGAGGAACTTTACGCCCTGTTCCTCAAACCGCTAAACTGGTGACCCCGAAATGGACGTCAGCGCAGCCTTTGAGCAACGTGACGTCATCATCATCACTTCCCTCAAGCTTTCGATTAGCGAGTCTCACAGCCAGCCAGCTTCAAATGGGTATTCCTGACCACCAGCATGCAGCCGGAGCGCATTCCTGGTCAGCACCCGCAGCCTCTCATCAAGCGACTTTGGCACAGCACACTGCTTTTTTGGCCGGTCGAGAACTTCTACCTCCCGGTCGATGCCTCTCTAGCTGTCTGCCACATCGCAGCGCTGCACTACGTCCGACGCACTGGAGCAAACGCAGCCCCGGCCCCGACTCACTGGGGTTCGCCTCACCACCACAGTCTGTTCCGACTCACCGTGAACAATGCGGCAACGAAATTTTAACTGGCACGGCATAATACTACAAGCTGACTCATTCAACTATCGACCTCTGGTCTCCGGAGGGGATTGATGTAGCGACCTACAAAAATCAACTTACTACAAAAAGTACTACAGCGCCATCTTTGACATTTGTGTCAATTGTTTAATTTATTGTTCTTATGTTTTATTTTTGTATTGATTCTTTTTCATTCATATTTTTTGTGAATGTGTGGACATTGTAGGCTTTGTAATTATTTTTTTCTTTTTTTCACTATTATCTTTTTCTACCTTTTGTAGTAAGCGACGACATATTGTCGGTCCTACGCTGTCCTTTCATACTTAGGTACTAACGCTGTAACATCCAAATATTGTAGAACCAAATGATTTTAAAAGAGTAAAAATGGAGTTTCTTGCCGGTTCTTCTCATAGGAAACAACCAACCCGAACCGTGCCTCTTTTGTCGACGTTTTATAAGTGCCCATGTAGGCCTATGTAAAATAAAATATTTTGTTTTTTTATTTTATGACGCGACAGAAGAACTAACATCAATTGCCTACATCTAGCAAGCAAAGTTTACATCGACTTAAGACTATATAGAGAAACCTGACAACAACTGTCGGGCAGTTGCCCACCAGACCCAACACCTGTCTGGTCGGAGGATCCTCCCTTTTCAATGGAGTATTGAGGAACTTTACACCCTGTTCCTCATACAATTAAAACACCATTATTACAGGAATTGTTATAGGAGAGAGCGTTTTAATTCGACGCATGCCAAATATTCCAAATAACTTGCCATTCCAATTTTAATAACGAGGTAGTTTTGCAATGACGATCAATGAATGTCAGGGCCATACCTAAAAAGTGGCAGGCATTTTTTTGGGTACCTACTCCATGCTTCTCAGACGGTCAATTATTTGTTGATTGTTCACGTGTTTCATGAAGCCAAAACTTGCACGTGGTGACGGTCATTGTTATGACATTTTTTATTGTATACAAAACTGTATTGGAAAAAAAAAAAATAGTGCCCAACAATGCGCCGTATTGTTCACTTTGAAAAAAATATGTTCCGACTTTTAAGCCATATTATAGTGTCGCTTCAACGCCTTTTAATTTTGTTTCGGACCTCTGCCGCCCAGAATTACATCACCCTAAAGCACGCCCTTTGTAGTCATCACCGACATAATCACATTACGATCAGACCGTCAGTTCTCACACACAACAACAAAACATCACGCCTGTAATTACTGAAGGTGTATTTAATCGTACATCCACATTTCGCCAGTTATGTTGAAGCTCTATGTTATAGGGTGCGAGCCCCATCAACCGGACCCGACATTAAATCCAGACTTCGTGGCTGCTACTGAGAAATTCCTGATGGAATAACCCAATAACTCTTTGCCCGATCCGAGAATCGAACCTGGGACCTCAAGCTCAGCAGTCGTGCTTGCGACCACTCGACCAACGAGGCAGACTCACACATTAAAATTTCCGCGCGTACGAAGTCGCGGGTATCAGCTAGTAATTAATAAAACATTTTGTACTCATTCAACTCCAGCAGGTTGCCTAGCAACAGATTTTATTTATTTGCCTTTAAAAAACTATACGGAGTCAAAAAGGTAGAATATTGAGACAGGTGATGCTTCCGTTTAGCATAACGTATCTACGCATTGTTTGGTGAAAGCGGTCAATAGACTCAAATACTAATACGAAACTAAACACGTTGCATTCAGATCAAAGGGGAAAACAGACGACCTCATTGACCCAAATCTGTAACGACTACATCGAACTGAGCTCACAAACTCCCCTAAACTATCATTAACTGGGGTACTCATTACACACAATTAAACCAAAATATTCCATCTGCCTGCTTTCGCCTTAATGTCTTAGTAGGCAGTGAATTCATTGACTCAAGATCGATTCTTAAAAACTCGTCCTCTGTATCGTCTGTCTAATCTGCATAGATATAATTGTCTTTCATCGAATTTACATTTAAATAAGAGCTCGTGACACATAAGGTTTTTATATATCAATCCTTTGTGCTTATATTTCTTGGAATAAAATAATACCTACGCCTATTTTATCGAGCACTATTCCTCAATCTTTCTATTTATCGTAACATCCACATCCATACTTAGTATTATAAACGTTAAAGTAACTCGTTTTATCTTTTACTTTTCAAGCCTTAATGAACGGATTTCAGGATCTTTGGGTACCTTTGGAACAAACATTTCATGGGCAAACTAATGGACCTGAGTTAGGACACTTTCACTCCCGGTACGTCCTCATGGAAGAGCAGCGGTGGCCCAGTGGTGGCAGCCCCGACTCACGTGCAGTAAGCCGTGGGTTCGAATCCAGGCAGGCGCATTACTTTGTGTAATTTATTTCATAACCGCTGCTCTCAAAAACGACGAAGGAAAACATCGTGAGGAAACCGGTATGTCCTAGAACTAAAACTTCGAAGACATGTGACAACTACCAACCCGCACTGGGCGCACGTGGTGGATTACAGCCCACTCCCTCTTATAGAGAGCAGGCCTGTGTCCCAGCAGTGGGAACATTATAGGCTGATGATGATGATAATGATGATGATGTCGTCCTCATGTGTGAATTTCCGACAAACACGAGCGAAACCTGATACAAAAGTTATCGGAAAATTAAAGCTCAACCCTAGAGCAGCCATGCGCTAGTCAAGTTTCCAGGAACTCAGTCAAGGTGTAATAGTTTCGTCACTAATTACATTTACGAGATTCAAACCTCACTGGACTTCATCTAAAGTTCTAGGAAACCTATTGGAAGTTTGACTGTCTGCAAATAGAAATTGTTACAGTCTCCCCTCTATGTAGCATCAGGAACAGGACAAGTCCGTTTTAACCAACACTTTAGGACAGGATTTAAGAGCGTTTACGCCTTACGGCATTTTACACAAACTTTTCCGAAATGACTGAAACAATTTTAATGATACGTAATACGCATAAGCAGGCTACATAGGACTAAAAAGTTACTAAACAATATTTGAGAAAAGCCTCCAAAAAAAAAAAATGGAATTTGTTTTTTTATTTAATTTATCATCGGTCTAATATAGCTGTAATACTATTTTTGGAAAATGTTTTTTAGTAATTTTTTTGACATAAATGTATCCTGCTTATGCGCATGAATTTTCATTAGAATCAGTTCAGTGATATCGGAAAATAAGGACTTGAAAGTTTGTATGAAATTTCGTAAGGCGTAAACGCTCTTAACTATCATTACGTGACGATGATATGGCTTGAGAAGAATGCTGGGCAGTGAAGAAGACGGATGAAAAAAGATTGCATCAGACATGAGAATGTTGAGATGGATGTGTGGAGTGACTAAAATGGATAAAATTAGAAATGAGTATGACGGCGCCTTTGCAGAAAGACTTCAATGATTCACGTTGCAAACTAAACTGTGACCACAGACGAGAGAGAAGCGGTTTACAATTCTCTCTGGTGAAACGTCAAATCGTTGCGGGTAGCCATAATGCCATATTGACTTGGGTAGTTGTCAAGGAAGGTGGCGCGTAACAGGACGTTGACGGATCGCCGACGTCTGTTTGCTTAATCTAATTAAATCTGGTGCCACATATCATAAGTAATTCCGATGCAGCGGGTAAGAGCCTTTAAGTATAAAATATAAGAGGAAATTTGAAAGTGGCACCTGTTACAGAGAAGATGAAAGGAAGTCGTCTGTCTTGGTACGGACATATGTTGAGGAGGGATGGAACACATGTGACTAAAAGAGTGATGAATACGAATGTGGATGGATGGAGAGGGAAAGGAAGACCAAAGAAAAGATGGATGGATTGTGTGAAAAATGATATGAAGGAAAAAGGAGTAATTAATAGCATGACGAATGACAGAGGATAATAGAGGAAAGAGATGTGTTGCACCGACCCCAAATAAAATGGGACAAAGACAGGAAGATGATGAGATGGCTAGAAAGGACGTGTCTGATGAAATGACGAGTAACACAGACCTGTCTGCGCCGACCCCAAAAGAATTGCGATTAGGACAGGCAAATGTAAGTTGTGTTGTAGAAATACGAAACAATTTGAAAGCAATTTTCACCTTTCAAGGCCGTCTACGCTTCCGATAGAGCATTTACTTTATAATACAAGAAAAGTGGGTTAAAATAAAAATAAAAAACACACACTTTTAAAATCATTGGTTATAAAATATTTTATCATAACTAGGTAAAAAAATACTACTTATATAACTAACAAAAACTTATTATATCACAATGGTAACTGTAGTAATTAATAATAAATTATAACAAACACTGCTGTAAGATAAACCGTATAAAAAATTTCTTAAGGCTTTAAAATAAGATTTATTGTCCGCCATTAAAGTTCTACAAGTGCATTCTGATCGTTGGAAACATAACAAATAGCTATACGATACTTCATTCATCTGTCTAGCCTTTCTCCAACTATGTTGGGGTGGGTTTCCAGTCTAACCGGATGCAGCTGAATACGAGTATTTTACATGGAGTGACTGCCTATCTGACCTCCATAACCCAGGTAGTACTGGGTAATAGGATACTGTTTTGATAAATAAATTGAAAATTATTTATGGGCTTTGAGAGACAGATAGGTAGTTGTTAGTAGTACTGCTATTCAGTAGGACCTAAATATTGGAAACAGGCACCTGATGATGATTTCAAATTGACGTTATTTTTGCAGCGTTTTGTAACTTTGCCAACCTTTAAAATCTATGTTTACTCGTGTTTCTATATTTTTTTTTTATAATGGAAGCTTCAACAAATATCTCAATTTGAAGTTATTTGGACAAAGCTTTAGGACCCGTTACTAAATATTGTGCAGTAAATTGACAATTTAAGTATAAAAATAAATAAAAAAAAAACTAAAAAGTGGCAGTGCATTTTGATGACATATTCTAAAGTAGCCTGTAATATAATTAAATTACACATAATTATAATGATTTCATACATTTAATTTAAATTCTACATACTTCACACAAAAATGGTTATTTCAAACAAACCAAACAAAGTGATAAGAAATATTTGCTTTTCTAATTAAAATACCACACTACATTACGTTTGCAAACAAAATTTACAAAAGCGAACCCGCGACAACACGTACAAATTAAACCTTATATTAATTACATGAAGCTCTAATTTGTATGTAAATGAAAAATAGATGCTGTCCACAAAATAGCTTTTAGAGCTTTATTACTACAGGTGAATAAGGTTCAAAATTGAATGGTTTAAAATCTATTTCCGCTGGAGGCTCTTGGAAAATGAAATTACCATAATCAAATCGTTCTTAATTGTATTATTTCCACTAAATGTTAAAAACTGATTTATGGCGCGGATGTAAGAGGGCAGTGTTAGCCCAGACAATGGGAAAAAAGAAGTAACTAACTGTATTTAAAAAAGCTATTTGTCGTTTAAGGGAGGACTTTAGACATCGAAGATTTTGGACTCTGAGTAATAAGGCCAGAATATGAAGGAAGAGAGGTGAATTTGTAGCCCAAAAAACCCTTTTCTATCATTTATTTTAAGCTTACTTTTTTATTGACATTAAAATTTGTTCAATGAGTAATCGGTGAGGTTTATGCTAAACTGTTCAGCATAGTTCACTAAAAAAATAATACTTAAAACTAACATAACAAAATTATTAAAATGTATATCAATAATTAATAATTCATTCATAATGCTTCGCTCGCTTTGCTTGCTTTGATAAGTTATATTTCGTTCCAAATGCTGCCATTTGCATTTCCGACTCGAGGTGTTTTATACCCAAACTCGGAAAAACGATCAACATTATTTCCGAGTTTAATTGCACTTGATTTTATTTAACTTACATATTTTGTTGACTTGATCGATTCAATGCAAGCAGCTTTTGATACTATTTAATTTAAATATTCAATATTCATTTCATTACACTTGACACTTACACTTTTCACCAATCATTCATAATATTGTATTCCGATTATCGTTTTGAAAAACGATTGTTATAAAAAAGTGTACCTACCTATTACAGAACTAATTACGGCTAATAAATAATCATTCCGGGTGTGGGTATGGTAGAAGCCAGACTCGGAAAAACGGTCAAGATATTTCCGGGTCTGGGTATAGTTTATAACTTTCTACTTACAAATATCTTATTTTAAACTGGTTATGAGTTACAAATGGTGAGTCCTGGTCCCATGCAGGAAGCAAACGCAATGGCGTGGGGTAGATAGTTTTGTTCGTAGTTGCCTGTGAAGAGATGGGCCCAGGGGCCCTTGGCGAACACTGCTACGTCTTCACCTCCGTGAGTCTCTCGGGCGATCGGTACCAGGGCCGGGTATGTGTAGTTTAGATTGGCTGTAATAATTATAAAAAATAAATTTACATACAAAGTGTAAACAAACTCTTCACGAAGCAGTCACCAAGCATTCTCTACATCAAACTAAGTAACCCTGCGCAAAAATTATTACAAGGAAACGACTTTTTTTGTTGGCTAAAAATTACGGTTAACAAAACACACAAAACACTGAGCCGATGGATGCATTGAATAGTAAACGGGTGACGGAGGTTTTTAATCTAAAGAACACATCATCAACATCATCATCACCATCATTTCAGCTGAAAGACGTCCACTGCTGGAGGCCTGGGGAGGCCTATGTCCGGCAGTGGTCGTCGTGTCACAACGTTGTCGTGGACCCCCCTTATATCAATGTAGCGTTGGGAGCAACGCTACATTGATATAAGGGGGGGGGGAAGTGCCATAATCACCACGCTTGGCAGACGGGTTGGCAATCGCAGTACGGTTGTTATAAAAGCACAGAGAACGCTGCTGCGCATTCTCCACTCCTGATGATGCTATCACCCTCCTCCAGGAGAGTAGCAAAGAGATTAGCAACCTTAAAAAGTTTTGACTTAAACCGCCGTCTTTCCGATCTGCCGGGTGCCCTTAGCGTGTAGTCGCATAGTTTGTAAGTTTTTATGCCCTGGCTGGAGGCCTTACTCTTAAGGCACCCACAGGATAGTCCGGTTAAGCAGACGACAACCTCCTAGATTGAACTGCGAGATGCCATTAGCAAAAAAAACAAAAAATTGTGCATTCTCTGGCAAGTCCCTTAGTCGCCTCTTACGACACCCACGAGAAGATATGTGATAGTGCTATTCTTTACGTCCGACACCAAAAAGAAAACAATACAAGTAAAGAACACAATACCACGAAAATTTTGCATTCTTTATCAAAAAGGTTTAAAGAATAAAATACTTACTGAAGTTGTCATCCAGAACCACGTTATACCTCTGGTTACGTTCGTCCTTCATCTTGTACCCTGGTCCATTGGCGTAGCTCAGGATAGTGTATGGGATGTTGTCAGAAGCATTATTCTATATGAAAACAAAAAATACGTAAATGGGCACATATCGATATTATAAAGCTGAAGAGTTTGTTTGCTTGAACGCGCTAATCTCAGGAACTACTGGTCCGATCACACGGTGTGAAAATTTAATTAAAATCGGTTAAGTAGTTTAGGAGTCCATCCCCAACAAACAACATGACACGTAATTTATCTAAACTAATATTATAAGGAGGAAAGATTTGATTGTTTGTTTGTTTGCATTGAATAGGCTCCGAAAGTACTGGTCCGATTTGATAAAATCTTTCAGTGTTACATAGCCTATTTATTGAGAAAGGCTATAGGCTATATATATATTATCACAGTGGGGACCAATAGGAGCGGAGCAGCAATGAAAAATGTTGCGAAAACGGGGAAAATGTGACGCAGACGAAGTTGCGCGAGGCAGCTAGTTTTTATATAAAACGGATACGGATAAACTAAGAAGGAAAAAATCAAGGCTGGAAATTCTAGGACCAGTGTGAGGTATTTTCGTAAACAATTTAATCCGCAAAGCGAACACTCATTAGTCAGTCAGTTTGGGTAGTCATCGTAGAGTTTTTTGAGTCTATCATCAAGGAAAAAAGGATTTAAAATTGTTTTTGGGTTACAGCACAATACAAATTAGTCATAATATCTTAAACTAGCTGTCCCGCGCCACTTCGTCTGAGTCATATTTTCTCCGTTTTCGCAACATTTTTCTTTGCTGCTCCGCCCCTTTTAGTTGTTGCGTGATTATATATAGCCTTTAGCCTTTCTCGATAAATGGGCTATCTAACACTTAAAGAATTTTTCAAATCAGACTATTAGTTTCCGAGATTAGCACGGTCAAGCAAACAAACAAACTCTTCAGATTTTAATATTGGTATAGATATTAGATTTTAAAACAATTATGCTACCCACTACGTTACCCACGATTACAATTTAAAGAGTTAATTAAAAAAGAAACGAACAGTATGAAAAAATAAAACACTTCAACCAAGTTATCAGTGCGGGTGAAAAAACACAGAACTAAAATAAATATACCAAGTTTGTCAAATCGATGCAAATTTTGACAAGCAATGGTACCATGAACTGCACACATAAAGCGGTCATACTTTACAAGCAGGTTGCCTGGGCAATCTCAGGATGTTGTCTCTTAATGGCATACAAGCTATTAGCATTGTTTCTGATTTTGTGCAGGTTTTTTTAGTTTGTCCCATACAAATATTTATTTGTTCTGGATCGGACTATTTGTATATAGGGTTATTGATAAAACACCAACAACCTCTAAAGAGGTCGTTGTTCTCAGCATTATGAACAGCATTCACTATGGGACCAAGCCTGAAATCGTGAAAAAAAATCAGCTGTTCCTTACTTTATGTTCACATAACTCGTTAAATGTAGGGAATGGGTGATATTTTTTTCAAGAATTTCGGGTTTGTCTCACAGTAAAAGTTGTTCATTATGATGAGTAGAATGGACAAGTACCTGTAGGTCATACAAATATTTGTCCCGTGCGAAGATTGAACCCGACCCCAAGATAGCTTGGGAAAAGGCTAGGCAGATGAAGACGGAGATCGAACCCACGACACGCAGCTCAGCAGCCAATTACTTAGCCACTGCGCCATTTGAAAGTCGAAGACATGCGACATCTACCAACTCGCATTGGCTATGCGCAGGGTATAACAGCCCTTCCTCCTCTCTTAAAGAAGAGGCTTGGGTCGCAGTGGGAACATTCTAAGCGTATTTCCTTTGATTACGTACCTTATTAGCCAGCCCCAATATATCAGTTCCTCGCTTACTATACCCATTGTATGTCATGGTATGACTGTGGTCTGAGGTTACAACCACCAAAGTCTCCTGTAGGTCCACCATCCTTAAAGCCGCTTCAACCGCTTTCGCGAATTCAGCCGTCTCGTCCAGCGCTTTACGGGCTTTCGTCTCGTGGTGAGCGGTGTCTATTCGTCCACCTGGAATCATTCATTTGTATTGTTTAAGTTAAGCGAAGAATATCGAACGTTCTCAAAAAATTGTCGTAATATAGAAATACCAATTCCTGCTTTCACGCCTGTAAATCTCGAATCTCAGATGTATACCAATAGCATACATACATTTTTAGGTCATCATTCATCATTTCAGCCGAACATTTTTAGGTATTTTACATTTACTTGTTGTATTTTTTTTTTAATGAAATAATAGCATTTTAAACGTTTTTTACCCGACTGCGGCAAAGCTCAAAAAAAGGGGTTATTAAGATTCGATTTTACCTGTCAATTATCACTCAAATGCAAAACAGGGAAAAAAACGAAATCGAGAAGGTCTTTTGGCTATCCCATAATTTATAAATAATAATAAAAACTCACCTTCAACAAACAGGAAGAACCCATTTTTCTTCTTTTGCAACATCTGTATCGCCTTCTGAGTCATTTCAGTGAGGGTCGGGTCTTCGCTCGAGGCTTCTAAATGGTAGGGCATATGGTCATGTGCGAACAGCCCCAACACTGAATCATACTTATTCTCATCCAAGCTCAGAAGACTCTGCCTGTTATATACGTACTTATAAGTCTTTTTAGCAGCTTCCTTCTTTATTTTCCATTCCATGATCAAGTCTGCACCGTCACTTCTGTGGCCCTGGAGCCCTCGCCCGTCTTTTTGAGTTAAGGGGAAGAAGTTCTTCCGTCCACCTCCTAATATCACCTGCGTGGAAAAAAAGTGTAAATGTTTAGTAACACATCAGATCTTTGCGTTTGCAGACCCTGATCAGTAAGATATTATAAAAATAAATAAAAATAGCCTATATTCTATCACAAATCATCATCATCATCATTTCAGCACAAAAGACGTCCACTGCTGGACATAGGCCTCCCCCAAGTGTCGCCACATTGACATTTTGGGGGGATTGCCATAATCGCCACGCTTTGCAGGCGAGTTGGCGATCGCAGTACGGTTGTTACAAAAGCACACAGAACGCTGCTGCGCATTCTCTGGCCTTAGTCGCCTCTTACAAAACCCACGGGAAGATATGAGATGGTGCTATTCTTGACGTCCAACACCATTCAGAGCATCTATCACAAATATTTCTTAAAAAATAATCTATCAACACTTTGCCCGACACGGGAATCAAATCTTTTAAAAACTTGCAATAATTTTGGAGGCAAAATACCAGGCGTTCAGTTGCATCCAGTTAGAATAGACGACGACCCTGACTTAGTTGATTTTAATTGCAAATTGGAAATGATAAAAGTGATCTAATGTTATTATGGCAAATCAATCATTATAATGACTATGATATAATTGCGTAGAGAGCAGCGGTGGCCCAGTGGTGGCAGCCCCGACTTATGAGCAGTAAGCTGTGGGTTCAAACCCAGGCAGGCGACTTACTTTGTATAATTTATTTCATCACCGCTTCTCTCAAAAACGGTGAAGGAAAACATCGTGAGGAAACCGGTATGTCCTAGAACAAAAAATTCGAGGGCATGCGACATCTGCCAACCCGCGTGGTGGATTACAGCGCACTAGGGAGTGCATAAAGAAGAGACCTGTGTCCCAGCAGTGGGAACATTATAGGCTGATGATGATGATATAATCGTGTATAAATTTAATCAGGCGATTGCTATAGGCTGAGTAATTAATAACACAAAGTTGCCTGTGTTGGTTCGAACTCCGTCGTTACGTCTACCACTACTGCTCTCAAAGAGTTCTAATAAACTTACATCAATCTTCTTGCCAACCCGTCCCCTGATGAGTTGCGTGGCGATGTCATCACAGCGTAGTCCTTTCTTCGGCAGGTCGCTATCAGCCTCCCAGCGTCTGTCTGCCGAGTGAGCGTATGATGCCGCCGGCGTGGCGTGGGTCACCCGCGTTGTGGTGACGAAGCCTGCAAATATGAGGTTATTCTCGAGTTAAAGACGGCACGGTTGGCGCAGTGGCTAAGCGATAGACTGCTGCGCTGCGTATCGCGGGTTCGATCTACGCTATGAATATTTTCACTAAGAATTTCTCCTGTGTCGTGGTTGCATTTACAAACATTTCAACTGACATACACAAACATCCAGACTCGGAACAACTATCTGTAGCCCATACAAATATTTGTTCCATGCGGGAATCCAACCTACAACACGCAGCGTAGCAGCCAATTGCTTAGCCGTCGTCCTTTCACGTTTGGTTGCCCTTTCACGACCTCTTTCATTTCCAAAGACGTAAAACCGTTAACTCATAATAACGTTTACGTAAACGTTTCTCAGGACTATCAAATAAAAAATTGATAGTTCTGTGAAATTGTACTTAATTGTTATTCATTGCAATTAAAACTGATTTAACATTTTACATCTCGTCAGTTCTATGAAATTGAATAATTTATCCATTATTTAGTAGATTATGTAAGTGGATCATGAATATTCAAATCTTAAGTTATTGAAAGTGTTATTTTTGCACACTATAATTTTATTGATGTTATAATTTTGTTTTTTTTTTTGCATTCCGTGTCTATCGCATCATATTGTACCTACATTAAGCTTGTATTATAAGGATAAACAGTGTAACAATTATAGATAGGCCAATAAATAAATAAATACGTTAACATACTGATTTCTTAGGGTGGTACCACACCAATGGATCGATCGACGATGATGGGTTAGTCGACAATCGATAGGTTTACCTAGTAGAAACTATCGATCGACACGACGTCGACTAATCCATTCTACTATTGATCGACGGCATCAATCGACGATCGATCCATTAGTGTGGTAACACCATTAGTCTAGTGTATGGGTAAGAAATCTCAGAGGTCTAAGTAGTATAAAGTGACAATGCGAAGGTTACGGTCCTGGCTCAGCCCGATCACTATGTACGGTAAGCCTATCCCTTCTTTATCTTTGATCTCGGCAAAAAGCAAGTTGTCACTCAAGTGCAAGTTGCGCCTTTATACCGCGGTGATCCGCCCCATTATGACGTACGCTTGCGTCGTGTACGCTCACACCAAGCCTAAATACATCCATAGGATGCAAACCTTGCAGAACCGATTCTTACTTAGAGTCACGGGAGCCCCTTTTTATGTCCGTAACGACCGTCTACACGTAGACCTTAGAATGCCCACCGTCCTTCAGTTTATGAAATGTCTTTCGAAGCGTTTCTTCGATAACGCCAGTAAACACCGTAATCCCCTGATCGCAGCGGCCGCCCGTTACGAACCCTCGCGCATTAGTACAGTACGCCGTCCTCGGCATACCTTCGTCACTGCCGATGATGCTATCACCCTCCTCCAGGAGAGTAGCAAAGAGACTAGCACTCTTAAAAAGTTCAGACACAAACCGCCGTCTTTCCGACCTCGCCGTCGAGGTCCGTCGCGACGTCGCGGTCCATGCCCTCCCCGACCCTCGCTCGAGCCAGTCCGCGATGCTGTGCCAGTAGTTTTAAATCAGCCCCTAAATAATGATATCATTCAGATCCAGCCTGTCCCCATGCAGTCCTCCCCCAGCGACGCCCTAAGCCGAGGCGCGTACCCCACAGGGGGTACCTTAGCGTGTAGTCGCTTTTTATGCCCTGGCTGGAGGCGTTACTGTTAAGGCACCCACAGGATAGTCCGTTTAAGCAGACGAAAACCTCCTAGGATGAACTGCGAGATGCTAAGCCAAAAAAAAAAAAATACGTTTCTGGTTTCGGTCTTCATGTTAACAAAAACTCAATTACACCGTGTTGTTGAGTTTTTTTTATTAGCAGCCCAAAGTCCCGGTTAAATCTTGGTTTATGGGCCCGCCCTGAGTTATCGACATGGGCCTTAAAAAAACATCACTGGTGAAATGTGTAGGTAATACAATAGACATTACTCTGCCTAACCCCTCAGGGATTGCAGGCGTGATTTTATGATTTGTTTATGTTAAGTGGTAAAATGTAAAACTGAACTTCCGGGCAATTTAAGCGTTATTCTTATTCTTTGTTTCAGACAAAATTAAAAATATAAACACAAATTATAATATAAAAACTTATGTTAACGGCGAGCACCGTTAGCGTTATACATATTTAATCATAGATAAATGTTGGAGTCTTTTAGGGTTAAAACTCTAGGGCCATGGGGTCCGAGTGCCCAACTAGTCTTTCGGGGCATCACCAAGCCGTTGGTCGACTCTTCGCATGACCAGAGGGCTGACCTATTTTTTATTAACAGAATCTGCATTGCTATCCAACGTCGCAATGCAAAAAAAAAACTTATTTATACGTTGCCGGTAGCTATTCGTCGAGTTATTGACAAATACCCATCATTTCTTGAAATATTAATAAAGCCACAAAGTCTATCGAAGAAAAAAAGGTTGGTTTTGTTGTTGTCCATTCAACAGTTTCAAATTAAATTTTACATGCAAGAAATATGAAAGCCTGACAGTAATTCTCACCAGTCCCCTTCCTAGCTTTCTGCGCCCAGTCCATCAATCCAGTGACTGAGTGAATGCCATCTCTCTGCCCCTTGCAGTCCCCACGTTTGACAGCTGCGCTTAGTCCCACAGTCCCACTGTTGGCTTTCACTCCTGACAGGTAGGCAGTGCCACTGCAGGCGGAGTCAGCTACGTTGTGGTCCACGCAATATGTCTATAAAAAGACCATTGTTTTTATTACAATGAATGTTTTTATTATTATATCTTTATATTGTGCCGCAGAAAGCAAGTTAAGCCCTTTGTACCGGCTGTCATTTGACAGTCACTTTAGGTAGTCAGTGGCCCAAAAGTCGAACAACCAGTCTTACCAAGGGGTATAGCATTAATGGGGCTGTGGAGGTCAGATAGGCAGTCGCTCCATGTTAAATAAATACTGCTATTCATCTGATATGCAGATATGATAAAAAAAGCTTCTTCAGAATCACAAAAAGTTAAATATATTGGATCTTAGAATACCAGTGTAGATATAATAGTGTTACATGATTATGATGATGCGTAACAATGGAAAAATTCATGGAGAGATTGCAAATTAAAAACTAATTAACTGAACTGGTATAAGGAAAAGAACTGGAACATCGGCCGTTATTTTTTCTAGATAATTTTTGTAATTCGATACCCGGTTTTTGGCTGAAATGATGATACCCGGTTTATTGAACAGGAAAAACCGATCCGGAATCAGCTTTTATTAGTTATTTTTCAGGAAAATCCCAGTAATTAGAAGTTAGGATCAAAATCAGGTAAAATACTCGTTTCAAACACCTACCACCAACCTACCAGACCCTGTAGATATGATAATTTATATATTGGTTGCATTTAGAGAAGATAGCGCTGTTCGTGTATTGGTTCGAAGCCAAAAGCCAAGACCAGTCGTTCTGGCGATCCTTGGGGAGACTTTCCAACAGTGGATGTCATAAGGCCAGAAAATGATAAAACACAAATGAAAATATCAAAATCTTCTACATACCGGACGATCCCCCAAAATTTGTGGGAATGTGGATTCAGTGTGAAAGAATGTAAATAATCTTGTAAATCAATATATTTAACATAAAGCGTCCTAGGACGTCTTCGTCTTATTATCCGTCCACGGCTCCACGCCATCTTTTTTTACATTCCCTCTCTTCCGATACATTCATCCCTTTCACTCACTTTTACGTTCCGTTTCCTACATACCTTAGCCAGACCAGTGTAAGGGAAGGCTTCAAAGCTCAGCTTCAATTCTTCACCAAGGTGACCGTACTGGTGTCCCAGGTACACCCTGGTAGCTGCCAAGGTAGCGATGCTCATACCATCTCCGAGGAACAGGATCACGTTCTTTGCTACCCTCGTGTTTACAGGACTGGCTAACTGGAATTTTGAATGAGGAACTTTAAGATCAGTGTTAGTTTTAAATAGGACCTTCCTCTCACTGTGCAGCCTGTGCAGCTGCAGTGAGTTTACTTTATGCTGATTTTCAGAAATTAGCTGTGTGGTTATTGGTTTTTTAAACTATCTGGGTTGTGGAGGTCAGATAGGCAGTCACTTCATGTAAAATATTGGTATTCAACTGAATCCGGTCATACTCGGCTTCCGAGTCCAAAATAGTTGGGAAAAGGAAAGGCAGATAATGATGACAATCTTATAGCTTGATGCGCCATAATATACTTAGTAACTGACTGGCTGTTATTACTTAGCCACGAGCTCCTCCAACTGGCTCCTTATTCCAAAAGTATTAAATAACCGAAAAAACAAGGTAAGTCTCCCCTAATCCTAAAGTATTAGAGAAAAGGTAAAACTTGGATCTGACTCAATTTGTAAACTTTAATTTAGTTTTGCATAATCCGGGAAAGAATTGTCCCGGTCGTAAAGGAATTACTCCATAGTGGCACAAGGTTATGCTAAGTTAGTAAGTTGTACTAAAACTGAAATTAGACGCTTCACTTTCCGTTTATTTTTGCGTTCCATTCCATCATTCACTCAAAGTGAAATGTCTGAACACAAATAGTGAACCAAATGTGAAATATAAATTCCAACAAAAAGTAATAATAAAGAGTGGCGCATCAGATATCGACATAAATAAGCTTGGTATAAAAATGGAGGCAAGATCTTCCGCTGCGATCACAGACTGTGACACACGCTCAAGCTACGCAGGGACGTGTAGCTGGCCAACAAAACCCCGCAACTATCGTGGCTTTGACCACACTTATCATTGATCGGGCCATGTTATTGAAAATGTAAATAATTTTTATGAGGAATTATTTTCAGTGGTTAACGTAGAGTTCAATAATACATTAAAAATGAAAACTAAATCTATTTACCCTAAATTTATGTTCAGTGACTGGGCAACTAAGGGTATTAGGATAAGCAGGGAGCGATTGTTTGAGTTGTACGGCCTTAAGCCTTACATCAACTCGGAAACTTTTAATAAATATGTTGCAACTTATTCAAAAATCTTTAAAAACACTTGCAAGGTAGCTAAAGCCTTATTTATTAGCAACAAGATTAAGTCTGCCGATAACAAAATAAAGACGGTTTGGAAAATTATCAATAGTGAAACAAATAGAAATAAAAAATATAATAATGATATCATACTAGAGACTTCACATGGTCTTCTAAGTTCTAAAAACGAAGTAGCTCAAGAATTTGTAGATTTCTTTACCAATATCCCGCTTAAAACTACCGAAACCTTAAATTCCTCACCCTTGCTTTCCATTGACTTATTAAAAGAGAACGTTTCAGCATGTCCGGTTGAGTTTCAATTTAAGCATATAAACCCCATAACAGTCATTAAAGCTTTTAAGGAAATCAAAATCAAATTAACCGAAGATCTATGGGGAATGTCTGTTAAAGTTTGTCAAGCCATTATCGACACTATAGCACCGTACTTAGCCTTAATTTTCAATTTGTGTGTGGACCAGGGAGTCTTCCCAGACCTTATGAAATACAGCAAGGTAATACCACTTTTCAAATCTGGCGACAGTAAAGAGACCAATAACTATAGACCCGTTTCCGTGTTGCCGGTTTTCAGCAAGGTGTTTGAAAAGGTAATGCTTAATCAAATGCTCACCCACTTTAACACCAATAAAATCTTACATGACAAACAGTATGGTTTCACCAAAGGACGTAGTACGACTGACGCCGGTGTCACTTTATTAAAACATATATATACTGCGTGGGAAGAGGCACAAGACGCCATAGGAATCTTCTGTGACCTCTCGAAGGCATTTGATTGCGTAAATCACGAAACCCTGCTCTTGAAACTTGAGCATTACGGTTTAGGTAAACTTGCGCTCAGTTTAGTAAAATCGTATTTGAATGATAGACAGCAGCAAGTACAAGTAAATGGTGTAAATTCAATGGGTTTAAAAGTAAAAATGGGGGTACCACAAGGTTCAATATTGGGTCCTTTCCTCTTTTTAGTATATATTAATGACCTACCCCATTTGTTTAAAAACCAACCACAGATGGTGTTGTTTGCTGACGACACTTCTTTAATATTTAGAATAAACAGACGTGCCACAAACCTCAAAGACGTAAATAACGCTCTAATGCAAGTCCATAACTGGTTTACCGCTAATAATTTAGTATTAAATGGGAAAAAAACTAAGTGCATAAGATTTACTCTACCAAATGTGAAATGTAGTGATTGTGACATAGTATTGAATCAAGAGAAACTTGAATTTGTCGATGAAACTGTTTTCTTGGGGATCACGCTTGACTCAAGGCTACAATGGGGTTCTCATTTAACATCTCTTGCAGGACGGCTGAGTTCAGCAGCATTTGCTGTCAGGAAAATCCGTCAATTTACTGATGTAGATACCGCGAGACTAGTGTATTTTAGTTATTTTCATAGCATTATGTCATACGGTATTTTGCTATGGGGACGGGCTGCAGACATCGAGTCTATATTTATTCTGCAGAAAAAAGCTATCAGAGCCATATATAATCTACGTAGGCGCGATTCTCTAAGAGAACTGTTTAAGGAAATTAACATCATGACGGTACCTTGTCAATACATCTATGAAAATATCATGTACGTTAGGAAAAATCTGCATTTATTTAGTAAAAGAAGTGACCGGCACCACTATAATACTAGAAACAGGGACCAACTAGTTCAGCCAGGTTTCAGGTTGGCTAAAGTAGACTCATCTTTCATGGGGTACTGTTTAAAATGTTACAATAAAATACCTCCCCCCATTCTACAACTAAATGAAACGAAATTTAAATCTTGCATAAAACGCACACTATGTAGGCAAGCATATTATAAGTTGGGGGATTACATTGATGATAAAAATGCTTGGCTCAATGCTGGTCCTGCTCCACAACCATAGGGACTATCAAATTACCATGTGAAGTTATTGTGGAAGCAGCAGAAGATTGTATAAATATCTTTGCTTTGTATAGATTCAATCTCTTAGTATTATATAATTGCGTAGCACATGTGTGAAAACTATGTACTGTAAAGCCACTATTTACTGAGTACCTACATCTTTCATTGACGTGAATTTACCCTGGCGGTTGAGTGAAAGTCATGCTCACTTAAATGTCACGCTGATGGTGGCGGGTGTGTCGGGTCATTTAGTTCCCTTCAATATGGTTGAGTTGAATGATGGCTGATACAGCGTGATGTTCGTGAACGGGCGCTGTCAGTTGTGACTGGTCATCTCTTAGCTGCCACGGTTTTTTTTAATTATTTTATTTTAAAACTTTATTTTAGAACTATTGATCTCGTCTTTTACTCTGGACGCTCTTAACTTGCCCGTATTTCTACATCGTTCTCACATACTAGTAATTCTCAACACAAATGATGTAACCAAGATTTTGTAACATATTTTGATTTAAAAGAGTGTCCATGGAGTTTCTTGCCCATTCTTCTCCATAGAGATCTACGCTTTGGAATGGGCAACTACAGTACTTTCACAAGTTATTATGTCTTGTGACTGGGACTGTAGCTTCGCGTTTTTTTTTTTTCATTTTTGACTTTCAAAAGTGCCTGTAATGGTCTAATTGAAATAAATGCTTTGAGTTTGAGTTTGATCACCTTAATCGACGGCACGGTTGGCGCAATGGTTGAGCAATCGACTGCTGCACTGCGTGTCGCGGGTTCGATCCCGGAAAAAATATTTATTGCCTACAGATAGTTGTCCCGGGTCTGGCTGTTTGTGTTTTGTGAGTTCAAATGTTTGTGAACGCATCCACAATACAGGAGAAATTCCTAGTGTATTTCCTAAAAATGACAAGGAGCTTGTAGCGAAATTAAACCTCAACTGCTCGGGCCGACCTTCAAGTTAAGTCGAGCTTGCCACCAATTACATACCGAGTTTCCTCCGTGCCTCGGAAAACACGTTTAGCCGCTGGTCCCGGCTGTCATTTGTAGATCTTTGACAGTCGTTCCAGGTAGTCAGTAGCCCGAAAGTCTGACAATCAGTCTAACCGAGGAGTATCATATGACTCAGTACCAACTAGGTTCTGTAGGTCAGGTAGGCAGTCGCTTCGTGTAAAATACTGGTATTCAGCTGCATCCGGTTAGACTCGAAGCCAAGCCCGACATAGGGAAAAGGGTAGGCAGATGATGGTCACCTTAATCTAAGGTTTTTATTCTAAAGAACAATAGATAATATTGAAGACATACCTTTGTTCTCAATATCCATTGCGCTTGCAAATTCCAGTGATCCTTATTCTTTTCGTCAAACATTGGCGCAGTATCATCGCTACCTGTAGAAGAAAAAAAACAGAATAAACTTGGTGCTAGATATTAAACACTGCGTTAAACTTTTAGACACATTAAAAATGCTACTGTTTGTACCTTCTAATATACTTAGTTTTCAGGGTTCCGTAGCAAAATGGCAAAAAAGAAGGAACTCTGTCAAATTATTTTCTAAAAAAAATTGCCTAAATACAAACAGGTGAATTGATTTCTTTTACTCTAAAAATATTGAATAACCAACCAATTCACCGAAATATTCATCAGAATCTAACAATTGCCTATCGGAAATAAACAATAGAGACATATTAGTATGTGGGAATCGAACTCTGCCCTGAGCTGAAAAACCAATCACTTGACTATTTGGGTCATGGTCACCCACTTAAACGGGTTCTTTGCATATTATTAACCCGTTTCTGGTTAACTAAGCACGATAAAAAGATTGGTTGAGACGTACCGAGGTGCCGGTGAAGGGTTAGTTTATAAAGATGGTCATTAATTCATGCATTGGCATGACTGTTTAATTCAGGTAGGTTTTTATAATTTCCAATGGAGTCGTAACTGTGACGAACAAAAAGTTTACGAAACGAGTTTTTTTTTTTTTTTAAACCAAAATAAATAAAAAATTATTAAAAAAATATAAGGTGTAACGTTACATACAAGTGTTTTAAATCTATGTCAAGTTTACTCATGATTTCTGCCTGAACTAGGTAATCCTGTGTTTCAGGCGACTCACTGTATGAAGATTAAAAAAGTTACGAAACGGCACTTTTGTGATGACTGTTTCTTGAGTTGACGAATCGGGAAAGTTACCAGATGGGATGTAGCCGGTCTTAGGTATTTTAAAAAACAAATGACAAGCAGCGGTATGTTTCGCTCTAATAGGATGTTTTAAGACCTACCAAATTGGTCTCTTATCCTTTTCTGAACGAATGTTATCTTGTGTCTATACAAATAAATAAAATTGAAGTGCCGGTTTGTAATATTAAAATAACCGCTTTTTACTACATGCATATGAATGTATATACGGTACTATATCAAAACACTTACAATTTTTGTCTGTATTTCGGTCTGTCTCTGTTTGTTCCGGCTAATCTCTAGAACGGCTGGACTGATTTTGACAGGACTTTCAATGGCAGATAGCTGATGCAATAAAGAATAAATTAGGCTACTTTTATTTTAGAAAAAATCTATAATTATTATAAAAAAACGCAAAAACTAAATCACTTTTTTGTTAAATTCTACGCGGTCGAAGTCGCGGGCACTGCTAGTTGAGAATAATTTAAAATAGCACACCGTTTTCCCACGGAGACAGGCAGAAGCTGCAGAATGTATCCTGTTGGGATTGTTACATGCTTCGTTCACGTTCATTCATCTAGTCATGCACGCATACACGAACGCATTGTGAGTACTACACACATGACTCTTCTGGACATAATAACCAGTCATGAGAATAATGTATCTAGTTATTATGTGGCTACTACCCCAAGCAAAGATGATTCAGAGGAAAATAATGGCAGCGAAAGACAGGTCTACGACCCACACCATTTACAGTGCGCACGTCAGTGATATGATAACAAAAAACAGTATAAGCTGACCTCTTATTCTGTTAAAACTCCATACTACGTAAAGCTAACCTAATGTTATGGTACTGTTACCACCAACGTTCGAATAATTATACGGTTCCGAACACGTTACTGAAGAGTTTTTTTTTATTAAGGTCATTATATTCCCACAAAATTAAAACCGGTAATAATAACGTAATCAGACGTAATCGCAGAGTTTCTTGAGGTAAGTATTTGAATGACTAATCTTAACTTTTTTAGTGGCAGGTTTTGACATTTATCTAGTATTTTACCGGAAAACCGGTAACAGTAATTTTGATTAATTATTAGGCAGATAATTCTTGAGTGACTCTTGCTTGAATGATGCTTAGGTCTTCTTAGGTATTTTTTTTTTGCTTAGTTTTACACGGGTGACCGATTTACTCCCATTATTTAAATTAACCACTTAAATATTGCGTATATATGTGATATATGGGTATTAAAACGAAGCTTATATAGTCTAGTTTAATTATAAATAGGTTTTATTGACACAAACTACAATTCTTGTTGGAAAAACTTAACATTCTTATTGGAGAAACTGAAATTACAACATATTCTCAAGTTCACATATTTTTCGAAATACTTATATCTAGTTGTCGTAATTAGTTTTTACGTAGTTAGATTTTGTATAGTTTCAGCTATACACACGTATTTTTTGTTTTGGTGTAGCTGCAATAGTTTACGAGAAAATAAGCTTTAAATGGGAAGTGGCGCGGGGGGCTTGCGCGGCAAAAACTTTCCATGCGCGCGCGGCATGTGCGCGGGGTAGCCATGGCTACCGCGGACATTTCACCGGTTAGCGATTTGTGATGGAAATAAACTTAATCTTAGATGAGAAATCAATTAACATAAAAAGTGGTTTTTCCAAGGCCCAAAGTCAGGAAAGTTGACCTAACAATGCTACTAAAAATAAAGAACTGGTATCGATTGAAGCACTATTAAATAGTCAATTTCCAGCGATGTAGGTAGGTAGTCACTAACTTTGCCACAAGCCAAATGAAACACAGTTTACACAGCTGTATGGAAAAACCAAACCTCCGATTTATTTATTAGAGATACAACATACCTATAACTCGACCAAGCTAAGTTTGCACCTCGCAATTTTTGTTGTGTATATTATTTTAATGTACATTTGTATAACATAATGTTAAAAACAATAAATGCAAAGTATATAACAAAACTTTGTTTACTTTTGAATAGTCATAGCGAATCCTTTTTTGCAGACCGTACCTAAGCGTCAGTGTGACATAATCGACGCGAGGTGCAAACTTAGCTTGGTCGAGTAGTACCTTAGTTTAAGATTGTTAACAACCGGTTTGGTATTGTAATTTTATTAAAAACCTAACTGTGTAAGTTTCGTTTTTTTTTTATAATAATTATACTTGTGCTATTTCTGTGTAAAGAATATTTGTACACATTGGAAGGCAATACTTGGTGATTCTAACAATATTTAAACTAATAAAAAATATTTGACTTTATAGCCAAGTGTCACAACTAAACTTTTTTTTTTCATTATTTGTGAAATGTGGGTTTTGATGAGCATAAAAATGTAATTGAACTCATCATCATCTACCTAGGCTTTTCCCAAACTATATTGGGGTCGGCTTCCAGTCTAACCGGACGCAGCTGAGTACCAGTATTTTATATGGAGCGACTACCTATCTGACCTCCACAACCCAGTAACTGGGTAATACAATACCCCTTGGTAAGACTGGATGTCAGACATTCGAATTCTGACTAGGTACTCATAACGACTGTCTGTGACTGTTATGATGATGATGAAGTATAAAACCGGTCGGTCATTTAGGTAAGACATTTAGTTATAAAAACCGTAGGCCAAAAATAGTTATTTGTGCAACAAGAGAGCAAAGTTGGTTTTTGCCGCGAGTGTTGATTTTGAATCCCGAGTAAGCGAAGGATTCTATATTTGAATCACGAGCGTAGCGAGTGATTCTAGATTAGAATCCGGAGTGCAGCGAGGGATTCAAAGACACGAGATGCAAATAACTTTGGTCTCGTGTAGCACATACAACTTTTCACTTCAGCAGCGAGAACAAATAATCTAAAGGTAAAAAATACAACTTGGTAATATTTAAACCACATGTATATTTGTAAAAATTAAAAGTTAAAAGTAAAATTATTGCAGTTTTGCAAATTAAAAGTAACAGTTTTATTTGGAACCGATATTGTTGTGTTAGCGACTTGCGTTTGAGTATTCGCTGCGATTTCAGCTTGCTTACTTGTGGATTGTGACGGGAGGATAGTGAAAGTAGGTGACTCAGCGCCGGTATTCGTGACTCTGGAAGTAGACGGGCGAGACCAAGGATCTGAGGTCTGTTTCAAGGTTATGGTCTCTACTATACGCTTACAGATTTTTGATTTATTTTGGATCGAATCCTCAATATACCCTTCCGCGACCGTATTCGACCTCCATCCGCCGTGTCGTTTTAATGTAGTGAGGTCGGCTCCTGAATCAGCCAAAAGTGTGGCCGAAGTTCGCCGAAAGCAATGTCCAGTGTAAAGCTGAGGTTCCTGTAGCTTTAGAAAAGTGGCTATGTCTCTCGGCGTCCCGCCTATTTTGTTGACTCCCATAGGCTGTCTCGAACATTTATCATTATGATACTGCAAGAAAAATCGCTCTGTTTTCGTATTAGCAGGGCGTAATCCCTTATATTTCTCAATAATATTTACATGTTCATCGCGAATAACAAAGGACCTGTCAATGTTCGTCTTTGTATTTGGCAAGTTGACTAACAGTAATTTGTCTGAATGCTTTTCGATGGCATTAACAGTTAGATTTAATAGTTCGTTCGTGCGGCATGCTCCATTAATACCAATTATTAGGATAACCTGCAATAAAAATAATACATGAGTAATTAAAACAGATAAAACGTAGGTACTTACCCACTTTCTTTACATAAGTAAGTAACTCGCATTTAGTTATAACTAGCGACAAGGCCTATGCGACGAATTACAGTAAATAGATATAAAATATACATACTAAAATTATACATTAAAACCACCACCAAGCATAAAGCAAAATGTTAGTGAAAACCACACCAAAATCGGTCCAGTAGTTGCCGAGTTTACCACGAACATACAGATATCCAGATAATGATTTGTGTATGTACATACAGTATACATATAGAAAACAGATAGAGATTTGTAAAAAATAATGTTAAGTTACAACTAGGGCCTAAGTAGGTACCTACTATGTCGAAAGCTTCACAAATGGGTAGTGTGCACATTTAATATTACTTAATTACTTACTTTTGCAGCGAGAAAATTGCAGTCTGGAGCTTCATTGAGAAACTTTTCAATGTTAGCAGGCGAAATATTTTGGACTTTTTGGATTTGTGCCCTACTGAAATTCTTTTCAAGAATGCTATAAGTTTGGCATAGGTTTCAATATGCACGTCACCTTTTGTCTTTATTGTGGCTTTCAACATTGAGTAAATACTCCACATTGTAGATGGTTGCCTCGTTTGTGATTTGATATTCTATGAAGTACGATAACAGTACAGTCTCCGAAAAAGTATTTGCACACTTTTTAAGTCTCCATTGATTAACCACTATGCCCGACAAGATTTTGACACATGACACATCAGCTGAATCGGCGGGGTGATGCGAATTGTCATGAATTTCACGAAATTTTCATCAACTTTCAGCGTTCGATTTTATTGTGAAAAACATGTCACGGGATCTGTTACATACGATAAATTTGAGGTTAATATCTTTAGTATCGTGTTGAGGTCGGTAAAAGGGAGTCAGTCTATTGCCAAATATGCGTAAAATACATATTACTACACCCTTCCAAAAAGTAGGTACCTTATATGCGCTGGAAATAATGTACATCGGCATGCTTCTTGTTTGCTAAAACAATTCGGAAGGGCAAAATAAAAACAGTAACATTATATCTGCGTTCTTAGTTTTGCCATTATTCACACACAATTTCTTTAAAAAACCCAATCAAAGTCTAGACAAATATTACTGAAAACTATGTTGTAACATAACACTTCTTAGTGCTGACCGAAAACCCGGGTTTCTTATTTACGATTAATTAGTTGCATTCAGCCTAATCGATAATCGCAATTAAATCGAGATTGAAAAAAAAAAGTTGAGACTGAATAAAAACTCTTATGTATAATTTTAAATAATTATTTAATTTTGAAATTGGTCATAATAACCATCTTTTTTAATCATTTCACTAAGTAATTATTTGATCAAAAGCATCTTATAATTAATTAATGAACGTTGACTTCGTGGGAAGTAGATTTATTACTAAGTAATAAGAACGACAGAAGACAGTAATCCCAAAAAAAACAAGTCAACATTTTAATGATTAGGCTTAATTCCCGCCGATTTTTTTCGATTTTAAAATTTAAATAAAGAATGCGCTCGCAATTCTCATTATTTAAAATAAGTATTTTAATTTTAATAAATAACATTTTAAGAATTTTATTGTGTAATATCTGAAGGTTGGTTAAAGAATGCCCCCGGGCATTCTTTAACCAAATCCTGCAAACCAAACCAAATCTTGGAAGGCATAGTAAATAATTATTATGATCTGACAAGATAAATTATATTTATTCTTCCAAGATTGTGTATCGTATGATGGGGTTATTGTTATGTTACAGCAAGTCAGTGGCCCGAAAGTATGACAGCCAGTCTTACCAAGGGGTATCGTACTACCCGATACTAACTAGTTTGAGGAGGTCAGATAGGCAGTCGCAGGTCGCTCCATTTAAAATACGGTTATGCAGCTGTATCTGGATAGACTGGAAGCCGACCCCAACAGTTGGTGATGATGGTTGACAATCGGCAATTCATAAGCCGTTTCAAGGAACATTAGTTTACGGTTTCAAAGCGGTTTACTGTCCAGTCTAAAAAGGTTTTTGAAGTGATAACTTCTTATGGGAGGGTAAACCGCTTCGTAACGTAACGCGTTACGGCACCACTCTGTGTGGCTTCCCTTTCTCTCACGCATACGGCAGCAGGCTTAGATTACTTAGTTTAAGGTATCACTTCTGTCGAGCGTCCCGACAAGCACACGTTTTTTTTTTTAATCTGCCATTTTTAGGTTATCCATCAAAGGCCGAGGGTCGAGTAACATGAATGAACAGCAATAGATATGAACCAGAACCATCAAGAGTCTACAAAATATACGAGTAAGACTCTTACTCGAGAGTCTTACCGTATACTATACTACTATAATGAAAAAGAAACCATTTTAAACAAAACTATCCAAAGATAGTTTTGTAAAAAAAGATAAACTAAATTGGAAAGACATGGATAGGCCTTTACCCGCAGTGGGACAGAACAGGCTGATAAATAAAGTAAAGAGTAAATACCCATTAACCAACCCAACCTTCTAACCATAATCAAACTACATAATTCTTTTTTACTATTCCTACCGAGATCCTGTGCATTCTACCAATCTTCAGATAGTTCAAAACAAAATTCACAATAAATTATCTATAATAGTAAATTTGAATGCCTACAATATAAATTGGAACAGCGAACGAATTCCAAATTTAAATTTTGAGATGGATAAAAAAATTGGCGCGAATTTAGTCATACTAGCAGTCCGTGCTGTTTATTGTTTGGTCGGAATGTACGAAAAACAATTAAGATTACCATTATAAAAGCCTAAAAACATTATAATAAATACTTACTGTAATTTACGCATAAAATAAATTTATTTAAATTTTCATCAATCGATTTCTTAAATTTCTCAATTTAATTACTCGAGTTGATCGAAGATTACAAAAACGTAATCGATTGGAATAATCGCTTTCACACATCACAATAATTAAAAAAAAAATGGTCGTCTATTTCAAAATACAAATTGAGCAGTGGTAATGAATATTATGTGTTATTGGTCCCGTATTAGTAAATAACGCTAAGATCTGGGCATTTTCATGCGGTTTATAATATTTGGAATGATATTTGTCATGTTTGTTACCGAATCTATACGCGTGTGTGTGTTATATGTGAAAAATAAAAATGTAAACACGCACGATTGGCGCGAAACTTCGACTTTAGATTTCAAAATTCATCATTACCACTGCTTATTTAAATTGAACTATGGATGAATTAGCCGCATAATTAAATGACGAGTTGATTAATGTCCATATAGTGGAGCTCGAATGTTCGAAAACCACAATTTTTATGATTTTTAGCCTCGACCAGCACAGGCGTCAAAATGGCGATGACCGTATTTATGCACTTTAATTTTATAAGGGTAAATTAAGATATTTGAGCGCTATTTACAGAAGTTTTAATGGCGTTGATATATGAAATTTTTATCCAACTTTCTTAATTAACGCACACTGATAGTATTTGATAATCAGAAAATTAAATATTTGCATAAATTATGAGGATGACGAATGACGTAATTGCTAGCCCCTTTCGGGGCCGATACCAACCCAGCGGAGGTTTGTTCGTCGAGCCCCTTTGGGGGCCCGTACCGAACTATATGGTTAAAAATATCATAAGCTTTTAGATATTTTTCGCGAGACTTTTCAGGCAGGAAACTTAATTCTGCATTTTTTACATACTGCTTCAATTCTTCCGGTGTTAAATCGCAGACATCATCACTGGATTCACTCATATTTATTTATTATTATTTTAATAATATCCAACGTGTATCGCACTTTGTAGCTAGCGAACAGAAGAAGAAAACAATAAAAATGTAAAGCCCGCTATTTTTTAAAGATGCGTTCGGAAATTGCACTATTACTAAATTATTCTGTCACAATAAAGATTGTTAAAACTTTAAATAATTATGTAGATACATGATAAACTTCGTATTTTTTACTTCAACATCTCTTTATTCGATTATAAAAAAATTAAATTCGATTATTAAGAGAAAAGTATAATAATTACATTTAAACCTTGATTTGAAATTTTATAGATGATGTGTGACCGACGTGTGATGATGACCGAACGTTTTATTGTTGGTTTCTTTTTTGAGCCTATTATATATGATATTTGAAAATCGAACTTCGAATCGACTTGTTTCTATCTCTCGCTCTTTTCGTATCGAAGTGAAAGTGATAGAACAAAGTGAAGTTCAAATCTTTTTGAATGTTGTGAATATACCCAGCACTGACTCGGCATTTAAAAAAAATAATTAAAAAGTTACTTTGTCTCACGCTCGCAGCAAAATCGCATTTTGCTCACTGATTTTAGGCAGCAAAACCTACATGGTTGAGCTACTGAAGTGAAAAATCTTTTATGATATTCATGATCATAAATTCATGACGTACTCTTAAAATAACTTTAGCGTGTATGAAATACAAACATAATCTTATAACTTAATCTTATAACGTCATAATCATTACAATAATATAGTCGTCATGGTCAATGTCGTTTTTTTATTTAAATTATTAAGTGGCCAGCTATTTTTGTTTTTTAACGTGTGGTATACAAAACGTAATTTTATTTCGTTTTGTAAAGCAGTTTCGACGTGCGCGTCATTCATGTGATGTGGCATTTAAATGAAGTTTTTACAGTTTAGTTTAATGTTTGGGATTAAATTTTTTAAGATATTCATGACGTAAGTACATGATCGCTATACGTCATAATCATTACAATATACGTCAACGTAATAGAATCAAATTGCTAGTCCAAAAACATGTGCTAAGATAATAAAAGGTAACGTCATCCTTTGTTTAAAAATTTTTTTTTTTTATTTTTTTTTTTAATAAACATTGCCCCACACTAGGAATTTCTCCTGTATCGTGGGTACGTTTACAAACACTTAAACTAACATACACAAACAGCCAGACCCGGAACAACTATCTGTAGGTCATACAAATATTTGTTCCGTGCGGGGATCGAACCCGCGACACGCAGCGCAGCAGTCGATCGCTCATACACTGCGCCAACCGTGTCGTCATATGAATAGTAATAAGAAAATCTGAAGAGAGTGACCTATTAAACAAACACTTTGGAAAACGGTCTTATAAGACTGACTAACCATAACAGATTTTACAAAAAGTGTTATTTATTGAAGGAGTTACTGCTATTGCTTTATTTGGTAACCGTGCTCTGCTCAATGAAGGAGTTTTTCGAAATAAAGCACAGTTAATACAAGTTTATATATTTTAAGTACGTTTTACAAAGAACAAATCAGTTGCCGGTTGGCACGATAAGAGTTTTTTGACAGATACAATGACAGCTATGTCGAGAAACGGCGGGAACCTATGGCATTTGTTGCGTTGAGCCAGTTGTGTTCCACTATTTTATTGTTGTTATTTAAAAATTTTAGGTGTTGGCCATATTGTTTAATTTACACGTCAAAATCCTACATTGATGAAATGTGAATTTATTGTTTTTAAATTGTTGATGTCATTTATGAAATTCAATTAACTTAATTTATTTCAGTGTATGTACTGTAATCTATACTAATATTATAAAGCTGAAGAGTTTGTTTGTTTGTTTGCTTGAACGCGCTAATCTCAGGAACTACTGATCCGATTTGAAAAAGATAGCCCATTTATCGAGGAAGGCTATAGGCTATATATCATTACGCTACGACAAATAGGAGCGGAGCAGCAATGAAAAATGTTGCGAAAACGGGGTAAATGTGACGCAGACGAAGTTGCGCGGGACAGCTAGTTGTGTAATATTTGTGTTTTAATTCAGATACAAATTACTTGTTTATGGTTTATGAATAAATGCCTATGACTAGGACTGCGGCAAAAGCCTCCCTTCCACTCACACTTCTACATTATTTTCTCTCTAGAACTATTTCAGCCCAAACAGTACAAGTCAGCAAGAAAATAGTAAACTTTTTTTAATGCCAATCAATCCAGTTGCTCGTAAGGGTCACAAACTACATGGGACCAACCAACTAAGGTTTCCGTAATAGAAAAGTCTGAAATCGCGAAAATAGTAGATTGTTGCATCGAGCGCAAAGTGATTAATTACTCACTTTATCGAGGTGCGTAATCTGCTTTTCTTTCAACTACCCTGACAAAATATACCTACTCAAAATAAAAACTCAAGTTAATGAAACAAAGCTTAATTCATCTTCCCTTCAAACATACAATTAATAAAAGTTCAGTTATTAAAGGTTATTAACAACTTCATTTGCAGCTGTTTTATATTTTCTGGAGTTGAATTCATATCGCTATCGCTGTCAATTTCCATGATTTTTTACCTTTTTATTTGGTAAATAAGAAGTATCAAAGTTTTACAATGGCACAAAATGCGCGCCATTTGTTTTTTTTTTTCACCAAGTCAGTTTTATTCTTACTGTTGATTTTTACTTTCAGCCAGTAATCTTTTGATCTAATGCATACATTTTATTAACTTATTAGGAGACATTACACCTCTGTGGTAAATTTAATTCCAAATTTAAAATTTAAAACAGTGCAGTAATGAAAAACAGTGCAATAATGAGATTTCATATAACTTTTCTGCACTGTTTTGGTTCTAAGCAAAAAAGACATCCTTTGTGATCGGTTTTGTAGTGATTAATGATAACATTACTGCGTAGTTGAAAGAAAAAACTATTTCCATATATTTCTTCGGAAGTTAAACCTAAATTTGCTTTTCTATTATGGATAGACTGGCTGGTTTATTTTCGGTCAGTACATGTTGTGGCGCACTGCAATATTTTTTACTACGATAAAGAAAACAGGTTTGACCAGTGTTTTTTATAAGAAAGTAAACAAATTAACAACAACTACGCAAGACTAAACGACTAAAGCACAATAATTTATTAAATAAATTATGCCACGAGCCAACTGAATAAACTTATACACAGCTGCATGGACAAACCCGCTGCTAAAAAATAGATCATTACATATACAAGGTGTTGTTTTGCAACCTCGTCAAATTCTAGGAGGTAACTATGCTAATGATTCTCGACCCGAATCAATAATAAAATGAGTAGGTAATTTTCTTTTTTTTATTTATTTACTGAAATCGCTAACTGTGAACCACCCGTGTTTTAAACACGGGCCGTCTGATCCCTGCCTTATAACGTCGCTTACACACAAACAAAAAAGATCAAACGTTTTTTCGATAATTTTATAATCCCTAAACCACGCTATGGGGGTTATTCTGAAATATTGACAAATTTAAATAACAAAAAAATGCAGTGTTTTTTAATAATTTACTAGGTATGTACCGTAATTTATATTGAATATTTATGATGACAACATCCTGAATTTTGACGAGGATGCAAAACAACACCTTGTATAAAAATAACAAGATAGAAATATAGAATACAAAAATAGTATTATTCTAATAATTTATCATACTAGTATTTAAAAATAGTAAGAAAATCATCGATCGTTTAGAAACGAGTTTTTAAGATATAAATTTATAACAACCATAATAGACCAATAAAAAAATATCTGACATGCTTTTAAAACGTTTATGTCACGGCCACGTGATTTTTAACGACGTAATCATCGCAGTATATCATTTTAATTAATCAAGATGCCAGCGTTTTTCTGTATGATAAAAAAAAGGATTAAGATATTCATGACTTACTTAATTTCGTCTTTTAAAGCATTGATGACGTGCTGACATGATATTTAACGTCATAACCTAATGGTTATGACGTTGATTGTTCGTTGATTTGATTGTAATCAATCACCGATAATAATCGCATTTTAACAGAACATTACGTTTCCATATATTTTTGTTTGCGTAATTTAATGTTTTAAGATATGAATCGTGACGTACATAATCTTTGAACGTCATAATAATTACCCAATTCCCAAATTACTTGGGGTCGACTCAAAACGTTTCAAAATATATTGTTACTGTTAGCCTGTGTCATCCCACTGCTGGGCAAAGGCCTCTCCCCGTGACTTAGCGGCTAAAATATAATAAAATAAAAATTATTTGTCCAAAAATGATACTGCTCGGTTCGAAAATGGTGTAAACAAAAAATGGTTAGAGCCCTATCTTATTTTAGTAAAAAATATGCATAGTATTATCATTCCCTTTATTCATCTTACAAACATACGTTTTACATTTTTAAATATTTTTACAAAAACATTAAAAAAATATAAAATATAGTAGCCCACCGGCATCGTGAACAGGGTCCGGGTTACTATCATCATCATCATTTCAGCCGAAAGACGTCCACTACTGGACATAGGCCTCCTCCAAAGCCATATTGACATAAGGGGGGGTTTTGCCATAATCGCCACGCTTGGCAGGCGGGTTGGCGGTCGCAGTACGGTTGTTCCAAATGCACAGAGAACGCTGCTGCCTATTCTCTGGCAAGTCCCTTAGTCACCTCTTACGACACCCACGGGGATATATGGGATGGTGCTATTCTTTACGTCCGACACCATACAGAACAATATTATATCTCAAGGTTATTTTCTTGTGGAAATTGATTAATCTATACTTTCCATTCTCATATATTATAAAAACTGACGGTTAAGAAGAAGGAGGTACTCATCGAAATCCTGATCTGATTGCGAAAATTCTTTCACTAATGGGAAGGTGCATTGTCTCCGAATGTCATGAGCTATAATTAAAACGTTCCGTTCAAGCGAAGCTACGGATAAAAGCTAGTGACCAAAAACGGCTAATAAGACTAAAAATAATGTTTATGTCATCACCTAAACCTGAAACTATAGTCATCAATTTCCCGCGAGATTATATTGCCACGAGCCAAAGAAACCAAAACACAGGTGCATGGAAATACCCAATACTACATAGTAGTAGGGAAAAACCCAACGCTTACTTCTGAACTTGATAAATGAACATGACTAGCATGAGACCAATTTACGTAAAAAAATATTAGAATGTTATTTTAACCGATGCAAAAAAATATATCGTTTAGAAATACGTTTCGTAAGATTAATAACGTATAAGGCTTGATTTAACACACTCGTGACGTACGTTTATAATAATTTGACTTGCAATATGGATTTCGCATTTCAATATATTTCCTTTTATTTAGAAAGAAAAAAATATTGATAACATACTTTTAACCAATATTTATGACGTATCTACGTTTTGTAGCCAAATACCAAGAATTGAATGCTTAAAATTTTGTCCTGTCCGTTTGTCTGTCCGCCTGGATGTCACACAGTCGTTTTTGACATAAACTATTTCACTTTGTCGATTAAACTTGGAAATAACATCTAGCTAGACATTATATTAGGGTCGATCTCCAGAGGCATTTTTTTTCGTGTCGGGCAGGATAAACCAATTTTAAAAACGTAAAACGTTTTAAAAATATTTTTTTATTGAAAGTTCGGTGTCTAATCTACGTGATACAAGGCTAATATTATGAATAAGTTTCTTTTTAATATTAAAAAAAAAATCTTAAACCCTAAAATCCTGATCGCTCTGGGTTGACCCAACTCCCGATTGAATGAAAAAAATATTCTTAAACTTTTTAATGAGAAGTATTATACCAAACAACTTATTTAAATTACATAAGAAATAGTTAATCTTCATAGTAATAAAATATTTTTAGTTATAGTAACAATACTTTTACCACAATTTTAATTTAAAATCGTGACCGGACATTTTATCTCATCGCTCTGCGCTGAGGTAAAACATCGCGCTCATCCCTCGTTACGCGACATAGACACTCTGTTCCCCTCCCGCGGGGCAACGCTAGTAGTGGTCTAACCGCTGAGAAGCTGACCGGTGTACCACGTTCCTGCGTTCCAAAATTACGAAGATAAGTTTATGATTGCTCTGGATTTGGTTCTTGAATTTTATGATTGCTATGGCACGTTATTTAAATTAAATAGTAACCTTGTGAATGTCTTTGCTAAGTGAATTAAGTGATCGTTATGATGTTTTTTATGAGACTTAATCACAGCTTTCTATTGCTTTTTAATTCGGCTATATTTATGATTTTGTAACTTTTTCTGATCGCTATGGCTCTGATTGCTCTGTCCAAAAAGACCAGAGTGATGATATTTTGCATTAATTATGCGTTATAAATCTATTTTAAGAAGTAGTGCCGGACTGTAACAATAAAAAACAATGAACTATGCATAATACCTTTAATTTATAATCTTTTCTGGGTTTCTTCGGGTAACCTAAACCCAAAACCCATTTTTCTCTAAAATTTAATGGCAACTATTGTTGCAGATTGATATCATGCCTCGAAATAAATTATCTATTGAAGAAAAACGTCTAAGGAAGAAATTGGCTGAGCGTCGTAGAATGGCTAAGATAAAAAATTATCCATATTTCCGAGGTAGTTTTATCTTCCTTGCAAAAAGAAGATTTACCCGACTACGACTCCGAAGACTATTCCATTTTCTGAGCTTCCAATAAACCTTATTTTCTTAGTTTGTTGATCAATTAAGCCTTAAAGAAATTATATTTTTTATACTTTTTAAGAAAATTTGTTGGCATTATATTTTACAAACAATATTTTAATTTGATCTAATCATCCGAATTGCATTTACTTTGTGTTGTTCTTTTTAATTCTTTACTTTCCACTAAATATATAGTTAAGTAAAATTTGATTATTAAAAATCATGAAAATTACTAACTGTTATTTTAGTCATGATTCTAAGTCCTAATATAAGCATTATGCTTACAAATGTATAAATTCACAAACGTTTATAAATTGTTTATTTCTAAGAATTTTATCATGTTCTTTATAAACGTTAGTTTTCTTTAATTACTTTTAAAAAACTAATATTTAATGATTCTAAGTCATTCTATAACTATAAAAGACTGTTTTAATAGCTAGTTTCAAAAGGTTTTTAATTTTGTCTCATTTATCTTTAATAAAGTCCAAAGAAATGAAGGTATGCTAAAAGTTGATTTTGTAAAAATGTTTATTTTAGCGATTATTTTATATAAAAGATTCCATATTTTGAATATGTATGACTGATAATATACCTAGAAGTTTTTCTAAAATAATACATTTTTCTTATATATAATCTTGTTACATTGAATATGACTGAAACGGCTAAATAAACAATTTTTTTTTTTTGTTTCACTGATTTTACCATTTATGATCGCTCTGGCACCAATTATGATTGCTCTGGTCGCGAAATTTTTTGAACTTCAATATTTCCATAACTGTTTGTGTAAATTGAAGGCCAATAGTAAACATACACCATTTGAATAACATTATTTTTAATGAGATACTTAATTACCATTAAATATCAATATCTGAAAAGCACCAGAGCGATCACACGAATACGCCCGTTTTGGAGATTGATCCATTAGTTAAATTACGAAAAAGAAATGTTATAAACAACCTAAAACAGGACGATGAAAAAAAATCGAAATAAAAACCGGCCAAGTGCGAGTCGGACTCGCGCACGAAGGGTTCCGTACCATTATTTATAAAAACGAGAAAAAAAATCACTTCGTTGTATGGGAGCCCCCCTTAAATATTTATTTTATTTTGTTTTTAGTATTTGTTGTTATAGCAGCAACAGTAATACATAATCTGTAGAAATTTCAACTGGCTAGCTATCACGGTTCATGAGATACAGCCTGGTGACAGACGGACGGACGGACGGACGGACGGACGGACAGCGAAGTCTCAGTAATAGGGTCCCGTTTGACCCTTTGTGTACGGAACCCTAAAAAGTGTGTTTTGTCAGTGCATTATTCGATACAAGTTGAAAAGAAAATGGCTTTGCTATTTCAGTCAATAGTTTTTAAGCTACGGAATATTTTCGACTGTAATTTTAGAAACACTATGAAATAAAATTTTAATACTGCGGAAGATAAAAATATAGTGTGAGGGTAATTAGCGACCGTTACTTAAACACGTCATTGTACTCATGATAACAAACAACTTACCCAGACAATTTTTTTTTATACTCTTTCACTTTGAACACGATAACACAACAGCCATATGAAATTCGGGGTTGCGAGCCATGCGCGTTCTCTGCCTACTCACTGTGGCACGGAACGATAGTAATGAGACAACAGCGTAACGCGGCTAACAGCTGATAGATCAAAGGCAAACGCGCGCGCGAATTTCATACGGCTGTTGTGTTATTGTTATAAGAGCGAATGAGTGAAAAAAAATCTTTGGGAAAGTTGTTTGTTATGAGTACAATCACGTTTTTAAGTATCGGTCACTAATTACCAGTCTCTTTAAATACAGTAGGCTGAAAGATTTCATATCTTTTGTTCCCTTCACTAAGTGTGGTCTATCACACATCTTGGCCCATTTTTTAAAGACATACAATCTTACAGGCAAACTCATCATCAAAGCCTATAATTAAGTTTCCAACGTTTTTTGAATGTATAAAAAATGGCAGTGAATGTGTAAAAAAGTCATTCATGACGTACATTTAAAACGTTTTTAAACATTTAAATTAGCTATTAAAATTTTTGACGTCATAATTACAATTAGAACGCCAATCCACCGTCCTGTAACGTGATAAACGTTAAATCAATGCCAATCATTTTGGTTTCACATTTTAAATGTGTTAATATTTTTTCCGTTTTTGGTTTCTATTTGTGCAACTCGAGTACTTTCACAAGTTCTTATGCCTTGTGACTGGGTCTGTAGCATGGCGTTTTTTTTTTGTTTTTTGATATTCAAAAGTGCCTGTAATGGTATAATTGAAATAAATGCTTTGAGTTTGAGTTTATTTGTATGTTAATAACTTAAATCTATATTAATACTTTGTGAGTCATTCGGGTTTAACTGCCCGTTGGTCAACTAGTCGCAAGATCTAATGCAGAGCAGTTGCAGACTTGATTCCATTTTTAGAAAAAATGTTTTTTTTTTCCATCATGTATTTATTCCATTCGGTGGCAGTCTGGCATTATTTAGCACCTACACCAGGAGTCGCTATGGTACTATTTAGTACTAAAGATGATTTTTCATGACTTTTTCAGTACTAGCCCCATAGCGATGTTAAGGGAGCTTTTAAGAAGCTAAAATGTTAAGTAATGGTTGTACAAGGTACTTTTGTAGTGCAGATTGATCCGGTAATAGTGTTTTCGATACTGCTACATACTAGTACTGTAAAAGTTATTTTGACGCATTATTAGTGCTACTAGATACATTAAATTGTCAGTACGGTCACCTATAGTACTAATTACTCGCCATAATCGCTTTTTTCATATCTATTACAGTGCAACACTTTAAATATACTTTTTCATGGTCCTAATCAGCGTCCTAAGAACTAAATTATAAAACTTCAATCCTCGTTAACTTTAAAGGACCAAACCACTCAGTTAAAAACCTTCAGAGTACAAGCAGTCACAGTTGTTACCATTATAGGCCTACTGTATCACTTTTTGGTGATAAAACGCCTTGGTTAAAGAAGCTTTTGTTACTTGGTTAATTTCCCACCTTAACGCGAGCGAAGTCACGGGAAAAGATCTCAATAGAGACGACAAGTCTAACTAAAGTTACGAGAATTTTATACGTCTGTTACTACGAGTATGCGTTATAATTTCAATGTGGCAATAACTGATTGAAATTAAATTATGTGACGGTCTTTTGATGTGGTTAAATTAGGTTGTCCTTAATGGCGAACCCTTCGCTGTGTTAATAAATAATTATCATTGGTACCTATGTAAATGTTTAATTGGTAAGGAAAAGCAAGAATTAAAAATATTGCGTAGTTTACTGCAATGTGATATGGTAAAACCATTTTTACCCAACTAGATACCTACACAACTGGCTTATGCAAAAAGTATCTCACTACTCGTATCACTATTACTCACTATCACTATCAATCCCTGAAATTGGCAGAAAGGTTGATGGGTTCCATAGTCACGGTCTATTTCAGTAGTAAAGTTTTGTAGTGATGCTACAACAACTTTCAATAGGATTGATATAACCTCGTTCGTCTATTGTCGCAAGCGCGACTGCTTAGAGTGAGGTTCCAGGTTCCCGGATCCGACAAAGTGATATTGGGTTTTTCCATAAAGAATAGCAGCCACGGAGTCCAGATTTGTACACGGTTGATGGCAATAGGCCCTCTATTACATGGGTTCAAACATAACTGGCGAATTGTATTTGTACTACTAGCTGTCTGGCGCATTTTCCCCTTTTTCGCAACGTTTTTCATTGCTGCTCCACTCCTATTGGCCGTAGCGTGATGATATATAGCCCTCCTCGATAAATGGGCTATATACCACTGAAAGAATTTTTCAAATCGGACCAGTAGTTTCGGAGCCTATTCAATGCAAACAAACAAACAAACAATCAAATCTTTCCTCTTTAAAATATTAGTTTAGATTAGGAACACCAGTGCCTAATTCTTCGGGGGGAGGCGTCATATTATGACATAACCTTTGACAGGTATTTTTATCAATTTATTAAGATTCTTCTGTTCTTTTCTTTTTAATATGAATGATATGATAGGAGATGTTTTACAATAGTAAATTTTTAAATCATTACACCTTTTGTTTAATATTTAAGAAATAATAAAACAATAAATCAATCTGTTCTTTCTTATAAATTATTTCTTTTTTTCCTCCAGTTTTCCTAGAATCAGTCATACGTAAAAGGATGTGGAGAACACCTAAGCATCAAAGGGTTATCCCTTTAACAACGTCAACCGCACCTGCATGAGGTACATAGTACAGTCATATTAGGTACATAGATCAATATGCAAGAGGGATTTATGCTAATGAAGACAATTCCAACTAATGCCAATTATTATTATAATTTAAACAATACATTATGCAAGTAAAACACATTAACAAGAACGTCACGATGGTTTTCCACGAAAGGATAATCAGACGTGTGCCTAAGAAAACACCACTTTTTTTATTTTTCTGGGTGAACTGCTGAACGGATTTTAACTTCTATGAGAGTAGAAGAAGACCAAAGAAACGATAGATAGAATGTGTGAAGGATGATGGCAAGAAAGGAGTGGTCTGATGAGATCATCATCTGCCTAGCCTTTTCCCAAACTATTTAGGGGTCGGCTTCCAGTCTAACCGGATGCAGCTGAGTACAAGTATTTTACATGAAGCGACTGCACTGACCTCCACAACCCAGTAACTGGGTAATACGATACCCCTTGGTAAGACTGGATGTCAGACTTTTAGCTTCTGACTACTCGTAACGACTGTCAAAGATCTACAAATGACAGCCGGGACCAACGGCTTAACGTGCTTTCCGAGGCACGGAGGTAACTCGATATGTAATTAGGGTCACCCATCCAAAGACCTACCTCGGCAAGCACGGCTTAACCTTAAAGATCGACCTGGGTGGCTTTTATTGTATTATTTAGCCACGTTATGTATGCCATTGTTATGTATTATTTAACCACGAGCTTTTCTGTGTGGTCTGATGAGATGACGAGTAATAAAGAAGTATGGAAGAACAAGACATGCTGCGCTGACCTTAAATAAATTGGGATAGGGGCAGGAGAAACGTCCAAGTAGAACGAAGCTCTTTTAAAATAAACGAACCGTTTGCTCCGCGACACTGTAAGACACAGAAAGTTAACAATAATTCTTTAAGTTCAAATCACGAAATACCGCACTACTTAGGTACTTCAAAGTTACGAACTTAACCTTTGAGGATAAGTTTTACAATAAATTGAAAGCTTTCATTCAGCATTTCAGCTCATAGCTTTAGTTTTACGATTTGTTAAAAGTTTCTCTTATTGGGACTGTATGATTTTTTTAAAATTAAATAGGTGCCATTTTTAATGGTGCTATTTTTCTGGATGACTATTTAGATTTGTAAATGCATTGCCTTCGGATACTTTTTCTAATACAAAAGAAAGTGACATTTTATTATCATCATCTGCCTAGCCTTTTCCCAAACTATCTAAACTGACACTTTATTAATAACAACGATATCGGAAGAGTTAAAAAATAAATTGGATTGACATAGGCTACCAAAAACCTAAAGTCATTTTGGAAAAACAAAAATGCTTTGAAAATTATTTACTACTGCAATCTGACCAAATATGACTTTATGTGTGTTATTGTGTGTGTTATTGTATACTGTTTATTATTGATAATTGGACATCATAACTAATTCTAGACATGTATTTTTTATTTTACTTTATTTCTGAAATGTATTGTGTTAATTACGAGTATTAGGTATTGTTCATAATCTCAACAGCAAACCAACATTGTGCTTTGCAGTGCCCTGACAGGGTTCATGTACAAAAACTGACAGTTAATTATTGTAAAATGTGTGATGTGCATGAGAGCAAATAAATAAATAAATAAATTTTTAATTCTGAAGGCCCTCTTGTTTACTTGAACATACATTAGGTACTAGCACACGCACATAACTTACTTCTTTTTAAGTCAGTTAAAATGCCTCACAGTAATCTATAGTCTGTAGTCTGTAGTAATCTGCAGTTCTGTATGGTGTCGGACGTAAAGAATAGCACCATCCCGTGGGTGTCGTAAGAGGCGACTAAGGGACATAGCAGAGAATGGGCAGCAGCGTTCTCTGTGCTTTTGTAACAACCGTACTGCGATCGCCAACCCGCCTGCCAAGCGTGGCGATTATGGCAAAACACCCCCTTCTTGGGGGAGGCCTATGTCCAGCAGTGGACGTCTTTCGGCTGAAATGATGATGAATCTATAGTCTTGTTAAAATATTTTTTGCTATTGAGTTGCTGCTCTAAGAGTAATAGAGTAAATAACTAGGGCCTGTAAGAAGAGTTTATTCTACACAAATAAATAAAATTCAATTATTTGTTTGTAATTTCAAAATAACGGCTTTTTACTGAATGCAGAGAATAAAGTGTACAGGGTGGTACAGAAACCTACGCGAAAATGGTACCATGTACTCTGTATATTATTCTGAACCCGCCTAAAAAACCTCTCAAGGTAGGTTCGGGGTGTAGTGAGCGAGCGAAATGAGCGAACTAAGACCCCGCCATCCACTTCGTGTTAGATCACTTTAAACCCTTAAGACAGAAATAGAGTTTTATTGGCAGATAGCTGGAAGAAGTCACATACGCTATATAGAAAGTAATTTTATTAAAAAAAAATAGGGTTTCGTGCAAAAAGCTTCCTTGAAGCTGAAATCCGATTCAACTAAGGAAGCAATATTTTTTAGAATAGATAATTTCAGCACGCGGACGAAAGTCGCGGGCGACAGCTTGTTCTCTTCAAAATGACATCCTTAGCAGCATAGCATGACGTGAATGCACGTCATGCGAATAAGAATAGGTACCGTTACGGTACTTCCTCAACAATGAATGTACGTACCTAGGTAGTCACGGTCACCATGCTTGCTTGTACTAAGCACGTGGCATGACTAATACAGTTAATACCTATGTACTTATAGAATGGGTTAACAATTATATAGTATGTAATTATTGTATTACGTCGACTGACGTTCTGCGGTTATACACGTGGTAAATAAATGTTTGTGTGTTGCCATGGCAACTGATGATAACTTAAACTTTGGTGATACTGTAATACCGCATATCTACACGGTACACCAACATTTCACCTGTTAAGTGTTAAGTTCCATGTTAAAGGGGAAGGAGCCCTATTGCCATGAACCGGGCACAAATCCAAACTCCGTCGCTGCTATTGACAATTTCCTGATGGATGCACTTTGCCCGACACGGGAGTCGAACTTGGAACCTCAAGCTCAGCAATCACGCTTGCGACCACTGTACTAATAAAGCAGACAAAATATTCTGTTTATGTAATAATTTATTTACCACTCAACCAAGCTTTTCATACACAGATTAATGTTGTCATACGTGGTTTTATTTTATGTGTCCATAACAAGTCACATTTACGTCTCCCAATAATTGACCCCCTACAAATGGGAATCATTTAGGTCAATAATGATTATGTTTTCCAATAAGGTAATTCATCATCATCATTTCAGCCGAAAGTCCACTGCTGAACATAGGCCTCCCCCAACGCCACATTGACATAAGAGGGGTTTTGCCATAATCGCCACGCTTGGCAAGCGGGTTGGCGATCGCAGTACGGTTGTTACAATAGCACAGAGAATGCTGCTGACCATTCTCTGGCAAGTCCCTTAGTCGCCTCTTACGACACCCACGGGAGGATATGGGATGGTGCTATTCTTTACGTCCGACACCATACAGAACAAAATAATAGAATAAGGTAATTAACACTAGATAAATATTTACCTTCAATATTATTATTGTACTACCTAATTAAAGTTTAGTAATAAAAACCATCGGTTAAAAACAAAATCATGCGCATCCAAAGTTATGCCTTAAGCGGTTTTGAATAATCCTATCCTAAATAATATTAAAATTACGAAAGTATGTTTGTTTGTTTGTTATCTTTCCACGAATAAACTACTGAACCGATCATCCTTACCTAAATTTTGCATATACGTTATCAGGTGTACAGAAACGGACATTGGGTACCTTTCATCCCGAAAATAAGCACTGTTCCCTAAGAAAAAAACAATCGCAAAAACGTTTCTATGGCCGGCTCGGACACGTAGCGCATCTATTAAGATGCGCTACGTGTCCGAGCCGGCTTTTATGAAATTCTAAAGTAACTTGAACGAACCCGCGGTGAAAACCTAGTTAAGTAATAAACTTAAAGTTGTATCCTATAAAACGTTATTTTATACATAAACATGTTTTTAAACGTAAAATTTGAATAACTTGTTTTCTATTCTTGATTTGCGCAAGAGTCTACTTAATCACGGTTAAAAATGAGATGGACGTAAATGGAACTTATGGTGACGCCTGTTGTAGTATAAAATACGTCACTACTAGAGAGGTTTATGTATTAGACATATTAAGATACCTCCTTGCATGTAATAACTTGGTAAAGCATGACGCATTTAAGGAGTGTAGGACAGGGCACATCCGAAAGTTGTGAGTATGCATGTGGATGCGTATAAGAGTAGAGGAAGACCTAAGAAACGATACATGGACTGTGTGAAGGATGATATGGCAAGAAAGGAGGTGTCTGATGAGATGAGGAGTAATAGAGAAGTATGAGTAAAGAAGACATGCTGCGCTGACGCCAAATGAATTGGGAAAAGGGAAAGAGAATGAAGATGAAGGCACATCCAGTTTATTTTGGAGGAAACTAGCTACTAAACTATTCTTAAGAAAAACTTGTCTTCTCAAGACCAATACTAATTACTCGAAGCACAAATGATGGTCCCCAACTTTTGAAAACCTCGACCTTTAATAGGAATAAAAACATCGTGAAGAATTTTAATTTTACGAATCGAAAGACGATGCGTTGGAAGGCCTCCCACTAGGTGGACCGAAGACTTGGTGAAGGTTGCAGGGATCCGGATGAAAGTCGCACGGGACCGGTCAATGTGGCGACACTTGGGGAAGGCCTATGTCCAGCAGTGGACATTTTTCGGCTGAAATGATGAAGAATTTTGGATGCCCTGTGAATTTAGTAAATTGAAAACTATGTGATCTCTATCCATCGTGCCCAAGGGTGGATCCAGAGGGTTGGGAACACAGCTGGGATACATTCACATACACCCCGAAAACGAATTCCAAAGACATAACATAGTGCATTACTTTGGAAGACATTCCTTACCTTACAATATTTATATCAATATTTATACATATTATTCGAAGTAAGACCTACCCCAACAAGAATTATATACTACCTACTCTGTCAAACAGCGTAGTAAAAATACTTATCACACGTACATTTAATTAAGCAAATAGGTTTAATAGACTTTCGTTTTTGGTATGCGTCTAGCCGTCAACCAACGTGACGAGAATCCCAAGTTCTAAATGATGTTATACGCAGCCTTCGGAGACGACTTTTGAATATCAAATCGTGTCTATAAATTATCTTGAGATACAAGTTATGTTTATTATTTGGTTACTATAAAAAAGTAAACCCACCTTAAAACGTGGAGGCCATACAAAGTAGTTTTATGTCTTGCTAGCTTTTGCTCGCGGATTGACTCGAGAATATATCACGTGAAACGTTCCAACGTACGTATGGAGCTTTGACGAATCCGTCAGCGCATCTTCGCAAAAATGATTACTGGGAAACTCAATTTTTTGGGGTGAAACATCTCATTTTACGACTGTAACGTGTGGGACTCAATGTAACGCACTCAAAACATTGCGCTGCTGGATAATGGAGGTATTATTAATAAAAATTTAACTGGAATTGAAAAAAACTTCCTCAATATCAATAATGCTACGGCTAAGGCTATAATGGGTCTAAAAGTACTCTTAACGAAGCCCCCTTCTCCTCGTCGTTGCGACAATTTCTTTGTTCGAGACCATACCTAGGGTCCTTCTAGTTTAGTTTAATGTTCGGCATTACCCCCTAAATCCAAACTTTACCTCTGTATGATATATTTTGAGTAATTGTTAGCGCGTAGTCGAAAAGGTATGCAACCTTTTTGCACACTGTTGTGTAACCTACCTCTCTGGGGTAAGCCAAGGAACTTCCTTAGGGTAACCCCACCTTTGAAAGTATGTTGAACACAAGTGTTCTCTTTTTATTTACATATTAAAATGCATCAACTATTGATCTGGGAAAAAACGTTGACCCGCCTGCATACGTGAAGGCCGTTCACAGTTGTAGCACGTGCTTTCATGTCTCATGTTTATACGTAGTTACCTAATCAGAAAGGTGTGTCACTTTTTGCATACTGTTGTGTAACCTACTGTTTGGGTTATCCCTGACTTTTGAAAGGCTGTTGAGCCCAAGCATTTATTTTGCTTTTTTTTTTAATTGCTTCAATTTTATTAGTGAATTTTATGCAGAACTGTTTAGTTGGGGAAAAAAACGATGACCCATATACACACGTGGTCGCAGTGCAAAGTTGTGGGAATTATGATTTTACGTGGGTACTTACTAAGAAAAGCATGCAAGTTTTTGCATGTTGATGCAACGGATATCCCCAGCTTTTGGAACGTTGTTGAGCTCTAGTGTAGTAGTTAGTCTCTTGTTAGATATTATTTTTAAAATGCATCTGTTTACAGAAGTGTTGATAATATGTAAAAGTTGACGGATCTGCGATCGTAGAAACTATGCGAACTTGTAGGCACGCCTTGTGTTTACACGTAATTGCTACTACGGTATTCAACCTTATTGCACGTTGTTGTGTAATCTACTGCCTGGGGTATCCCCGGCTTCATACGAAGCAAAAGCACGTACCTACTCTAGTTTTAATTTATGCATCAGTGCATCAGCAATCTTATCTGTATGCCAAACAGGATTACCACGTTAAGCCGTTGGTCTAGGCTGGCAATTGTAGATCTTTGACAGTCATCGACGAATACCTCGGAAACCCGAGAATCTGACAGCCACAGACTTATCAAGCTAACATATTACTTACAGTAACTGGGTTAGAGGTCAGATAAATAGTCACAGCTGGTATTCAGCTGAATCTTATTAGCTGAAAGCAGACCCCAACATATCTAGGAAAACGCTAGGCTGATGATGATGATGCAGATCGGGGTAATTTAGGTAATAAGTTGCCGTCTATTGACGCCATAAAATGCTGCATTGCGCAGGTCAATTGCCACCTTAAGGTGGAAGTTTAATCGCGCTTTCCCATACATTGTTTTTTTCTCAAATTCTCGATACTTATATGCTTTTTGTAGAAGTAATGAAACAACATGATGTTATTACGAATTAGTGTTGTCGCAAATCCCTTCAAACATAAAGAAATAACAAGGTTTGTAGGATTTCCAGGGCCGAAAAAAAACGAAAAATCTTTGCTAGTGTGCGTGCTTGGAGTCACACCATCTACCGGATATCTAAAGAACTTCTAAAGAACAATCGAGCCCCTTGCATAACAAAACTCGAAATAATTATCTGTTGATACTAGATGGCGTGGCGTTGTCATTGTAAGGTGGTGACAGTAAGTCTTAGTGTGTGCGTGACTTTTGATTTCATTCTTCAAACAAGTAGGTAGGTAGGTAGATAAATCTAATTTGGGTAAATTAGATTTATAATTTCATAAGAATGAAGTTAAATATTCTTAAACTATGTCAAGTTGTTCACCCAAACCAATGTTTGAAAGTACCTATTAGGGATGAAATGTGTAATTCGGAGTTGGTTAATGGTTGGCTAATTTTATTGCGTGATAGCTAAAACTTATTAGTTATTAACAAGTAGGTATTCAGACATACCAAACATTCGTTATGAAGCCACAGCTTTTTGTACGTGGACTTTTCGCGGTTTATCTAATAAACTAATAATGTACTTACATTATATAACATTACATTCATTCATCACACTATTTACATTCATGAATGTAGGTAAGTACTACCTGCTTACCTACTAAAACATACCGACGCAGTCAAGGTTATGTTGGGAGAAAATTAAGCGTCGTAACTGTTTCTAATAATAATGATCACAGTGAAAAACACAAACCTAACTGTCGTTTTTGCTTTTAATTTCATTCTTATGTCTACGGAATAGAAGTCAAAGTCGGTTGACCGGACTGTAAAAAAGGCGAAGTGGTAACTGAACTAGAGCTATTCGTGTTATTGTGCGATTTTCCATCATGCTTTAATCTAGGCTTAGGACTAGCAGAAAAGTTTCCAAATATGCATTAGTATTTAATTTGGTTGAAACTACGTAAACTTACAAACATTAGGTATATACATTCTTTCTATTTCCAAGAAACATTGAAGCATAAAACAAAATACATCAACGTTTAATCTCGAAAATGTAGTCTTTAAATGCTTGAAAGTAAAGATTATATTGATCGCATTATAATGTCTGTTAGATTTCCGAGAACCGAAATCTAAATCACAAAATTCGCGCTATCCTTTTTACTCCGCTATGTTACCCTTAGTTAGAAAGAGAGAAAGCGGATTTCTAACTACGTTTGGATTTCATTTGGTGATGGATTTGATTGTCGATTCGGTTGGTGGTAGATCGTTAGCGTTTGGTTCGGATAGGTAGATTATTAGAATCAGATCTTCAAGTTTGAGAAATCTATACGAATCGATTTTCTAAATTAAACTGCATATAAGCGCAGACAAAATTAGCGTTAAATAAATAAAACAAAGATTTTTTTCCAGTCTCTGTGTCAATTTGATTTATATTTGATTAGGTATACAAAATTATACATTATGATTGCAGACGAAAATATTAGGTAAAAAAAAATAAGCAGCCGTCGACCTCCTATGTTAAAAATTGCTCAGAGTAACAGGCTTTCCAAATGATCTAAAAACAAAAAGTTTGTTTCATTACCTACAGTCAATGACGTATCACTACATAGTATAAAACAAAGTCGCTTCCCGCTGTCTGTCCCTATGTATGCTTAGATCTTTAAAACTACGCAACGGATTTTGATGCGGTTTTTTTTTAATAGATAGAGTGATTCAAGAGGAAGGTTTATAAGTATAATATATGCATAATATAGTAGAGAAACACTGATAATGTTAGAGGTTTCCAATGTGATGTCGACAGACATTCTGTAGTATATTTAGTATCTGCATTGCACCCGCGCGAAGCCGGGGCGGGTCGCTAGTTATAAATAAAGCGATGTTGGCGGGCACGGGCCGTACCGCCGTACGGGAGAGGAATCAATGTCAAGAAATGATTATGTAGGTATTAAATTTATAATTTTGAAATTGTTGTGTTATACCTGTGCGAAGCCGGGGCGGCCTGCTAGTTCGATAATAAAAATAAGTAAAGCCAAGGATACACTAGGGGACAAATGTGCCACGACATGTATCGGCGACATGTCAAGCGAAGCCGGCCGATTTCGCCTGACAAATATGGCGACAACGCGCGACTTATGTCCGCAGCGACGTCAGACGAAATCGTGCGACTTCGCGAAACTTCGCCTGACATATCTAGCGACATCACGAAGTTTCGTTTCACAAGGCAGGCGATATCCAGCCACCGAGGTAGTGTTGTTGGCTGCGGCGTACACAATTATTATTAAAAGTCAAAGAAAAAAGACGAGAAGATGGTGGGTTAGAAAGTACTATGTAAAGTATGAATTCGAGCAATGTTACGACTCGGACAAAATAGGTAAGTTTATGTGGAATTATCATGTATGTTCACACGGCGACACATCAAGCTTTACACTTCCAGTATAACGTGGCCTCGCTTTGTCTATATATTCTATACAGTGACAAATTTGCATAAACTGGTTTTTTCATACCTTGATCAGCGGTCGTGCGTACCTACTGTTATAATTACATATGTACCTACAATACAACGAAAATGTCACAAACCGTCGCAGCGTCGTGGACACTAAAAAGTAACATTACTCAAGAATGCATGTATTGTGGTCATTATTTTGACAACCTTGTTCGAGCAAAGTCGACCTTGCCGTCAACTCAAACTAACTAAATCGCAAACTATTAGTAACTAGCACCCCGCCCCGGCTTCGCACGGGTATTTAACAATACACAAACATAAATAAACCCTTCTATTTGCGTCAGGTAACTAAAAAAAGTCTCTGTGGTGTGAAAATCTGTATGGACACCATACAGATTTTCACACCACAGATAATTTTTTTGGTTCTGTATGGTGTCGGACGTAAAGAATAGCACCATTCCATATCTTCCCGTGGGTGTCGTAAGAGGCGACTAAGGGACTTGCCAGAGAATGGGCAGCAGGGTTCTGTGGGCTTTTGTAACAACTGTTCTGCGATCGCCAACCCGCCTGCCAAGCGTGGCGATTATGTCAAAACCCCCCTTACTTATGTCAATGGCGACACTTGGGGGAGGTCTATGTCCTGCAGTGGATGTCTTTTGGCTGAAATGATGAATGATGATGAACTAAAAAATAATAATTATAAACAAAGTTTGAATATTCCCCTCCCGAACGGCCCGTACTCCAGTGACGCCTACATCGTATTAGGTGATGCCTAGCCAGCTGAGCAGGGTGAGCGGCGACCACGCAACTTTTTTCTAATACTTACATTTTTAAACTCGTGATATCTTTCGAATGGAATGTTCGAATTGAATAATTCAAACAGTTCTAAAAAGGTATTGAAACAGTCTTGAATATGAAGTAATTTATTTCGATAAGGATTAATACCAAGATACAAATACAGAGCCTTTTCTAACGGCGGCATTAAAATATATTTTTTTAAATAAAAGAACACTTATTGTGGCATAAATATAATAGTTAGACATATGCTGTCGCGACACTTTTTGTAAATAATGATGTGTTCTGCAAAGTCGTAATACATTATTTTATTCTATCATCAATAGTTTTCGCAGCGCACGCGATGTAAAGAATATTTTAGGTAATTTTTATACACCTTGGGTTACATAATTGCAGTTTTAGTAAGGATCCCTAATTTTTTTGAAAATAAAATATTGCTTATGTCACCCGCGGATAGTGTAGCTTCCCAACAGTGAAAGAATTTTTCAAATCGGTTCAGTACTTTCGGAGCCTATTCAATGCAAACAAACAAACAAACAAACAATCAAATCTTTCCTCTTTATAATATTAGTTTAGATTTAGACACAGATTAGGACAGATACTTCACTCAGTAGAAAACATCCAATACCTATTACGATAATTGCCTACTCCCTCGCGTCAACAACCACTGTATGCTAAAATGCGCCTAAATGCTCAAGCGTACAGCAGTGATTGCTTCGCACCGCGCGATTCCACAGTAATCGCAGGGCTGCCTCTTCGATAAAATTAAATTAACATAACTTTTTATCTATGTTATTGAGAACTGTGAATATGTTCTGACTTTTATGTGGCAGGTAAAAAATGAATCATTTATAAAATATTTAACCAACTTAAAAAAAAGGAGGTGATCAGACATACAGGCCAAACTGAGAAGTTTGACTTGTATGGTTTGTAGGTATGTATGTTTGTGCGCGATAATCTCGCGTTTGGCTAAACCGATATCGATGCGGTTTTCAGAAAAGGATTTGTTACATTTAGGAGAACGTTTTAAAATAAGTATAATAAATACTTCTTAGTTTGATGATGATCTTCGGAGATGTTCACTAGAAATGAAAAAAAAAGCCTTAAAAAAAGAGAACCGACTTCAAATAAAGCACTAAGCCGTAAGAAATAATTTTTTTTTATGGTAGTGCTAACAGCTGGTAATTACGAATCGAAAAAGCACCGACATCAAAGAAAAAATTATTTCTTACGGTTTAGTGTTTTGAAGTCGGTACTCTTTTTTAAAGTTTGTTTTATAATATTTGTAAGTTTGTTTTGTTTTATATATTGGTGCTGACTGTGGAAGAAACCTAGATAAAACATAATTATAGGCACCACACGGCATCGTAATACGCGTACGAACGAACAGCACTATTAAAATTGAACGGCGTGCGCGCGCTTCGCTTGCGAGGCGAAAACCGCACTGAATTTGATAAGCCGGCGGACCGAGACCGCTCGGCTGGGCGGTAGGCACTTATAGTGCGCAAGTACATGGAGTGACGGAGGCCTGATTTAGATATCAAACCCGGAAAGACGGTGTTGAATTTTAGTAACTGTACTGTTGTCATTTTAACTAAAATTCTAGTTTATTAATATATTTTTTATTTAAATTACTTGCTGGTTTTATTAGGATTAGGTACTTGAATTTTTGAGTAAAGCACTATACAAACCTTGGCCCACAATGACTGCTTCGCTGGTCACGCTATGATTGCCTCGAGCTAGCCTAGCTACGCTCTAGGCCTTTCAGCTTGGCCATCATTGCAGCCCTTGCTGTCGCTGTGCGCTGTCGGTCATAATCAGCGCGACCAGCAAAGTAGTCATTATAAACCGCGGCCGTAATGTAGGTACTATTAGGTACGTACGTAGTAAGGTAATAAGAAAACAAACTTGTATTGATAGTACCATTATTACCTCAAAAATTTAAGAAAACAGGTAGGTAAGTAATTTAGAAGAAATAAATATGTTGGTAGAACTAATTAAAATTTTTATATTTGGTATCCACTCGGACATAAGACTAACCCGCACTGGGCCCGCGTGGTGGATTACAGGCCTGTGTCCTAGCAGTGCGAACATTATAGGCTGATTACGCTGCTGCGGAATATAATTAATCGGACATAAACTGCGATGAATTTTCAAGTAAGCATGCGACGGCACGGCGGCGTGAAGTCTGAAGACTCTCTTGAGCGATCGCTGCATAACCACCCGGGGAAAACTAAACATACTTATTTAATAAAATAAGCAATCCATATTAGTTATCTACAGAGCCCTTCAGCTGACCAGGTCATGACCTCCGACCCATATACCTATCAGCTGGCCAGGTCATAACCCCTGATCTTAGTACGAACCAGCTGATCCATGGTTACCAATATTAATTCTTCGATCGGAATTCGATTGTTTTTATTATTCAACAGATAAATAATAAATTAATTTAGTTTTGATACCTTCCTTTAAATTTTGAATTGAGTAGTAATATATCACTACCAACATTAACAATATTTAATTGAGTCTGGAAATACCGGAATTACTTTCCGGAAAAATGGCTTATCCATGTTATTCTTTCTGTGTGCATTTATGATACAAGTACCAAAAATCATTCTACCTACTCCGATCTATGGTGATAAGCATATTACCATCATTATGTATTGTTAACAATGTATTTACATTCATAGCAAATAATTTATTAGGATATTACAACTAAATATGGATTAAAAAAAAAATAGAAAAAAAAGTGAAAAATAACTTTAGTTTCAGAGAAGTTGGTGGCAAAAAAACTGAAAACAAACATGTCACCGACTTCTGAAGCTAAAGTTATTTTTCACTTTTTTGCTTTTTGAAGACAGTTTTTTTTTGCAAATAGTTTTAGTTTTTTCTTAGGTGACACTAACGAGCATGGCAGTTGAGAATTTGTCATGGTATGGGTCGCTAATGTTGGCACGTGTGTTGCACTTGCATCATACAGCTTCTTTACAACTGTTTGAGCAGAATGGCCGCCGTTATTCGAGACTGGTCATCTCTTAACTGCTAGGTCACCTAGTTAATCTTTGTAGGTATTAAATTGTTATACATTGTTCTCGCATGTAGAAGCAAAAAAAATAATGTAACCAGGATTTTGTAACAACTTGTTTTTAAAAAGAGTGTCCATGGAGTTTCTTGCACCCCTAAGACGACCCACTGACCGTACGTTCTTCTCCATAGAGAGACTGAGTCTTTGACAATTCAAAACTGCCTGTAAATGGTATTTAAATAAATGCTTTGAGTTTGTATCAATTGTATTTTTTTGCCTTATAAGTGCTTATATGATTTGACTTTGATTGTTTTTATAAACAATTTATTGTACTATGTACCTAGTTGAAAAGGGGGGCAGTGACAGCCTAGTGGAAATGGCCTTGACTAATGAATTGTAGGTTGTATGTTCGAACCCTGACAGGCTCTTTACTTTGGGTTAATGAATACTAATACTACTTGAATAAAAAGCATTACTTACAATAGTTATATAATTTGTGTAAACACAACATAACCACATTCATATTTTGTTTGAACAGAACTTCATTGCGGCATTGAAAACGGACACAATGCTTTTATTAAATGGTACACTTACACAACACATTTATGACAACTAATTTGAGATTCCAGAACCAGAACATAAGATTCTCTTGTTGATGTGTAGAAGCTGATGTATAAAATAAAATCTCCCTGTGATGTTTACATACCGTACCTAGAAGTTTAGTCCCTACAACCATGTCTGCTAACTTTCGGTAGATTCGAGTAGAGAAAATACAAAAGATTTTCGCACATTGAATGTTTATTGTTCCCAACAGAGAAAACGTCAATCAAACGAGAGACATTCCGTTTCAAGTTAGGTAGGTACTTTAAAATGGTAATTATTGTAAAAAAAATAGTAACTAAAATAAAAACGTTGCAGTGGCCCTTCTTGTATGTTTTTTTTTAAACATTTTTGTCACAAAATATTGATAAATATGATATCAGCATGTTTCCTAATTAAACGTTTTTGATGACAATGCCATCTAGCGGTTCAGAAATTAACCATTTACGTGTGCATGTGTGTGTGTGCATGGTGTGTACAGGTATGAAGTTGAGACGGCTGGTGGAAATTTTTAAAATCTCCGTTTGAGAAGAGTTAACAAGTAAGCTGTATATGTGGAAAAATCAAGACAAAAGGCTAGTTTACGCAAATAGAATATTGTCCATCAAATATATTTTAGTTATGCGTAATCATAAATAATACCCAAATGCAAGACTACAGCGCCATCTATTGAAAAAACGGCGGCGGGATGATCAACGGGACCACCTTAACGCGTCAGTGTCCATGGTAAAAACCCCACGTAAAGTCGTAATTATTGTGTCAAAACGTTGATAAACTATAAATAAAACCTGTCTTAACCTTCACCCACTCACGACCGGTTATAAACAAGTAACTCCAAGTTGCGACCGTATCTTGACGTAACAAAGATGCCTCTCAGGCAGACAGTTATGTTGTGACGTCAATACACGTCATACATATAATATTATACGTCCATAACATTAATTAAGTCAGGCGTTAACGGTGAGGAAACAGGTTGTGTAGAAATAGCTTTATGTATGCAAAAACTTTTAGTATGTGAACTGGAAAACCCAGAGATTATTATGAAATACTTACAAAATAAGAGTTTTATTAATAGAAGTCTGTTATTTTTTTCCTAATTTTAGTGTCTAATAGTTAAAAATAATGACTGTTTATAGCTATGTCAAGAATTATCTAAAAAACTTGACATATAAGAAAAATCTGTTACTGATTTTGTTTCAAACGGTCAAAGCCATTATTTTCATTCAATAAAAATACCTGGGAAGAACAAGGGTAGGCAAGTTTTCATATCATCTGCATGATAAGTCTTTCGGGAAAACTCTCTGTATTTGCTTATACACTTGTAGCAACCTACAAAAAGGCCACTTACTACAAAAAGAACTACAGCGCCATCTATGACACAGAAGAACTATCATCAATTTCCTACATCTCGCAAGAAAAGTTTACATTGACTTAAGACTATATAGCAAAACCCGACAAAAACAGTCGGGCAGTTGCCCACCAGACATAACACCTGTCTGGTTGGAGGAGCCTCCCTTTTCAATGTAGTATTTAGGAACATTACACCCTGTTCCTTATACCCCCTGAACTGGTGACCCCGAAAGAGACGTCAGCGCAGCCTTCGAGCAACGTGACGTTATCATCATCACTTCCGCAAGCTTTTGAGCAGCAAATCTCACAGCCAGCCAGCTTCAAACGGGTATTCCTGACCACCAGCATGCAGCCGAAGCGCATTCCTGGTCAGCACCCTCAGCCTCTCTTCAAGTGACCTTGGCACAGCACACTGCACTCTCGGCCGGTCAAGAGTTTCTACCTCCCGGTCGACACTTCTCTAGCTGGCTGCCACACCGCGGCGCTGCACTACGTCTGACGCACTGGAGCAAACGCAGCGACGGCCCCGATTCACTGGGGTCCGCCTCACCACCGCAGTCTGTTCCGACTCACCGTGAACAATGCGGCAACGAGTTTCCAACTAGCACGGCATAATACTACAAGCTGACTTATTGGACTATCGACCTCTGGTCTCCGGGGGGAGTGATGTAGCGACCTACAAAAAAGCAACTTTCTACAAAAAGAACTACAGCGCCATCTATGACACGATGGAAGAACTAGCATCAATTTCCTACATCTCGCAAGCAAAGTTTACATTGACTTAAGACTATAGAGAAATCCGACAGAAACAGTCGGGCAGTTGCCCACTAGACACAACACCTGTCTGGTTGGAGGAGCCTCCCTTTTCAATGGAGTATTTAGGAACCTTACGCCCTTTTCCTCATACCCCCTTAACACTCATTATCATTCTCTTGCCTTTATCCCAATTTATTTGGGGTCGGCGCAGCATGTCTTTTTCTTCCATACTTCTCTAATACCTACTTGTCATCTCATGATATACCTCCTTTCTTGCCATATCATCCTTCACAAAGTTTATCCATTTTCTTTGGTCTTCCTCTACTCTTATACCTATCCACATTCATACTCAAAACTTTCCTCACGACATTATCCTCATTCCTCCCTAAACGTCTTTTCAGTCACCGGCGCGACTTTCAGACTTCCTCTTATGCACTTATTTGATTCATTCGCATAACACCATTATCCTCCTTAGCAATCTCATATTAGCCACATGCAAATGCCTTTCATTCATCCCTCTTGTGACACAACAATTTGATCCATACAAGACAGCAGGTCGAACCATTGTTTTATAAATCTTCCCTTTAAGTTTAAGGGGAATGCTGCGTATACTTATAAGAGGCAGATACCAGCGCTTTTATTTAAATTAAATCCTTCGTTTCCTGTAATTCATAGTATCTATTGCTGTTGGTGTACGTAAATAAATATAATAAATAAATAAATGCGGGCGATATTTACCTATAGTATCAAAATACAAAAAAAAGTATACTGGATCGGTGAAGCTACATTTTTTTTTCATTCCTAGACTAAACAAATTCATCCAATTATTAATTTCTGGGTTAACCAAAACCTAAAAAAACCTATTTTCAATAATAACACCAATCTTAGGTTACTGATACTGTAGATTACATAAGTTATTGCGAAACAGACGTCACACTGTTACCGTCAATTACAATGTAGGGAAAGCTGTAACCCTTAGATACCCACGTTCCCGTCTGTATGTGGTTTTAATAGGAATTAAATGCCTACCTACGTCAAAATGTTGTCATAAGGTTAATAACATTACAAAACCACATTGTTTTGCAATAGGTACTTACATATTTTCCGCTTGGCACTAAGTCGACACTTAGGAATGTATATGCTTCTTTGTTCCTATATTGTTCATTATCATAATCATTCTTTTTGCTTTTTTTTTGTGAATGGCATCTCGCAAGTCAACTTAAGGGGTTTGTCGTCTGCTTAACTGGACTATTCTGTGGGTACCTTAAGAGTAAGGCTCCAGCCAGGGCATAAAAACTTACAAACTAAGCGACAACACGCTAAGGGCACCCCCTGTGGGGTACGAGCCTCGGTTTAGGGCGTCGCTGGGGGAGGACTGCATGGGGACAGGCTGGATCTGAATGATATCCTTATTTAGGGGCTGATTTAAAACTACTGGCACAGCATCGCGGGCTGGCTCGAGCGAGGGTCGGGGAGGGTCATCATTCGCTTGCCCTTATCCCAATTTATTTTAGGTCAGCGCAGCATGTCTTCTTGTTCCATACTTGTTCTATTCCAGTGTGGGAAAGAGACGGAGCTAGAGAATACGTCTAGCGCCATCCCTTTCCCACTCTGGAAAAAGATTAAAACAATACTGCTTTAAGACGTCATGGTAGGCCACCAGGATTATAGTTATGAACTTGATACCCGTTTAAGGGAGGAATAGGGAGTGAAATTCTTAATCCCCCGGGTGTAATGGTTCCTCCGATCAGACGTCTCGGGTCTGGTGGGCTACTGCACGACATTTGTTGTTTATGATATCCTTATCTTGCGTATAACTTTGATTGAACGATGCTATTACGACTATAAAAAAAAAGCTAAGAAACTGGATTAAGTCTCTACTTATACGGAAGCTCTTCTGGTATATCATGAGTAACATAATCGCACACCATAACGATACACACCTCATTCTACTTCACACACTACAACTACACTACTGTTCACCACAACGAGCATTATCACGGTTCATGTTTCTTCGACTTAACCTTGGCTACCACTAGGTCAAAGCCTTGCTCCATCAGTCATCTCCGCGTCTAGCCAAATGTCTTGCCCAGGTTCATTTGAGACGCACCATCCGGTTCCCGACGTCGCGCGTCGTGGACTTTCGTCCGATGGTGGATTTTGGTGTTACGCACTCGATCTAAGAGGGTTATGCCGAGCATGGCTCGCTCCATGGCCGTTTGTGCCACTCACACTCGGTGGACCTTTGAGTCTTGGTCAGGTTCATTCTTAAGCCAAATTGTAGGGAAGCATCAAAAAGTAGTTCCTTAAACTGGTCAAGTTACGCAGATATCGTCTAACTATCTAAGATTAGATCAAGATTACAAGAAGCATCATCATTATGTCAGCTAGCATGATACTATTACGATGGTTTTTTTTAATCTATCATCTGTAAGTCAGAATACTAAACAGTTCGGCAATGACGTTCGGCGCAAACCCATGATAAGTATCTGAAGATTGTACTTATAATGATGGCCGTATCTTGGTCAAATCTAAAAAAAAAACTGAGACATTAAAATCTACACAAAGTCGAAAGTCTAAATGTTGATAACTGATTTCTTTTGGGAATAAAGAGGTGATAACGAAATAGCAAAACACATTCAAAAAGATCTGCAGCGACATCTATGACGTAAGTTCATCATCATCATCATTTCAGCCCAAAAGACGTCCACTGCTGGACATAGGCCTACCCCAAGTCACATTGACATTTTCGGGGGTTTTGCTATAATCGCCACGCTTGGCAGGCGGGTTGACGATCGCAGTACGGTTGTTACAAAGGCACAGAGAACGCTGCTGCCCATTCTCTGGCAAGTACCTTAGTCGCCTCTTACGACACCCACGGGAAGATATGGGATGGTGCTATTCTTTACGTCCGACACCATACAGAGCCGAAGTGATGAAGATGACCTAAGTTAAGAACTAAAAATACAGCATGAAATGAAAAATGTAAATATTTTTATTTTTACAAAAAGCTTCTTATACAATGATTGTGTTTGGATCCTCCTTTTAGACAAACAATGCCTGTGTTAGGAAACTCTTCGATATATTAGATGTAGTGTTACAGTTAAATATCTTGTTATCTATATAAATCAATATTCTAATTCTAACATCTTGAGTATGTATCATGTGGTGAGAAGCGTGGTGTGCTTTAGTTTGTGTGGCGTGTGTGTAGGATGTAGTGTGGTTTGCTGTGATGTAGTGTGATGTGGTGCAGTGTGTTGTTTGGTGTAGTGTGGTGTAGCGTGGTGTGGTGAGGTGAGGGTAAGGGAGGAGGTGGGAGTGAAATTCTTAATCCCCCGGTTGTACACTACTGTTCACCACAACACGCTATGTTGTGGTGAACAGTAGTGTAGTTGTAGTGTGTGAAGTAGAATGAGGTGTGTATCGTTATGGTGTGCGATTATGTTACTCATGATATACCAGAAGAGCTTCCGTATAAGTAGAGACTTAATCCAGTTTCTTAGCATTTTTTTTACAGTCGTAATAGCATCGTTCAATCAAAGTTATACGCAAGATAAGGATATCATATACAACAAATGTCGTGCAGTAGCCCACCAGACCCGAGACGTCTGATCGGAGGAACCATTACAACCGGGGGATTAAGAATTTCACTCCCACCTCCTCCCTTACCCTCACCTCACCACACCACGCTACACCACACTACACCAAAAAACACACTGCACCACATCACACTACATCACAGCAAACCACACTACATCCTACACACACGCCACACCAAACTAAAGCACACCACGCTACTCACCACATGATACATACTCAAGATGTTAGAATAATTAGAATATTGATTTATATAGATAACAAGATATTTAACTGTAACACTACATCTAATATATCGAAGAGTTTCCTAACACAGGCATTGTTTGTCTAAAAGGAGGATCCAAACACAATTCATTGTATAAGAAGCTTTTTGTAAAAATAAAAATATTTACATTTTTCATTTCATGCTGTATTTTTAGTTCTTAACTTAGGTCATCTTCATCACTTCGGCTCTGTATGGTGTCGGACGTAAAGAATAGCACCATCCCATATCTTCCCGTGGGTGTCGTAAGAGGCGACTAAGGTACTTGCCAGAGAATGGGCAGCAGCGTTCTCTGTGCCTTTGTAACAACCGTACTGCGATCGTCAACCCGCCTGCCAAGCGTGGCGATTATAGCAAAACCCCCGAAAATGTCAATGTGACTTGGGGTAGGCCTATGTCCAGCAGTGGACGTCTTTTGGGCTGAAATGATGATGATGATGAACTTACGTCATAGATGTCGCTGCAGATCTTTTTGAATGTGTTTTGATATTTCGTTATCACCTCTTTATTCCCAAAAGAAATCAGTTATCAACATTTAGACTTTCGACTTTGTGTAGATTTGAATGTCTCAGTTTTTTTTTGTAAATTTGAACAAGATACGGCCATCATTATAAGTACAATTTATCAGATACTTATCATAGGTTTGCGCCGAACGTCATTGCCGAACTGTTTAGTATTCTGATTTACAGATGATAGCTTAAAAAAAAACCATCATAATAGTATCATGATAGCTGACATAATGATGATGCTTATTCTAATCTTGATGTAATCTTAAACGATACCTGCTTACTCGAAACTTGACCAGTTTAAGAAACTGTTGAATAAATAGTCATAATGACCATCTCTAGAAAACTTTTGTATCCTCATGAAGTAGTTAATAGTTGCTTTTCACTACAAAAAATGGTTAAAATAAACAAAAAGAAAATAAAACTATATAAAAAATAGCGACCCACCCCGGCTTCATACGGGTGGCACTCATCTATAGCCAATGACTTCTGGAGACTGGAAATTACAAAAAATTTGTCACATAAACCCTTATGTGACAAATTTTTGGGTACGGTGAGGCGGACAGCACATCAGACTTTCATTTTTAAACCCGGCCAAAAAAGAGGCAACAATGCAGGTGAGATTACATGATCTCACCGCACCAATAGCAATCAAAAGGGGAGTGCGACAAGGAGATACCATTTACCTAAACTGTGTGTCCTGCCAACAATAACCTACGGAGCTCACAAAGGAGACTGTCCGCCGAGTATGAGTGGCACAAAGGGCCATGGACGAAAGTCTACGACGTCGGCGACCAGGCGGTGCGCCTCAAATGAACCTGGGCAGGACATCTGGTTAGATGCGGAGAGGGCCGATGGAGCAAGGCTTTGACCTAGTGGTGGCCAAGGTAAACCAGGACCGTCCTAAAGCTCGTTGGATCGACGATATCGTCAAAGTCGCGGGAAACACCTGGATAAGGGACGCACCGGAAGTGTGGCGGTAAAAAGGGGAGGCCTAGGCCCAGCAGTGGGTGATTCTGGCTGAAATAATGACGCCATGAAATGACAGATTTTTTTAGCTTTCTCAAAAATTCTTAAAAAATATTCTTATAGCCTATAACGTTGTCAGCTAATTTCTCTTTCTATTGGTGAAAAATCTGATTAGTAGTTCCTGAGTTTATCCTGCAAAAACAGACCCTCTGCCCGGCAGGGGACTTTAATTTATAATTTATGTAGTGATAGTGAACAACATAAGAAAAAATAACCCTATGTAAACCAGTGGCCTTTAACGCAATACGAGCATTACATACGTCAGCCAGGTATTCCCCGCGACATTCAGTTGGTTGTCTAGTTATATTGGTCTGCCTACGCTTCGTCTGCCATCTCTCGGCAAAAATTTACATTAAAAATGGTTACCGCAACATGAAACCAAAGGACGGTAGCTGCAAAACAAGAGTACAACCCTCAGCTTTTCTCATTATTTAGGCGTTTCTTTATCATGAATCATGATTAAAGAAGCAATTGTGACTCAATCTTAAAACTTTTAGACGTGGGTAGAATGGGTCCGGTTAAGTTGATTATAATAATCAGTATTAGCATTGGTTTAACGTCATATTTCTGACGTTTAAAGACGTCAGCTATTGAGGTTTTTTTGCTAGAAAACTGTTTTAACTCGTCAAAGGCAAGTTGTGAGCGTCAATATTTTTTCGAAACTTCAAAAATATTCTATTTCGTTAAGGTAAAAGATGTCGTAAATTACAAAACTTTTTAATGTCGCCTTAAATTCTATTCGAGCATCGAACAGTGTCTTTTTTAGACGTCAAACATTTATAATAAAGCTGTGATAGCAATACTAAAAAAGCCTCGTGACTGCCTCGGTGGTAAAGTGGTCGCAAGTGCGACAGCTAAGCATGGGTTCGATTTCCAGGTCGGACAAAATGTTATTGGGTTTTCCATCAGGATTTCAGCCACGGAGTCTAGATTTGTGCCCGGTTGAGGGCAAAAGAATCGTTCCCTATTACATAGGACTTAAACATACTCGTAAAATGTGGGTGTGATATTGGGTACACCTCTGCCTAACCCTTCTGGTTTATATGATATGCTATGTGATAGTAATCGGGAGGTTGTCGACATGTGGGATATGAATAGAGCAGCCATTGTGCCGATAGTCGTGTCGGCCAATGGCTTAATTGTCGAAAGCCTCGACCAACATCTTAGTAGGCTTTTGCTTGGCAGCTGGATCAACGGCTTGATTCAGAAAGCAGTACTTCTGGACACGGCACGTATTGTCAGGAGGTTCCTCTCTCAAGAGCCCTGACCATCGGTTGCCCGGACCCTGTTCCTGATGCTGGTGGGCTACTATTTTTTTGTATTTTTAAATGTTTTTTTTTAATATCATTTTGTAAAAATATTTAAACATGTAAATGATATGGTTTAAAATGAATAAAGGATATAATGTTATATCGTAATAGTTATGCTATATGTTATGCTATGTGATAGTAATAATTTAGATCACCTATTCCGGATCTCCGTCCTACGCACAAAATTACATTTTTACGATCCAGTCACAGCTTGACTAATAGCTCAAGAATGTCTTAAAGCAAGAAGTTGCATTTATTTCTCTAACTTCACAGTTTTGTAATAATATCTACAGACAAACAAGTATTGGCTTGGATTGAATTCTTTGCCAGTGACTTTGGCAGGAGATTGACAAAGTAAATGCAGAGCCTTAACCAAGTTTTTTTTTAAATTTGATATTCTTCAACCCTTTTACTTATTTGAATTCAGTATTTCCATTATTTACAAGAAAACTGCCCCTTCGGTCTAGTGGTCGATAGCGCCACTGCTGAGCATGATATCCTGGTTTCGATTCCCGGGTTGGGCAGTGTTATTGAAATTTTCCATCAATAATTTGTCAGTAGCAGCCACGGAGTTTGGATTTGTAGCGACCTACAAAAAGCAACTTACAACAAAAAGTACTACAGCGCCATCTATGACACGACGGAAGAACTAACATCAATTTCCTACAAGTCGCAGGCAAAGTTTACATCGACTTATACTATATCGCTTTGGTGCAAACTGTAAGTGCAGCAAGTATTTGTATAAATAAATAAATATCGGAAAACCCAACAACAACTGTCGGGGAGTTGCCCACCAGACATAACACCTGTCTGGTCGGAGGATCCTCCATTTACTATATGGGGATGAGAAACTTTACACCCTGTTCCTCACACCCCTAAATATTTGTGTCCGTTTGTTGGCAATAGGCCCGCATCTTAGTACATGGGACTTAAACATAAGTGGCGAAATTTGGGTGTACTATTAGTACACCTTCGCCTCACCCTTCGAGATAACAGGCGTGATGTTAATTTATATTTTTACAGATACCAAATGCTTGCGGGCTTATTCACTTCACAGGAAGTACTTTTACTTCCGTTCTCCGTGCTCCGTATGTCACATTCACTTTTCGCAGCTACCAGTTATTTTCTACCTACGGGCCCTGACGCATTAAAATAGCTCACAAAAGCGGAACCAATTAATTCAACCTCCGTGTATAAGCCAAAATATAATTCCACATACAAGTTTTGGAGTCAATGACACCCCAACAGGGTCAAGGCTGATCACCCAGTCAACCAACTTTCATCCAATAACATCACGTAACCGCACAATAACCGTTTGGAAACCGCAGCAACCTGATTTGAATAAAGAATTAATGATGACCTTGCTCTGGGGTATGAAAACCGGTTAATAAAAACATCATGCTTGTTTTGCTGATGCAAAAAGTAATCTAGATTCGCGAATAATGAAATGACTTGTATTATTTAGGTCTTTGAAGAATAGAATTTAGTTGGCGAAGTTTTTAATTTTTCCTTTATTCCTTAAAATCTGCCTGGCCTTTACGCCTGTACATTGGGGTCGGGGATCATCGGATCATCGGGGATCCGCTGGATGCGAGTCGCACGGGACCGATCAATGTGGCGACACTTGGGGGAGGCCTATGTCCAGCAGTGGACGTCTTTCGGCTGAAATGATGATGATGATGATTGGGGTCGGCTTTCAGTCTAACCGGAAGAAGGTGAATACCAGTATTTTACAGGGAGCGACGGCCTATCTGACAAGCATAACCAAGTTAGTACTGGGTAATACGATGCCCCTTGGTAAGACTGGTTGTCAGACTTTCGGGCCACTGACTACCTGTTACGACTGACAAAGATCTACAATTAACAGCCGGGACCAACTGCTTAACTTGCTTTTCGAGGCACGGAGGAAATGTCGGTAAGTTTCTGTACATGTAAATTTTGTAAACAAAGAACTCCTACTGTGTAAAACAAATAATCCCAAATTCAATCAACTTTCACTAACATAAGTCCGTGTAGTACGAAACTATCGAGCAATTTCACTTGGTTGGGTTATATTTTAACGATAAAAAGCTCTGCCGTCTAATATTTTGTGGTAATGTTACGCGTTTGACTTACTGGAACGTAAACATTCGGACCGCCATTCGAGTTTCGAATGCGTTTCATTTTGTTTGATTTGTTCTCACGGATTCGGTTATTATTCGATCCAAAGATTGCGAACTTCTAAATGCGTTGACATTATATGTTCTCATGGCGCGGAAATTGTATAGTCTAGTATACATGATCATCATCATCAATCATCTTTGTTACATCTTACACGAAGCCTTGATCTGACTTTCACAACACAACACAACTCAATGTCAATGTCGGAAATGACAACAGACAATTCTGACATTCCTAAATATAGAACTAACTTTTAACTAACACACAGCCCCACAACATCATAATCTATTAATGGTATTTCCCAGCGTCCAGTTAGACGGAAAGTCGACTCCAACATAGTACGTGCCCATTTTTAGACGATAATATTTCAAAAACCGTTTGATCTATATTTATGAAATTTTCGATTCTAGCCTATCAAATGAGTTTCAATAAATAAACCAAACTTCATGTGTTTACGTTTAACAGATCTTGAGTAACTAAGGGTTCAAAAGTGGCTCAAAATGATTCGTGTAATATAAGACATAGCTGCTGCGTCGTCGCTAGTTCCTTCTTTGCTGGACCTTGGCTGGCCACGCTGCCGCGTGTCTAGATGTCTAGGTACGTTGATATTTTTGTATAGATTGAATGTGCCATTAAATTAACTAAAGGAGAATAGACATTACTGTTAATGCTATTAACGGTCTATGTGTCACGATCATCGTTTAGGACAATGCCCAACTACAATCCCACACATTACGGGATTACGACCAGTATTGCTAGCAACTCATTTCGGTCGGTTGAGATTACTTTAAATATCATCATGCTTATAATTTCCGAAGGGTTAGGCAGAGGTATACCTAATAGTACACCAACATTTCGCCAGTTATGTTTTTTTTAATTTTATTTGTTTCGTAAACAAACTTATTGTTGAGTAAAACGAAAACAAAACTTGAGCAAAGAGGTAGGTTTTAGACATATAAAACATAGCATTGCCTAACCATTCAATCACCCACTCATTTAAAAAAAAACACGTTTCTGAACAAAATAAATACTAGACTCCTTAGCGATTAACAGGAGGAAAATCTACACATTACACATACTTGGGCTTTTACGTTAATAAATCGGTCAACTTGTCAAATACATACCTAAGTACTGAGAAATTAAAGACCTACCTAACCTACCTACCACTCTGGAAAACCCGGCAGGGCCTACAAGTAAAGGTACCTAAATAAAATTCCCGGTTACATTGGACGACGCAATCTAATCGAGTCACTGATGATTGTGTGACCATTACAGCATAAAAAAACGGGTCCAGGAGAGCAGGCAGAAGTGAAAACGTGAATATTAAAGTTGTGCATTTTTGATATTTTGGAATGGTTAATGAATAATTTTACACGAATTACTTTAATTATCAGTATAAAAGTTTGTATTATCATTTATGTGGTAAAATACAATATTCATTTATTGCGAATATAGTAGTATGATATACCAATATGTCATACTCAAACAAGACAATTTATATTACATTCGTATTTCATAGACTGTGGTGCTATTTTATCTATAACATTATACTGTAAATATTATTCGTAGTGGTTATACAGAAACTTATAAAAAATATAAAAATGTACCTGTAACAATTACTTTTACTTGCATCATATATGTAAGTAAAAGCAATTTATAATTATGAATGGTAATTTATGATTTAATAGTAGGCAAGTAAAGATAAAAATGATACAGCATAGTTTTCAGTAGAACGTAATTTATGCTGGTAGAAAAGTATTATAGCAATAAGTAGTAATGTTTATTTTTCCAAGATTTCAGTATCTCATTCGGTTGTTTCGTCATTTTTATTCGGACAAAAGTAGTCGAAAAGTTAGTATTTTAGGCAGTAGATTTAATATTTTGAGTAAGAATATTTTTTTTGTCGTAGCTTTTATTAGTGTCCTAAAAAAAATAATGACTTGTCCATCGCACGGCAACATAATCATATAATAATAATCTACTATTTTAAATATTCCTATTCCTATTTCCAAATTAAAAGTGCTAGCGGTCCAAAATTGATTTTGTTGTGTGTAGACTCTATTGCAGTTTGCAATTATTGCATTAAATTGAATTCATTCTAATTGTTATTTTCATCTATGAGTACATTAGAGACAGTCTGAAAGTGGCGCCGGTGACTGAAAAGATGTGTGGAAATTGGTTGTCGTGGTATGGGCATGTGATGCGGAGGAATGAGGAAAATGTCGTGCGGAAAGTTTTGAGTATAATTGTGGATGGGTATAAGGGTAGAGGAAGACCAAAGAAACGATGGATGGACTGTGTGAAGGATGATATGGCAAGAATGGAGGTATCCCATGAGATGACAAGTAATAGAGAGGTATGGAAGAAGAAGACGTGGTGCGCCGACCCCAAATGAATTGGGTTAAGGGAAACAGAATGATGATGATGATGATGTTATTTTCATCTATACAAACATTATAAAGATGTAAAATGTGTTTGTAAGTTGGTATGTAAGGGATAATCTTCAAACTACTAATCCCATTCTGAAAATTATTTCATTAACGGTAGAACTGCCCTCAAAAAAGGTGAAGGAAAACATCGTAAGGAAACCGGCATGTCTTAGAACTAAAAGTTCGAAGACATGTGATATCTACCATTCCGCACTTGGCCCGCGTGGTGGATTACAGCCCACTCCCTCTCATTAAGAGGAGGCCTGTGTCCCAGCCGTGGGAACATTATAGGCTGATGATGAACGGGAGCCTACATTATCCCCGAGTGTTAGAGCGTACATTTAAAATATTCCCGTAGATTTATTCCCGTGCATAACGGGAGCGATACCGCGAGCTAAAGCTAGTTGTAATTAACTTGATATCATTATGTTGCCCTATTGGGGGCCTAGAGTCTAGGCCCCATAATCATATAGGCCTCATCTAGGGCAACATAATGATATCTAGGCCCTAGACTGTCTGTTTCTGTTTTGAAGGATTTGTTTGTGGCCTCCAAGGGTAAAGAAACTTAACTTTTGCAGCTTCCTGGTTTTAAAATCTTCTCCAAATTCAGACGAAACAACATTTTGATGGAACAAAGACCTATTTAGATTTCAATAAATCAACCGATCAACCAAAAAGTTCCATTACTTCAAAATTCGGTTCAAATTAGGTGTTAATCCCACAATGTGTCACCCATCACACCGTCATACCAGTGACGTTTATCAAACTGACCTAAATGAGTTGTGCTTCCCCTTGGCACCAAGAAAATATAATTACAGCCCATAAAATGACGTATTTAATGTCTGCGGTTCAAAGGTGCATTATGGTATTTTCCTAATGCAAGGGTGACGCGGCCATGCAGGTGATGACGATAAAATTGTAGAAGGATAAATTGGGCATGCGTTGTAAGTAGAGAGAAAAAAAGAAATTGGTTTCACGCAAATCGTTGACGTGGCTCAAAAGGCTGTCCAACTTAAATGGGACTGGGCAGAACATGTTAGCCGACAAACGTTACTGCTTTAAGAGGTCATGGTAGGCCAGCCGAACGTCAAATTTTATAGTAGGCAAAATGTCCCGATGCAAATTCATCATGATCCCGAAACAAATGCACCCAGTATTTGTAAATACAAATACACACCAGAGAAATCAAAGCCTTGTACTTCGATTCGTAATCATTCATCATTTCAGCCAAAAGACGTCCACTGCTCGACATAGGCCTCCCCCAAGTTTCGCCACATTACATAGCATGGGGGTTTTGCTATAATCGCCACGCTTGGCAGGCGGGTTGGCGATCGCAGTACGCAGATGGTTGTCACAAAAGTACAGACAACACTGCTGCCCATTCTCTGGCAAGTCCCTTAGTCGCCTCTTACGACACCCACGGGAAGATATGGGATGGTGCTATTCTTTACGTCCATATACTTATATATTACACCATATTGAGCGCGATTCGTAATACTTAAAGCTTATTGCTCAAACAAGTTGTCGATTATAAATCATCATCTGCTTAGCCTTTTCCCAAACTATCTTGAAGTCGGCTTCCAGTCTAACCGGGTGCAGCTGAGTACCAGTATTTTTTATGGATCGACTGCCAGCTGACCTCTACAACCCAGTAACTGGATAATACGATACCCCTTGGTAAGACTGGATGTCAGACTTCTGGGCGTCTACTCTCTATGCACGAAACCCGTTGTCACGGCCGAACTTTCGGGCGTTTCCTACTCCGCAGCACCAACGGACATGACATTAGTTCGGGGCCCGTACTAAGAATGAATGACAACTCGATTTGACAGTTGTGCCTACTCGCTAAGTGTTTTTGTCCGTTCGTAATATTGAATTTGACAGTTGTTACGACGGATTGTTATGTCATTTGATACGACATGAAAATAGTTATCGTGCTGTCGACGAAAGTTAAGTTTTTTGAGAAAATCGATACCGTGGGTGCTTTTTAATGCTCGAAGAAGCTCTACAGGGAGATCGAAGGCGATGCCGTCGATTATCTTGCATCAAAGCTTTCATTTGGCGAGTATTCCCGATGTTGAATTCACGGGAACTAATGGCTCATACGGAAAATATTGAAACATCTATGGGAGGATCTATCCACCAACCCAACCAAGAATGAAGGTAGGTAGTGGTTTGATCCAAGTATCAAGGACTAAGCTCTTCAAATTATTGAGTTGTATTACCTATCAGTCCCACCTATTTACTGTTGTTTTTGTTTACTTTTAGGTCTTTGCTGCTCTCAATTTTCATCAAACTCCTTAGCAAGGGCTAAGAGTGCCAGACATATTCGTGGAATTGCTGAACAAGGGACTATGGAAATAGGTGAAAGACTATGTATACTATGGAAATAGGTAAGTACTTATGCAGTCTTCTAAGAAAACCACACTTCTAATAATAAAATGTCAATAACTTTGGATTTACATTATTGATTGATTCTAAAAGAGTAACCATGGAGTTTCTTGCCGGTTCTTCTCCATAGGAAACAACCAACCCGAACCAAGCATATTTTTGTCGACGTTTTATTTGTGCCCGTGTAGGCCTATGTAAAATAAAAATATTTTAATTTTGATAGGTACTTACATATAATAAATATTTTACAAACTGTTTATTTTGCTTACAGGACATAATGGGTGTTGGGACTGGAGGAAGATTCTGATATAAGTAAAAATAAAGATTTACACAATAAAAGCATTGTTTTTTCTTAAAAGGAGACTTTTTTTTATTAGACACCAATAAAATTGAAAAAGCAAAAAATACAATCAACAATACACTATTACAAGCAAAACATATTTCCTTTATCAAATCATTTAGTTGCATAGAATGTAGATATTGTACAAAAAAGTTTTCTGAAATACAGTGAGCCGGGTACATTCTGCCTGAGTTTTGGCATGCAATATTTAACAAATGTCAGTATCAATAAGATTATGAAATTATAAGATTACAATACTATCAAATTATTTTAACAAGGTAGATTATACACAATAGTAGATATCAAAGAATGACATTACAAAATTTTACTGATGAAATGACATACATATTCAGAAAACACATTACAAATAATATTTTTTGTATCAAAAAAGCATTGAGTTTATTTTCAATTTTTTATGCTGTTTGTTTGTTTATTTAATATTATTGGACCCATGCAAAAAACACTTTTTCTAAGTAGTGCTGTTTTATAACCACCAATAACTTGACTATTGAAGTCTTAAATGATTGCAACAAACTTAGTTTCAATCAATCAATCACTTTTATTGTCAGGCATCAAAGGGCCATAAATACAATGTACAAAATAATCTTTTATGATTACTAAACTAATACATGTTGAACACATTTACAAAAAACTATTGTAGCTTGGTCGGCCACATATTGCGCTGAGTTGAGAAATTCCTCCTGCATAAAAGCCTTGAGATGGAGTGTTGTGAACTTGTGACACGCACCACATGAGACTTGAAGTTAATCTTGAGGCACGATTATAAGCTTTCCACTCTTAAAGTGAACTTGGTGTTGCTCCTTATATACTCTACGACATTCTCTGGCGTCGTGGTGTGATGTAGACGGGACACGTACAGCTGCGTCGATGGAATAGCCGGACGCAGCAACTAATCGGACCTGTCAATGCGGTACCGCACTGATGCGAGTAGGCTTCTTCTTCTTCCTCGTATAAACACGCATGCAGTCTTCTTTATCAGGCTGTCCTCGGCTTGATACTGGTGGCAACGCGCTCCGAGGACCCTGGCACCCCTGGTGTGTTTTGGTTGCCGCTGATATTGCAATAACGGCGGCCGATTAAGCACGTCCCGGTGTTGATGTGTAATCGTTCAATTTATTACGGAAAGTTCCCGTGTCGTATTAATAAAGCGAATTATGTTTATTTCAAAATTTGTAAACAAAAAATTGACACTTCAGTAAAACAACATTGCTGTCAAAAGAAAAAAGGCAAAGGTATTAACAGTATAAAGCCTCAATCCGGACAAAAATGGCAAAAATAGTTAAATTCTATAAATAACGACATAATAAAAAGTATAATGTTAAAAATGTGGTGGTTTTTTATCAATAACAATAATAATTTCCGTTTAAAAGCTTGAAAACCACAAAATATATAAACCGGTAATGGACCGGTAAAATAGCCCAACTCTATCGCCATTTTTCATTCGTTCACTAATATTGTCTATGGTCCCGTTCGTAGCTCATGAATCCGTTGTCACTAGGGAGTAGGGTTTATTTCTTAGTGACGGACGTCTTTAGTACGGGCCCGTGTCTTCGTTGACGGAGTTAGAGAGTAGACGCCCTGGCTTCTGACTACTCGTAACGACTGTCAAAGATATACAAAGACAGCCGGGACCAACGGCTTAACGTGCTTTTCGAGGCACGGAGGAAACTCGGTATGTAATTGTGGTCACCCATCCATGGGCTAACCTCAGCAAGCACGTAAATAAATATAGCAATATCACTAAATAAATCTAGGAAACGGCTTAAGCTATATTCCTCAAACTAGCTTATGCCCCGGCTTAACCTGCGTTTTGTTCGGTAGTTGTCTCATAGGATCGTACTACCGGGATAAAAAGTACCTATATGCTATTCCAGACTATTATCTATCCCTGTGCCAAATTTTATTCATATCCATTCAGTAGTTTTTGCGTGTAAGAGTAACAAACTTTGATACGTTCTCACAATCTTTCGCATTTTATAATATTACTAGCTGTCCCGCGCAACTTCGTCTGCGACACATTTTCCCCGTTTTGTCGCAACATTTTTTAATTGCTGCTCCGCTCCTATTGGCCGTAACGTGATGATATATAGCCTATAACCTTCCTCGACAAATGGGCTATCTAACGCTTAAAGAATTTTTCAAATCGGACCAGGAGTTCCTGAGAAAAGCGCGTTCAAGAAAACAAACAAACTCTTCAGCTTTATTATTAGTAGATAGATTAGTAGGATTAATTAATGTGATCAACGCATTTCGCCACTTATTGACGTCATAACTTTTAACTACCGGGTGGTGGTTAAAGTTGGCCTCTAAAAATCAAAAAAATACATAAATATTAAACAATTAAAATTGTATTTGCTTATCGGTCACCGCTTGAAGAAACAAACTGTTTGACAACATTGTTTCGCATGTGATTAACTTTTTCTTTTGTTTTTGGCTGATTGTTCAACTCAATGCTGAGAATGACATTAATTGTTATAAGTAATTAAACATATAAGTACAATCTCATAACAATTTAAGTGATTGTTATTAGTGTTACATGTTACATTTTTTGTTGTTTATATAATTTAAACATTTGTGCTCCGCAATACGTCATTTTTTCAATAGTTTATGAATTAATTTGTACATAGTTTGGAAAACCCGGATTTATGAAAACTAGAAATACTGAAAACTGTGTTCTAATATACGCGATAATTCGTCAGTCATTTCATTTCTGTCATTTGTAGATCTTTGATAGTCGTTACGAGTAGTCAGAAGCCAAAAGTCTGACATCCTGTCTTACCAAGGAGTATCGTATTTCCAAGTAATAACTAGGCTGTGGAGGTAAGATAGGCAGTCGCTCCTTGTAAAATACTAGTATTTAGCTTGGTCCGGTCCAACATAAAAAAATCAAACCAAATCATTTATTTTTTTGCAAACATGGGTAATAGGTACGTACATAGATGTTCGATTATAATAAGCTTCTCCATATTTTTATTTATTTTTTCTCCATAGTTGGAAAAAGGCTAGAAAGATGGTGACTTGCTCGCATATTTCCCGCCAACTCCTAGGTCTTGAGTTCGAACCCAAGACACGCACCTCTGATTGTAGGAATTCATGCGTATTGTATAATTATCACTTGCTTCGGCGAAGGGAAACATCCTGAGAAAAACCAGCATGCTTGAGGGATATTTTCTCGATGCCATGTGATGATGGGCGGTATAAAAACTCTGGCACTATGTTAGGTACTTACGTTGCCCTCCCCGACTCTCGCTCGAGCCAGCCCGCGATGCTGTGCCAATAGTTTTAAATCAGCACCTAAATAATTATATCATTCATATCCAGCCTGTCCCCATGCAGTCCTCCTCCAGCGACGCCCTAAGCCGAGGCTCGTACCCCACAGGGGGTGCCCTTAGCGTGTAATCGCTTAGTTTGTAAGTTTTTATGACCTGGCTGGAGGCCTTACTCTTAAGGCACCCACAGGATAGTCCGGTTAAGCAGACGACAATCTCCTAGGTTTAAATGCGAGATGCCATTCACAAAAAAAAAATTGGTACGTACTTACCACTAGATAAAGAAGACCAATACCTCGCTAGTAATGCCTAATGCTAATTACAACCATGCTCAAAAATTAAATAGAGCAGTTGTTTGATATTAATAATATATTGTCTCTAATTTGTATCCAGCGGATGTCATAGACGACAATGGAATAGGTAGGTGTATTAATAATATTATGTCTAGACTCAAAACGAGTAGCATTGCCCTCTTCTCAGGGTAATAACGGAACAATGGCACCTGGTCATTTGGAAATGACGACAGTTTCAGGGCCAATTTCACGAGACGTTACTTGGTAGGTACTTTGTTATTAAAGTGAATCCCTTTCTTACAAAATCTGCTTAAGGGCGTTTACACCTTACGGCATTTTGTACAAACTTTCAAGTCCTTATTTTCCGAAATTACTGAACCGATTTTTATGAAACTTAGTAGATAATTTATAATCGGTGTAATTTAGACGGATTTAAATCAAGTCAATCCGACCGAGAGAAATTGAAGACTGCATTGTTAGAAGAGTGGAGTGATATCTTTCAAGACACCATCAAACAATTAGGCCATGATATTTGTAAACAATATAAGGCTTAATGTACGGAGTCGATTTGGTTTGCGGCGATTTTTTCAAATACAAAGACAACAACTAAAAAAAGAATATGGTAATTATAGTATTGTTAGGAGGTTTCTCTCTCAAGAGCCCTGACCACCGATAGCTCGGACCGTTCCCGATGTCGGTGGGCTACTATCTATACTTAATATTATAAAGCTGAAGAGTTTGTTTGTTCGCTTGAACGTGAACGTTCTCAGGAACTACTGACCCGATTTGAAAAATTATTTCAGTGTTAGATAGCCCATTTATCAGGAAAGGCTAGGCTAGGCTATATATCATCACGCTACGACAAATAGGAGCGGAGCAGCAATGAAAAATATTGTGAAAACGGGGAATATGTGACGCAGACGAAGTTGCGCGGGACAGCTAGTTTTTTTTTATATTTTTAAATGTTTTTAATACTATTTTATATAGAAATATTTAAAAATTTAATATGTAAATAAAATTTATATTTAAAGGAAATAATAATATTGTATTTAAGATATTTGTTTTCTGTTCACGACACGCGACACAGTTTCCCTAACAACCTAACTAAATAAGCTAGCATGGATTGAAGATGGTATTTTAATTGTACGTTTACTACGAGTAGGTACATAGATAGGATACCCAGAATATAAAAATACACAACACCTTGAATTTATGCTAGCCTAGTACTTGTAGGTGGGTTATCAATGTATTACTAAAAATACGTTATCACCGGATGAGCGAAATTATTTTTTTAAATTAAACCTCAGCCGTATTTCGTTTTTAATGAGACTATACTCTGTGACAGCCACGCCGATGCATCAAAACCATCAAAAATCGTGCATGGCCGGTTTTTTTTTTGTTTAGTATTTGCATGTCCACTCATACAAATATAGTATGAGTGGACATGCAACTGTTTATGCAGCATTCAGCAGTAATTACGGTATGCGATCCTTTATTAAAGAAAAAGAGAAAGAAAGAAAAACTGTTTATTTATTATATCATTGTTTACCAGTCAAACACGCTTATGCAGAGCAGCCAGTTATAATAGTCAGATGCTGATTATTTATAACACTAAGAAATGTAATTGTTTAGATTTGCAATAGGTCTCGTTTTTAGTTTAAACATCTTTTGTTCGAGACGCTCTAAATAAATAAACACAAACGTTATTTAGATATAGATGATGAAATGTGTTTTCCTGGATGAACGGAAAGCAAACTTTTTACCTGATATTCTCTTCATCATACCAGCCCAGACCCACCCACTGCTGAGAATAGGCCTCCCTCTTTTTCGGCCTTATTTCCCGGTTCTGCGCGTGCCTTATCCATGTGTGTCCCGCGACTTTGACGATATCGTCGACTCAACGAACTTTAGGACGGCCCTGGTTTCTTAGGCCTAACCTTGGCCTGCCTCCGTATTATAAGTCCTATGTCTATCTCGCTCGCTTTCGTAATACTAAATCAAGATAGACATACGACTTATCGAATCGAAATCGAATCCGAGCGTTTGTAAATAGGGGGCCTGATATTGTACTATAGAAATTCTTCATCAACTGAACACTTAGTTCCCTACATTCCAGATAAAGAAAAAGCCTTTCCCATGAATTGATTCCTGTCACTAACTTAATCATTATTTGCCTAGAATTTCCCCAAAGTAAGGGTCGGCTTCTAGTTTAACAGGATACAGCTTTACACAAGTTTGGTACAAGGAGCGACTGCCTATCTGGCATCAACAACCCAGTAACTGGGTAACACAATGACCTTTATGGACTGTCAAAGATCTACAAATGATAGCCGGACCAACAGCTTAGCGTGCTTGCCAAGACACGGAGGGGTCTAACGGATTAATGAATGGTAGGTAATCCACGGATAGATCTCGCCAAGTGTAAGCAACACTAAATTAATATTATCTGTATGAAATTCTCTAGTTTCGTTATAGTTTAGTTTAAAGCCCATGCGGCATTCTTGCCTTACAAGGATTAATTTCTGTTGAGATGATAAACGTTGGCAGTAAAAATGTTGGGTAAGCGATCTTTTTAAACATATTTCCAATCGCCAAATGTGTTAAACTGGACACCTTTTCGTAAATATGATAATTAAGTTCAAAAGAAAATGTAAAATATTTTACGCATGGCATAAATTACCATTTCTGTTAGAGAAAGTCGGTTACAATATGAGGAAAAGCTATTTAAAAATTACTTTCCTTTAAGACCAACAACGGGTTAAGTCAACAATAATAAACTGAAATAAGTTTTTCGTCATGTAACAAGAATGCTATACCTACTTTACTTTAGGTATTTGACTTTGAGGTTAAGCGGTAAATATAGGTATACAAAGCTACTGATTCATGCTCAACCAACGATCATTGCTTATTTACTACTTAATATTTGCTTAAACAGATAAACTACTCACTTTTGTGTATACTCCTCGTACTAACGTAAAGTAAAGTCACCAATAACAGATACGAAAATGTCAAAAACCGCGCCATTTCTCTTTCAATAAAAAAAAATACACTTTAAAAATAAAACGGCACTGGCAACCAAATTGTTCAGACACTCGAATTATTCATTTTAAAAACCGAATACCTTTTTTTAAGACACAATGATTACGGCGCAACTGTCTTTACAACACTGTTCAGGAATTACTTTTAGTAATGATTTAAAAAGTGCAATTCGGACAAAACACTGAGAGGTGTGGAGCGTATTGTGCTATTTTTTTTCTGCCTTGAACTGAACCTTGGCAGTGCGTGTAGAAAATGCATTCCTATTCATAATAGACCCTTTACGACAATAGATTTAAATTGTATTGGGTAATTTAAAACGTGTTAGTAATTTGCGTCAATAAAACAATTGTGCAATATGTACTTTAGTGTTGTTATAAAACTGGTAAGGTGAATTATGGCAAATGATATCACGTGTTCGTTTTGTTTTTTTTCCCTTTTTCAATTCTGTGGCAAATTGGCCGATTCGTTTTTTTAGGATCTTTTAATTAAAATAAACAGAATGCTTTATGTATTCGAGGATAAATAAACGTAATTATTATCATACTGAACTAGGATTAATCAATTCTATTTACCTGTTATGTACCTCTTTTTATTTTCGAATATCCTTTTTGTGAATGAACATGTTTTAAAACAAATGATACAATTTAATTATAAAAATGTATAATTATTATTCATTTAATCAATTTTATAGGACATTTTAAATTGTATTGTACTAGGAGTAATCCATTATATTTACCTGATGACAGGTATATTTATTTTAGAATATCCTGTTTGTCAATTAACATGTTTATTCAAATAAAAGAAACAATAATAACAATATATAATTATCAATTATTTAATCAACTTCATATCTTTAATATGTAGCTATATTGAAATTTCAGTCAAGCCTACCTTCTAAAATCACAGATTCTCAGGTTCATTCAAAGTCGTCCTTCAGAATTACAATAACAATAAAATGTTACTTACATACCCGTTTTATTGCCCGTAAACGTAATGACGGCGTACAAGTACCTACTCACACGGGTACTTATGAGCAATTTACTGCCCGGTGACACACACCGAATTTGGGAGTAATTTGGTATTGAACCTTGAAGAATAGGTATTATTACCTACCTAAAAGTGTAAAGGTAACCCTTTGCTGTTGGTTGCTTCATATGGTCGCGACGCCAAAGTCCAAGTTCCAGTTGCCAAAATATTGTCATTTTTAAACGCTGAAGACTAATCGATTTGAATAATCGTTTATATTATTTAGATAGGAGATAAGGTATTGTATTGCGATTTATAATACTCTTATTTATTTCTGAAAGGATTTCTGTTCTTTTTTTAACCTAATTAAGAAGAGTTTATGTTTCTTCGTGTCTAACGAAGGTAGAATTCAAATACGTACGTAGGTACGTACGTCGTATTATTTTTACAGTTACTTACTCTTCGTCCTACAGACAAAGTCACTTCCAACCATCATTGAGGCTTATAATCCACTGAAAAGTTAATCAACATGCAAATCTCTTACCATACATAATAGATTCCGTGCTTGAAAGCTTTATTCCAAAGAACCATTTAATAAAGAATGTCGGTGAAAAAAACTTGCCAGCCAGCCTTTAAAAAAGAAATGTCAGTGATAATATTTCAAAACTGCATACAAGTAGCAGTCCTATGCAGATTGTATTTATGTAGTGTTCTGATGATCTTTTTTTTCTCTCTTTTTGTTTAGGATCCAGCACAATATCAGCGTCAGGTGCATGCCTGACACATGCTGAGCTGGACTCCCATTTGATGCAACCTTGAGACACACACCGCACCTTGTATATTCGTTATTTTATTTGAAGTATGTCATGTTACTATAACTGTTTTGTAAATCTGCTTATTTATTTATTTTCTTTTTGTATTTTGGCACCTTACTTACTATATAGCACGGTAAATAAAGCATTAACATGAAAAAAAACCTAGATCACTGAGAACTAAGCAAAATCCATCGAGTTTACACAAAACAAAAGTTTGGCACTCTAATTCGTCTCCACGGCCGTCGCTGTCCAGTCGTGTCTTATCGATATTGTAAATAATCTACATACACAGGAGTCAGTCTGTGTGCGTAGTGATTGTATTTACATTACTTTTATAAATTTTGTCCATTGACACTAAGAGATATGAGCCCTGCGTTCATTCTCACGGGACAAAGTGGACCGTTACTTATTTCTAATAAGTTTGCACTAACATTAAGGTGCATCTTACTAGAAACGCGTTGTTGGATTGACAACGCTTGGCTTGTCACTTTGCTCGGTACTGAGAGTTTAAATTATAGTTTACTCATTATTTCAGTTTCACTTGGAGTCAAGCCAAAAAGATTGAATTAGAGTAAAGTTGCTTTTCTTATGTCTTTGGTTGTCATTCAAGCAGAAAGCTTGTAAAAAACGTCATTTTAATCCTCATTATATTAATTCACAAAGCTGTGACACAAGACCATAGCCAACACGCTGACACTTTTCTATCTTATTCCAAAGGATCTTGAAGAATATTACGTCATACATTGCATTGCTTCAAAATTATGTTTGAAAAATTCGTCTAATCGACAACTTAAAACACGCAATGAATGTTATTGTGTTATCAAAATCGATTGATTGGGAATGCGAGTTTGTAACGCAATACCCCGCTAAAGGTAGTTAGTTACACCGGTACTCCATAGGCCGGATTCCCACTATGCCAGATCCAGCATAATGTGAACAGTTCCATTGAAATTGTTCAGTCCCATCCGCGCTAGCACTTCCGCTACCCCGGCCAAAATAACTGATCCGGTACAGTGGGATCCCGGCCATATTTTACTCTTCTCTCTACTATGAAAATGTGTGAAAAATTCACATATTTTCATGTTTGTTTTGATTTGACGTAAGTAATTAATTTTTGTAATCCATTGATACAATTTACAGAATTTATGGTCGTTGAAATGAAAAAAGAAATTGCTGAAAAAATGGGGGCCAGGCAATAAATCATTTTTAGCGGGAAACATGAAAGTACAAGGTTTTTTTAATTTCAAGTTTGAGCAAGTGAGTTTTAATACCTATTTCAGGACTTACTGAATCTAGTTTTACGCACTAACCTTATTATAAAATTTTCTTGTCTTAAATATTTAGGGAATTGTTCTAGGCCTATTCGATCTGTCCACCCTGTATAATGAAAATACCTCTGAAAAAAAAACATAGGTCTCTTATGTTTTTAAATCGGACCTAACGAGCTAACTTAATATCATTTTTTTTAATAGTAGTAGTTTTCAAACCATTGCACCGTTCATCATTCATTGTTCAGAATAGTTACAGCACTGATGACAACATTTGTGTCAATTACTACTTACTACTAATTTAGCCTTCTTATAATATTTATTTTTGTATAGATTATTTTTTATTTACCGATTGTTTGTGAATGTGTGGGCATTTTAGTCCTTGTAGATTCCTAGATGCTTGTTATCTTTTCATCTTGTTCTACGTTTTGTAGTAAGCAACGATTTATTGTCGGGCCTACGATGTCCTCCCATACTTAAGTACTAACGCTGTAACATAGAAATATTGTAAAACCAAATGATTTTAAAAGAGTAACCATGGATTTTCTTCCCGGTTCTTCTTCATTGGAAATAACCAACACGAACTGTTGTCGATGTTTTATAAGTGCTCATGTAGGCTTTTGTGAAATAAAATATTTTGATTGATTTTGAATAAATATCATTAATACATTTATTTTTCTGGACATAAAGCGTATGTATGACCGGCAAATATGGTTGGGTTTTTCAGGATCATTATGATAATAATTTATTATGACTATTGCCATCTACCGGTTTGCTGGAGAATTTTTTGAGACAAAGTGACCGTGACAAGTCGTTCGGCTGTTATTTTTGTCGAACTTCGCACAGTATTCATCAACCGTTTATGCTACAAGTAACGCCATCTAGTATCACTAAAAATAACTGTTTTTAGAAATTTTATCAAATTGTTTTTCTCTTTTGTACATCTGAAAGGAAATTGAAAAGGCAAACAAGTATAATTAAAAACATTTTGGCTTTTGTGCTTGGAATTTATTTACATTACAACTAGCTAACAGCTGGTAGTTAGGTACTTTCCATTTATAAACAGCTACAGCTGCCGAATGTCATTGGTTTTTCAAGAATTTGAAGTCTGGACCAAAACTTGGATGAACCATGTCGCAGTTCGTTTCGTGCTGCCATCTGCGGGCAGTTTGAAAAACATTTATAGTTTAGTTCACAATGCTATCCTAGAGGTCGCTAGATGTTTGGAAAACTGGAAGTCCATGTGATAATGTTTGTTCGTATAGATTTTTGAAAAACATCTTTTATTACCAGACCAATTTAATATTGTGCAACAAGTTCCAGGTTTTGTTGACTTCCTCAACAGTAAGAAGGTACTAGTTATTATAAAAACAACTTTAATAACACCCATCGTATTTTTCATAATTCAAAATATATTTTTTTCGTCGGCTTTTTGCATAACCTCTCAGCAACATACCTAAAAGTTGGAAGTATCGCCCGGTTGATGGTAACAGGGTGGCCCCCAATTCCACGGGACTTTAAACTTAACTATTGAAAAGTGATACCTAATTGTTGTTTAAGCGAAAAGGTATGCTTCATAATTTTGCTGTCAAATTACATGAGCGATCCATGCTGTGTGTCCAATACTGGGCACATACTTGTTCTTTTCTCTATGAGAGACATGTGGACTGTAATCTACAGTGCGTCTTGGTAAATGTCATAATTATTATGTCTTGGAGTTTGTAGTTCAATAACACGCTGGTCACCTCACGATGTTATCGTTCGCCGTATTGAGAGGCCTGGGTTCGAACCGAAGATGTACAACTGGTAAGAGGATAATCCAGGTCAATGATCCAGGTAATCTACTTTTTGGAAGAATTTTTCTATATGACTGAATGTGGTAACGCAATTTTTAAATAAATCTTGGCAGACGAGTTTCACCTCAAATCTTACTAAGATTAGAAATTTTGCAAATATTCTAAAATTTTTGTAGAATCCAGTTCACAAAAATATAAACATGATTATGAAATCAATGACGAACGAATATAAATTGCCAATTTTTAAACGGGTTTTCTGGGCTTTCTAATAATGAAATCTTATCATTCTTTGGTGAACATCCTAGCAGTAAGCAAATGTCAACATGAAGCTCTTCATCATGTTCGTGGTTGACGCCTTACTGCTCGCGTTATGTTCGGCGCAACCATTGGACAGCTCAGCCCAGCAACTAGAAACTTTAAGAGAGCAACAGTTCAACAGAAATGTTATAGGAATATTGAAGTGTCGTTGCCCAGAAGATCACGTTCTTCTAATACAGCAGTGCGTCCCTTGTTCCAAGTAAGTGCCAAACGGTTTGAAAATCTCGTCAGTTTAAAAATAGAAACGAATTTTAAATGGAACTGTTGTTGTGTTAAGTTTTACACCTACATAATGTTGCGTTTTTTTATCACCTACGACTCTTTCTTAAATGTCAATCTTCATAACTTTGTCCCATAATACTTACCTCTCAAGACATTGTATTTTTCCATTCTCCCCTGTTAATAATCACACGATCATTCAATCTTTTTATACGACTGCCCAAAAAAAAGAGTGTTATGTTTTCAGGGTTCATTGTATATATGTGTATGTTCGTGAGTTTCTATATAATCCACCATAACTTCTAAACGCCTTAACCGATTTAGTCTATGTGGTATCGTTGTCCCGGGTAACATATACCAGTGAAAAAAATAAAAAATAGAATAGACTATGGTTTAGGAATAAAGATCATCTTTGTTTTTTTTTTTAACGTCAGCTAAGTAAAAGATCGTTTAGAACCTGTCGTGAGATGATTACAAAAATATACAACATTAGTATTTAATACCTATTCGTTCACTAATAATACTACTCAACAAACGAAATGGTGGCATTTTAAACTTCAAACGTAATGAAAGGAGGAGGGTCCGTCTGTCTGTCTGTCAAGACCCTTTTTCTCAGGAACGCGTAAAGGTATCAAGCTGAAATTTATATCAAATACTCAGGTCTACTGTCCCTTGGAGTTGTGAAAAAAAAACAAACTTTTAAGCCAACGCAATCAAAAGATACAGCCGTTTAAGCCGCAGTTTTCCGCAAATTTTCGAAACTCGCAAGGGAATCAAAACCTACAGGGAACTCAGAATCTTGAAATTTGGTACGAAACAACGTTTTATAGCACAGATAAATGGAAAATTGCGTAAACCGTAAATTTTTAGTTTCATCATAATTATAGATAATAAAAATATTTTAAATATTTTTTGTACGGAACCCTCCGTGCGCGAGTCCGACTAGCACTTGTCCGGTTTTTAATCGCTGTTGGCGTCCAGGGGTTCTCCAGTGTCGTATACGTCTTGTATCCGGTCTCATACCAAAACGAGACTCATCAGAAAAGCACACGAAACGCCATTGTTCTTCTGCCCAATTTCTGTGTGATTGTGCATTGCTATAGGTGGTACCCGTAGCGGTCTTCGGGAATGAAGGTTCACTTCATGCAAGCGGTTTCTGACTGTTTGGTCGCTAATTAAGTTCCCTGAAGAGTGATGAAGCCTCACGGTTAACATCATGGCGGTTATTATTGGAGCTCTTCGAGTTAAGATTTGAATGTATCGGTCTTGTCTCCGTGTGGTGCAGCGATACCGTCCTCCATGGCGCTCAGCCACGGTACCAGTGCTTCGGTAACGTGTCCAAAGTCGACTGATAACACTCTGACTTGTATTCAGAGCTAAAGCCACAGTACGTTGCCGGGAACCAGCTTCTATCATTCCCACGGCTCTGAGCATTTCTTCCCTGCTTAAATGACGTCGCCGCTCCATAATAACGTTGGTTTTAATCAGTAGTAGGGAAACAGTAGCACTAATAATGTCTTCAATGCGTTGTTTTTCGTTTATTAGCTGCGTTTTCAGTTAAAATAGTTTAGGTTTTTAAAGTGACATGGTCACTGACACTATCAATAACACTTAAAGATAAATAAATTTAAACCAATAGCCAAGTTATTCGGCTTTAATGATGGAGCAGCCCTACCTAGACAAGAATGATGTGGATGCGGCGTACGAATCAAAAAGACGTTGATTGCAATATATCGCGATAGATAAACGAGCTTGTTTTCTAAGAAAATAATCATTATTTTGTTTTACGCGTAATAAACTTTACATTCTGAAAAAAAAACGCATTATAGATAATGTGTGTAAGTGTAATCACAGTAAGTCACCGTCGAGTGTTACAAATGCTAATCGCGTTTTTGTAATAATATTTACATTCTATGCATTCCATGGAAACTTGCTTTACGTGAACACGATCAATATAAAAGTGGTGGTTTTCGTTGTTAGTCACACGTTTATCATCGTTACTCAATAATGTTTTTAAGCTGTCGACAATAAATCAGTCTAATATTAGTTTTGGAACTATTGGAAATTAACTCAAGAAAAAAAATTTGGCCATGTGCAAGCCAGACTCACACACACTGGGTTCTGTAAAACCAAAAAAAAATAAAAAACTTTATTTAAAAAACTTAATTTTATTTCATTAGTATGTTAATGAAAAAAAAATACTGCTGCAGTTTGAGGAATAAGTCCAATATCTTCAAAACTAAAAATGAAATTAGATTCAAACCAATTTCCAAAGTTTTTTTACATTCTACAAACCCCTATTTTTTCAGAATTTTCTTTCTCTTACTTTAAGTATACAGGGTGTAACGGAAAGGGTATATACATACTTAAGAGTGTGCTTCAGACCATCTAACTGAACATGTTTCTCCATCGACAAACATCGTAAGAACGAAAAAAATATCTGCTCCCCATACAAAATTTCAATACCTATTTGACGCAAATGTATGGGGCAGCTGATATTTTTTTCGCTGTTACGATGTTTGTCCGATGGAGAAACATGTTCAGTTTGATGGTCTGTAGCACACCCTTGAGTATGTATATACCCTTTCCGTTACAACCTGTAGATAATGTGTGTAAGTGTAATCACAGCAAGTCGCCGTTGAGTGTTACAAATGCTAATCGCGTTTTCGTAATAATATTTACATTCTATGCAATCCATGGAAACTTGCTTTACGTGAACACGATCAATATAAAAGTGGTGGTTTTCGTTGTTCGTCACACGTTTATCATCGTAACTCAATAATGCTTTTAAGCTGTCGACAATAAATCAGTCTATTATTAGTTTTGGAACTACTTAGCTCATGGTCTAAGGATCTATTGGAAATTAAAACTAGAAAAAAAAACTGGCCAAGTGCAAGCCAGACTCACACACATTGGGTTCTGTAACACCAAAAAAAATCAAAAACAAAATTACTGCTGCAGTTTGAGGAAAAAGTCCAATATCTTCAAAACTAAAAATCAAATTAGATTCAAACCAATTTCGATTTTTTTTTACACCCTACAAACCAATATTTTTTTCAGAATTTTCTTTCTGTTAATTTAAGAATTTAACATAACATTAACACACACATAACATTATAATAACATTTAATTTTATGTCCCCATGAAAGAGGAGTCTACTTTAGCAAGCCTGAAAAACCTAGCTGTATGAGTCACTGACGAGTCAGACAAAAGTGTCCGAGTTGATATTTTTTTTCACTGGAAACTCGGACAGCAGTAAAAAGCTGTTTGTACAGTCGGATAAAAAACCAACGATGCCTTAATTGTAGAAGCGCCGTTTTTAATAGATAATTTTACAAAGCCACATACATAGATACGCGATTAGTGATCGTTAGAGCCAATTAAAGGACTTCTTTAAAATAGTTAGAAATTAAAACAAACCAGCAAATGTAGCTAGTCAGCAAAAGTTTAACTAATATATAACCTTACTACTACTAATATATAACCTTTGCTTGGTTATTTTAATTACTTACTATTTTGAATGGTTCCGCATGTGCGGAATCAGTTGACTGGAACCATCCACTAAAATAGTTTTGGTAATGCCTTTTTCCACATAGTATACTAGTAGTCCCGCGCAACTTCGTCTGCGTCACATTTTCCCCGTTTTTGCAACATTTGTCAAAATAATCGTCTCTGACATCGACATTTCAACTGTCTGAAAACCAATCCAAGGTTTTCAGAAATAAAGAGTCTTTAATGAACTTTAATTCAAAGGAGGTCGGTAAGAAATAGATTGGAATAACGTATGTAGCATTTTATGGATTTTTCTTTGACAACTTATTAGATACTCTATTGATAAGACTATTCCGATTTTTAGTTACATGTCATCTTTTTTACGTGCATGCGGTTTGAGTTCGGGTTTAATTGTGTAATCTCGTGAATGGATAAAACTGCAAAATTGGAAAGTTTCAAAAGTGGCTCATCAATTAAAGTCCGTGACTGTAAATTCGGTGTAGCAAACTTCCATATTCTAGAGTAAAACAGCTATTTCGCCGCCCCGCTTCCAGTAATCGGCCTCTGCGCCCTCAGCCCACACTTTGTATGGGTGAAAAGACCAAAATTTCAGAAAATGCATTTCCTTCTTCGGACTATCAACAGTATCAACCCATACATGTTATATTTGAGCTTTGATTAGCTCAAAAATAAACCCAAAAATTATTTTACGTGCAATTTCAACGAAATTGTTAGATTCTAAAATTAATCTAGGACACGGAAATTATAGACGCAAGGGCGGCAAAAACTTTACAGCCTATACCTTGAAAATTTGTAAATCCGTCACTGTCCGTAGCCAATGGCTAAAATGAAACCCTTATATATTTGCCCCGCCCTCGCCCTGTCTATCCGTCCGTTCGTATGTCACAGCCATTTTACTCCGAGACTGTTGGCACCATACGGTTAAAATTTGGAGAGCAAGTGTGTTCGGTTGTGGAAAAAGTCTTTTCGTATTTTAGTATGTGTGAACTTGTAATAAAATCTCTTTGGCTAAACTATTTGTATCTGGTTGGTTTTGGTATCATTGAAAGTTTAAATTTTAAAGAACATAATTCCAAATTAAAATTAGGAAAATGTGTGATTTTCATTTGTTTTTCGTACCGTCAAGATGAGTGAATCTAATGAAGAAATTCGATACATTTAAAAATTTACTACAAAAAAGGTGAAAATGCAACGAGAGCCGCGAAAAAAAATTGCGATGTTTATGGACCTAGTGTAGTGTCTGTGAGAGTAGCATAAATTTGGTTTAAGCGTTTTCAATCCGGAAATTTTGATGTCAAAGATGCACGTCGCTCTGGTCGCCCTATTACCGTACGGATAAAATGGATGCTATTTTTGAAAAAGTGGAGTAAGGTCGGCCATCGGCATATCAGTAGTTACGACGTAGCTGAAGAACTGGGAATTGACCACAAAATAGTTTTGGCGCATTTGAAAAAAACTGGGTAGGGTAAACTTGCTTAATTCGTACTTACTCCAAATTCGTACTCCACTTAAAACTCGGCTTCGGTAACAGCTATCAGCGCCTCTAGTGTCAAAAAATTAACGCAACATTCGGCCATTTTACCACCAGACAGATGGCACCTGTGAAGCTGTTCTCGACAAAAATATTGAAAAAGTAAGTTTTTTTCAACTATTGCTGTAATATTTTTACACATTTCGTAAGACTTTTATTCAAATTAGGTCGTGTAAACCTATTTTACGATTTGATACGTATTATTGTGTATCTTTGCGATTTTATCTGACGTGTTATCATACTCGTAACTGTTGTCAATTTTTTTGGGGGTAAATTTAAAATTTATTTGGCTCTTGCTCCTATTTCGTACTTCGACTTAAGTTCTTAAAACGTACTGGTACGATTTAGTTATAAATGCGATGATAGCCGAGAATTGGCGAAGACCATCCGTCGAATTTGTTAAGAATTACTACTTGATTTAATTACACATTGTTGATTCTGATGCTGATTCTCAATACTGTATACCAAAGAATAGATCTCAAAGTACGAATTAAGGATATAGCAGTACGATTTGGGATGAATGATCTTAAATCGTACTTTTTTAGTTTTTTTTTAAATTGTTTATTTTTTAGAGATTTATAAGGTTTATGTTAAATTTGATTATAGAAACAATAAAGCATTTAGCAAACAAAAATTACTTTTGATTAAAACTAATTTATCTTTCCTAATTTCTTAAATATGAAGGTTTTCTCTTAAGGGGTACGAATTAGGCAAGTTTACCCTACACAAAAAAGCTCGATATTTGGGTACCTCACGAGCTCACTGAAAAAAACCTAATGAACCGTGTACTCATTTGTGATTCTTTATTACGACATAATGAAACCGAACCATTTTTGAAGAAGCTGATAACTGGTGATGAAAAGTGGATCACGTACGACAAGAACGTGCGAAAAAGGTCGCGGTCAAAGGCCGGTCAGGCTTCACAGACTGTGGCGAAACCCGTGTTAACTCGCAACAAGGTGATGCTGTGTGTGTGGTGGGATTGGAAGGGCATTATTCATTATGAGCTGTTACCACCAGGCAGGACCATCGATTCGGAACTCTACTGCGAACAACAACAGCGGCCGGAATTAATCAACAGAAGGGTGTAGTTTTTCATCATGATAACGCTAGACCTCACACATCTTTAGCCACATAGCAATGGTATTATATCCCTACCTACAAGATAGCAAAAAGTTATCGAACAAAATGGTACCTACATACTTTAGTTAAATGTAAATAAATTATATTAAAAAATGTTTTGAATTTTCTTAAAAAATGCGAAGAAACTTTTTCCACGACTATATACCGGTACACAAAAATAATGAAATTATGAAAAAAAAATAGGGATGGCTCTCCAAACACAGCTGAGTCACTAAAAACTCGGACGAAGTGTCCGAATTGCCCCTTTTTAATTTCCTTATTTTTTTTACTGACAATCCGTCACCATCAAATTACTGAAGCTGTTTAGTACAGTCAGATATAAAAGTTTTAAAAATCTATACTATATACAACGTGTAACGTTAAATGCGCAAAACCTGAAAATAGTTTGATCAGAATAACGAGCAGAATCAATTGAACCACTTTTTAATAAAGGTCACATTTTTTCAAAACATCTTCATTAAAAATGTTGCCCTGTCTATTTGTTCATAGGTCAAGCAATAACGTGCTCAAACCCTCCAATATAGGTAAACAAACACAAATGTTTGTGCTCCAATTTAAATTTTCTCATACGCGGGAAAAAAAAGAAAGAATTGACTCAGAATCAGAATTGCCAGTAAAACTAAAACAGCACATACCATACAAACCTTTACGTTTTTTTTTTTCTCAGAATTAGGTCATTTGAATTAAAAATCATTTGGGGTGTCTGAGGTTTTGCGCATAAATTAACGTTACACGTTGTATACTAATACTATACTGTGCACGACAGTAACTAGCCTGCTTAAAATGCTTATACTTAGTTAATTTAGATACTATAGTTATATTTGTATAGAGTTAGTTCTAAGAACTTTTAAATTGTATATAGTCTCAAAAATATCTCTCTCTTTAAAATACATCGCGGATCTCATTCGATGCAGGAAAATCTTAACACCGCGATTCAGAAATGTGACGTCATGGCACAACGCCACCTGTTACTGAGTAGCAAAATTAATTTAACAAAAGATAGTAATAAGGTTTGTTATGCCTACCAAAATGTTTACAACCAATCGTGAGCTTGGACGCGAGTTTGCCTTTTATATGTGTGGGTAATTAGGGTCCGCTGGCCAGCAAAAATGTAATCTTAATAAAGGATTTGAAGGAGTGTGAGTCAAAATACCCTATATTGAGCCTGCACTTTTTTAAGTGTGTGTGAGCGCACGGTCCGCAACGGTCGGCCACCGAATGTTCCAGAAACAATAAGTTATAAAAGAGGACGCGCCAATCACTAAGTAACCAGTAATAATTGTAAAGTCTAGAAGATCACTATGTCCGTTTGGCTCCGTAAAAATTAGGGTATTTTAATTCAGTCTCAATCGCTTACAGTAATTAAAGACTTGTTTTATTAAAGTACTTATTCCTAAAAAGAACCCCTCTCTTGGGAGTTCCCAGTGACCTGCTAGCTGCTACGTATGTATACAGTCCACTCGCTGCACATTCTGGTCCTTCGCAGCCAAATCTTTAAGTAAGTACATCCAGCAGGATGATGACACGCAGCCCTAGCAGAGACCCCAATAGAGAACCGGCCCAGCAAGAGCCGTCAGCGACCGCCGAGCCGGGTGCCAGCGAGCCGGCACCAGAGACCGGCACGGGCCTGGTCACTGAAATGGACACAGGCAGCAGATCTACGCAGACTACGACTACTGGTTCACATGGTACGCTCAAGCCTGGCGACACCAGGTCACGCCGCTCTACAGCATCAAAGCACAAGCGCCTCGCGGAGCTCAAGGCTACAGAGCGGCTGGCTGAAATGAAAGTGAAGCAGGCGCAGGCAGAGCGAGAGCTGCAAGAAATACAGTTGCAGCGAGTCAGAGCCGAAGCTGACTCAAGTGAGGAAGACGACGTGGTGGACGACCTCGCCTCCGTAAGGATTGGAACGTGGCTAGCGCAACCGGCGCCGCCACCCGGAGATGAGGCTCGACCGCCGCCACACGACGTCAGTGGCGAAAGGACAGGCAGGGACACAGCGAGGGACACCGGCGCCGCAGGCGCTCAACCGCTGTGGGACGACGGCCACGAACAAAGTGTACGTAAGCAATTAAGTGCGAAAATAAACAAGGGCAATATCGCGAGTGATAAAGTGTTACACGGTTACGAAGTGAGTGAGAAATTGATAGACGTGGGGACGCTCGCCGCGGCCCTAGCACAGGCCGCGCGCAGCTCAAGGGAGCCCCCCAAGTACATACAGCAGCTACCAATCTTCGATGGAAAACCCGGTGAGTGGATAGCTTTTAAGGCCGCGTATTGTGACTCACTAACATATTTTTCCTGTGTAGAAAATGTTGCTAGAATTAGGACAAGCCTCAGAGGCGCCGCAAAGGAAGCTGTAGGTTGCCTATTATTTAGTCAATCTGACCCTCAGGTCATTGTAGACGCATTAGAAAGACGTTTCGGTAGGCCCGAAGCCTTGATTATAGCCGAATTAGAAAAAACAAAGTCATTACCTAAATTAAATGATAATCCTAGGGACATATGTATATTCGCTAGCCGTATAGCAAATACGGTGGGTACGGTAGAAGCATTGAAAAGAATACAGTATTTACATAGCCCTGAAATGTCGCGTTGTATAATTGAAAAACTAACGCCGATACTAAGAAACAAGTGGTATGATTATGCGGCAAATAAAAAGATGGAAGATATTCCTGAGTTGAAGCGCTTATCTATGTTTATGAATGAAGAGGCTGATAAGTGTTGCGCGTACGCACAGCCCGAACAAGACAATGGCGACGCTAACGGTACTCGACACCGGCGCAGAGTAGAGCGCTCGTTTAACGTAAATACAGAAACAACAAAAGAGCGATGCCCGGCGTGTACGCAACACGGGCACAAATTACCAGACTGTTATAAATATAAACAGCTAGACATAGACGCACGTTGGGAAATAGCAAAAAAATCCAACATGTGTTTTAGATGTCTACGAAACAAGCATAGAAGGTTTACGTGCAAAGCACCTATTTGTGAAATAAAAGAATGCAAAATGAAACATCACAAACTTTTACATAAAGAGCGTAAAGTGGAGGCGACACACAATAATGTAGTGACGTTATCGCCATTGCCACCGGCGCCGGCACCTGTTATCACACACGAAGCCGTTACGTCCACGCGGGAAACAGTATCTGCGATATCGCCTAAGAATCGCCGCGCTTATTTAAAAATTGTACCTGTCATATTGACCGGACCACATACAAGTATAAACACATACGCTTTGTTAGATGATGGAAGTACAGTCACCTTGTTAGACGCGTCAATAGCAGACGTCCTAGGTGCAGATGGGCCAGCCAAACCTATGTGGATACAAGGCGTAGGCACGGATGTCAAGCATGAGAATAGCCGAACCGTGAGCTTCCACATTCAAGGCAAACACCATAGCGAGCCACATATAATAGAGGCGGCGCGCACCGTAAATAGACTTGAAATTATGGCGCAAACTGTACATACCGAGGACATTAATAATTGTAGACATTTGAATGACATTCATAGCACTCTTGTATATGAACACGCGCAGCCAATGATTTTAATAGGCCAAGATAACTGGCATTTGTTAGTAGCCACAGAAACACGAACAGGCGCGCGTGATCAACCAGTAGCATCGTACACAAAGCTTGGATGGGTATTGCATGGATGTCAGTACTCTGTAAATAAAGTTATAGCTACTTTTTGCGGCAACATTAAAATAAAGGAAAATCTGGAACCAATCGAAGAAAGCATGAGAAACTTTTTCAAATTAGAATCACTATGCATAGAACCTAAGATACCTAGAGATGACCCGCAACAGAGAGCCTTAGACATACTAGAACAGAAGAGTCGACGATTACCCGATGGCAGCTTTGAGACCGGACTATTGTGGAAACAAGAGGTACCTAAAATACCAAACAACTACCTAGGTGCCCTAAAGCGGCTAGAAAATCTAGAACGGCGCCTAGATAAGGACGAGAACCTCAAGACCCAGTACTTGCAGCGCCTTGAAAATCTATTTAACTCAGGCTATGCAGAAAAGGCACCCGATACATCCACAATTAACAAAACCTGGTACCTACCTCACTTTCCAGTGGTTAACCCAGCCAAGCCACATAAGCCGCCACGACTCGTACACGATGCAGCAGCAAAGACAGCGGGTCTATGCCTAAACGACCTACTTCTGTCGGGACCTGACTTGTTAAAATCGTTGCCCGGTATTTTAATGCGCTTCCGTCAAAATAAAATAGCTGTGTCAGCAGATATTAAGGAAATGTTTATGAGAATAAAGATAAGAGAAGATGATCGTGATGCATTGAGATTTTTATGGCGTGGTGAGCAACGGAATGGAGACCCAGACGAATATCGAATGACATCTGTTATTTTTGGCGCGACGTCATCCCCATGTACAGCGCTATATATAAAGGATCGCAATGCCAGCGACTTTGCCGACAGATACCCAGCCGCGGCGTCAGCAATAGTAAACAATCATTATATGGATGATTATCTTCAGAGTTTTCCCAGCGAAGAGGAAGCCAAGAAAATAACAACGCAAGTAGATAACATTCATAAAAAAGCCAACTTTGTTTTATGTGGTTGGATTTCAAACAACAAAAATGTGTTGAACAATAAACTCGCGCCTTCACAAGAAATAAAAGTACTAGGCGGGGACGACACCGAGAAAGCCCTAGGAATACGATGGGATACTAAGACAGATTGTTTTATATTTAGAATCAACAAAAACAAAACACCTATTGTATTATTAAACAACACACGCCCACCCACCAAACGGGAGGCGCTCAGCATAATAATGTCTGTATTCGATCCATTAGGACTTATATCACCTATCACTATACCGGCTAAAAGGATACTTCAAAAGACATGGAAATATAAAACGGAGTGGGACAAGCCACTACCCGAGGAGCTGCAACCAAAATGGAAACAATGGATGGAGTCACTGAGTACTATAGAAACTCTACTGATCCCACGTTGCTACGACTATGGTGACGTCATAGCCAGAGAAGTACATACATTCGTAGACGCGAGCGAGGAAGCTTACGCCGCGGCGGTGTATTGGCGAACGGAAAGGTCAGATGGCAGCGTACAAGTGACCCTGGCCGCAGCCAAAAGCAGGGTAGCCCCACTGAAGCCGGTATCAATACCCAGGCTTGAGCTGCAAGCCGCATTATTAGGAGCACGCCTTGCCCGGACGGTCATTCAAGAACATGACTACGAGGTGAGCGACATAACATACTGGAGCGACTCTACCACCGCTCTGGCCTGGATACAAGCCGAACCACGCACATTCAAGACCTTCGTGGCGCATCGTATTGCAGAAATTGAGGAACTCACCAAGAAAAACGAATGGCGATGGCTACCCTCGAAACATAATGTAGCAGACGACGCAACACGCGACACCCCGGAACATTTTAACTCGGAGCACAGATGGTTCAACGGTCCAGAGTTCCTTAGAAAGAACAGAAATGAATGGCCGCAAGACAAAAAGGTCATTACCCCCACAAACACGGGCGAAGAACGAGTCAAATGTCATGTAATTAACGACGTTCAAGTAAATGATCATCTGCCAAATATAACACGTTTTTCCAAATGGATACGGCTGATAAGAACAACCGCACGAGTACTTCAGTTTATTGATCTGTGTAGACCAAGCAGACACACTGTCGAACATAAAAGTACTAAGAAAAATGCATTAAAAGATCCAACGTGGGAAAAAAGGAACAAAATCAAACTTAATAAAAAAGTTACGCAAAAAATAAGAATCGTAAAAACAGTAAACTTCATACCAATACCCGCTACTTATAATCTACGCGCCGAAGTACAATGGGTCAAGGGCTCACAAAGCGAGAGCTTCACAAAAGAAATTGCTGCCATAAAAACCAACAAAGCGGTGCCCGGCGACAGCCCATTATCCGTATTAAGTACATACCTAGACAACACAGGTGTTTTACGTTTGCGCGGGAGAATCACAGCGGTACAAGACGTAAATGAAGAAATAAAAAACCCTATAATACTCGAGGGTAAGAACAGATATACGAAGCTATACATAGCTCATGTGCATGAAAGTTTACATCATGGCGGAACCGAGATAACGGTAAACGAGTTAAGACAGCGTGTTTGGATAACGAGACTGCGTCCGTCTGTAAAGAATGTTTTAAAGAGCTGTTTATATTGTAGAATAAAGAAGGCAAAGCCAGCCAATCCCTCTACGGGAAACTTACCGTACCCCCGTTTAGCTCATCATGTACGACCTTTTACTTTTACTGGTTTAGATTATTTCGGCCCCATATCTGTTACTGTAGGTAGACACAAAGAAAAAAGATATGGAGCTTTATTTACATGCCTTACTTGTAGAGCTATACATATAGAGATAGCAAATTCACTTAGTGCAGATTCAGCTATCGCCGCTCTCAGGCGATTTATAGGTAGGAGAGGTTGTCCAAAAGAAATATGGAGTGACAACGCTACTTGTTTCAAAGCGGCTGATAGGGAACTAGGAGAAAGCACCTTAAGTGCTTTAGGTAGTGAGTCCAATGCGCGGTCCATAAGCTGGAGATACATACCTCCCGCGTCACCATTCATGGGCGGTGCATGGGAGAGGATGGTGAGGGCAGTCAAGGAAGCACTGTACGTCACACTAAAAGAAGTTCACCCATCAGACGAGACCCTCGCTACGCTGCTCGTAGAAGTAGAAAATACGGTAAACTCCAGGCCACTCACGCATGTCAACGTGGCACCTGATGAGCCCGAAGCCCTAACGCCTAACCACATACTGATCGGCCCTAACTCACATGTACCCTCACCGGGTAATTTCACCGATGCCGACGTCACAGCACGACAACAATGGCGACGCGCCCAGGCACTAGCAGACGTCTTCTGGCGAAGATGGGTACGTGAATACCTACCGCTCTTACAAAACCGGCGGGAGCCCTACGGTAGCGGCACACCACCCAAGGTCGGAGACGTCGTTGTAATCTGTGACCCCAACCTCCCACGTAACACGTGGCCCAAGGGAAGGGTAACGAAGGTGTTGCCAGGCGCAGACGGTGAGGTACGAGTAGTAGACGTGATGACCAAAGGTCACGTACTTCGAAGACCATCGAAGCGGATTGTCGTGCTCCCCACGGAGTCGCCTTACGGCGACGGCGGGAGAAATGTGCACGACAGTAACTAGCCTGCTTAAAATGCTTATACTTAGTTAATTTAGATACTATAGTTATATTTGTATAGAGTTAGTTCTAAGAACTTTTAAATTGTATATAGTCTCAAAAATATCTCTCTCTTTAAAATACATCGCGGATCTCATTCGATGCAGGAAAATCTTAACACCGCGATTCAGAAATGTGACGTCATGGCACAACGCCACCTGTTACTGAGTAGCAAAATTAATTTAACAAAAGATAGTAATAAGGTTTGTTATGCCTACCAAAATGTTTACAACCAATCGTGAGCTTGGACGCGAGTTTGCCTTTTATATGTGTGGGTAATTAGGGTCCGCTGGCCAGCAAAAATGTAATCTTAATAAAGGATTTGAAGGAGTGTGAGTCAAAATACCCTATATTGAGCCTGCACTTTTTTAAGTGTGTGTGAGCGCACGGTCCGCAACGGTCGGCCACCGAATGTTCCAGAAACAATAAGTTATAAAAGAGGACGCGCCAATCACTAAGTAACCAGTAATAATTGTAAAGTCTAGAAGATCACTATGTCCGTTTGGCTCCGTAAAAATTAGGGTATTTTAATTCAGTCTCAATCGCTTACAGTAATTAAAGACTTGTTTTATTAAAGTACTTATTCCTAAAAAGAACCCCTCTCTTGGGAGTTCCCAGTGACCTGCTAGCTGCTACGTATGTATACAGTCCACTCGCTGCACATATACTAATAATAAAGCTGAAGAATTTGTTTGTTTGCTTGTCTTGTCACAATGACAAGTGAGAGGGCAAAGTCATCCGCAAAATTTGTTGCAGACTTTTATCTGTAAGAAAACCGCCATGCAGAAACTCTTTTGATTTCTAAGAGGTAGCAAAAAATAAATATAAATAAATAAGAAAGAAATTCGATCCCCAAATTTGCAGCCCCAAAAATCTCAGCCTGATGGTAAATCTGCCACTGGCTACGGAACCTTAAAAAGGTTAATAAAAAAACAACAATATATCTTCGTGCAATATTAGCATAACTGGTTAACATATTTTCAATATGATAATTAAGGCTATAAATACAGAATCCAAAGATCAATACATCGCATTCGTCTCACAGCAGTCGATTAAAAAACACCTGTTTTATTTCCACCTATCTTCTCCGACGTAAATATGAAGTTTGTTTACTCTATGGTGGTTGTCGCGTTACTCGCGGCTATGTGTTCAGCGCAACCGGTTGACAGCTCAGCACCCGAACAACCAGATAATTCAATCATCACTCGGTTCAAGAGACAGTCGTTTGTAATGGGCGGTAGATGCCCCTGCCCAAAAGGACATGTTCTTCTGAAATCAGTTTGTGTTTCCTGTGTTAAGTAAGTGGTTCAAAATATTTGTTGTTTTATTAAGCTACACTTCGCTTATTTTGAATCCCATTGAAGTTCCTTCGTACTCACTTGTTTCAAAGCTTATTGTCACCTTTCGTTACTGATTCAAGCATTCAAATGAAGAGATATTAAAAGATCACTATCCATATCTTATTTAATTAAAATGGTATGCGCTTTACCCCTATTAATAGCAATTCCCGTGTTTTGATGACTTTATCTTACCAACAAGTTTTACAATCTTTTCTACCTTCCTAACCTTAATATATTATTATCAATTCATCATCTTTCTACCCTTGTCCTATATTATTTTGGAGTTATTTATGGAATTTATTGTCAGTTCGGTGACCTCTGCCTTTTACACTGTACACGGCCTTCACGATCTGGTTCACCTCGCTGTGTCATCATTTACTTTAACTGTAAACAATAAGGACGTAACGTGCGTACAACTTTAATTGCATCTAGACAAAGTAATTAAGTGTCAAGGTAATTCACTGACATCGACCATTATTTATTTAAGGGATAATAAACAACTACAACATATGTAAGACATAGGGTTAACAAAACTAAGTAGTAATGTTGCAGTCCACTGCATTATCCGCAGATAGATATATTTAGAGAACAGTGGTTGCCACTAGACGAGCACTACCACAGAAACAAATATTGTGAGATAAATAAATAACAAAAATTACTATAAAGCTAGCTATAGCTATAAAACCAAATCAGATCAGAAACAATTTCAATTACACAAATTATACAGTGATTAAATAGTAAGATTACAATTTAAATAAGTTAATATAAAGCCAGTTATAGCTACAAAACCAAATCAGATCAAAAAATAATAATACTAATAATGTAATTAATGAGATGAAATGTGAATAAAGGTAAATACTAATAATAATTCATTTACATAAATAATACAATGATTGAATAATAGTAATATGATTACAATTGAGATATTTTTATAATATTACATTTAAATTTATTTTTCGAGCATGCAAATATATATATATCAATGAAGTTTGAATTATACGAGTAAGATTCCAACATTCTATGAATAGGGCAGCGTAAGCCAGAGTTCGTACGACAGGAGTTAAGCGCGAACAGAGTACGAGCACGAACCTGACGCACATGAACTGTTCGGGGGACAGAATAACACAGCTTACTCGTAAGATCAATGGCATCAAAGTTATTGTTAATAATATCATGAAGCACGTTGGCTTCCAAGTATTTGCGCCGATTATCTAAGCTAATAAGGTTGTACTTATCAAGAAGTTGGCAGTATGACAGATAGCTAGTCCCATTACATCTGTAGTACATAGCACGCAGGTACTTGCGCTGGACCCTTTCTATTCCAACTACGTATTTACCTTTTTATTCTGGAGGACTTTAAAAAGTGTCCGGGCTATAGGGATAAAACTGGAACGGATTCTAAAACATAATTTGGTGCAAATAGTGTAATAATAATATTTAAAATAATTTAAAATGTGAAGCCAAACCAATTACCGACACGAATCACTATTATCAAGGTCAAAATGTCGCTAGCACCTGTTTGTTTGGTTACTCGAAACCACAATGACATCTGCAAATTACCATTAAGTATACCTGTTTAATTTAAACATAACTCATAATAAAAGTACACTAGCGTCACCCTTGGAATCCCCAAAGCTTTAGTCTAATATTTGTGGGCAATGAATGAAATTGACAATTCACCAGTTGCGAGTATATCCTACGAAATTAGGGCGAGCCTATTACCATCAATTAAATTAGGCACAAAACAATCAGACCGCTACTCAGAACATCCTGATGGTATACCCAATAAAACTTTGCTGACCTGAAAATTAAAACCCAACAGATGAGGCAAGTTACTAAACCATGCTTTTAATCTTTTCAGGTATACCGACGTAACAGGAGAAGATTGTCCAGTTTGCAAGAATTAGAAATAAGCAATAACAAGAGATGTTTATTAAATGCTATGAGACAATGACACTTTCTGAACAAACAAGTTTCTGGTTCTGTACTTTCACTTCTTTAGGCCTGTACTTTACCAAAGCGGAAACGACTGGAGATGTGCGAAGCAGAGAGGAGAGAAGATGAGTAAACGCTAGGGTGTATCCTCCAAAGCTATGCGTAGACGTGTAAATGGGACTGGAGAGGATATGGTCACCGCTCACCGCACGCCGCACTTACCACACCACTCACCGCACGCCGCACACAGCACACCGCTCACCGCATGCCGCACTCAGCACACCGCTCACCACACTCACCACACCGCTCACCGTATCCCGCACTCAGGACACCGCTCACCGCACGCTGCACTCAGCATACCGCTCACCGCATGCCGCACTCAGCACACCGCTCACCGCACGCCGCACTCAGAACACAGCACGCCGCTATCGCCTCTTCTCGTCTGCGCGTGCGCCTTGTTGCCAACTACGGAGGCTTGCCTAAATAATTACGAGACATCTCCTCTCCTCTCAACTGTTCCTACCAAAGCTTAGACGAGAAGTTTAAATAACGAAATTCTGTTAGTGGTTTACAACACATTTCCTTTTCCCTCGGTTCGTCTTGGTTCCGCTTCGGTGAAGTCCGGCTCTAAAGCGATGGAAATGGGCAAGGAATGGAGCTATACAGGATGTTTAGCTCCATCTCTTCTCCACACTGAAATAAGTTCAAAACCAATACTACTATAAAAGTGTTTGGTATACCCTGATTGCAAACTTGCGGACTCAACAAATTAAAAGTTTTGTGTGACTTTTAAATTTTGTGCAAAAAAATGCAAATAAAAGAGTCGCGGCTCTATAAGATACGCTTAAGAGCGTTTATACCCTACGGCATTTCATACAAACTTTCAAGTCGTTATTTTCCGAAATGAATGAACAGATTATAATGAAACTTCTTACGCATAAGCAGTATACATAGGTCTAAAAAGTTACTAAAAATATATGCGAAAAATTATGTTACAGCTAAATTAGACCGATTTTTAATTATCTATAGAAACAGAAATATCCAATTATCTTCATTTTCATAAGTCATTTCAAAAATGTTTTTTAGTAACTTTTTAGGCCTATGTATACTGCATATGCATAGGAAGTTTCATTAAAATCTGTTCAGTCATTTCGGAAAATAACGACTTGAAAGTTTGTATGAAATGCCGTAGGGTATAAACGCTCTTAATTCCAAATGCAAAAACAAAACATATTTTTATTAATGTATCCATTATTTTATTTTATGTTCAACTAGGGAAATTAATTACCTACTCAGTTATTCAAATTATAAGCCTACAACTATTAAATAATCTAGTTTCCCATTAGCAAATACAATAAAAGTGATAACAAAATGCCAATTCAATTTATAACAATTCATTGTTATACATCTAAATCTGCTTTTAATTAAAATAACATAAAACAGCCTATTAGGAAATCAACACTATCTTTCATTTAGCTTATACCAAGCATGCCTTTGCTCTGTATGGTGTCGGACGTAAAGAATAGCACCATCCCATATCTCCCCGTGGGTGTCGTAAGAGGCGATTAAGGCACTTGCCAGAGAATGGGCAGCAGCATTAAATTCTCCGTGCTTTTGTGACAACGGTACTGCGATCGCCAACCCGGCAAAACCTCCCATGCTATGTCAATGTGGCGAAACTTGGGGGAGGTCTATGTCCAGCAGTGTACATCCTTCGGCTGAAATGATGATGATGATGAATCATGCCTTTTAAGTTCTGTCGTTTACATATTTGCCGCCAATTTTTAATTTAGAACTTTTCATTATTCAAATTTGTTGGAATTTAGAATATCAAAACAAGTGTAGGAATTAGGATTAATGCAATTGTTTAGTCACAGCATTGTTTTGAACCTGACAGATTCAAAACATCGCTGTGACTAAACAATTGCATGACATTGACCTGACATTTTCCTTAGTGAGTAAGGAAAATGTCTGTCCAATAATTTGCATGAGGCGCTAAGTGTTGAAAGCTAGTTTCCCGTTGGATCCCGCATTTGCTTTCTGACGATCATAAGGCGGCCCGCGTCAGTTGGTGTAAGAAAACACTTCAAAGGTTCAACCAAGGAGAGTCTAATCACGTCTACGACATCATCAGTGGTGACGAATCTTGGAAACGATTCCAATTCCAAAAAACAATCCACAATCTGAGTCTTACAAGACGAGCTCAAGCCGACTAGAGTTATTCGCTCTCCAAGCGCTTCAAAGAAGATGGTGTATACTTTGAAAAACAAAAAAAAGTACTATGAGGCTCTGGTTGTTTTTTTTTTGTTCAAATGACAAAACTGAAAAGGCAAGCGACGTATTTATAAACATTAGTTTTTTTTATTGAAAAAAAAAACCTTATTTTTTGAGATTTCCATTACATTGAATGGTAAATTGCTCATAACTCTGCTCTTAATCCCCGTAGGATTAAACAGACGTGAGCCTATATTCCGCCATGTTATAGGGGGCGAGCCTATTGCCATCAATGCAAGGCATAAATCCAGACTCTGTGGCTGCTTCTGAGTAATTCCTCATGAAAAAACCCATTAACACTCTCACAACAACAAGTTCATGCAGATACAACTTACAGCATTGCACGAGTACGTACTGGGACTGACAAATCTTTATTTAATATAAAATTCCGGTGTGCGTAGATGTTTTTTATTCGTATGCTTATAAACGGCTTGACCGATTTTTAATGTTTTTATTTGTAATTAAGGGGTCATCTGTATAGTTCTTGGCTATAGTTGGACCAAGGTGGGGGGCTATGTAGGTGGCGCTTTTGTCGACACAAAAATGTCGTGGCAGGAAAACGTGAGCTTGTCCATATAGTGACTGTGAAGTGCCTTTGCTGAACTTATACAAAGATCTCCTTTTAATTAAAAGTTTAGGGAAAATCATATCTGAATACAAATAAACAAATAAACTAATAATGGTTCATTCTTGTAGCGACCTAAAAAACACAACTTACAAAAAAAGTACTACAGCGCCATCTTTGACACGACCGCGACGAAAGAACTAACATCAATGTCCTACAAGTAGCAAGCAAAGTTTACATCGACTTAACAGTTAGGGAAACTCTACAACAACGGTCGGGCAGTTGCCCACCAGACACCAACACCTGTCTGATCGGATGATCCTCCCTTTTCTATATGGGATGAAGAACTTAATTACACTCTGTACAAACATTGGGTTCAAGACATTAAAGGAAAACCCTGAATTACTAGGTACAAAAACCCATGCTGACATAATATCCACAATTCTTGTTATTTACACGAAACTAAGTTTCACGAACCTGCAGCGGTGGCTGCGGAGAAAATCCAGTGAAGTCCCCTTGCAAGGAACGAGTACGAGTATTTTCGAGGCGTTTGGGGTTGAAGCCCTCGGGCCGTGGGTTCCGATTGTTCACAGCCTTTTCAAAAGGAAATATCCAAACATTGAGTTGACGGTTCCCGTGACCCAAGGGCTGGCTTTACTTTGAGCAAAGACTAAGCATTTAATTTTTAAGCCAATCGTATGGGGCTGAGAGTGCTCTTGGGATGTGTGGTGTAACACGAATGGATTAAACAAGGAATGACTACATACGAGGAAGCTTGAAGGTGGCGCCGGTGACTGAAAATATTGTGAGGAAAACCTTGAGCTTAAATGTAGATGACTATAAGAATATATCAAAACCAAAGAAACGATGGATGGACTGTGTGAAGGATGATATGTCTAGAAAGGAGGTGACTGCTAAGATGAAGAGTTATAGATAATCATTTTACTTTTACTTTTTAAACACTAACTTAAACTCAAAAACAGTTAGAATTAAGTGTTAATTTAATTAAATCATCGTTTTACATTGAATTCATTAACACAGATTTATCCGTAAGAACCACAAAGGGAAAATTATGCACTTTACCGTATACCTAGCGTTGATCCTTAAAACGGTATAAATACGTCTAAGGTATACAAGTACGGTATACTTCTCACAACAGTCGGGTAGTAAGCACGTATCAACATGAAGCTCTTCATCATGTTCGTGGTTGTCGCGTTACTGGCCGCGTTGTGTTCGGCGCAACCGGTTGACAGCTCAGAACCTGAGCAACACACTTCAGGAGTTCTTCGGTTCAAGAGACAAGCGATCGTGAAAATTGGAGAGTGCCCGGAAGGCCAAACAAAACTGCGCGATTTTTGCATTCCTAATGAGATGTAAGTAGAAATACCTTTAAGCTCATTTAATGCTATTTAATGACTACATCATGAAAAAGCCATTCAGTGGGTTTATTAAATGAACTTGGAGATTTTAATAACTGTAACTCTTTAAAGCAATATTTATTACGGTTGCAATTCATATTTTTATCAACTTACAACTTGACACCGACCTGCAATTTGCAGAAAACGTAAGAAAATTTAATTTTGATCGCTACCCTGGCGCTTTAACCTTAAGAGGCTGAGCCTTTCTCCATGCAAACAAATTCCGCTGTTTTCTTCGTGGATAATGCGTAGCGCAATGACTTTTTTTCCAAAAAATTTAGGTCTTATTAATACATGCCCCATCATTTCCTTTTTTTTTTTTCAAAACATAATCTCTAAACGAATTATGACAATCCAAAAACCCGAAAAAAAGCCCGCTTTTACTGCCATGTTCAGACGACTATAAGACAAATTAGATAAGTTTTTAACAAAAAAGAAAATAATAAAAGCATAGATATACTTTTCTTCTAAATTTTGATATAAGAATTATTTCTATCAGTTTAGTTTTGAAGTAGAAAACAGCGGCATACAAAACGTCTTTTGGTCACGATTTTTGAAGGTAAAATCAGCTTGAGCTCATCGAACACAAATGATCGATATGATGATGTTGATCGTACAAAAATCGTTGTCCCTTTTGCACTTTACGGGGGCTTGGTCGGGCGCAGCGCGACGGCAAAGTTTCTTCAAGTCCCGTCTTAATGAGTTAGTTTTGGAACTATGTATGTGTCTTTCCCTTCCCAACGCAGCCATTCTACTCAGGCTCAGGGCGTCGCTGGGGGAGGACTGCATGGGGACAGGCTGGATCTGAATGATATCATTATTTAGGGGCTGATTTAAAACTACTGGCACAGCATCGCGGGCTGGCTCGAGCGAGGGTCCGGGAGGGCATGGACCGGGACGTCGCGACGGACCTCGACGGCGAGGTCGGAAAAACGGCGGTTTGTGACTGAACTTTTTAAGAGTGCTAGTTTCTTTGCTACTCTCCTGGAGGAGGGTGATAGCATCATCGGAAGTGACGAGGGTATGCCGAGGGCGGCGTACTGTACTAATGTGCGAGGGTTCGTAACGGGCGGCCGCTGGGATCAGGGGATTACGGTGTTTACTGGCGTTATCGAAAAAACGATTCGAAAGACGTTTCATAAACTGAAGGACGGTGGGCATTCTAAGGTCTACGTGTAGACGGTCGTTACGTACATAAAAAGGGGCTCCCGTGACTCTACGTAAGAACCGGTTCTGCAAGGTTTGCATCCTATGGATGCATTTAGGCTTGGTGTGAGCGTACGCGACGCAAGCGTACGTCATAATGGGGCGGATCACCGCGGTATAAAGGCGCAACTTGCACTTGAGTGACAACTTGCTTTTTTCCGAAATCATGAAATGAAGCCTACCCATAGCAAAGGCAGCTCGGTCGCGAGCTGCTTTGATGTGCGCCGCGAAAGACAGGTGGTTGTCAAGTAAGACTCCTAAGTACTTGGCTTGCTTCTCCCAAGGGATAGGCTTACCGTACATAGTGATCGGGCTGAACATCTAACCAGACGATATTTTAAAATGATATGTTTTTTTTACAGGTACAATAGAATAAAAAACGAAGATGACCAAGAAGATATTACATTAACCAAATCGAAGGAATCGTTTTAAGACTTTAACACTTACCTATATCTGATGAACTACGGAAGGACTTTTTGCAGATTATCGGATCAAATTGTAACAGAAAATTGATTATAGACTTATAATTTTAAGCAAACTATGTAAAAAAACTAAACAAATAAAATAGAGTGAATGATAATCTTAGTTTTTCTTTAATAATCGAATAGTTTGATGTTTTACATACATGGAATACTAGCTGTTACCCGCGACTTCGTACGCGTTTATACCGACGACTAGACCTGGCAACTTACAACACGCGAACACTCCGAACTGACGAGAAGATAACCGAACTCGAAGAGGAATTGAGTAGGTTGCGATGGAGTATTGTAGGATTATCTGAAGTCCGAAGAGAGGGGGAGGACACGATGATCCTGAAATCCGGTAACCTGCTCTATTTCCGAGAGGGTGACCGGCAGTCCCAGGGTGGTGTTGGGTTTATCGTCCACAAGTCCCTTGTGAATAACGTGGTGAAGATCGAGAGTGTGTCGACCAGGGTGGCGTGCCTTATACTCAGAATATCCTCAAGATATTCGCTGAAGGTTATACAGGTCTACGCCCCGACCTCGGCACACCCCGACGACGAAGTGGAGACCATGTATGAGGATATCTCTAAAGCCATGCATGGTTTCAAAACTCACTTCACCGTTGTCATGGGGGACTTCAACGCGAAACTGGGCAAACGAGACGGGGATGAGCTGCAGGTGGGGCAATTTGGGGTTGGACGTCGGAACCACCGGGGACACCAACTGGCTAGTTTTATGGAGAAGGAGGGCCTCTATATGATGAACTCCTTCTTCAGAAAGCGTGAGCACAGGAAGTGGACCTGGCAGAGCCCCGATGGTGCAACAAAAAATGAGATTGACTTTATCATGTCAACCGGAAAGCAAATGTTCAATGATGTCTCTGTGATCAATTCAGTGAAAACCGGGAGCGATCACCGCATGGTAAGAGGCACATTGAACATTAATATTAAGCTTGAAAGGTCTCGACTGATGAAGTCTACGCTCCGACCAGCACAGATCCAGATCCAAAACCCCGAGAGCTTTCAGCTGGAACTTCAGAATCGTTTCGAGTGCCTAGGAAGCTCAGTGGACGAATGCAACGATGGATTCGTGGAAACTGTCCATACGACGGGGTCTAAGTTCTACAAGACACGTCGTGCACAGAAGAACAAAAAACTCTCCGATCATACTCTCAAGCTCATGAAGGAACGGCGTGAGATGATCCTGCAGTCTTCAGACGAGGCGTGGAAATACCGGCAGCTCAATAGACGGATCTCCAAATCCTTAAAAAGCGACCTCCGCCGCTTTAATACCGAGCGTATTAAAGACGCAATTGAGCGAAATAAAGGCTCAAAGGTATTTGCAAGAGATCTGGCTATTGGGCAAAGCCAGCTCACGAAACTGAAGACCGACGATGGCAGGATCGTATCCGCCAAACCGGAGCTACTGAGGGAGATCGAGAGATTCTATGGGCAGTTGTACACGTCAACCAGGAAACCCGTTGTAAATCTAGCGAATGACCCAAGAGCTAGACTGACCCGACACTATACCGAAGACATCCCGGACATCAGCCTGTACGAGATTAGGATGGCTCTGAAACAGCTTAAAAACAACAAGGCACCGGGTGATGATGGAATTACGGCCGAACTTCTGAAGGCGGGTGGAAAACCGGTACTTAAGGCCCTTCAGAAGCTGTTTGATTCCGTCATACTCGAGGGCAAAACGCCTCAGGCATGGTGCAGGGGTGTGGTGGTACTCTTCTTCAAAAAGGGCGACAATGCCCGGTTGAAGAACTACAGGCCCATCTCACTTCTAAGCCATGTCTACAAGTTGTTTTCAAGAGTCATCACGAATCGTCTCGCGCGCAGGTTTGACGATTTTCAGCCTCCCGAACAAGCCGGATTCCGTAAAGGCTTTAGCACCATAGACCACATACATACGCTGCGACAGGTTATACAGAAGACCGAAGAGTACAACCTGCCTCTCTGTTTAGCGTTTGTGGACTACGAGAAAGCCTTCGATTCGATCGAGACTTGGGCTGTACTGCAGTCTCTCCAACGGTGCCAAATTGATTATCGGTACATCGAGGTGTTGAAGTGTTTGTACAAAAACGCCACCATGTCAGTCCGACTTCAGGACCAGACCTCGGAACCTATCCTTCTGCAGCGAGGTGTGAGACAGGGAGACGTCATATCTCCGAAACTGTTCACCGCTGCACTGGAAGATGTCTTCAAGGTTCTGGACTGGAGAGGGCTAGGCATCAACATCAATGGCGAGTACATCTCTCACCTTCGATTTGCCGACGATATAGTGGTCATGGCTGAGACCATGGAGGACCTCAGTACAATGCTCGATGACCTCAGTAGAGCTTCCGAAAGAGTGGGTCTTAGAATGAACATGGACAAAACCAAGGTCATGTTGAATGCCCATGTAACACCCACTCCTATCAAGATCGGAGACTCTACTATCGAAGTTGTAGACGATTATGTCTACCTGGGACAAACGGTCCAGTTGGGTAGGTCTAACTTCGAGAAAGAGGTCAATCGTCGAATCCGACTCGGCTGGGCTGCGTTCGGGAAGCTGCGTGATATCTTCTCGTCCAACTTACCGCAGTGTCTCAAGACGAAAGTCTATGACCAGTGTGTGTTGCCAGTGATGACATACGGGACCGAAACGTGGTCGCTCACAATGGGCCTCATCAGAAGGCTTAAAGTCACCCAAAGGGCAATGGAGAGGGCTATGCTCGGAGTTTCCTTGCGTGATCGAATTAGAAATGAGGACATCCGCAAGAGAACCAAGGTCACTGACGTAGCCCGAAGAATCGCCAAACTTAAGTGGCAATGGGCAGGGCACATTGCTCGCAGAACGGATGGCCGATGGGGCCGAAAAGTTCTGGAATGGCGACCGCGAACCGGAAGACGATGTGTTGGAAGGCCTCCCACTATGTGGACCGATGACCTGGTCAAGGTTGCGGGGATCCGCTGGATGCGAGGCGCACGGGACCGGTCAATGTGGCGTCACTTGGGGGAGGCCTATGTCCAGCAGTGGACGTCTTTCGGCTGAAATGATGATGATGATGATGATATGTACCCATACACAACAATTATTATTGCAATAAATAAGAATTAGAATATAATAAAATAAAATTATGTGAAACTAAAACCAAAAACTGTACATTATGCTATCCTATTAAAGCAAACTCCAAACAACAGCTCCAAACTAAGGCGCTGTCGACGTAGACCCGCTACGCGGGGCTCCTATTTCTGCCTGCAGGGTTTACAGTAACCTAACAGGAAGGGGATGTCGGGGTCTTAGTTCGCTCGCGCCGCTCGCTCACTATACCCCGCCATCCCCTTCGATCCTAACTTGCCCGAGTCGGGGTGCCCAATATCCCGAGTTCACTTCGCTCGCTCTTGCATCCTAATTTCTCCTTAATGTGTTTCCCTACACTGCCAAATCCTTTGCTCTGCACTCGTACGTAGTTTGCTTTGAAAATGACGAGCATAATTTACACTAATACAGAGAATGTCTGTGTTGAAATACATTTGGCTCTTTAGTGTATCGAGCACTAAGCGGTCCAGCACAGACTATGGATGTCTGTGGTAACATACAGTTTGGCATTACGCTGCCGGACGCACTACACCGCCATGGCAGCCCCAGTATGCATCTGAATGCGTTGTTATATTGAACTCGCAGCGTGTTGAAAGCACGCTGCGTGTACTTGCACCATAGGGCACAACGTGCACGTTATAACGTGCGTCTTACTACATTCGTTCTCACATAATGTACCATCTCAACATGAATGATGTAACTAAGGTTTTTGTAAAAAGATTCTGATTTAAAAGAGTGTCCATGGACTTTCTTGCCCATTCTTATCCGTAGAGATCTACGCTTTGGAATGGGCAACAACGGTACTTTCACAGTTATTATGTATTGTGACTGCGACTGTAGCTTCATTTTTAGTGATGTTCGACTATTCAAAAGTGCCTGTAACTGGCTTACTTGAAATAAATTATTTTGAATTTATACATTTATATTTTTGATAGTGTTATTTTTGTGCAGGCTAAACAAAATAAACAAACACAACACATAAAGTTTGATAGAAGTTCGTATTTTTTGCAGATCAGAAATCCCACCAAACAACTTGCATTGAGATAAGTAATATAACCTGTTTAAATATATTTTTTAATCCACTTCAAGGTCCGGACATACATTTTATAAAAACACGTTTCTTAAGATCACCTGCATTAATTTCGCTCACAGCAGCCGGGTAGTAAGCACGTATCAACATGAAGCTCTTCACCATGTTCGTGGTTGTCGCGTTACTGGCCGCGTTGTGTTCGGCGCAACCTGTTGACAACTCAGCACCTGAACAACCACAGACAATTTCGAGTTGCTTTCGGATCAAGACAGCGTTAGTCCATAATGTGCGTGTTGGAAGCTGTCCGGATGGTCAAGTCTGGTTGTCACAACGATGTGTTACTTGCAAAATGTAAGTAGGATTATTTTATTTCTTCATTATCAGCTTAAAATGTTCCCACTTCTGGGACACAGGCCTCCTCTCTAGAGAGGGAGTGGACCGTAATCCACCACGCGGGCCCAGTGCGGTCTGATAGATGTCACATGTCTTCGATTTTTTGTTCCAGGACATGCCTCTTTCCTCACAATGTTTTCCTTCACAGTTTTTGTAATGTACTGCGCCTGCCTGGGTTTAACATACTGTGTGACAATAAATAAAATTTGTAAATTGAATTTAAATGTGATTGTAAAACTGCCTCAGACAATACAAAACATTTCTGCTAAAATAATAATTCAAGTTGTTTCGAAAGTTCTAAAATGTTCTTTTTATCTTTAATTTGTATTTATTTATATTTATCGTAAGAAATTATTCAATGTTAAAGAAACGAAGTGTAGTTGGTTTAGAGTTTAAGAAGAATAAGGTACCTATTTTATCGATTCGCTCACATTTTCCTCAAGTACAATTTTTTTCAATGTCAATTCATTGTTTAATATAAATTTGGACCATCTCCAGGTTTTTGAATGCCTAGATTACTTTGACCAGCTACTAAAACCCAGTAATGAAGAAAAAAGTTTCTAATCGTGATTGTATCAAGCTTTTAGAATCTTACTTTTCTTTTATACAGATACGAGGAAATTACAGAAGAAAAATGCCCAGAACAATAATTATTGCACAAACGACTGATGGCTTTGAAGTTGGGATACCGGAAGAAGGTTTCGTAGGAAACTTAGAATCATTATCATCATCATTTCAGCCTGGAAGTTTTTTTTTTAAACTTTGCCCCACACTAGGAATTTCTCCTGTATCCTGGGTGCATTTTACAAACATTTAACTACCTGTAGGCCATACAAATATTTGTTCCGTGCGGGGATCAAACCCGCGACACGTAGCGTAACAGTCAAATGCTCAACCACTTCGCCAACCTTGCTGTCGAAGCAGCGTCGAGCATTACCTTGACATTGGCTATAGACCTCCCCTTTCTTCAGCCATTCTTTTCTGTTCAGTGCGTCACTTATCCATCTGTTTTCCGCGATTTTGACGATATCGTCAACCCAACGCGCTTTTAGACGGCCATTAGACCTGGACAGCACCATTCGGTCAAAACCTTGCTCCAACCTTGTCTAGCTAGAAAAAAAAACTAAGCATAATGACCCCACTGGTGGTGGGACGCAGATCTTTGTGAGACGACTTCATTTCAGCTGAAAGACGTCCACTGCTGAACACAGGCCTCCCCCAAGTGTCACCACATTGACATAACTTGGGGGGTTTTGCCATAATCGCCACGCTTGGCAGGCGGGTTGGCGATCGCAGTATGGTTGTTACAAAAGCACAGAGAACGCTGCTGCCCATTCTCTAGCAAGTCCCTTAGTCGCCTCTTACGACACCCACGGGAAGATATGGGATGGTGCTATTCTTTACGTCCGACACCATACAGAACGCCGACACCATACAGAACACATGGGTACATATGCCTAAAATAAATATTAATACTTAAATAAATAAATCTTCACGTCCAACTTACCGCAGTGTCTCAAGATGAAAGTCTATGACCAGTGTGTGTTGCCTGTGATTACATACGTGACCGAAACGTGGTCGCTCACAATGGGCCTCATCATAAGGCTAAAAGTCACCCAAAGGGCAATGGAGAGGGCTATGCTTGGAGTTTCCTTGCGTGATCAAATCAGAAATGAGCACATCCGCAAGAGAACTAAGGTTACCGACGTAGCTCGAAGAATTGCCAAACTTAAGTGGCAGTGGGCAGGGCACATTGCTACGGATGCAACGGATGGCCGATGGGTCCGATTAGTTTATCCAGACTTTAAGCCTGCTCATGAGGCCCATTGTGAGCGACCACGTTTCACAGCGGTAAGTTGGACGAGAAGCTACCACGCAGTTTCCCGACGCTGCCCAGCCGAGTGAGATTCGACGTTTGACCTCTTTGTCGAGTGAGACCTACCCAACTGGACCATTTGTCCCAGGTAGACATAATCGGTTACAATCTATAGTGTACAGTCCCCGATCTTGATAGGAGTGGGTGTTGCATGGTCATTCAACATGACTTTGCTTTTGTCCATGTTCATTTTAAGACCCACTCTTTCGGAAGCTCTACTGAGGTCATCGAGCATTCTACTGATCTTCTTAAAGTCCTAGGTTCGATTCCAGATCAGGTAAAGTGTTGTTGGTGGAAAGCAGTTGGAAAGTATTTTTCCATCAAGAAATCTTAGTAGCAGCCAATTTTTTTTTTGGTGTCTTTTTCTTCCTTTTGTAGTTAGCGACGACTTGTTGTCCGGCCTACGCTGTCCTCCCATACTTAAGTACTAACGCTGTAAAATTCAAATATTGTATAACCAAATGATTTTAAAAAAGTAACCATGGAGTTTCTTGCCAATTCTTCTACGTAGGAAACGACCAACCCGAACCGTGCACCTTTCGTCGACGTTTTATAAGTGCCTACGTAGGCCCATGTAAATTAAAAATATTTTGATTGATACCTAAAATCATACACTAAACTCAAGTATACTCAAGTTAAAATAGCTTCTCGTTCATGCATTCTTTAGATGTAAGATTATCATCTGCCTAGCCTTTTCCCAACTAAGTTGAGGACGGCTTCCAGTTTAACCGGAATACTGGATGCAGCTGAATAACAGAATTTTAACTGAGCGGCTGCCTATCTGACATCCACAACCCGGTTAGTACTGGGTAATTTGATACCCCTTGGTAAGATTAGTTCTCATATTGTCAAGCCACTGTTTGTAACAGAAACTCGAATAAATTGAGTAATGAAGTCTAAATATAGTTTGGTTATACGTCAGCAGGAATAAGATAAATAAAAACATTTTTTTTCCGGAAGAATTCAAACAAATCATTGTCAATCGTTAATTTACTCATATTGCATGCATCATAATATTGCATGTAACTGGTCAACTCAAATAATAAATAACTAAGTAGATATATATATATGTGTGGAAGCTTATGTGCTTCTATGATTCCCTTTATTCATTTATATATACAAATTTGATACACAATACAAACCGTGTTCAGGAGTACCGCTTTCTGAATCAAGTCCTTGATCCAGCTGCCTAACGAGAGCCTCATCAGAAGTTGGTCGAGGCTCTTGGCAATTAGTCCATTGGCTGATACGACTAACGGCACCATGATCGCTGAGTCAATATCCCACATGTCGACAACGTCATGAGCCAAGTCAAGATACTTGATGTAAGATTAGTTCTCATATTTTACTAAATATAGTCATTACTTATGCATGATACGTATGATTGTTATTAGTCTGTAAGCTTTCTTTAAAAGTAAATAAATACATAATAATAAATATAAATTGTACAAACGAATTGTTTTCTTATGAGTAATCAACTCATTCCGTTTCCGTTTTCCGTTCTCATTTACCTTATTCACGTTATTTTCGAGGTTCATTCCCGAAGTCTATATTTTATCCTTTTAATTATTATTTCAGCTTGTAACCACAAGAATAAATAAATAATTGACACTGAATTTTAATAAATAATTATGAGAGTTACTGAACTCTATAGGGATTCCCTTTTAGAGTTCAGTAACTCCCCCACCCGCCTTATAAAAAAATGCCTGAAATGAACAACAATGAAATATACGCCAAATTTGACCACATATTGTAGGCAACCCATTACTATTTTAATAATTATCAAAAAACTAGGTAGAAGTCAGTTACAAACATTTTTTTCTGAAATATAGGTTGAGTCCAGGTTAAGGATAACAATTACCACAGTGCAGGTTTTTATCCATTTTTAAATGTACACGGGACACAAGTCCAAAACACACAACAACGTCGTATTGAAAAGTTAAAGTAAGTCGCAAGCGCAAAACCAAAAATCAGTAAACAATCAATCGAAAATGCAGTACTTAATGTCAAACTGTCAGTAAGGCAAAGGACATGTGATTCATACAGCCTACGATAAGTTTCCTCTTTTAAAATAATTTGATTTTATTTAATATTGATATACAAATATTATTTGAATGTTTATGATACAAATAGGTCGAATTATATTAAATTTATGATAACTGTGCAGTAATTCAATAAAATAGTTCGTTAGGGATTATTTGACGATTCCTGCTTGGCTGTGGATGTCACTTACTCGTGTCAAATAAACACTGACGTTCAGTAAAAATAAGAATGACTTAAACGGATATCAAGTTAAATATTTTAATGATTCCTGTATTTTATACCCTACTTAAACAAACTTGCGAATTATTTTATTATGCATATTTTATTTTAAATACAATTAAGGACTATTCGTAGTTTTTGTCCATTTCAGGCATTTTATGGGCAAAAATCAAAATCAAACAAACAGCGTAGGCCCGACAATAAGTCGTTGCTTACTACAAAAGGTAGTAAAGACAAAAAAAAAACCTAATTTACAAGGCCTACAATGTCCACACATTCACAAAAAATGGGTAAATGAAAAAGAATCTATACAAAAGTAAAAATAAAACATTATAAGAACACTAAATTAAACAATTGACACAGATGTTGTCATCAGTGCTGTAACTATTCTGAACAATTAATGAACGATGCAATTATTTGAAAAGTACTGTAAAGCATCTGAATAATAAAAAGAATGGAAAAGATAAAATTAGGAATAATTAGAGACGACCACACATTTGTGTCGTTTATGAGCTACCAGGGAAGCCGCATGAGCAGAAGGAACCAGAGCCAAACTTCTTTATCTTCAACGTAGTCGTTAATTTTGTATTCTGATTTTTTAATTAGGACACATTTGATGCAATTTTTAAACTTTCCATCAGTCAGTTCCGTAACTGACTTTGGCAACTTATTATAAAAGCGTATACTGTTTATAAGAAAAGACTTGCTAGTTTTTGTTAATCTAAATTTGGGTATTACAATGTCGTGTTTACTGCGTGTGTTTATATTATGGAAGTCGCTTTTCCCTTTGTTTTTTTTAGTTAGAATCTTTAATATTATTGTTTCATTTACTTATTTAAGTCCATTCAGTAGATCTTCATTTAACTTAATAAAAGTTAAATACTAGTACGCAATTCAGCCAAGCGAATCCGATTTATAGTCCAGCAAAATAAGAAAATTATTATCATCTGGCTAGCTTTTTCTAAAGTATGTCGAGGTATGGGTTTTACTTCACGCTGGCAATGCTTTTAATGGGGTGATAGTCTCTGCAAACTTGTCTGCGATCGATGCTAATTTCTCCACGTTTTCTTCATCTGTGACTGCCAAAACTCCACGTACTGATAGTGGTAAATGGTTTTTTTAATACAGTTGCTCAAAAAGTGGCGTATTGCAGGGACGTATAGCGTTCGGGATGTGGGCTATTACATACTCGAGCTTTTTCTTTACCTTTTCCGAACTCGTGCGTTCTCTTTCCCAACTGTCAAAATAATGTCTATTAAAAAGAAAAACCAACCACGAAGTTTTTACTAAAATAATTCATAAGAGTTTTTATGATTCATGCAAATATTTCTAAAAAGAAGCTACTGATTTGTTTCAATATCAGATATGATTTGAATCAATAAGTTAGGTTAGGTTTCATTTCATATCATCTCATTAAATTTCATTTTCATTTCATATCAATAAAAAAAATCAACTAAAGAGTTGGCTGTATGGGCATAGTTCCCTTTGCCTACCCAGAATGGGTGAAGAAAACAAAAAAAACTTGCAATGACAGGCTTTCCGCACTTGTAATGAAATATACTATTCTACATCACCTTGAGTGTTTCATCGGTTACTTTTCCTCTGGCCAGGTCCCGCATTTTTCGTAGGAGGTGCGATGGCTGTAAATCGCCTAGCTCCATTTCACCAATCAGCTCTTTAATTTGCCTTTCTGCTGACTCTTTGTATACGGAAATTAACTTTTGCTTCAAGGCCTTCTTCAAGTCTAACCTGATGCAGCTGAATTTTACATAGAGCGACTCCCTATCTGACCTCCACAACCCATTTAGTACTGCGATATCCCTTGGTGAGACTGGTTGTCAAAGTTTCAGGCCACTGACTAACGTAATGTAGTTAACGAATGTCGAAGATTTACAAATCACAGCCGAGATCAACGGTGTTAGTGTGCTTTCCGAGGCAGGATGAAAACTCGGTATGTGATGGGTGGTCACCCATCCACGGACCAACCTAGGCAAGCGCGGCCTGTTATTATTTTGCCACGAGCTAATACGAAAATGAAAGATGAAACTAATCCGTGTTGTAAAAAGGAGCATTTTCATGGAAAAATAAAGCCTTGCCTCTATGCAGAACAGCGAATCTACCTGAAGTTGTCAGATAATATTTCGCCATCATCCTCACCATAAATGTCTCGATTAATAGCCGTTACACTGTTATTCCTGTTCTGTTAGCAATTCTATTTTTTAATAAATGTTCAATTCCCCTTACGGTATTGTGTAATAGGTTTAAAAAAAGTTTCGGCTCTCGCGATTTTTTCTAATTTCCTTTCGTACATAAATTGATTTCGTTTATGAATAACTTGAAATTCGCACAAATTTTTACTGTGGCGGAATACTCTGTCCTTTGTGCATCCTTAAACGCAAATTTGGTCGGTTTCATGTTCACTGTCGTCAACGTACTAAATGAATATTTCAAGTTTTTCTTTTTAAATATCTTATTTACTTGTATCATTTATAAATTACAAGATTTTAAGACTAAGATTTCTTTTATAATTAGTAACTGATACTTTTTCACAGATAACTGGATATTGTGGTTTTCAGGAAAACTACAACTGTAGTGTGAAATGACTAAAAAATAATTTCGGTTCACATTTCCTGAAAATGGCGGTCAACGTACACAAACATGTTACTGAAAATATTATAAGTCCCGGGTATACCGGTTCTACGCGGTTCTTTCAAGGTATTTCAGTACCGGTTGTATAGCGATTTTCGGGCAGTTCTTTCTTTATCCAGCAAAGCATCGGCTTAAACTAGAAAGATTAAAAGAGATATTAGGTAAAAAAATAAAAAATCAACATGAAATAAATTTTATTTCAAGTTTCACAGTTAGGACCGAATGAGCAACTCCATGAGGTTATTGTGGTAGTCTTGCAGCTGAGGGCCGCGCGGGCTTTCGCTTCGGAACTCGCCCACTTTACCCACCAGCCAGTAAGTCTCCATACAACCCTTGCCCTGGAAACCAGACATAAAAAACACATTAAGATAATGATTCGTCAAAGGACAGTGAACTATAAAGTGCAATTAAGCAGACTGGCTTTTTTTTTCTTTCGAATTGGATATCATCTAATGTCCCCTCCCGCTCTGGGCGGCGCGGAAAGGATGGTCAGAGTTGACTGACTAAAACCCATCCATGTTCCTTCTTAGCCCTTTGTGTTCCCGGGCCACGGTATCTCTTTCGAACAACCCGCAGTCCTGGCAGGCATCGGCTCTCTCGGACCCCTTCCGATTTGCTGACATCTCCTTGAGGCGCGCGTGGAACATGAACGCGCCGTCGGCACTGTCTGTCGTCATAAGACGGACGGACGGTGAGCTAGCCCATTACTCACCGTCCACAGGCCCGCGCCTACGGTGGCCGGGGGCCACTGGTTGCCCCTTAACAGACTGGCCTCATGTGCGTTTACAATGAAGTCAGTTCACAGAGTTAGTCAGAAAATGTTTATGACTCAAGATTAAGACTAAGGCAGCGATATGCTATGCTTCTATGCTAGGCTTCTATGTAATTCTATGAAAACAGCAACAGGTGTCAATTTTGTCTGTCATACCGATTGAGTGGCTTTGTTCTATTTGAAAAGGATGAGAACAGGACAGTTTTAATACTATTCTTACCGCAACGTTGACGGGACCTCTCGTCTCGAATTCATAGTTTCCAATCTCGTCGAGTGCTATTTTCGTTGTATAAGAAATGTGTATTTTCATAGCTGTGGGCAGAAAAATAGGTTGTCAGTTCTTACATACGGGAGGTTGTTTTCATGAACATCATCTGCCTAGGAGTTTCCCAGTTAGCCGTTTCCAAGCTTTTTTTTATGAACCTTGGATAAAAATCCTTCATATTTAAGTCTTGAATCGAACGTATGTACTACATAGTTTACACAATTATATCTACCACAACCTTTAATTGCACTACACTGTGTTTGTGTCTTAAGTTAGTCAAAATGTGACATACAAGTTCGTTCCCCAAGAAACATCATAAAATAGTAGATTTCAAATATGTTAAGCCTACCTTCGCCGGTGCTCTCCATGCGGCTGGCGGTATTGATGGTGTCTCCGAAGAGGCAGTAGCGCGGCATGGTGGTGCCCACCACGCCGGCCACGCAGGGGCCCGTGTTGACGCCCGCGCGGATCATGAGCGGCGCGCCGGGCCGGTGCGGCACGCACGCGCCCTCCAGGCTGCGCAATAGAGACAGCGACATGTCCGCTATCTCGGACGCGTGCCGTGTGCCTGGGGACAGCTAACTATGAGCACAAACGCTGACTGAACGTGATTGTACGTCATATATATGTGAACAAAATACAAAAGTGATTTTCTCCTACTGTATTGATTAAAGTTTTGATGAACATAGTATTTTAGAAGCCATGCTATTAAAAACTTCACATCTCAAATTAGAAACCGTTACTTGACAAGAAAATCAGTTTTGATTTTTGCTATTTCATTGCTTGTGACTGCTGCAATATGCAGAGTAGTTTATCTTTAATCGAAACTAAGAAATAGGAAAAACTTTAAGGTTTTATGTGGAGGGCGATTAGAAGGTGATCAAAGAAACAGTTAATGTTCTGTAAAGCGGGTGAAGACGAAAATTACAGCTGCGCTAATTTCAAATAGAACTAAAGAAAAAATAGAAAATCACCATAACAGCCCGTATTCATGGTATTATGTCCCATATGAAATATAAAATCCTGCAGTGTAACTTTTGCAAAGAAATCACGGATCTGACCCGACTGATTACTCATAACTCACTGGGCATTGGGCAGTCCGTCGCTACCTCGCCGATTGGCTAATATTTCTCTAATGGATCTGTTAAACTATCGAAATGAGCATATAAGGGGTAGTTGGAGTTTGACAAAGTGGTACCTGTTATGAGAAGGGATGGAACACGTCATGTGACTAAAAGAGTGATGAATATAATTGTGGGTTCTTCCTCTTATATTGGATGAGGAATGATAGCGTGAAAAAGAGTAAATAATGGCGTGAAGAATGAAAAAAATGTGTTGCACTGACCCCAAAAACATGGGACAAATGTGGGAAGATTGTTTTACTATGTGATTTGTTGAACTATTCTGAGAAGAAACAACAGTCTTCATGACTTACCGTTTCGCTGTGGTAGCCCCGACACAACCATGTACGCGTCGCCGATAGTCTCAACTTTGTAGACGTCATAATGAGTAATCTTCTCATCGAACAACCTGCACAAACATTATTAACACTATTAATTACGCGAATGGAAATTACTCATAAATGTACATTTACATAATTTTGCCGTATACAGTTTGGGTGAGCAGTTCAAGCGATTTATATTTTATCGTGTTCTAGATATGTAGGTATTTTATGTATAAGGACCGTAATTTACTCGTGATTATTAATTATATATTTTCCTGGTGTGGAACTTATAGGCAGTACGTACTATAAAATTGACGCATACTTGCATAGAAGCTTTTTAACTCTTATTGCACGTTATGGATCCCGTGATATCAAAAAAGTACATCATATAGTACATTGGAAACTTTGCAGCATACACGTTTTTAAACTGACATGGTGACTGATTTCAATAGTGTTAGAGACTATCAATAACACTTGTAACGGGATATTAACCATGTTTATTATTTGTTTTGAGTTCGCGATATTTCGGCGCTGTTGCAAACGCCATGATCATGATTTTTTCACCAGTCATTTATAATTCAGGGCTCCAATAAGATAGGATAAAGACAAGGAAACAGGCGAACAATTCACATTGCCCGTCATAGAAACGAAGGACGAATTTCACAGACAGTAGAAAGATTTCCTAGAAAGAAACCCACTTCTATTATTTATTTATTTTATTAGCCGGAACTGCCCCTTTCCATGTCCCCCATTTCTTCTAAAGGCGTTTATTTAATTACCTTTTTTGTTTTTCAACACTATGCTATATGATCAAAACAACGTTCATGTGGAGAAAGAGGTGTCTATTCATCGTAGAGAAAAGTTAGAAGTGGACAAACAAAGTGTGCAGAGCATGCTCAGCTTGGTCATAACTAATAATTGATTTGTGCCGAATATTAGGAATAGCACGTAAGGGTCATATCATCATGGTGGGCTGGGTGTCGGCGCAGGTGAAGCTGCTGGAACCCCGGCCTCTGAGGTGTTACCGGTGCCTAGTGGGGCAACACGTGAGTTGTCGGTGCACCTCGGAGGTCGACCGCAGCGGCGTCTGCTTCCGATGCGGTCAGCCCGGTCACATGGCCGCGGCTTGCTCCGCCGCGCCGCACTGCTCTGCATGTGCGGCGGCGGGCAAACCGGCCGATCACCGGGCAGGGGGCAGGGCCTGCGCACGACCCACCAGGACCAGGGGCAAGGGGAGGCCTCCAGCCACCGCCTCCACCGTCGCCACCACCGCAGCCACTGGCACTGTCGCTTCCGCCGCTGCCGCCAGTGCTATCGCCGCAACACCTGTGGCGGGGCCCTCACAGGGGGCCCGGGAGGGGGCTGAAATGGAGTGCCAATAATGGCCCCATTACGCCTTCTCCAGGCGAACATCAACCACTGCCGCTGTGCTCAGGATCTGTTGCTCCAGAGCATGGCGGAGTGGTTGATTAACGTCGCCGTGGTCGCTGAGCCGTACTTTGTCCCGCCCAGGGAAGACTGGGTGGAGGACCTGAGCGGCTCAGTGGCCATAATTTCGTCGGCCGCCGCCGGTACCCCGACCCTTGAGAGTGTCAGGAAGGGTCGGGGTTGCGTAGCAGCACGGTTCGGGGAGATCGTCGTAGCGGGAGTCTACTTCTCCCCGAGCCGAACGCTCGCCGAGTTCCACAACTCCCTCATGGAGTTGAGTGTCGTCATCCGAAACTATTCCCTCCCCGTGCTTGTGCTCGGGGACTTCAATGCCAAAAACTTGGCTTGGGGTTCTCGTTGCACGGATGTGCGGGGTAGGATGGTGGAGGACTGGGCTCTGGAGGTGGGCCTGGTCGTCCTAAATCGGGGTTCTGTCCCCACTTGTGTGCGGATGCGGGGCGAGTCGGTGGTGGACATCTCGTTCGCTAGCCCCGCTCTGTCACCGCGTGTCATTGACTGGCGCGTCATGGAGGGGGTGGAGACCTATTCCGACCACCGGTACATCCGGTTCGATGTCTCTGCCCCGGACTCAAGCGCGCCGGTCCTACAGGCCCCGAGTGGTCCGCGATGGGCGCTGAAGCAGCTGGACCGGGAGCTCCTCCTGGAAGCCTCGATAGTGCAGGCCTGGGTGTCATCACCGAACAGGCCTGCCGACATCAACAACGAGGCAGGGTGGTTCCAGGAGGCCATGTCCGACATTTGCGACGTGGCAATGCCCCGAGTTCGGCCAGGAAGCGCCCGGCGTCAGGTGTACTGGTGGTCGCGAGAGCTGACGTCTCTGCGCGAGGCGTGCGTCGCCGCGCGGCACCCGTACGCCAGGCATCGCAGGCTCCGCATCCGCCCTCCGGATGCGGCAGCCATTGAGGCGGAGCTGTACGAGGGATACAGAGCAGCGAAGACCGCCCTCCAGGAGGCTGTCCAGCGGGCCAGAGACCTGGGCCGCGAGGAGATGCTGGAGACTCTCGACAGAGATCCGTGGGGGCGCCCTTACAAGATGGTGCGGGACAAACTCCGCACCTGGGCCCCCCCGCTGACGCAGAGTCTCCGCCCTCAGCTCGTGGAGGACGTGGTGAGCGCTCTGTTCCCTCTGCGAGGGGAACATCCTCCCCCGCCTATGGCTCCGCCGCTTGCGGTGCCGGAAGCGGACCACATCGAGGACGATGACGACATTCCGGAAGTGACCGGGGTAGACCTGAGAGCGGCGGTAGGCAGGCTTAAAGCCAAAAATACCGCCCCGGGACCCGATGGCTTGCCTGGCAAAGCCTGGGTCCTGGCCTCGGAGGCTCTCGGGCCCCGACTGGAAGGGCTCTTAAGCGCATGCTTGGAGAGAGGCCAGTTCCCGCTTCGTTGGAAGACGGGGAAGCTGGTCCTCATTCGGAAGCCGGGGCGCCCTGCGGACTCTCCGTCCGCATACCGGCCCATTGTGTTGCTCGACGAGGTGGGCAAGCTCTTTGAAAGAGTCATTGCAAACCGCCTCGCCGGGCACCTTGTGGGGATGGGGCCGGATCTGGCGGAACACCAGTTTGGTTTCCGCAGAGGGCGCTCGACGGTGGATGCCATCATGCGCGTGAGGGCTCTCACGACGGGGGATGCGGTGTCCAGGGGTGGGGTTGTCTTGGCGGTGTCTCTTGACATCGCCAACGCCTTCAACACCATGCCCTGGAGCTGCATTAGGGAGGCACTCCGGTATCACCGGGTGCCGACCTACCTTCGTCGTGTGGTCGGGGACTACTTGACGGATAGGGCCGTCATCTACCCCGGTCGCACTGGAGAATGGAACCGGCGAGAGGTGTCGTGCGGTGTTCCGCAGGGATCGGTTCTGGGGCCGCCCTTGTGGAACATCGGCTACGACTGGGTGCTGCGCGCCGACCTCCCTAGCGGTGTCAGCGTAGTTTGCTACGCTGACGACACGCTGGTGCTGGCACAGGGGAGGTCGCACGAGGCGGCGGCCGAACTTATGACACGCGGGGTTGCGATAGTCGTGGAGAGAATCCGGCAACTGGGTCTCGAGGTGGCATTGCACAAGTCCGAGGCCATGTGCTTTCATGGGCCTCGGAATGCGCCACCGTCGGGATCCATACTGACGGTAGGAGGGGTTCCCATCGGCGTCGAGTCGACGCTGAAGTACCTAGGGCTTGTCCTCGACAGCCGGTGGAACTTCGTGGAGCATTTCCGACGTTTGGCCCCCAAACTGGAACGGGCAGGGGCTGCGTTCAAGCGGCTCTTGCCCAACCTGGGGGGTCCAAACGCCTCCTGCTGGAGGCTCTACGCGGGGGTCGTGCGGTCCATGGCCCTTTACGGGGCCCCGGTGTGGGCGCGTTCTTTGAGGCGGCGAGCCGCCCACTACCTGAACGCGCCCCAGAAGGTGGTAGCCGTAAGGCTGATCCGGGGGTACCGCACGATCTCCGGCGAGGCGGCGAGCCTCTTGGCCGGATTGCCGCCATGGGATCTGGAGGCGATAGTCCTCGCGTGCCTGCACGAATGGCGCGCGGAGGCACTACGCCGGGGGGAAACTCCGCTGCCGCGGCAAATTGTCGCTCAGCGGACAGACCTCCGGCGCGATCTCATGTCGACATGGAGAGAGCGACTGTCGCAACCCCGTGCAGGGCACGCCACAATAGTGGCGATAAGTCCCCTCTTTGAGGAGTGGCTAGAGAGGCGCCACGGCGCCCTCACCTTCCGCCTGACGCAGGTCCTCACCGGACACGGTTGTTTCGGGAGGTTCCTGCACCGAATCGGGCGGGAGGAAACGCCCGGGTGTCACCACTGCGAGGATCGGCCGGAGGACACGGTGGAGCACACTGTGGAGCTATGCCCCGCTTGGGCTGAGCACCGCCGTGTCCTCGTAGCGGCGATTGGCGGCGGCGACCTCTCGCGTCCGGCCCTGGTTCAATCCATGGTCCGGAGCGAGAGGGAATGGGAAGCCGTCGCCTCCTTCTGCGAAGCAGTCATGCTAGCGAAGGAGGTGGCGGCACGTGAGAGGGAGAGAACCTCACGTCCCAGCCGCCGCGGGAGACGCCCCGGGCGTCGGGGGGCAACCAGTGGCCCCCGGCCACCGTAGGCGCGGGCCTGTGGACGGTGAGTAATGGGCTAGCTCACCGCCCGTCCGTCTTATGACGACAGACCGTGCCGACGGCGCGTTCGTGTTCCACGCGCGCCTTAAGGAGATGTCAGCAAATCGGAAGGGGTCCGAGAGGGCCGATGCCTGCCAGGGCTGCGGGTTGTTCGAAAGAGATACCGTGCCCCTGGAACGCAAAGGGCTAAGAAGGAACATGGATGGGTTTTAGTCAGTCAAGTCTGACACTCCCTTCCGCTCCGCCCAGAGCGGAAGAAGTCATTTGATGATTTCCCATCCGAAAAAAAAAAAAAAAAAAAAAAAAAAAAAAACAAAAAAAAAGGGTCATATCATCATCTGCCTTGCCTTTTCTCAACTACGATGGAGTCGCCTTTCAGTCTTACCGGTTGCAGCTGAATGCCAGTAAGCTACATGGAGCAACGGCCTATTTGACCTCTTTTATTATTATGTCATGGCGTCTGTCGCGCCCTTTAAATCTAATTTGACGAGTTTTACGAGAATTTCCAAAATTCTTGTCCTTGATATTTTTATCTGGCAAACCAAACTTACATAAGAAATGTTTTAGACAGGTAACAGGTCTTTGGTTTCGCAAAAATCTGTTAGACATACCTGATTTCTAAATCAAGCAATGTAAGGTACAGTCAACCACGGGTCGGCGACCGATCAAGCTATGCAAAACCATTTTATGCGAACCTCTCATTATATTGGAAATCTATACGAAGCAAGGCCAAGATATATTGGAAATGTAAGGCTTGATGTATCGCCGTGTGTACAGCGTTTCAATAGAATAAGGGACCACATACGGAAACACTGCTTATGCTTTGGGAAGCTGGAAAAACGTTAAAAAAAACGTTAAGAAACGTTTTGAAAGTGATTGCCACTAGGCCAGGCGTATAGGTTTGATCAATGAACTATGCGAAGAAGCCTCGCGTAGTCTCCGTGGCTCTCAGTAACAGAAGTATTATCGACCCGGAAAAAAGAAGTTAAGTAGGATTAAGTCGCCTTTGATTTAACAATTAACAAGATGGAACGTGGTTTAGCCAACGGACCTGTACAGCATATTGAGCATGTTTATCACCTCCATAGGAGTACTACTGGCCGATATGTTGGTGAACCCGACGATATCGCTGAAGAATATTGTGACGGCGTCGAAAGCTTCGGCCGGCACCGCCTTTTGTGCTCGTAACCTCCTCAGAACGGGAAGAGGCAGCATTCTCGATAAGAGCAGATCACTCTTCTGTTTTTCTGCTACCAACTTCTGTGTGCTCTGCTCTATTGAGTTAGTAAACGTCTGAAACGAAAGAGAAAAAGATTTTATTCATTGAGTTAAGTTGATAAGAAAGTTTAGCTTATAACTAAGGGAAACTTTTCAATAATACGCCTCCGTATTCCATATATGAAATCATTGATCGTGTTGATAGATTCCAGATTCAAGATTCTTTATCTGCATGAAATATGGTACATTATGGTCTTATAAATAAAAAGGATTCACATATTTCGCTGAATTATTTCAGCATGCAAACTTAATATTAAATTAAAATACCTAACAAAACGTAGTCGTCATTTAGGTATCAAACTTCTAGACCTAATTACAAAACAAAACATTAAATTTTATCCTTGATGTTCATATTCTTTTAGAATTTAAAATACTTGTGAGTAGGATACAGGATAAAGTAATAAAAATTAGAAAAACAATATAACAAGGAACACAATATAACATCATTAAAAAAATATTAAAATTACAACGAAAAGTGGCATTGATTTTTATATATATAGATTTTTGACAAACATGCCATAGCAATTGTTTTGGAAGAGAGCGCTGAGATATGACTCAACTTAAAATACGTAGTTGTTCCTTTTGTCGCTACGAACAATTAAAAAAAAAATAAGGAAGGTAGGTGTTGCATTGATATAATGTTTGTTTTCAATTAATACCTTCACAGTTGACTTTGCTACAGCGATAACTTCTTATAAGGAAAATTGGCATGCTCACGTTACGTGAGTACATAATTGCCGCAAAAGAAAAACATAACACTAAAATCATAATTCATTTCAGCGAAACCTAGGTAATTTCCTACTTACACGAGGCAAGTTATTGTAGCTGTGACAGCAAGATAGTGCTAGTAAACTAGTAACACTGGCTTCGTGCATATAGAACTAGTTTCATATCTCGGCTAGCAAGCTAGTGAGAGAAAGGTAGTAAGCCCGTGTGCTAGTTTATTAGAATGGCCTTCTGCTTTTGATACCCCGCCCATTTTTGTTTCTTTTTTTTTCGGACGGTAAATCTTCAAATGACTCCTCCCGCTCTGAGCGGAGCGAAAGGGAGTGTCAGACTTGTACTGACTTAAACCCTTCCATGTTTCTTCTTAGCCCTTTGTGTTCCAGGGTCACGGTAACTCTTTCGAACAGTCCCGCAGTCCTGGCAGGCATCGGTCCTCTCGGACCCCTTCGAATTTGCTGACATCTCCTTGAGGCGCGCGTGGAACACGAACGCGATACCCCGCCCCTACCACTGATTGTATGGCTCAAGTAATAGCCTCGTGTAGACGGTGAACTTAGTATCTAATAAGATCATTCTCCACGGACTCAAGACACCACAATGCTTGTTAAAAATTATCTTTTGTCAAAACCATTTTATATTTGCATCAAGTCAGTAATATTAACAGACTATCCTGTTTAAATTTCCTACTGGTTTTTAAAACTTTAAAATCTAGCCTCGGGTAGCCCGAACAAACATGTTCAACCGGCGAATCTTAAACAGTCAGCCACGGGACTTGTCATACTTTTAAAACACTGCCTGATTATTGTTTTTATGTTTGCACGATGAAGACCGTAATTATTTTTTATTCTGAAAGAATATAGACAATAACAGAGACCACCTGACCTCTATGTTTTTGTTACTAATTTATGTAATGGCTCCGTTAGCAGGGAAACCTGTTTCCTTAATGAGTCGTACTTAGCTGGTACTTATCGACTCTCACTCACCTGTGATTCACCACAAGTATGGTAGCTATATTATATTCCAATACAGTAAGTAGTATGAGTCACTGCCTGTGAGGACACCCCATGATCACTATTGGATGTTTACGAATCGACGTTTCTAGAGATAAAACGTCACAAAACTCACAAGAAGTCACGAAATACCATAAAAAAATACAAATACGGTAAATACACACACAGTACACAAGCAATTGTCTTGTTGATGAGCAATGTTCTTAAGGTTATACGATTACGATCAATAAATTGTTACGTTTTTAAGGTTCCGTTGTCAAATGGCAAAAACTAAACTGTAGCAGTAATTTTCATAAGGACTACATACCGTGAAAAACAAATTTAGTTTTGCCGTTGAGTGTAAATTGACCTATGAATAACAGTTAAAAATATTGTTATTTGTTTGGTGCTTGACTCGAACCTTTTGTGTGAGTCCGACTCGCGCTTGACCTATTTTAAGTAAATTAAAACTTAAATATTATACTCTATTTGCTCTTAAAAATTAATAATCTTCAACGTTTCTTGAGGAAAAAGCGAATAATCTCGGTTTGATGAAATTGGAATGTTTGGTCAAAACGTCATACAAAACTGGAATTTAATTAATACGATCATGATTCTCACAATAATTTGACTTTTATAATATCTAGACAAAAAGAAAACTTGACCTCTCATTTTCAGAGTTTTATATCCTAAAATCCACCTTACGATGTTGTCAAAATAATCATGGCTTTAAAAAACACCGACAGTACAGGTTGGGATGGAATTTCCACAAAAATAATAAAGCGTGTAGTGTACGAAATTGCTCCAATCATCACCTACATAATGAATAAATGTCTTGAAGAAGGAATTTTCCCGACGTATTTGAAAATTACTATAGTGACTCCAATATTCAAAAAAGACAACACGGAAGATGTACGATGCTACAGACCTATCGCTCTCATTCCAATAATGGCAAAAATATTTGAAAGAGTACTATATAATAATCTAATTGATTATTTAGAAAAAAATAAAATTATTATAGATAATCAAGTTGGGTTCAGAAAAGGGAAATCGGTTAATACAGCAGTGCATCAGTTTTTACAAAAAATTATAACGGAACTAGATAAAAAAAATCAAGTCATAGCCTTATACATGGACATGACAAAGGCTTTCGATTATGTTGACCATGGAATACTGCTACATAAACTAGAAATATACGGAGTTCGAGGTAAAGCCCTAGAAATATTTAGATCCTATCTCAGTTACAGAAGACAGTTCACTGAAATAACCCAATTATGTCCTTTCACAAACACAGAAATCAAATATACATCGAGCCCAAGGTGTATAAAATATGGTGTACCTCAAGGGTCGATACTAGGACCACCACTATTTCTCATTTATATAAATGATTTACCTAACGCTATTCAACACCCTATGCTTTTATTTGCAGACGACAGTACGGCGATTTTCACAAATAACAAAAATAAAAATATTGAACTAGAAATAAATGATTCCCTATCGAAATTAATACATTGGCTAACGATAAATAATTTAAAAATAAATCTTACAAAAACCTATTACATGAATTTTAAGAATAGAAACGCTAAATCAATTCCATTATCTATTGAATACAATAATGCAACTGTATCCGAGGTTAAAAGTACAAAATTTCTAGGTATATATATAGATTCTAATATGTCATGGAAAACACATGTAAATAGTGTATGTAGCAAATTGGATCAATTCTCTTATGCCCTCTACATGCTCAAAAAAGTATCTAACCAAGCCACACTACAAAAATGTACTAAAATTCACGCAATTTGAAGAAATCGTTAGCAAAAACCATTTTTTAATCTAAGTAAAAACCTAATTGTTGGATAAACGGATTGTTAAACATGGAGTTTTGCAAGGGAGTGCGCTGGGTCTCTTGTTATTCCTCATTAATAATAATTTCAGCAACTGGTTACAGCACATTGTTTTTCATGATTGAAACTGTTTTAATTGACGGCACGGTTGGTGCTTCGTGATATGGGTTCGATTCGAAAAAATATTTTTTCACACCACCTGCTCGAAAATGTCAAATTATATGTCAAGCAACCTTAACCTAAAGTGAGTCATTAGTGGCCGGGGGCACAGCCGGTCAATAATGTTGTACTGGATTTCATTATAACCCGCTGGTCAATAATGTGACTTGAATTTGGAATCTCACATGCTCAGCTAATTGGCAGTATAGTACTAACAAACACCCTTTGGTGCCAGAAAGAGGAAAGCTATTCTCGATACCCTTACTACACGTGGATGATATTCTCGATTTCCTACAAAATCATAACGACTGCTTCTTCATATCGTTGCCATGTTTTCGAAGACATAATATTGTAAGAATAATTAGATAACTACGAACCATTTTTTTTTTTTATCCATTCCTTTTACTACTTTTAATAATAACAAATACCGTACCGCGCCGTAATACCGTAATAGTAATTGGCTGTAACATTAGTTAATTTATTTGTTTTTCGTACTATGGTTATTATTTTCTCACAGTAGGTGTAAAAAGTAGAGTATCCTCCTCTGGGCTAAAGGTGTCTTTGCCTTGGGCTAGCTTGAATCCCTCGCTGCATTCAGGATTCTTGTATTAACTCCCTCGCTTTGCTCGTGAGTTAAATCCCGAATCCTTCATTGCGCTCGAGATTCAATATGACGCCCGTGACATAAGACACAACTTTAGCCCCTCGGTGCATAATCTACTATTATGGCCTACAGATTTCTGGTTAGGCGTTTCTGTATTTGAGTTTAAATGTTTGTAAACGCACCCACGAAACGGTAGAATTTCCTAATGTGCGGCAAGTTAAAAAAAACTCAAAATCAGCGGCAACACTCGTTACTCGTACAATATTTTTACGAAACAAGAACAGACTGACAGTTTGTCTCATAGATTTGATCATCCACGCACACAAACATACAATATTGACATTCATTCATTCAAAAAAGTTAATAAAGCACTGCGGATTGATAACATCAATAATGTTATTTTAACCTATACAAACATATAAAATACAACCTTTTTCTACCTGTTACACTTGTATGATTCACATATGTTACAAAATAAAAACAATATCTTAATCTTTGATTATGGCACATATATAATCAAAGATCATTCATTTGCGCATCACGAACCATTCACTGTTGAAGCGTAGAGTGAGAAAGTCGTGTTAACTTAATATGCATCGTTTGATAAATCTTGTTGTGTTGTGCGCGTGCGCCAGTGTGAGCGTATCTCACGTGTTGAGTCATACTACTAACGACCTTGTCGATACAGCCTCCGGCCAAATCTCCGGCACTGGCATTCAAGAACTGGACGATAAAATCAGTTCATTAGATGTTATTATTGAGTATATTGTGTCTACAAGTTCAAAATATAGTGTTGTGAGTGTAAACAGATTTAGAAGAAACGTTATTTATTCGGATAATTGTCCTCGAGGTTTAGTTAGACTATCAGACAGATGTTTTACGTGTGCAGAGTAAGTATGTTTTTTATTATTTTTTCGTGTCTTCTCTGAATGACATTTCTTATGTTGTCTGGCAGAAAACCTATTGAGAGATAAGATGCCAAACTACGTTTCTTATTTTTTTCCGTGGCAAGTACAACAAGCTTTAATATGTATTGCATTGAACTTATTCTTTATAGTATTTTTTTCTGTTGGTGAGGTACTAAAACAATGTCAGTTTATCATTTTTACATTGTTTCTGTCGAAGATCATACACCAGCAAATGTTATGGACATTTTGCAAGTGTTCACGTTATATTGTATTTTAATAGCGACAACATAAATACCTTTTTTACTTGAGTTCTTTCTTGAAAGACTATTTACCATTGACCTTTATTAACTGTGTGTTTTCCGCCGAACTGTTTGTCGTTTTGAGGTAGCCTAAGCACGTGAATCATTCACACTACTGTATCTATAAATTCTACTAATGAGTCAACGGCCATCAAACAAATAGGATGTATAGATTGTTTCCCACTATGTGTGATTTTATGACGACTACAGTCAGTCACGCTTCAAACCGATCATCTTCATTTGTATCCTATGTATATCTGTGTGTTTATTTTCTCAAAACCCCAAAGGAAAAGAAAGTATCACAGCAAACAAAGTTTGAAATTGATAGATATGATCTCACAGACTGTACTGTCTTTTCGGTATTGTATAAAGTTGTGTCAATACTAAAAAGAGTGAGCTCACAGTCATTACGTATGTGGTGTTCTATGGCAGAATACAAAACCTTCCTGTGTCAGAGTGGCAAAATGAAACAAACTGACTGGCAGCGGATACAATGCATCAGGTATCTCGTATCTCTATAAATAGGGACGACCCTTTTTGCATAGTTTTCCAAATCTGGCGATAGTGTGGTAGCTAGTAATCTGTAAGATCACGCATCGTTAGAAGGCATCTTTAGAAATGAAAAGAATAATGACGTTAATCATTATCTGAATATCGTCCACAGGGTTGTCATACAAATGCGCAACACTTGTGTAATTAACGTAAAATACCGTTTCTTGGCGACGGTAAACTTATCTGTGGAAATTACACAAATGAAGAATAATGACTGTTTTTCAATGGATACGGACAATAATTTACTCATAAGAACGAGGATACTTTACTCTTCACACGTGTTAGTCATTTTGCGGTTAAGATTATTTTAACATCAATATGTGTATGTAGAACTTCGTCTTCTTTTTCGTGTCTTGTCTGGCGCAACATTATATTTTGTTAGCCCGAAAACTACGTCATTTTTACGGCTTCATTGGTGGCAGCGAATAGGTCAGACTGGAAGCCGACCCCAAGATATTTCGGGAAAATGCTAGGCAGATGATGACCCATACGCCTTAAAAATTGCGGTAAGAGTGATATAATTTTGGCAATTGTGATTTTTATAACGCTATGCACATTCTACACATTCAATAATGAAACTATAACAAACATTTTCAAGATCAAGGCTCCGTGCTGCAGTATGTTACGGCAATTTATTCTTTCACTGTTATTTATAGATATCATGGTCTTAAGTGACAGCAGATAACGTTTGTATATAATATATAAGGAGTTTGCAAATGTTTTCGTAAGTTTTAACTTTTCAAAAGATAAAATTGTTTGCGAATTTCAAAGTAAATATATACTTGTTTTCTAATGAAAGTGTAATATTTATGGCGTTTTATTTTATGGTTATCTTGATTTCGCCAAGACCGCGAATAAAAATAAAATAGAGCAGATTTTGTAACAGCTGGCTAAATGCGGCAGATACAAAAACTGTGATTGCGTATGTTTAAACTTTAAAACCCTAACCTTTAGAGACCAATGGACTGAAAAAAAAAGAAAAAAGCGGTATTCAGTTGTACCTGATAAGACCAGAAAACCAATTCCGTATTGATGAAACTAATGTCCTAAGTAGGTAAACCATAAATCCCGGTAACCGAATACTCGTTCTTAGATGGATGGATCGTGTAGGAATGATAAAGAAATTTAATGTTAGCGTGATGGTTGCCAAGTAGAATAGAAGAAAAAACAAGTAACACGGAACAGAAACAGGGAGATGTTGACGAAATAAGACTGGCAGAAAAAGGCCAGTTCATTAAGTCCGCGTGTGTTTTGAGTGTTTTTTATACTTGTGCGTAAAGTTAAATAAATAAATAAAATATATTTTCAGCCGTAACCTTTATAACCTAGACAGATGACAATGTTCTCACCACCCCGTATATTTTTAAGTGTCGTCGTGGCTACCAACTTGGTCATTAGCTGCTCTCTCGAGCAATTCAAGTTTCTAAATTTTTATTTTTATTATTTTGTTTGCAGGTACGAAAGAATCACGGAAGAAGATTGCCCTCTCAAACAATGACAACAGGCCACAACCTTGTAGCAGCCATATCTACATACTGTGATATTACTTGGAGATAAATTATCAAAACTGGATTATCTTAATTTACCAGAAAACTTAGTACCCTTGTGGGTCGAGTAGGCTAAATATTTCGTGAGCAGATATTAAGAGGCTTAAATATATTTTTTGTGGACTTCTGTCTCTTTATGCTTACGAGCGATACCAAGCTATCTCCACAATAGAGAGAGAGAGAGTAGCGGAGCGGTTAAGATATGCACGGATATGCAGTTTAGCGGAAGTGGAAGAAAGGCAGTCAAAGGCTATTTATTATTCACCGCTACGGTTCACCGTTCCTGTAAAAATGTAGCTTGACACAAACCTGGGACTCCTGGTCGAAAAGATCCTAGATATTTTATTTGAATGTTCCTAATTAATTTGATAAGCCCCACGTTCCAGTCAAAAGAAGGACTTAACCGAACGTGTACTGCCTAAGTGCACTTACTAATTTATTTAGGGCTGAGACAAAGTGTAGAAATTTAAATCTGGGAGATTTAAATTTCTACACTTTCACGATACCGGGAAAGTCAAAAATGTATTGAATTAACATAAGCTACTAAATAGCTTTTGTCGGAGTCCTAGGCTCTCTGACCTAGTTCATACTTAAAATCCTAAACATAAATTTAAAAAAAAAAACAGCGAAAACAGTTTTTTCATATCTTACTGTTATTCAGTAGATATAATAGGAACACATAGCAGACGAACAAGCAAATTAAAGGACTAATTTGAATTCAATCGTTTTGTTTTACTTAACACACGGGCAATAAGAAAAACGTAAGTAACCATACCAGTATCTCCACTTAATGCCATCCAAAGCAAGTTGAGTAGCTATACCGAGTTATAATCATATGTGCTAAGCAGAGGTCGGAATTAGGTAGAGTTATTTTTGTACTTGCATCGAAATGTTGGTATTAACATGGATCTTCCCTTGCGCGTGCGCATTGGAATTTTGCAACTTCGGACATCCGATGTCGGATGGCTTAAATAGTCTAAAAGTAAATAACTTTTTTATTTAATAAATCAGGGGTTTTTTTCTCTTTAAAATTAATTTCGGGATTTAAGGCATATCCACTTTTTTCTTTCGCTGTATGAAATCAGTGTAAGTACACAAATAACTCTACCTAATTCCGACCTCTGGTGGTAAGTTCCTGGGTTCAAATACCAGGTCGGGCAAAGTGTTATTGGGTTTTACATCAGGAATTTCTCATAGAGGGTGAGTCAATTGCCATCAACTGGGCACGAATCCAGACTCCGGGGGTGCCGCTAAGAAATTCCTGATATTATGAATAATTGAACCACTAGATCAATGAGTCAGTCATAAACTCATTACATAACATTGAAGCGAGGAGCTCATGGCTAAATAATAACAGCCGCACTGGTCGATCTTTAAGGTTAAGCCGTGCTTGCGGTTGGTCCGTGGGTGGGTGACCATAATTAGATACTTACCGAGTTACCTCCGTGCCTCGGAAAGCACGTTAAGCCGTTGGTCCCGGCTGTCATTTGTAGATCTTTGACAGTCGTTACGAGTAGTCAGAAGCCAAAAAGTCTGACTTCCAGTCTTACCAAGGGGATTGTTATACCCAGTCACTGCATTGTGGAGGTCAGATAGGCAGCCGCTTCATGTAAAATACTGGTACTCAGCTGCATCCGGTTAGATTGGAAACCGACCCCAAGATAGTTTGGGAAAAGGCTAGGCAGATGATAATGAAGTTTATGCAGTTATTTATTTCCAACAAAAAGTCAATTTCAGATGTACACGGAAAAAATGACTTACCTATTACAATTGTAATAATTATACTTATTTAGTTAATCTATAAGGACAAACAGTTTGCTAACGTACTATTGCTCCACCGTTCTGTAGTGACAAGTGGCCGCGTACGCATTTCGATTACCTCTTTATTTCGCCGCTGAAGAATGAAAGAATTACAAATGTTAAATTTTAAGTACTGTGCTAAGTTGTAAGTTTTATAATCAATCTGTATCCAGTCTTATTTACTAATAATTTAATAATTAGTGTTTATGGTATTATCGAGTAATATTGTATTCTTTTTCTAATCAAGTATTTCGAATTAATAATGAAGTGTAATATTCAATACTTCCGTTAATAATGAAACTAGTCTTAAAACGATGGTTGTTGTTTTGTACTCTAAAGTGGGGGTTGCTGTGATGAAATGGTCGACGTCGAATATTTTAGGCAGTCTGAGTGTGACCATCTAGGTGAATAGTCAGCTACCCCTACGACTACGAATTGATGTGTGAATATTTGGTAAAAGTAAAAGTGTTGTCCTGAAATTAAATCTTTTATTTGGAGAATCTACCCTGTTTCCTGATATCAGAAGTAAGGATCAAGTCTACGCCACACAAAAGGTATGTGTGTTAATTTGTGTTATGGTGCTATTATTTTCAACAAAAAAAAGTCTTTAATGTGTTTAAAAATTAAACAAGATAATTTCAGATGTAATTGTGTTGCAAACATGTTAGATGTAATTTTTGTTGTTTGCTGTTGCATGAAAACTGTTTTTTTTTCTCTCTCTTGGCTTATTCTCTACCGTTTAATGGATTTCCTTATGTACATAATATAAGAATCAAAGTAATAAGCTCATAAAATGAAGTATTATTTTCTTTTTGTCTTTCTCTAAGTATTTTAAATATATTTTACAACAGTAGCATTCTACGAAACGGCTATTATTTAAATTCAAAAGCCACTAGGCAAACTTAATGGCATACGTGTTAACCGAAGCTATTTGTTATCCATAGTAAGCAAAATAAATACTTGAATACTTGAAATATTACTTTTCCGCAAAATATATATTTATTTTAAAACAGTTAATGTCCCAAAAAAAAAAATGTTTTCAGGTGCCCTAAAATGGAAGCCAATGAACAAAGGGGTACAGCGACGCAACGACGCAGCCGGGTTGTTAGAACTCCACCACCGAGAGAAGATGAAGTGGTCAGCGCTCGCAGTTCTCGCAGCCACAACCGGTGCAGTGCACGCAGAAGCCGAGAGAAGCGGAGCCGATCGCGACGCAGCCGCGATCGTCCCAGCCGAACGAGCACGAGGAGCCGCAGCCCTATTTTGCGACCATCTCGTCCAGCATCCACAAGGTACGATGACTATCACCCCAAGGCGATGAGTAGATCACCACCGCGGGTTTCGGCCAGGAGAAGTATTTTGTCTCCTGGCCAACGTAATAAATCTGTACACCGTTTTGAGCCATACCATCAGGCGGGTTCTTCGCAACAAAACCAACGTTCACCACGCCAAACCAATAACGAACAATTCAATTTAAATGATTTTATGAGTTTTATGAGTAACTTTGTTAAATTAGAGAAGAGTCAAAAATTACATTATGATAAAAATATGATTCCTGAATTCGACCCTACTATAAAAAAACCATAGAATCGAGACGTGGATTTCAAAGGTCAATGAGTGCTCGCAAATATATGGTTGGACTGATCAGCAAACCTCACACTTTGCTTTACCGCGTTTAGTAGGACACGCAAAAAAATGGTATGAGGGACTGCCTTCAATTAATAAGACCTGGTTAGAGTGGCAACAATACCTTAAAAAGGCCTTTCCGTCTGAATCAAATTATGGGGTTTTGTTATCTGACATGTTGGAAAGACGTTATAAGCCTGGTGAATCACTAGATGAATATTATTATGACAAAATGGTTCTTCTTAGTGCATGCGACATATCGGATAAGAAAGCTGTTGATTGTATCATACATGGGTTGGACGATAAAACTATTAGGGCAAGTGCATCGTCAGCTCGGTTTGCCCAGCCTGAAGATTTATTAGGATTCCTTAAAGATATGTGTAGGGAAAAGAATGAATATATTAAAAACGCCAAATCCAAACTAACTTCTCAATCTAATAGTAATATAACTTGTACATTATGCAAAAAGGCTGGGCATTACTCTAAGCAATGTAGGGCTAATATATGTTACAACTGCAAACAATTTGGTCATAGTGTCTGGGTGTCAACAACCATTGTTAAAGTGCGAAACATGTCAAAAAGTTGGACACAAAAGTGAGGACTGTTATCTTAAAAATAAGGCTAAAAATAAAACAAACACTGAAAAACGAGTGATGGTGATTGACACTACTAACAAACATATTAACAAGAGTAAATACTATAAAACATGTTTTATAAACGGGAATGAAAAAGGAGTATCGTGCTTTATTGATTTTGGTAGTGATTGTTCTCTCGTAAGTAGTGACTTAGTAAAAGACTATGGGCTCACATATAAAGAAGGCAATGTTCCAGTCATTAAGGGTGTAGGGGAATCGAAACTTATTCCGATAGGTAAAACTACTTTTACATTATGTATAGGATCTGTTGAAGGTCATATTGAAGCTTATATTGTTAAACCTGAACATTTACATATACCAATTCTTGTAGGTCAAAACTACACGGAACAGCCACATATTCTAGTAATTAAAACTAATAACACTCTTGAGATATTAAATCGTAGTGTTAATTCAGAGTTACCTGACATTGAACATGAGCGTAGCTGTGTAGTCAAGCTATTCATTAGCGAAAATACAGTAGTAGACAAATCCAGTGCCATTAAATGCTATACCAATGACATTATCAATGGTACTATTTATGTTTCGGGTAGCTACCGCTTTTATACGGGTTGTGAATTTTGGGTTCAGGAAGGCATTTACAGTGTTACGGATAGCAAAACATCCATACTAGTAATCACCCCACTTAATAATTTGACCTTCAGAAAGAATTCACTTTTAATCCGCGCAGAAATTGTGAACGATTGCTTGAATGAATCGGAAGGCAATGCAAAGCATTCTTGTTTTCAATTACAAAGCCATTACGAACCAATTGCTCGAACAGGTGTTAATATTAATCCTGAACTGTCGTTAGTGGAACAAGACAAAGCTTACAAGCTTATTACAGAATATAGATCCACGTTTGCTCAAAATCTTTCAGAGTTAGGCTGTACTAGTTTAACAGAAATGGAAATTCAATTAAAAGATACAAATCCCGTCGTTTATAAACCCTACAGGTTAAGTTACCCAGAACGTCAAAGCGTGCAATCTATGGTTAGTGAATTAATAGAAAATGATATTGTTGAAGAATCTGTGTCTTCTTATGCGAGTCCAATCTTGCTAGTAGCGAAGAAAAACGGCGGAAAAAGACTGTGTGTAGATTACCGTTCACTTAACAGTCGAACAATAAAGGATCATTTTCCTTTACCACGAATTGAAGATCAAATAGATCAATTAAGTGGTAGTAAATACTTTACCAGCCTCGATTTAACTAGTGGATATTACCAGATTCCAATAAAACCTGACTATCGACATTTAACTGCCTTTGTAACACCCGACGGTTTGTACCAGTTCAAACGAATGCCTTTTGGTTTGGTCAACGCGCCATCTATATTCCAAAGAACTATAACTAAAGCTTTGTCCGCTAAAATTCCGAAAGTAAATGATGTAGGTGAGCAACAAGCTAAACAAGCTCTGGCCTATATGGATGATTTAATCATAACTTCAAAAACTGTTCAGGAAGGTTTAGATAAATTAGAGAACACTTTTAAGTTGCTGAATAATGCTAAATTAACTCTTAACGTTCAAAAATGTTACTTCTTTCAAACTGCTATAAACTATTTGGGGTATGAAATTAGTTATGAAGGTATTAGGCCAGGTAAAACCAAAATTGAAGCTGTAGAAAATTTCCCTGAACCTAAAAACGTGCATCAAGTACGACAATTTATAGGACTGGCAAGTTATTTTCGAAAATTTATAAAAGATTTTTCTCTTATAGCACGTCCTTTGGCTGACTTGACAAGAAAGATGGTAGGTTGGCGATGGGGGGTTGATGAACGGCAGGCATTCGAAACTTTAAAATGTAAACTGATACAACGTCCAGTTTTAGCTTTATAAAATCCACATTTTAAAACTGAGCTACATACCGACGCTAGCAAGATTGGGTTAGCAGGGATATTATTACAAAAAGAACATGACAGTGCACCTTTAAAGCCCATTGCGTTTTACAGTAGAAAAAACTACACTTGACGAACAGAAGTTCCACGCGTACGATCTTGAGACTTTGGCGGTTGTCACTTCGTTAAACGGATTTCGTGTTTACCTTCTAGGCCTAGAATTTACAATAGTAACGGATTGCAATGCACTCCGAGCAACCTTTTCAAAGAAAGATGTTTTGCCGCGGATTGCACGTTGGTGGTTAGCGTTACAAGAATACGATTGTAACATTATTTATCGTCCCAATCATAGTATGACCCACGTAGATGCGCTCAGCCGCAACCCGATACAGTCGAAAAGATCACAATTAGAACCAGATTTGCCGATGGTACTTAATTTAACTAAAGAGGATTGGCTTATAAGTTTGCAGCAAATCGATCCTAAATTGATACATATTAGAAAAGTTTTAGAGGACCCAGAATACAACGAAATAGTAGATATTAAACAAAACTTCATCATAAAAGACAATAGGATATACCGGAAAGTAGGGGACGAATTAAAATGGGCTGTGCCAAAGGGGGTTAGATGGCAAATATGTCAGCAAAACCATGACGAAATTGGTCATTTTTCGTTGGATAAAACTCTGTCAAAAATTAAAAAAGACTTTTGGTTTCCAAAAATGAAAAAGTTTGTCTCTAAATACGTAAAAGCTTGCGTACACTGTGCTTATGGGAAAGATACATCTGGCAAAAAGGAAGGATACCTTCATCCTATTCCTAAAATTGATATTCCTTTTCATACGTGTCATATTGACCATCTAGGCCCATTTGTTCGAAGTAGTAAAGGTAACATGTACATCCTGTTGATTGTTGATGGTTTTACAAAATTCTGCATAGTGAAACCTTTGCGAAACTTGAAGTCTTCCCTCAGTATTCGTGCTCTAGGTGATGTATTTAGTACCTTTGGTTATCCGGTCAGATTGATTTCTGACAGAGGCTCGTGTTTTACCTCTAAAGAGTTTGAAAATTTTTGTAGCGACTCAAAAATTAAACACATTTTAAATGCAGTAGCATCACCTAGGGCCAACGGGCAAGTAGAGCGGTATAACCGCACAGTGCTAGGAGCTCTTAGTTCATATGTAGATAAAGTAGGTGACAAAAAATGGGATCAAGAGATAGGAAGAATCCAATGGGGTTTGAACAATACCTTAAACAAGGGCACGGGCAAAACCCCTTCCGAAGCTTTATTCGGGCGTAACCTAAATTTTGCTGGAGAAAATGCCTTTAGTGAGATATTTAATGAAACGCGAACACAGCAACCGGATATAGAGGAATTAAGGATGGAGATTAGCAAACACATAGAAAATGATCAAATAAAACAAAAAGAAAGATTTGATCGGCATAGAAAAGATCCAAAGAACTATAGCATTGGAGATTTAGTAAAAGTCAAGAAGCAAAATAATTCGAATGAAGGTCAAAGTAAAAAGTTACTTCCGGTGTTTTCTGGTCCTTATAAAATAACGAAAATCCTTGACAATGATAGGTATGAGGTTTCTTCAATCCCAGGTTCGAATGTAGGTAAACGAAAGTATTGCAATGTATGGGCGGTAGATCAGATCCAGCCTTGGATAAGCACATGTAGTGACTCTATCGCTAGTAGTTCTGAAAGTGAGGTAGAGACTTAGTGTAGGAATAAGAGATGTTATGTGTAATGACATAACGATGATTAAGGTATTAACAAACAAAAAAAAAATGAAAATACTTACAAAAATGAATTGTTTTACACTGCTTTCATTCATGTAATGATTGCTATAATTGTAAAGAGTATTAGAAAGAGAAAATATCTGACGTCGTTCCAGATATTTTATTGAATATATGAGTGAAAAATAAGAGAAGAACACCTGACGTAGTTCCGGGTGTGTCTTGAGTGTTAATAGCGTATACAAGAGGTTTCATTACCTGATGTAGTTCCAGGAATGCTTCAAGTTACCATAATATATATTTAAAGATGTTACAATTTAGCTTATCTTATTAAAATAGATAGTAGATTTTAAGTATCCAATATTTAAGTTTATTAAAAAAAAAAGTGTTAATTCTGATATCCTGAGGATACAATTTTATTGGTATAAAACTTTTAATAAAGAATATCAATATTTTCTACTAAACCGTTACATTCAATTTGTTGATTATTCAATGTTTATAATTTACAGGCCTCTTTGAGTAGAAATTATTGATTTACAGTACACTATAATTTTATTGTTACAATTATTTTATTGATTTGAGTGATTTTAAAATTATTGTTGTTTACCTCGTTATGTTAGCACAGTCAAATGCTGGTCAACCTATCCAAATTGAAAAAGGGCAATAAACTAAATATCTTACCTAATTAAATTCTAAACACTTAAATCCTGCTATAGAAGGTCGAGAGAGAGAGCATCTTATAGAAATTAATAAATATTGGGAAAAGTTGACGTTTTGTGATAGGTCGATAGGCTATTGACTGTACGGTGTACAGGGACCTGTCAACATCGTTTGAGGACAAACGTCTTGTCAGGAAGGCCGATTGTTAGATTTTAAGTACTGTGCTAAGTTGTAAGTTTTATAATTAATCTGTATCCAGTCTTATTTACTAATAATTTAATAATTAGTGTTTATGGTATTATCGAGTAATATTGTATTCTTTTTCTAATCAAGTATTTCGAATTAATAATGAAGTGTAATATTCAATACTTCCGTTAATAATGAAACTAGTCTTAAAACGATGGTTGTTGTTTTGTACTCTAAAGTGGGGGTTGCTGTGATGAAATGGTCGACGTCGAATATTTTAGGCAGTCTGAGTGTGACCATCTAGGTGAATAGTCAGCTACCCCTACGACTACGAATTGATGTGTGAATATTTGGTAAAAGTAAAAGTGTTGTCCTGAAATTAAATCTTTTATTTGGAGAATCTACCCTGTTTCCTGATACAAAGACCCCAAAGATCTTCTCTTAACTATAATAAAATGGTGTCAAGACCCTCGTCATAACAGAACTGGCATCGTGCACGTCTGTCTAAGCCTTAGACAGACGTGCACCATGCCAGTTCTGTGATGAATGATGCTTAAATTGCTAAGTTCAATTCCCTTGAACTCTAAAGGACCCGAACCCAACAATTTAAGTTCTAATAATATTGTATATACTGGATGCGGCTGACATAAAAACTTGGAGTTTGGCACAAACAAAGAGAGATCCACTTGTGGGAGAAGTCGGGCAGAGGATGATGATAATATTGAATGTATTTATCAAACGAGTCTGAACACAACTGGCCATTGCTGCGAGTTAAGAGCGTTTATACCCTACGGCATTTCAAACAAACTTTCAAGTCGTTATTTTCCGAAATGACTGAACAGATTTTAATGAAACTTCCTACGCATAAGCAGTATACATAGGTCTAAAAAGTTACTAAAAAAATTTTCGAAATGTCTTTTAAAAATGAAGATAATTGGAAATTTCTGTTTTTACAGATAATCAAAAATCGGTCTAATTTAGCTGTAACATTATTTTTTGAAAATGTTTTTTAGTAAGCAAGTATAGTAAAAACTTTAAAAAACACAATCATAAATACCTAATCATAATCTTTGTCGTAGTTAGGTATCACACATACTGCCGCGGATATTTTTAATTGATCATTTATTTTATCATGGAGATCAGCAGAACGAATAAAAACAAAATAAGTTATTATTTTGAAAGTCAGGGGAAAGGAAGGAAGGACGCGCGGATTCGCGAGAAATAGAAGGAGTGGAGGGAGGCCTTTGCCCAGGAGTGGGACAGAATAGGCTAGAAAAAAAAACCATACACCATCATAGGAAACACCGAACATCGTTTGTTTTATTTATTTAAATAAAATCAGCAACAAACCACATAAACAGCTTAATACGTTCAATACTTGGCAAAGCTTCGGAGTCAGTCGAAGTTTATTTTCTTCTCAACCACATTCTGGACACTGATCTTCTCCGGTGAGATCAATATATCTAAAATATAAAAAAACAGATCTTAAAAAATACAAAGGTACATTATAAATATTATTTCAGTGAAACGATGAAAAAATATATCATTCATGGCGGTTTTTCTTACTCTTATACGTTTGTATTTCTATTTTAGTTAAAAATCGATTTTTGTTAAGGTTTTGTCTATAACTTGATCGATCCAATGTTACATTACTGTTTCTAGATTTTAGATAGGTAGTCTAAAATCTGTATTCGCCATTTAGAAGCTAGATCTGTATTAAACGCAATATGGGAGTCTGTAAACCAGTGGGGGGCACCTGCATTACATCTACAGAACAAGCCCCAGCTTCTACAAATGCCCAAGTAGTTTCACAAGTACCCCAAGCTGTTTGGATCACTTCATCATCAAAAAACATTCCTGAGTCAACAACAAATACACTACTGTCACTTACTTAGTAAATTTTTAGTTTTTTTCAAAAATTCGGAGCAGGACTTTTGGTTTTCTTAGGCAATCAAACAATTACAGTGAGATTGCTCGTATTTTTTCATTCTTTAGAGGTTTTCAAAATAATGTTAACAATTTATACTACTGAAAACAATTATGTTCACATGTTTTTCACAATTTCACTTAATATATGAATAATAAATTTCAGAGCTTTTACTGCATAAGCAACTTATAAAGGGTATCATCACCTTACCATCACCGTTAACAAATAAAACGTTCCTGCCAGCAATAAGATAAAAATCTTATTGCTGGCAGGAACGTTTTGTTTCAAGCTTATAATAATACTACCGCGGTCTATAATGTTAAAAAAATTAAATTTACAGCGAGGACAGCAAGGGCTGCAATGATGGCCAAGCTGAAAGGCCTAGAGCGTAGCTAGGCTAGCTCGAGGCAATCATAGCGTGACCAGCGAAGCAGTCATTGTGGCCCAAGGTTTGTATAGTGCTTTACTCAAAAATGCAAGTACCTAATCTAAATAAAACCAGCAAGTAATTTAAATAAAAAATATATTAATTAAAATTTTAGCTGAACCGCGCTTTTGTTACTTCTTTGTTTTTTTTGAGCAATGGTAGTTGGAACTACAGCCTAATATGGAATAAAATCTTTTTGTACCTATCTCTATAGATACAAACAGCTATGTTCTAAATAAAATCTTTTTGGATTTGAATTTTTTAAAACGTTGAAACGTCAAAATGGCGGCCGGCAAAACATTGCCGGCCTGTTAGAGCGGCCAGCAAAACTTTGCCGGCCGCTCGTTGAAATAGACCGGCAAGGTCGACTTTGCTCTAACAAAGTTGTCAAAATAATGACCACATTACATGCATTTTTGAGTAAAGCCAATAATAATTTTAATTAACATAAAAATATTATTTAGCACCAAAATTTAATTTTTATGATAAAAATGTGAATAAAATCATAATACCATAAACTTTGAAGATTTTCCTTTAGAAAGTAAGAAAATGTTTCAAATTAAGTTGTGGCTTTTATGATAACATGATAGTAATCGGTTTTTCAGTTTTTTCACAGAACAGTTTTTCGGAAGCTGATTTATGACGTCATAGTAGGTCCCCAGGTGATTAAGTTTAGACGTAAGAGGTAATCCCCGATACCCATCTGTCTTCAAAAAGTCTTTCACATACAGAGCTGCAGTATTGATCAGAGCAATAGGATATGTTTCATATTAAAAATAAAACTACACATGGGCAAAGTCGACGGCACAATCTACAAGGAAATAAAACTATAATACTCACTCGTCACAGGTCTTGCATCGTCCAAACAAATAAACAAAACCTTTTCCGCACGGGCATCGTGAATTTATAAAGTTCTGTTTCTTAGGTTGAATATTAGCTGAAGTATCTGATCGCTCAGGTGCAGAGATGTCAAGTGGTTGCGCCGAACAAAAGGTGACGAGCAACCAGACGACAACTAAAAACACTTTAAGAGTACTATGTAGCTGCATAATGGCAGGTGCTGTCGTGTTTACTACTCGAGTGCTGTGAACGGAATGCGCTTCCTCTTGTAATCGACTAAATTTTTCTAGAATACTCAAATTTTTACCTAACAGGATGCTGAATTAATGATTTACTATAGGTACATGGATACTCTTATCAAGAGCCTCATTAAGAGGTATATTAGTTATTTGTTATACAAGAGTGCAAAGTTGCTTTTTAACCGCGTTAGCAAGGTAGTTAGCGAGGTAATCAAAAGAGCACGAGGTGAAAAATCTTTGCACTCGAGTGCAACACGTAACTTTTCATTCCACCTCAGCGAGGAAATGACTAAATGCAAAAAAAAAAACGTTTACAATCACAAGATAGGTACACTTTTATTTCAGTTTAGGTATTAATTACTACATTATGACAGGTAAGTATTACAGAAAAATCTTTAAATTATAAAAAAATAATATTACGGTATAATTAACAATGACGTGAAAAAATGCCGCGTAAAGAACCGCGTACAAAGCAAATTGAAAAAAGAACACCAAGAAGGTTCCGAGTCTGAGTTTTTAACAAATTAAAAAAAAGTTGTATGATATATGATATAAAAAATATTTGAAGAAGGGTATAGTCGTACAATAATTATCATTTGAAAAGTTTTTTTAGGGCAGCCAGGACAGTTGTTTGACGTTTGACGACTTTGACAGTTTTAAGAAGTGCCGTCTTTGAGTCTTTCTTTGCTTTGAGTTTGGATTGAACTTGTTGTTTTGTTCAACCAAACCAAACAAAACAAACCAAAACCCGAGATTTACGAAATTCCAGTTGAAATTAAAGAAAATTGATAATAAAAAGTGGTTACTGTATTATTTAGCAATATTTACATATAGTGTACATAGTGCTAGCCCAGGCTCCATACATTTCTGGAACATCTCCTTTATCCCATCACGATTTATGAGCTTGTTTAGCTATCAACGTGATTTCAGTTTTCTATATACTTTATATTTTCTTTTACTGGCAATTGCAAGACACCATCCACGCTCGTAGCTATCTCGCTCTGAAGGTTTTTTTCCCTTTGGCATAGAGTTCGTATTAATCAAAGTAATACGAACTCTACGCGTTTGAGAGAGAGTCAAACACGTAGAGAGTGTGAGAGTTAATTTTTAAACGTTTTTTTTTTTTATATTGACATTTTGTTCGTACTCATTTTATAGCTTCTGTAAATACAGCGGTCAGTTGCGCCCGCCTCGCTCTGTCGTTGCAGTTGCTGTTTTCAGGTTGAAACAGTACGATGTATTATTATAAAATTTCAAAATTAATGCCTGAACTATATTTTTTAAAAGGAACATACTCTGAAGGTGTAATACGTAAAATATTGCCGAGTTGTAAAATCCATGGCTAACATAGTAAATTAGATGGTAATGTGAGCCTTGGTTATCAAGAAGACAAGTAAAGAAACCTGCTCTTTACTTGATGCTTTCATTGAATAATTTAATTGGCGTTGTAAAAAAGACGCATTAGTTTATCAGAAGCATTAATATTTCTCCGCGGCTTACTTATAACATCAGTTAGGGTTCCGCGGACAAATAAAAATATGGTGGCTTCAATTATAATTTACTATATTAAATGTTTGGCTTAAGCAAGTTAATTTAGAATTGAAAAAAAAATAGACTAGTATATCTATTTCTTTTTTCAATAATAAGGAAAGTCACGATTGTGGCAACCTTTACGGAGAATAATAAACGATTACGAAAATATTAATAATTCAATGCTTTTTATTTATTATTAAGTACTATGTGAGAAAGTACATAGTACTTCAGGAACTACAAGCTAGTCTAACAAAAAATGCCGGTTTTCAGCGGTTCTCAGGCAAGTATTCAGTAGGCACATCTTCTTTATGGGTTGATATAATGTTGTTTTTTGGTAGTTTTCACTCTATTCCCCCTTTTATTTTTTCTGAATTTGACTGTACGACATACTGGACACGATTCTGCTCCGGTGAGATCCAAATAACTGAAATATAAAAAATATCAGTCAGAAAATGTTACAGTGAACTTTAAAATACTAGCTAAGTATGTATGTAATTAATACTTTAAGATTTTGAATGAAAAAGGAATTCCATCCGTCTGTCTAAACACGGCGAGATTTCGATGGAATATCGCACACAATATGTTCACCGTAATTTTGGGACGCAAGATACTTTTAACTTGAAAATAACTTTTCAACCTATGAAAGGGAGTCGTCTGTCTTGGTATGGACATGTAATGAGGATGGAACACATGTGACTAAAGAGCGATGAAAATGTTAATGGATTTAGAGATATTGCAGAAACGATCGATGAATTATGTAACGAAAGACAGGGGGGAGAAAAAAAGGGGTTGCTCCAACCCCAAATAACATGGGACAAGGGTAGAAACATGATAGCTTTTCAACCTACGCAAGGGCAAAAGATAGTAGAATATAATTTGCAGTTAAATACAAGACTTACTTTTCACAGGTAACACATCTAGTTTTCAGCCAAATTTGACCTTTTGGGCACCGGCAGGGAACGTATATTATATTTTGCCTTTTGACCCTTAAATTATTTTCAGTGCCTACTTGATCAGGTGCTATGGGGGTGGTGGTTGTAGAACATTCTGGATTAAGGTCGTCTTCCGTGATTTCATAATACCTATAAAATATAATAAAAATCACAGTTATTAAATGCTTTCTTTATAAGAGCTTTTCAAGTAGAACATTTGTCTCTATTATAACTATAGTCCTTTCGTCGTAGGATGGTGCGGGTAACATTAGATGAACCGTTTCTTTATAATAAACTTACTACGGTTACTAATGTTTCCGTATTTTACGACCATCGTACCTATTCAGGTTGCACTTTCAAGATGTAAAAGGAATGTTTCATCTAATCTCCTATAGCGAAAGGACTAAAAGGTTAACCACTATGCACGACAAGATTTTGACACATGACACATCAGCTGAATCGGCGGGGTGCGGTGTTGCGAATTGTCATGAATTTCACAAAATTCATGGGATCTGTTACATACGATAAATTTGAGGTTAATATCTTCAGTATCGTGTTGAGGTCGGTAAAACGGAGTCAGTCATTTGCCAAATATGTGTAAAATACATATTACTACACCCTTCCAAAAAGTAGGTACCTTAGATGCGCTGGAAATAATCTACATAAGCATGCTTATCGTTTGCTAAAACAATTCGAAAGGGCAAAATAAAAACAGTAACATTCTATCTGCGTTCATATTTTTGCCATTATTCACACACAATTTCATATAAAAACCCAATCAAAGTCTAGACAAATATTACTGAAAACTATGTTGTAACATAACACTTCTTAGTGCTGACCGAAAACCCAGGTTTTTTATTTACGATTAATTAGTTGCATTCAGCTTAATCGATAATCGCAATTAAATAAAAAAGAGTTTGAAAAAAAAGAGTTGAGACTGAATAAAAACTCATAAGTATTATTTTGAACAATTATTTAATTTTGAAATTGGTCTTATTAACCTATCTTTTTTAATAATTTCATTAAGTACCTAATGATTAGATCAAAAGCATCTTATAATTAATTAATGAACGTTGACTTCAAGGGAAGGAGATTTATTACTAAGTAATAAGAACGACAGAAGACAGCAATCCCAAAAAAAATGACAACATTTTAATGATTAGGCTTAATTCCCGCCGATACTTTTCGATTTCAAAATTTAAACAAAGAATGCGCTCGCCATTCTCATTATTTATAATAAATATTTTAATTTTACCAGATAACATTTTAAGAATTTTATTGTGTAATATCTGAAGGTTGGTTAAAGAACGCCCAGGATCTTGGAATTATATAATTAAATAATTATTATGATCCATCAAAGATAAATTATATTTATTCTTCTCAGATTGTGTATCGTATGATGGGGTTATTGTTAGTTACAGCTAGTCAGTGGCCCGAAAGTATGACAGCCAGTCTTACCAAGGGGTATCGTACTACCCGTTACTAACTGGGTTGAGGAGGTCAGATAGGCAGTCGCAGGTCGCTCCATTTAAAATACGGTTATGCAGCTGTATCTGGGTAGACTGGAAGCAGACCCCAACAGTTGATGATGATGGTTGACAATCGGCAATTCATAAGCCGTTTCAAGGAACATTAGTTTATTGTTTCAAAGCGGTTCACTGTCCAGTCTAAAAAGGTTTTTGAAGTGATAACTTCTTATGGGAGGGTAAACCTGTGTGGCTTCCCTTTCTCTCACGCATACGGCAGCAAGCTTAGATTAGTTAAAGTTATCACTTCTGTCGAGCGTCCCGAGACGCACTTGTTTTTTTTTTTAAATCTGCCGTTTTTCAGGTTATCCATCAAAGGCCGAGTCACTTGAATGAAGCCATGAACAGCAATAGATATGAACCAGAACCATCAAGGGTCTACAAAATATACGAGTAAGACTCTTACTCGAGAGTCTTACCGTATACTTTGGATAGTTTTGTTTAAAATGGTTTATTTTTTATTTTTGGGGTAGCTATCCTTAAACCTAGCCTATCTAAGTAGGTATAAAAAAATATTGTTGCTTAAAAGTATTGGACGGTGAAGGCAAAAGATACCTAAATTGGAAAAACATGAGCAGGCCTTTACCCGCAGTGGGACAGAACAGGCTGATAAATAAAGTATAGAAAAAATACCCATTAACCAACCGAACCTCCTAACCATAATCAAACTACCTACATATTTTTTTTTACTATTCCTACCGAGATCCTGTGCATTTTACCAATCTTCAGATAGTTCAAAACAAAATTCACAATAAATTATAGTATAAAATAGTAAATTTAAATGCCTAAAATATAAATTGGAAAAGCGAACGAATTCCAAATTTAAATTTTGAGATGGATAAAAAATCGGCGCGAATTTAGTCATAATATGAGGCCGTGCTGTTTATTGTTGGGTCGGAATGTACGAAAAACAATTAAAATTACCATTATAAAAGCTTAGAAAACATTATAATAAATATTTATTGTATTTTACGCTTAATATAAATTTATTTTAATTTTAATCAATCGATTTCTTAAATTTCTTAATTAAGGTTAATTACTCGGAGTTGATCGAAGATTTAAAAAAATAATCGATTGTAATAATCGCTTTCACACATCACAATAATTTAAAAAAAAAATGGTCGTCTATTTCAAAATACAAATTGAGCGGTGGTAATGAATATTATGTGTTATTGGTACCGTATTAGTAAATAACGCTAAGATCTGGGCATTTTCATGCGATTTAAAATACTTGGAATGATATTTGTCATATTTGTTACCGAATCTATACGCGTGTGAGTGTTAAATGAGAAAAATAAAAATGTAAACACGCACGATTGGCGCGAAACTTCGACTTTAGATTTCAAAATTCATCATTACCACTGCTTATTTAAATTGAACTATGGATGAATTCGCCGCATAATTAAATGACGAGTTGATTATTGTCCATATAGTGGAGCTCAAATGTTCAAAAACTATTTTTTTTATGATTTTTAGCCTCGACCAGCACTGCCATCAAAATGGCGATGACCGTATTTATGCACTTGAATTCTATCTAAAAGGGTAAATTAAGATACTTGCGCGCTGTTTACAGAAGTTTTAATGGCGTTGATATATGAGATTTTTATCCAAATTTCTTAATTAACGCACACTCATAGTATTTAATAATCAGAAAATTAATTATTTGCATAAAATACGAGGATGACGAATGACTTAATTGCTAGCCCCTTTCGGGGCCGATACCAACCCAGCGGAGGTTTGTTCGTCGAGCCCCTTTGGGGGCCCGTACCGAACTATATGGTTAATATATTAGTATTTTCGGAGATATAAGGTTATAAGAAATATATGAGGACGAATATTATGAGATCTGGGCCTAGCCCAATTCCATGGTTGGTATTGAAAGAGTGACTTTCATTATCATGGATCTATTTTCAAGTAGACGTTTTTTTTCTATTATAACCAAGGTCAAATATTAGTAAATTCTAGATCAAATTATTTTATTAAAAAGTGGGCCCAAAACTTCTCATTCTCTTTTCATCCTGATTTTTTGTTTTTTTACTTTGGGATAATTGTTGACCTACACGCGGGCAAAAACCTAGGAGTTTAATAATGACAGTCAGGTACTTACTTCTGGCAGGTAACGCATCTAGTGTGCAGCCAAACTTCGCCACTTCCGCACTGTTGGAGAGGTCTTATAACAAATTGTCTCTTGACCCTTACATTAAATGCATTTCTGGGTTGATCAGGTTCTGCGGTGGAGGAAGTTTCAGGACATTCTGGAGAAAAGTCAACGTCCATGGCATCCAAATATCTAAAATATAATAAAAAGAAACAGTTATAAAATATTACAGTGAACGTTAAAATGTTATGCCATATCTACTTGACTTTTGTGAAACTTACAATAAAAAATAAAAGCGAAATGAACTCTGTGTCTGGCTTTTCACGTGATCAGATCAACGAATTTAAATGAAATGGAAAACAAATACTTAAATGAGATATGGACCCTCTCCCTTCAATAGCAATCTTCGTGAGCAATATTCAACCATGGGATAGGGCTTTTCAAGTAGAACATTACTTTATTTAATAACTAAGGTCACTTTAGTATTTTCGCGCACAATAAAAAATGAAAAAAAAGCCTTGCTTTCGGAAGTCGGCGACTTTTTTCATTTTATTGACTTCATGGTCACCGACTTCCTTATGTAAAGTTATTTTTCACATTTTAGTGTTTTCGGAAGTGCGTTTTTTTATTCAAAAATGTTTTTTATTATTTTATTTACCGTTTTTAGTTGGAATATCCTACACAAATTCTTGTCAAATATTTTACTTTAAAACGAGAAGTTTTTATGATATTATGTCATCAACATAGACGAAAAAGAAAAAATAGTTAATAAAGAAGATAACCCATAAACTACCTGTGAAGTAGTTTCGCTTAGGAGATACCGTGGCCCTGGTACACAAAGGGAGAAGGAACATGGATTGGTTTTAGTCAGTATAAGCCTGACACTCCTTCCGCTCCGCCCAGAGCGGGAGGAGACATTTGATGACTTACCATACGATAAAAAAGGTTGTTTCGCTTTATTACCTTTACTGAGTCAGAAAAGGTAATAAAACGAGCTTCCCCTACCAAATAAAATAAAAACACGAATCGGACCAGTAACCACAGGCAAATATGTGGTGTACATGCATAAAAAAAATTGTGCTGATGAGATACATAGCCTCCTACTTTTATGTTAAATCGGTTAAAAAAGATTCTGGTGGAATACAATATACACACACATCTAAAAATGGAGTCTTCCTTTTTTTAGAAGTTGCATTTGAAATAGCAACTTTCATTATCATGACATAGAACTTCTTTGCATGAAAAAACCATTATCTAGGTTAGGTTAGTTTTCATCCCGGTTGTTTGTTGTTGTTCTTTGGGATAATAAATAATACGTGGTTAAAATCTACTAGAAAATAGACAACAGTAAGATACTTACATTTTGCAGGTAACGCATCGAGTTTTAAGCCAAACTTGGCCACTTGGGCACTGAACTTTGCTGGGAATGAATATCATAGCTTGTCGCTTCATCCTTACATTATTCGCAGTAGTGTTCGGTGAACATACTGGACAAGAGTCTTCACCCGTGAGATCCAAATACCTTATAAAAAATAAGTTAGAAAATTTACCGATGAACTTAAAATTTTTAAAACTGGACATTGGGATTATTTTGACCTACACGGAAGCAATAGTTAGTTAAATACTTTCAGTTAGAAACTTACTTTTCGCAGGAAACGCATCTAGTTTTCAGCCAAACTTGGTCACTTGGGCACTGGCATTTAAATGTTAATAAATTTACTATATTTTGTCTCTTGACCCTTACACTGGATGCAGTTTTTGATAGACCAGGTCCTGAACTGGCAAAAGGTTGCGCCAAACACAACGCAGCGAACGACACAACGATTCCACCAATAACTTTCATGGTGACAGGTCGTCGTCGTACTCACTGCTCGACTGATGAGAACTGAATGTGAAAAAACATAACTATTCCAGCTATATATAATATCCCGTACGACGATCCGACGTCAATTATCCGGTGATTCAACATATGAAAAGCAGTATTTAGTAGCCGAACATTTATACGCACGTCATTTAGCCCAGAAAAGTAAGAACAATGGAAGGTAAATCAGCAGAAAAATCCTAGTGAAGATTTTTCACATTTACATGTTAGTTACGATGGTAGTAATGATGCTGCGTAGAATAATATTATAGAAATCGTAGGCAAAACATTGAATAGGAGATGATCACATTTTTTTTTTCTTTGTCTGTCGGGTAGATTATTGACAAGTATTGGACACGTATTTTTACTTTTTTCACGTGGTCATAAAATTACGGAGATAAATTGAGTTGAAATGGCGCATGACGTCACTTGTAGGTGATTTTATGCCTACTTGTGACGTAGTGAGCCCCCCACTCTCCAACTTCAATGAGTTTTAACTAAGTGATATTTTGATAAAACAAAAAATACGTGTCTAATATTTTTGTATTACCTGTCTGACGGACAGACAGACATTCTTTACCCAGTATTATCCCCTATTGCCAAGGGCCCCTAAATTCATAAAAAACTTGTTAAGTGTTGGTGGTTTTTTGCTAAGTACGATGATTGTATGCTTCGACTAGATTACTCTTTAGTACTTAAATTCTGCCAAAAAAACTACATGGAAAATTCATTTAGGATCAGGTGGCCTACCATGACGTCTTAAAACATTATTGTTTTATTATTTTGCGCTAGACATCCTGTATAGCTCCATCTCTTTCCCACACTGGAATAAGAATAAAACAATACTGCTTTAAGACGTCATGGTAGGCCAGCTGAACAGTTCTCGCAATATAAGGCTACGAATACAATTTAAAAAGTACATGCTTAGTGCCCGATTAGCTGATGACAGTTAAGGACCATTTAGCAGCCACTGCAACTGTTGAGAAAAAGACCACCTCCGTTTTATGCCATAATGCTTCCTACGTATTGCTTGTACAAGTCTCAATCAGGCTTGATCTGCCTTCGAACCGGCCAACACTCCTCCGCCGCTCATCAGGGCTCGACCTCAAATAAGCATCACGTAGGTAGGTATAGTCAGACATGATTTATATTGCACGAGCTGAATGATAAATTGCATGTTTTTTTGTTTTTTGCTAAATTTGTTATTTCGTGGATCGCCAACAACTGCTGTCTGTTTTACAGCCGCGATTGTTGTTTGGCACTCAGACTTTTCCAATGTGCTTGGTGGTGGGCAATATACAGCGATTTGAAGTGGGGGCAATAAATTCCCATTGGACACCCGGGGGCAACTGGGAGTTTTATTCCCGATTTCCACCCGGGGCCAATCCATTGGGGGCGAATGGGAATATTTTTTCTCGTCGACTGTTAGTACTTGCTCTTCCCCTTTTATTTTCTAAGCGACTTTGTTATCGACATAAGTTGTCAGCAAGCTCTGTTTTGAAGTCGGCTAACTTCATAATTTATTTCTGAGATTCACTGTTCTAACCTTTTTGTACAGCACCCAAGCATTTATCACAGTCATGTTAAAGAGATGATAGAACAGCCTTGTTGGCCACTTTCTCGACTTTATGCGATATCGACCAATGAAGCTGTCCATCAGATCAACGCCATGTCCATATTTCTTACCCTCCATATCATTTTTTGAGGGTTGCAGGTCACCAAAGGAGCTGGGCTATGTTCAACGGTCTCTAGGTAGATTAGCCCAATCTGGGTGATCTCAGATATTTTATTGTTGAATAACTTCTCATTGAATTGACTTACAACTAAGGTGTAAAGATAAAAATTGTTGATTATGTATTCAAATAAGGGAACAAATTTTTTGAGCTGTTGTTTAAATATTCGAGATGTTATTGTGATCAGTTGGAAAACATATTGAGCAGTTATTTAATTTAACGGCGGTTGATTAATTATTGCGACACTAAAACATGGACAGTAATAAAAAATCAATTAGTCGGTTATTTTATCATACAATGTCAATTATTAAAATAATTGAGCAATCCAATAACTGGATGAGCGGTTCGATAAATAGTTCGGCAGATCATCGGATTTGGGGCACCCTGACTTCCCCTTCGTGTTAGGTTACTGTAAACCCTGCAGACACAAATAGGAGCCCCGCGTAGCGGTGCTACGTCGACTATGCTTTTTAAGCGAATACCTATAAAATGTTTTGAGGTTAGGTTACAATAATTGGTTTTTCTCAAGAACAGTGCATTACCTTTTGATGGGAGTGGTGCCAGGGGAGAAGGGGTACACCGCCCCTCCTTACACCTCATTGTGCATAGAATTGCTTAGAATGAGATTTCTTACCGACAAATTCCGATTTATTACTGCCCACACGTAACCGCTCGTTCAATATTTTTTACCGCCCATTTAATTATTTTCCTGCTCAATTATATATTCACTGATCCATTTCATTATTTTTATTACTAATTTTTGTTTACTTTACTGCTTAGTTTTAACTGCTGAACTAGTTATTAAACGTGCCATTAATAATTTTTAAATTACCAAAACTGCTATTTACAACTGACTCTCTCGCATCATCATTTCATCATCATTTCAGCCCTTTTAACGTCCACTGCTGGACATAGGCCTCCCCCAAGTGTCGCCACATTGACATAACATGGGGGGGTTTTGCCATAATCGCCACGCTTGGCAGGCGGGTTGGCGATCGCAGTACGGTTGGTACAAAAGCACAGAGAACGCTGCTGCCCATTCTCTGGCAAGTCCCTTAGTCGCCTCTTACGACACCCACGGGAAGATATGGGATGGTGCTATTCTTTACGTTCGACACCATACAGAACTCTCTCGCATCAGTGCCTTTAAATAATAAGTTTAACTTTGTTTACCGGAAAAATAAATTAGACCAACCTGGGTGATCTCAGATATATTGTGGTCGAATAATTTCTCGGTGAATTGAAATGTGTATTATGCTATGCTCTATTCAAATAATTTGTTTATTTTTGTTGGGCGGCAGTTTTGAAATTAGCCCAAAAATTTATGGAGTCTGGATGATCTCCTTTGAAACTTGAGGTATTTAAGGGTTGCATAGGTATCGTAAGGGTGAGCTAACGTTTTCAGCCAGGGCTTTGAAACTACAAATTAAAACCGTATTGAGGGTATTGTTTTATAAAACAAGACGAATTTTCCTTACAATTAATAAATAAAAGGTTATTTATGTAATTAATGCATAAAATATTTTAATTACAAATAAAGATATAACCATGATTTGAGTCCTGTCCGCAGAAGTTATGAGTAATCTTCTCATAGAGGGAGGTAATTTAGTTTCCTGGATCTTTCAATGAGGTAAGCCTACGTCCGTCATATTAAATAACTTTTCCAAATAAATTTATAAATATAGGTATTATATCCATGATAAAAAAAAAGCTTTTTATACATTAATCGGAACAGTCTGTCGACTGTTGTTTATCATATTCAGACCCGGAATAACTATTATTTAATTTTTTTTATCTCTATATTTTATTATTTTGACATTTAATACCCTGACATTATGTACTTACCTTAGTGATTTGAAACTTTGAAATTACTTACTAATTAATTTGAATTTATGTAAATCTATGACACTGTATAATGTATTAATTTGAAGTTTAATTTTTTTATAGGGTATCAATATTGAATTGGTCATTGTTTGAAGTAATAATTTAAATTTATGAAATTATGTATGATAAATTTTTCATGCCTGAATGGTACAACACAGTGGACTGCGCATTCACTTGACACCTGGAAATTTATTATTATGTACTGTGTTGAGCAATAAACTTTTGAATTTGAATTTGAATCTATCTGTAGGCCATACAAATATTTGTTGCGCGCAGGGAACGACCCCGCGGCACAGCCAGCAGTCGATTACTCAACCACTTCGCCAAACGTGCCGTCAAGTTTGTTTGGGAATGTTTTGAATCTGACTGAAGACTCACTAACTTAAAGGATCCAGGTAAGTAAATCGCCACCCTATATTATAACATCTGAAAACCTTAAATATCAGACTGTAAATTTTATAAATTATTAGATGCTGCCCACCAAAATTTCCAAGCGAACGATGTCGCCATCGTTCGCTTGGAAATTTTGGTGGGCTTTAGGGGTATGAAAAATAGTTGTTGGCCGATTTACAGACATACCCGATATGCACATAAAATTTCATACAAATCGGTTCAGCCGTTTCGGAGGAGTTTGGTAACAAACACCGCGACACGAGAATTATGTATATTAGAAGATTTATAATATCGGCCTCACGCTTTTCTCTGTATGAGTGAGCCGTAATCTATGAAACGTTTTCAAATTTTTGTTCTAGTATATGCTGGTTTCTAAATGGTAAATGACGGTTATTGTGTTAATTGGTTTTTACAACATCATGTCAATTAAGAAACAATACATATTGTGTTGATGTTTCAGATTACTTTGAAACACCACACCAAAACAAACGCTCTATTTCCTAGTACAGTGCCCTGCACCATTGCCTGACCCAACTCACAAAGCAAAAAAGAGGAAAAAGGGTCAGTTAATGCTGGTAACTGACTGTACTACGTTTTTCCTCGCCGTTTTCTAGAGCTGTATTGATAAAATAATTGTCCAAAGTGCACATAGAAGTACTTACCTTAAAACGTGATGAGTTAATGTGAACGTGCGCATGAACAACAGGATTATGATTCCAATGTTTTCTGACGCATTAATTTAATGTGAGATTAATAATATTTTAACCACACACGGAATACAATGAATAATTCGCATGATGATTAACATTTTGTTTTCCTAATTTGGGCTTTGTGTCTGCCGGAAACCTTCTTTAGCTAAACCTCTACAAGTATTGATACATAAAAATCATTATTTTGCAACCACGCAAATATTAGTTCGGAAATCGCCAATTTTGTGAAATAAATTGTTTTGTTTCTACTTAAGCAATAGATCGGTGTAATACTTATGGTTCACGGCAATTCATGTCTGAGAGACAATAGTATATTTCATTACGAGTGCGGAAAGCCTGTCATTGCAAAGAGTTCCGACAAATGTCTACCCGAGCCGAGGCGCAGCTGAAGGTGAGGGTTGACAGTCGGAACAAGTTGCAATGACGGTTTCGCACGTGTACTGAACAACTACTTTTAATACAGTTGCGAAAAAATGCAATACGCCACTTTTTGAGCAACTGTATTAAAAATTATTTTGTGGTTCGACGAAGTCATGGTGTGGAGAAAAAAAAATCTTGGAACCAAGAGCCAGTCGGGCTCATACAATTAAGGTGCCCGACCAGAACAATAGACTGTATGTAGCACGGTCGATGGCTTTCCGTAATTAAGGATGCTAAGTGATAAATTCATCAAAATTCCGATTAGTAAATTGCATAAGATAAGTACCTACTCAGAAAAATATTTGTGGCAGACGGACATGAAAGCATGAAAACTATAATTTTTCTTTAAAATTGAAAGCACTCAAAGTCACCCAAACGGCAATGGAGAGGGCTATGCTCGGAGTTTCCTTGCGTGATTAAATCAGAAATAAGGACATTCGCAAGAGAACCAAGGTTACCGACGTAGCCCGAAGAATTACCAAACTAAGTGGCAGTGGGCAGGGCACATTGCTCGTAGAACAGATGGCCGATGGGGCCGAAAAGTCGATGCGTTGGAAGGCCTCCCACTAGATGGACCGATGACCTGGTGAAGGTTGCGGGGATCCGCTGGATGTGAGTCGCACGGGACTGGTCAATTTGGCAACACTTGAGGGAGGGCTATGTCCAGTAGTGGACGTCTTTCGGCTGAAATGATGATGATGGGCTACCTGGCTTATCCAATGTATTTATTTCTGGTTGCAATCCTGTATAATGTAAAAAAGTAGTCACCTCTCACCTTGTGGGTTATCTTTTGGCGTACATTGTACTAAAATAACATAATAAGCAACAACAACATTACACGAAGTTTTGGATTTCGTCTCATAAATTAGACATTCGTTCAAGTCAGAAAATGTTCGGTCTCCCAAAAAACGTCCGTCCAACAATAAAAACCCTTAAAAGGACCATGAAAAATACGATTATGAGTAAAATCCGGTCAACCGTCCAGCCCTTGAAATACGCCTGACAATTTTCGTCAAGGTCACAAAACATATCAAATATCAACGTTCATTCGCAAAAATACGCACTTCGGATTTTGTGGCGCGAAACACGGCGCACTTAAAGCTTATTATCTCGTAAACTACTGCAGCTACACAAAAACAAAAAATACGTGTGTATAGCTGAAACAATACAGAATCTAACTATGTTAAAACTAATTACAACAACTAGATATAAGTATTTCGAAAAAATGTGAACTTGAGAATATGTGTTGAATGACAGTTTCTCCAATAAGAATGAAAGTTTTTCCAATTAGAATTTTAATTCGTATCAATAAAACCTATTTATAATTAAACTAGACTATATAAGCTTTGTTTTAATACCCATATGTCCTTACTTTGGCACTTTCTTAGTAGCCAAAGTAACCAAACCAATCAACCCCTGCTCTGATTGATTCGATACCTACTGATTTTGTCATGTTTTCGTGAAAAATTCGCTAAGATTTCGTTTTTTTACTGTTTTATATTGCGGAGACACTAATAATTACTTAATTGAACTAATTTTCGTAATACGAGCACTATTTTAACTATTTTTGCAATAATTTCTAAAAAAACATTATCAAAATACCACGACATGGCGCCACTTTTACATTTCGATATTATCGTTTCAACAGACTTTCAACCTAATGATGTATAGTGATGATATTTAGCCTATGTTACTTCCAATTCATCCAAGAATATGTGTACAAAGTTTCATGATGATCGGTTGAGTTGTTTTTACGTGAAAGGGTAACAAACAAACTTACATTCACATTTATAATAGTATGGGATATATGGGATAGATAATCGACATAGGTAGGTAATCCTTCTAATGTTTATGAGGTTGAAAATTAAAATTTTAATAATCATAATATCTTCCTTTAGGTCTTTAAATAGACTCCGGAACCAGGTTGACCTAATCAGGTGGAGATTCATTGATGAGTCTGCCCTGGAGAGTTGTGCTGTTCCCACAAACGATGAGTAACTTAATATCGTGTCCAGCGTCTCCTGTTGTTTGTTCATTACAGGAACTAATGGACGCTACTGAAGGCGAGTAACTAGTCGCCAGTTTTGGGCCAACACAATTTAGATTGCCATCGATACGCTACGAAGAAAAAGAAGAATCTTCGTAATATGACTTGGTGTTAGTTATAAAGCCAAACTCAGCAGAGACTACAACCGCGGGAGATTAGTGCAAGTCTGTTTGCAGACACACACTGACGCACACGCTCTCTTCCCTCAACCATAAAGTGTAATGGGAACGCAACTAGGTAGACATAAACATACCAAATAATAGACCAAAACAGGTTTAAAGCTATTTAAGCGGCCACCAACTATCGGCAAATACATAAACATACAAGTGATCATCCTTGAATCAACACATACTTTCCGAAACCCGTTTGAATCTTATAAATATGTATATGTACAGTTAATGTCTACACAATGTATATAAAAGCTTTATCGCGGCGCATCTTTCGTCATTCGAGTGCTATATGTGAACACGTGAATATGAAGTGGTATCTATTGTTGTTTGTTGTGCTTTCTGCATTTGTGATGTTAGGGTTTGCCGACCCTGGAAAGTTTAATACCCCCAAGAAGTGCCCGGTTGGACACATTCGTGTTGCGAATCAATGTTTTACGAAAGGAGTGAGTTTCTTTATTTATTTATAAAATACTAGCTTTTAAACAAATATCTAGAACTAGCTTCTGCCCGCGGCTTCGCCCGCATGGAGTTCGGCAATTGCCCACGTGTGTGTTACCCCAGCAAAATTATGTCGAAAATAGTAATTTAAATGTTATAGATTATAACTGTTGCCCGCGGCTTCGCTCGAGCGTATGTGTAAGTATAGGATAAATAGCTGTGTAAAAGTCTGTGATTTTCAAAGTAAGAAGCCAGAGAATTCATTCGGGTAGGAAAATATATATATATATATATGAGGTTGGTGACCTAAATGGGTTGAACCAGATTTAATTTTATACATATCTTCTTTCTGAGCTACGGTGTCGTAGCTCCAATGCCCCGGTCATCCCTCCACGCCTTTCGATTTAGTTAATGGTGAAAATGAGACAGCTTACAATTTTTATAAATTCAGAAATACTCAGATAAAACTAATCTATTTATCTTTATTTTCCTCGGTGCAACCCTGAATTTTCATTTTGATCGTATTTTTATTGCCAACGACCCTGAAATCGACGAAAACAACAACCATGAAGAATAAATTTAAAATATTCGTCGGTGCCATCTTTGATTTTCATTTTGACCTCATTTTGTTAGCAGCGACCCCGAAAACCAAGAATATGACACCTATGAAGGAAAAACAGAAAATTTACGTCGTCGTTCTTGGATTTTTATCAATTTCATCAAGAAACATAAATAGTAAATTTCACGAAGATTTGACATTATGGTTGTTACCACCCCATGTCCTCCCGTTTGGGGTAGAATTTCGAAAAAACTACGAAATATGTAAGCGTTTCTTTCTGCTCTCAAGTTTTAATATTAAATTTATTTCTTCTTAATTCAAAAATTACGGAATCTCAATATGATCTGTGAACCGACATCTTAATTAGGAGTACCTAGATTTTCAAAAACGCTGAAATACGTATATAGCCAGAACCTTGCATATGAAATTTCATGCTTCTAACTTTAAAAAGACCGGTTTCCATACAATGGTTCATACCTTATTTTACCCCTTTAGGGGTGGTATTTCGAAAAACACTTGCTTAGAGGATACCTACTCTTCACAAACAACACACCTTCCAACTAGCATTTTTCTAAGTCCATCGGTTTATGTTGTGCGTTGATATCTCAGTCAGTCAGTCAAGACTTTGAATTTTATATACACAGGTGCAAAATAGATGAATAATGTAAATGTCCAGGTCTCAGGCTACCTATCTCTTAAATTTCAGGACAATTTGTTTAGTTGTTTATTTGACAAAAGCAAATAATTTATATAACACATTCATAAAATCCTTAATGCATCTGCGTTACTAAAATAAAAAAAATCAAATATTTTCCTTACTTAGAAGCAACTTAAGAGCCGCATACCAGTTTTACCTTGTCCTTACATTTAAATTGTGTAATTTGGATATAAATGTGTTAATAATTTGGTGATTCACGTGGCTAAACGGGTGTGACTTCCAAACAAAACATGTGAGGATTGTATATGATTTGGAAACTACGCAACCTTTCGATGTGTAAGCGCTTGCTTTTGTTAAAGGTTATCGTAGCTGTGTCAGTCAAACATGTCAATCGGTTAAAAATGTTTTTGCCTGGTTAAGACTTCGTATTTAGGTGTTTTTTGTAACTCTTTGAGAAACACCGTGTTGTAGTAATTCTAGGTAATTATAGCTTAGGCGTTCTAAAACAACTTATCCCCCATGAACCCTTTTTTTAAACTATTTATTAAAAAACTCCAAATATATAGTGCCTCGTTGGTCTAGTGGTAGCAAGTACAACTGCTCAGTTTGAGGTCCTGGGTTCGATTCCTAAGTCCGGTAGAGAGATATTGAGTTTTTCCATAAGGATTTTCTCAGTAGCACAGAGTCTGCAGTTGTTCCCGGTTAATGGCAATAGGCTCGACCGATACATGGGACTTAAAAGTAACTGGTGAAATGTGGGTGTACTATTTAAAGTACACTTCTGCTTTATTCTCCGGATCATGATACAAATGATGTAGAACAGCGGCCAGGTCAACGTCATCCGAGCGCAAAAAGATTCGAACAGAATCCAAGAAGATGTAGCTTGCTACAACATAAGATTTACCTCACAGTCTAAAAAAATCAGCGCAACAACGATACATGAACAAATCTATCGATATCAATTTATCAAAACACTAACACGCTAGTATTGTCTTTTCCAGAAACTGTGAAGCATGAAAATGATGACACCTCAAAGTTCCGGAACCTGAATTGAAGCGTTGTTAAAGAAAATTAAATGGTTAAATATCAATCCTAATTCAATGATGTATTATTTAAATAACGTTAAATACCGTATCTGCATATAAAGTACCCCAACGCGTACTTTTGATTTGCAATGACTAAAGGCGTAGTCATTACAAATCAAAAGTGCGCGTTGACCCAGTGTTAACATTGAACTCGAATGATTTTTGTCTTTTACTTCAAATATAATGTTTATGTGATGCAATTGTTTTTCACAAGAATCTTTGACGCGTGGCCTGAATCAGAACTAGGATAGTATCTTGTTTTTCGATAAAATTTCACAAATGTTTTTCAGCCAACGCCCTAATGTAATTCAAACGCCAACAATATCATTTAGCGCTGTACTTTTACAATGTACTTCATCAACATCATCTTTCTGCCTTTGTCTCATGTTACTTAGGGTCAGCGCAACACGTTTAATACAATATACCTCATATAGAGGGTCATTAGACATTTAACCCATCACGCTTGTCTGATGCGAGTTGATGGGTGAACAGTGAACCAGCTTACTCGGTTCGTGGGTGCTGCAGTTATATTAAGCTTAATAATCACCTTCACCACTCTAAATCAGCATCCTGTTCTCACGTTAATTATCTAACTTATGCCAATTGCAAACTGTGGCCGTTCGCATGCCCTAAATTGATTGTTGTTTACTAGAAGATTTAAAACTCAATGTTTCCCTGAGTCGAGTTACGACATGCGGGGGATGATAAGCAGCTGATACATTCGATGTTTTTTTATTGCTCCCAGATCAGCATGAGAGATAATTTATATTATGTCATAATTATGCAAATATTATCTAAGAGTCGTGGCGTCACACACCTTAGCGACGACCTTGGATGGGCGGTGATCTTACCACACAGATGAGTTGTCAGACTTCTCCAGCTATTCCCTTGTCGACCCCCACGAGATGCGGATGGTTCCATTCAACTACCCGGGTACCACACAGGAATTATGTCACAAATGGTTGTAGTTATGACTGATAGAGTAAAGTAAATACCAAGTTCACTGACGGTCGATCACTTTTCATACTTATGTCCTGAGTAATAAGGTTCAAAAGTTATGGACCGTTAGTGAGCGCGGTAGTACATATACGGCCGCAGAGGGTAACGGGTTCCAAATGCCTGGCCGGTGGAGCGTGACGAACTGCGTAAGTGCCCGAATACCCTGGCCAAAGATGGTTTAAGAATACTATTTGGTTTTAGTCCGTAAGAGTCGTTGAGAAGTCTGTCAGAATTTTTCAATATTGTATTGTTGTATCACAATTGCAATTCATGAGGATTGCCCAGTCTATTTATTTAATCTAAGTTTGTCATAAGATTGATCCAAGTCACCGATGAACTGTCGGAGCTCTAAAAGGAATGCGAAACTGTTATAATAGGTGCATTACCATTGCAAATTGTGTCGTAGCAGCGAGAAGCGAAGGCATTAATTTATCGGTCATGGGCAAAATTTACGCGATTTGCATGTTAATACTTTGTATAATTATGTTCTAGACTTTATTTCGCTTCGTATATTATAACCTAAAGGTGCAAAGCTGCACTAGTGGTACTAGAAATCATAGTACGTGTTTTGCTAAGATTTCTATACAGCATTATGTTTAGCTATCTCAAGGCAAAGGCCTCTTTACATACAAAAAATAAACAAGCATCAATGATCATTTCACATTTGCTCACAGCTTAGAAAAAATACTGTTTAAAAAAAAACTAAAGCGCTACAAAATTTCACCTGTCGTAGCAACCGTCGCAGTCGTAAAAAAATAGCTCATGACTCTACACTTGCTTTGCCCACGAATTCTCGTGGCATTATTTTCGTTTTATGAATTAACTAGCTTCTCCCCGCAACTTCGATCGGAGTGAAGTTTCAATGTTTTTTGACGTGACAACGTCTAATAAATCGATGAACGCTGGCTGTACGCACGAAAAAGGATGACTCATTGTATGTTACGATCGTATCGTACGTTACGCTCATTGTAACGTTACGTTACGTTACGTTAAAAATATCAGCTGCTCCATACAAAATTTCAATACCTATTCGTCCCAAATATATTGGGCAGCTGATATTTTTTTCAGAAATAATATAAATTATACATAATTATAAACCTTTATTTTGAATCATTTTGTCTATTGATGAAAACCGCATTAAAATCCGTTGCGTAGTTTAAAAGATCTAAGCATAGAGACGGCGGAAAGCGACTTTGTTTTACGCTATGTAAAGATGTGAATTTTAAATCTTAGTTAAAACGATATTATTTTAAATAATAAATGTAATAAATAATTTCTGGATTTTTGTAACTGATATATATTTTTATAGTTCATAACTAAGCCCGCTTACCTAAGGTTACACTGTGTTGTGATGCTTTCCACAGTAAACACTATTTTAGAAAAACGTGTGATCTCTGAACACAATTACATTTAAACATTTACGGTACGCGAAACAGACACATTAGTTTAATTAGCTGTGTGCTTGAGCCGTAATAAAGTCAAAGTTATATATTCAAGGTCCTCGAAAATCCTGTAGAATACGTAGGTTCTATGACAACACCACGGCCACGTTTAAAAGCAGGGCAAGTACCGATGCTTTAATGGCGTTGTTCGTAAGTAGTGCTCTAGTTATACTTATAAAATTATATTCTGCACATAAACGTTAGAGGATCCTCCCTTTTTAATTTTAACTATACTGTACTATTCTTCATAACCCAAAAATGTTAATAACTTCGACAGTGCCTTTACGTCATGTTAGTAAGGGCGATTTTCGTAGTCCTAGCTTATGTGTACCGTAAGTACCTGTATAGTGTAGGCGATGTGTCGCAGCAGCAGCAGCATGACGGGTGAGGCGAGCAGCACCAGCGCCAGGATGGCGACGCCGATGCCCAGCGTGCGCCGCGCCACCCACACCACCGCGCCCCCTGACGACCTACACACACCATATAATACATTCATCATCTGCCTAGCCTTTTCCTAACAATTTTGGGGTCGGCTTCCAGTATAGGATGCTGCTGAATACCAGTCTTTTACATGGAGCGAGTGCCTATCCGACTTTCACAACCCATTTCATAATAAAAAAAACCCTTTGGTAAGACTGGATGTCAGACTTTGGGCCACTAACGACTGTCAAGAATCTACAAATAACAACCGGGAAAACAAGAAAGTAACTCGGTACAACCACGGTCCAACTGGGCAAGCCTAGCGCTGCTTAGTCTTGACGATCGACCCGTGCGGCTGTTATTATTTAGCTTACCCCACACACACCATACTAATAAATGAAATAGGCTTGCACGACATCTAGCAGCACGGAATCATATTTTCCATACGCAACCGTAAGGAAAAATAAGATGCCGTGCTGCTCAGAACGGTTATTAGTGATCGAGAAACAGAGCGGGAGTGCTACAACTCGCGGTAGCATCGACGGTGCGCCCGGCAGTACGCTATGTTTCTCGCTCTCCCATGAACACGGCTACATCCTGTGAGGTACTTTACCATTTGGACAACTTAACAAAAGACGTGAAAAACAATGCCATTTCGTAATTATTATCGTATCGTATTTTAATCTTTATACATTGATTCCCATTTCGCCAACCATAATTTGCAACTGTTTTTTTTACGGTATTTAAGATTTGGACATTTTGGGATTTGGACGTTTTGACACCGTTGGACATTTTGAGAATTAGACATTTTGCCCCTGAACGGTACAGTCAGCTCCCAAAATTTTAACTTAACTTTTTTATGATGTTTGTTATTATTTGTCTCTCTCTTGCATGATAAGGTTTGTTAAGAGATAATTTAATGTCAAATTTGAACAGCAAGTATATATATAGTGTGAGTAGTGAGAGTAGAATCATGAAGAAGACGTTGGTGCCGCTAAATTCGTCTTTTTAGTGAATACCCTTCAAAAAGTAGGCCTGCACGAATCCAATGAGGTAATTATTTTAACAGTTCCGTCTGCACACACAAGTTCTGGGTATAATAATGTATGTAGTTGTCATTTCCTATCTGGCTACCCCTGAGAAAAAAATCGTGAAACAAGCTCACAGGATACATGTAAGGCAGCTTTACAATGATCTAGTAATTCAGCGAAGTAGATAAGTACACACAGTAGGTAAAGACAGTGGTGTAAACCGATCGGACAGTAGTGGGTCAACAGTCACTGTTTAGGTTTTCGCCACTCGCCTCTGTACTTAACCAATGTATATCGGGCCTTAGAAGAGATCTATCACTGAGCGATCGTTGGAGCTACAGAACTAACATAAATTATGAAAGAAATGAAATAATGGAAAATGTACTCACCCTACAATGACCCAAAGGTCTTTTTGAACTACCCTCAGTCTGTCCAGGTAGGTAGACCAATCGACATCTGTATATAGATATCGACTGATATTCACAGCTGTAGGTTCGATTCTCGGTTGATTCACTATTGTTTGCTTCAGCTCCTCGAAACTGAAAATAAATTCATGATTATTATTTATTTTTCATGGTTTGTACTCAAAAATATTTCCTGCATGAGACTTAAGAATTACTGACGAAATTACTGACTTAGCTGCCTTATTTCGGAGGTTACAAACGTGACATAACAGACAGATGTGTTTCTGGGGAGTTTGTTCCGCCACTTCTTCTTCCCAGTTAAAACACTAGGAAGTGACGAAGGGCGGGCGTTTTGAGTGACTGCTGTCTCTTGTAATTTTGACGTTCAAAAAGTGCTGATTATCAGCCTAATTTGAATAAATGACTTGCGACTTGCTTACTGAAATGCCAACGGGACATTGCACACGGCACACGTCGTTTATACACATATTATTATATCTGTTCGTTCGTATCTCTGTGTGGAGCTACCAAAACGTACTTGTTCTCTCCACTAGTGCGGTTTTTTTTTTGTTGGGCTCCATGACTTGGCACCTTCTAGTTACGAAGATTAAAGGTCAAAGTTCCAAATTTTTCGCAAGTTTTTTTATCCAAGTTTTTACTGTTATAAATTTACTTTAAATACCTCGATTATCCCTATATTATTCAATGCATCTATGAGCACAATTTTTTGACTGCGTTTAATTGAGCACTACCTGTAAATCGTAATTATTCACCCCGTAAAAAAGTCGATTTCCAGCATTTGCGTTGCGTGGAGTTACTTAGATAGATGTACAGAAAGCTTGGTAAACGTGTTAAAAGCCGTTCACGGAATGAACGGCTTTTCCTGCAGCTAGGGCCCCTAAGACGACTCACTGACCTTTTATTTTAAAACCCATTAAATTGTTAATAAAATCCAATACAAATTGTGAATTAATTTCACGCGGATGAAAATCGGAGGAGTCTCTAGTCGCTAGTCTCTAATAATATTCGAAATCTAATAATAATATTTGGAGATACCACAACTTTTATATTGAAATTCGTTGAAGCCACAAGAAAAGCTTTAAAACTGATCCCCAATTACCTTCCCCTCAAGACTGAACTAAATAACTCTCTTTGCGACGTTAATATATGGGACAATAAAATTGCAGTCGATCAATAATATCGTAGTTCATTTTGTTCATGTCATATTCTATCTGAATCATGCGAAACATGCTACGTAGGGTTTGGACACGATAGGTTATTGTCAATCGAGGTCAAACAAATGCAGTCTAATTCCTAGTAAACATGATGCGTCAGTTCGATATGGCAAAATATTTCCTTGAACCACTTTTCTGCTGAGCAATCGCGCGCGTCTGAATAATCGGTCCACGGGGCATTTTTCTTCCAAGCAAAATAAAAATTATGTATAAAGATCCAATTAGCCGAAGAATAAATAGCATGTAATTTATTCTTAATACTGAAGGTGAGTATAAAATAGATTACGTCGTATTACCTTACCTTCTCTAACACCCATATTCTTAAAGCTTTCACAAATTCATTTTTTAATTAAGTTGTCGCCATGACAACATTTGAAAACATCCACCAAATCGTTTACCAAGAATTTCGTGGCCGGAATTGACGGATCATCGGGGGCTGAATGTGTGTGTGTAGCCCGAGAAATAAATCCCGAGAAATAAATTTGGCAAGCCTTAGGTTTTTTTTAGGCTTGCCAAATTTATTTCTCGGGAAGTCCCGAGAGATAAATTTCACTCAATCATTACACCTCCTATTCTAAGTTTTACTCATGCCTCAAACATCTCCAAAAATCAAACAATACTTACAAAATTAAAACTTCATTTAATTCTTTAGCCTCTTTGACTATTTTTTCGGTCTCCAAATACTCTATTGTAGACTTCAAACTAACTCTGCCTGAGTCTATATTTGTCTGTATACTGCTTATTACTAGTGTGTCCATCTTGTCCTCTTTTGTGTAGTAAGAATGTGACGTCAGGGCTAGAGACAGCTCCTCTCTTGATCTCAGGAGGTCGGAGCAAGCGGACAGCTGTCTGAAAACAATAATTATTAGTTAATCAGATTTTTCTTGGAAAAGCAAAGCAACGCGCATAATGGACTGCAGTCCTTTCACAGTTTTGACCTCTGCCTAGAACCTTTGGGATCTGCACTGCGTGGCCACGACCACGGTTTGTCGCATGACCTGCAGCTATCACTAACAAAACTGCTTGGACGCCCGGTTGTGTGACCAAACTTTCTTCCTAGCCTGAGCTTCTGCTGCCAAACGTCGTAGTCGTGGCCGCGTAGTGCGCGACGTCCCTTATTGTAAAAAAATAATGAAAAACACTGTAATTTTGTCAGTAGTAGGTCGCAAGTGAAAAGATCGATGGGTTTTGACAATGAAGCATAGCCAGAGATAAAAGAACTGAGAATAAACTGAAAATTCAGATGTAAGAATTTGAATTTCGTTGATGAATCTCCTCCATCAATGCTGTAGTGGGTTTTGGGCATATTGGCATAGACCTTCGACTTCAAATAACCCCATAAAATAAATCTAGCCGGGGCAATTCTGATCACCGAAACGACACACTATTATTATTTTTTATATAATGACAATTGTAATCGCAATGCGTATGTCAGTCCCATCGTACCCTAAATACACATTTCTCGTATCTGGGCCATGAACTAAAACAGATTCTTCGCATCATTGCCATGTGGTTGACCCCGGATTTTATGGAATGTGTCTACTTTAAGTCTGTTCAACCTCAAGGCCCTAAACAAATCATTTCTCCCAGACTCCCACCGAACACAGTCCATCAATAAGTGGTATAAGTCTTCAACAACTCCACACTCCATACAGTTAGGCGAGTTCGTTTTTCTCATCATGAACGTAAACTTATTACTTACATGGAATGTGTCCAGGTCTGAGTCTATGAGCCGTGACAACAAATTTTCGACTTAAATTATTATATACAAACCAGGGCACACGAAAAAGCAGCTCATGCAGATATTGTATTGTTTTACGGACCAACCGTTAACAGCACTAATGGTGACCAATGCAAGCCTTGTGTAAATTTTGGGCCACCCGATATTTAATTATAAGTATGGGTGTTGAGAGCTAGAGATAGATGTCCCAATTTACAATTGGATCTTTAAAAAAGTAGTGATTTCTCATGCGAAGGACATAAAATGTGGTTAAACACTTCTTCCAGAATTACATGCGTCATCCTAATCAGAACTATATGTTATTAAAATTAAATAAATATTTTCATCACACTTGTACGTAAACAGTATCTAAACATACAGGTTAACTTGGCCGTAATGCCCCATAAAAAACCTAAGGTCGGTAAGTATTTTTTAATTTTTTTTTTATTGAAAAATTGTCTTAAAATGTTATCTAAACAGGAATTTCATTGCAATCTCGCTTCATGTTACTTAAATACTCAACTTATGTTCTTAAAAACGTTGAAATATTTTTTTTACCTACGTACCTAAACCCTTAACGTTTCTGAACGAAACATTTGTATGATCTGTGGTGTGGGCAAGAAGCCCGCCTTCCGTTTAAAAAAAAGTTCACGTATTTCGTAAATCGTAATAATAGTTGTGCTGACTTTCATAATTATTTACTCGCAAATGTGATGAAAAACATTGTATGTTTCACGGGCGATACGGGAATTACGAACCTCGACTCAGAAAGCCCTCAGTCTTCGACTTCAGGCTTCTGCTAGAGCCTCGATCGTAATTCCTTACTTACCGCCCTTAATACACAATTTACTATTACCTAATCAAAGGCAAGTACCTAACATGTGGTTAATTAATCATTTAATTTATGATGTTTATTACGCTGTAGTCGTATACACTCAATCATTTCTTAGAGTTTAGTAAGTACTTATAATTAACTAGCTTTTGCCCGCGGCTTCGCTCGCGTTAAGAATTGATCAAAATCCTTTCTTAGCGGATGCCTACGTCATAACATCTACCTGCATGCCAAATTTCAGCCCGATCCGTCCAGTGGTTTGGGCTGTGCGTTGATAGATCACTATGTCAGTCAGTCAGTCACCTTTGAGTTATATATATTTAGATAGATTATATCTGCAGTTCTAGGTATTGTTGAATTGAAACTTATCACTTCTCTTCTGACTACCTCTATAACTACATTGAAATAATTATTTAATGCGTAACTTAGTGTTAAATCTGTACTACAGCTACATATTTATACAGTACTGCCTTTAGAATATCACGAGGCTCACAAACATAACTTAACATCACGCCTGTAATCCCCGAAGGGTTAGGCAGAGGTGTGCCTAATAGTACCCTGTATGCCCGTTGTCCCCGTCACCCACATTTTGCCAGTCATGTTTAAGTCCTATGTAATAGTCCGTAGCTGCTACTGAGAAATTCCGGTGAAAAAGCTGAGAAATTCCGGTGCTGAGAAATTGGTGGTAAAAACCACACTTTGCCCAATTTTTCTCAATATATCTCGGTTTTTTTACACCATCTCATAGTTTTCTATTAGAGCAACAATATCTTTCCAAAAAAGATTTTCATCTGAGCTACCATTTTGGAAATATAGATCATTTTTTTATATAATAAAATTCGGAGGCCTTAATTCGGAATCGGTGTGTCGTGGGCCCATACTTCTCTGAACCTAAATGGTTTGTATGGTCAAGTTTAAACCGAAACAATTTTTTTGTAATTTTTTACAATACAATTTTTTTTAACTGTAAAATTTTCGTATAATCTAACTCCTAAAAATCCGCCCCTAAGACGACCCACTGACCCAAACATCCATTCTCACAAACTTAGGGTAGGGTAGGGAAGTACGCTATTATAAATGCAAAAGTTACGTCCTTAGTTGCGTCCGATAGGACTTCCCATCATTGTACCTCTACACATTACTGTGTCATACGTCTATTGGTACTGATACTTGGTTATTGGCCTTTGGACAGCAAAACCTCAAAACCGCAAAGTTATCTCGTTGTTGTTAAATAGTTTTCTTAGCCTGTTTGGTCATTAACAATATTAACAAATTTGTTTAATTAAAACATAAGTCACAAACATGTTCTAGGTATAGGTAATTAACTCTGTAATATTCTTAGCACTATCACGTGAACATACAAAAATCATTTTCATCGAAATCTGGAAGTTATTGATGGATGGTTTTTTTTTTTAAATCAAGGCTAGAAGCGTTTTAACGAAAAATTAATGGTTAGTATTTTTTATAGTTATTTTTTAATTGTATGCCTATGTTTGTTTCTGTATATGGCTTGTGCTTGCCTGAAATAAATGTTTTTTTTATATTTTTTTTATTTAGCATAGCAGCGTATAATGCGTACCATTGCTGTGACATAGACCTCTTCTCTATGAGAGTAAGTGGGATATATTATAATCCACCACTCAGGCCCAGTGCGAATTGATACTTAGATGTCACATGACTTATTTTGATTCTAGAAAATACCGGTTTCCTTACGTAGTTTTTCTTCACCGTTTTATGAATAGTGGTGATGAAATAAATTAAACAAAGTAATGCACCTGCCTGGATTGAAACCTACGATCTACAACTAGAAAGTCGGGAGGTGTTATAAACATGTCTGTTAACGAATAGTTAATTCCAACGATTATATATGATGTACTACATGTAGGCAATTTTCTATGAAATCTGGGCGTAAGACCAACATAATTAAAATTTGTCTCAAAATAGCCGACCCGCAACAACTTTACCCGGTGGCAGATTTTCAACCAGAATTTTAAGCCCTATTTCATCCGTTGAAGGGTTGAATTTCCCAATTTTCTAGACAAACAAACAAATATCACCCAGACATTTGTTTGTTTGTCGAGAAAATAATTCAAATTGCCATAGGGCGATGACTTAATGTGACATTTACTTCGCATATTCAGATATTGCAGACACAATGGGCCATCAAGAATTAACGGTGTTAGGCGCGTTATTTTGCACATTTGAGTAGGTAAGTTTATGTGTTTCAGTAATAATCAACTTAATCAACTTCAATAATTATAAAAAAGTACGTACTCTTACCTCCATAACGACGACGTGGTAGTTTTCACGTTCTGCGCGACATTTAACAGCAATAATGTATTAATTTCCTGATAAACTCTCGTTCTTTTGAACGCTTCCGCCTTGAAACTCCTGAAATATACAAGAAAAACTGTGAGAAAAACAATTAGGTAAAGTTGATCTCCTACAAATTTAAGTACACTTATTTGAGGCCCAATTTTGTTACGGTAACAAAACCAGAAAAACCTAGTCCATTGAAACTACACTAAGTCAACTCATAGTTCACGAAAACTAAATATATATTTTATTTAGCGCTAAACACGTTTTGAAGATATAGTTGTGTCTTTGTATGGTAATCGGTTATCGTGGTACGGACATGTGATGCGGAGGAATGTGGAAAATGTTGTGAGTATAAACGTAGATGACTATAAGAGTAGAAGAAAACCAAAGAAACGATGCATGGACTGTGTGATAGATAATAAAGCTAGAAAGGAGGTGACTACTGACGAGTAATAGAGAAGTATGGAAGAAGAAGAAATGCTGCCGACCCACAATAAATTGGAATAAAGGCAGCAAAATGTTACTGATGAATTGTTTTTGTTCACTTCAAATAAATGTCAGAAACAGAATGATTTGTTATACATATTTGTTCAGTATTAAATGCCTAAGTAGGCCCTAAGCCTCGAAGAGTAAGTTTTATCGTTAACTATAAAGAATGTTCTATTTCATTTTCCAGGGAGATTTACTCTCTGAAAAAGGTAAAGTATAAGTCGGGGTTTATAAAACCAGAGAGAAAAGAACAATCTGGATACGAACTTATGATTACCTTGTAGGTACTCGGAAAATCTCATAGAAAATCTTTCCTTGTAATAAAGTTTTTCTATCCACAAGATAAGATGTTTCTATGCGATTTTTTATGATGCCAACCTAATAAGTGTGTTTGTTCCTTATCCTTGTAAAATGTTCAAGTGAAATCTGGTTTGTGGGATACAAAAATAGGAATTTCTGTTAAAAGATAGAATTCTAAAAAGTACGTTGAATTTACAAAAAATCGTCACTTGACCATTTGAGCGCGCCGCGTACACAAGAAATAACTAGAATTTATTTGCATTGTTTAAAACTTCGACAATATTCATCCTTAAATTAAGACACATACCCTATTCCGGTACCAACTTAATACGTAAATCATCAGACATGTAGTAAAACATGAATTCTGGTACGCATCTCTCTAAAGTTCGCTTAATATACGAACCGTTTGGCATGGCTGTCCGCAATGCGTATAAGTGATTTCAGTCCGTAACCAGTGTGTTTCCAGCCTTATTCTACTTGATATATTCGTTGAGGGTTTGATTAAATTCCTTTATAAATGTATACAGACAATTTGACAGTGTTAACTAATAGATATTGTTGAATAACGATTTTTTATATGAGCTACTATCAGCAAACTATCAGTGGTAACGGTCTATTATATTATGAAATAAAGTTCTATGAAATGTAATCATTGGAAAGATATTGGTTTAGGTTAACTATTTTTAGTTTGCGAGGTTAAAAAACCGGCCAAGTGCGAGTCGGACTCGCGCACGAAGGGTTCCGTACCATTATTTATAAAACGAAAAAAAAAAAATTTTTTGTATGGGAGCCCCCTTAAATATTTTTTTTCTGTTTTTATTATTTGTTGTTATAGCGTCAACAGAAATACATAATCTGTAGAAATTTCAACTGGCTAACTATCACGGTTCATGAGATACAGCCTGGTGACAGACGGACGGACGGACAGCAAAGTCTCAGTAATAGGGTCCCGTTTGACCCTTTGGGTACGGAGCCCTAAAAATGACACCAAAAGCTAAGAAAACAAAACGACAAACGAGGAAGAACGTGAGCGAGTGTTCATACTATTAAAAACAAATGCAGTATGGACAAGCCAAAATATGATTGGAAAATTATACTGTAAAATATCGCACAGATCAACGCCATTACAAAAACAGTTTTACATGCAGGGCCGTAAAAGTAATTTCGAGTGATCAATCGTTTGCCATAATTGAGCAACGCATGCAGTGTATTGTCCAATGAATACGAAGCGGAACAGCTCAAATATATGTATGACCAATGTTTTCCATTAATTTACGTGCAACCAGTAGGTACCTACTACCAAAATCAGTGACGGTCAACAATTTTCAACCTAGTTGCTTAGAGTATAAGGGTGAATAGTGGGGCGACCGTCAGTTAACGGTAATCGGTAGTACCTACTAAAAAAACAATCATCGAAAATCTGAAACACTAACTAAGGTCCTATTAGAGAACGTTACTCAAGATTCAAGTGTTACAAACTCACTGAAAGCCTTTGACTCAACCAATCAAATGGCTCGATTCTAAGTTTAACTATCTAATGCCACACGCAGAGTCAAAAGTGGCATCCTGATACGGACCATAAACTTGTTAACTTTACTCGAGAGACACTTATTCTTGTCCGTCTACCTGACTTTGTCCCCACTGTCGCCACTTCTTAGTGTTAATCATACGCTTACCTAAACGTATGTTTAACACTAGGAAGGGCGGGCATTTTGGGGACAAAGTCAGGTCAGGTCTCTTGTAATTTTGACGTTCAAAAAGTGCTGACTAACCTGAACTGACCCTAATTTGAATAAATGATTTTTGTTTTTTTTTATGGGCATGGTATGTTTTGAGCGCCTAGAAAGAATAACATTCTATAACCGATTACGATGCTGGAAATGTAAAAAATGTATTGGACTAATATAAGCTTCTGTAAAGCTTATGTTGAAAGTCGTTTTTTAATGCGAAACACTTTCAATGTCATCGCCAGTTGGTGAAAGCCTCAGAAGTACCCTCCATTTCTATTTAAGACATTCAAAATGTGTTTTCCATAGGAGAGTTGTATTCAAAACCCAGAATGACGTACTTTGCATAATAATACAAGGTTAGTTGGCTTAATGCTATGTGATAATACTTACTTGATATTCATAAGGTCTTCCCTAAAATGGCTGCATGTAAAAGAGGAAACAATTTCATTTATTTGTACAGGTAAGGGTATCTTTTACCCGCATAGCTCGGAAATGAGAATGTAAGGGATGCTACGCACATTTTCGAATGGACAAGGTTGGTCGAACAAGTGTGAAGCAAGCCTAAACTTACCAATTTACGAATAAATAAAATAATAAAAAAGATTTAACATAATCATTACCAAAGTACCTAAGCAGTTAATAAAAACAATTGAAATAAATAGTTTTAAGAAAACCATTTCAAAATTGTTTATCAGCAGTTGTCCTAGGTGAGCGTGAAGCGCATAACTAATGGTGGTTTTCACCAATACAAGATGACACCTACATAAAAACGTACAAGTCAGATTTCATCAATCTAAGCTCAGCTAAGCGCTTTAAGTTTAAATTACATTATTATCACTCTTCTGCCCTTATCCAAATTCATTTTTAGTCGGCGCAGCATGTTTTCTTCTTCTCTATTACTCAAGTTTAAACTACGATTGTGCAAAAACATAGCAAGAAGTAAATGAAGAAACGGGACAAGTTATTTTGGAATCATTTACGTTATTTTTGACCCCGAAATGATTAATTCTGTAATTCCCATAAAGTTTCAAAATAGGTACATAAGTTTCAGATAAACAACATTCTCAAGTTATATTTAAAATGAACTACCTTGTTTTGGTACTATATATAAGTTCTGAGTGATGGAATTCATGGGTAGCTAAAAACATTTTAATAATAGCAAAGTGGCACATTCCCGTTTAATATGCTATCATTTTCCGCATTTTTTACCACAAAATGCGTGATGTCTGCCTTATTAGGTATGCTGTCGTATGTACCATGCCATCACGTATACGGCACGTTATAGGGATCTGTGAATAATAGGAATCTAACGACTCCATTCGGCAGTCAGGTTGGCGCAGAGACAATCGATACCTTCACCGTACATGAATACTAACTACTATTGCCTGGCCTCATTGTATAACCAACCACCATCCAATCCCTTTGATAGTTCCGGGGAGATATTCAGAAAGATGGACAACGGGGACAATTGAAAACGGACCTTCCTGGATAGTCGATAGACTGACTTTGCATCGCTGTCAAAATCAGTCATCTTTATTTTTGAAACATTATGGTTACTGTCACTGAAGTTTGTCAAAATTACAGTTTATTATTTTATCTCTCATTTTATTGAGGTTGCATTTTAGTAAATAACTGTGAAAACATAATAGACATAAATACCCAGTTAATTAATATTTTACTATCACTAAGTTTTAATCTCTTGGCCAGAGAATTTGCATTGCCATTCAACGTGGTAATGCTGCTTGTCTTCTAAGCACGTTCCCGAGTGACAGCAATGCGGAGGACTACTTTTAACGCCTAAGTGCCTTATTGTCTTCGTTGTAGTTACTCACTTTTAGCAATAATTTCTTTTTTTGTGGAAATGTTTAGTTTCTATTTATTTAAGGTTGTTTATAGTATTTTGCGGATTTTTTTAACAAAATAAACGTGGTTTTAAACCATCTTAAAGTCTCAATTTAGTGATATTCAAACTTAAGAGGGTAAAACAATTAAGTAGTCTCCTATTACTAGGGAAAATATACGATAATGTTCACCTTGAGTTTGAATTTGAATAGTACAATACAACCTTAAAAAAAACAATTTTGGTCAGTAAAATCATTTTATGAAATATAAAAGAACCCGTTCATTGTAATAATCCCGTAATTGTGCGCATTTTTATACTGTTTAATGGCGAAAAGCCTTAATTTTCCAACTTGTTCAATTGAATTCCCGAAAGAATTTATCGTTACGGTAGGTATACCTTTACGAATCCGACGTTTTAATTGGTATTATAATGAATTACATTACACATAACATCACGACTGACCGATGTTTTTGCAAAGTAGACAAAGTGAGAGTAATTGACTTACTCACAGCAGACATTGTGAGAAAACCTCATTATTATCATCATCACTAAAAACAGGATTACCATTTGTACTGTTTATTTCACATGTGTGTCTTCTTATCATGTTTTCTAATCATTATTGTCTGAAAACACCATGGCAGTAAGCAAATGAAATAGGATGATTCATCCTCATTTACCGTCTCTGTAAGATAGCTTACTATTTTAAGTAGTGTGAAATTCACAAGCCAGTTACAATTAAATTAGGTAATGACCTAATTATAGAACGAGCTAGAGGTGAAGTACCGCAACGTTTAGTTATTACATGCCTTCTGGGTATTGCAGACGCACTGCATGTTTGTTTGTACAAAATATTGATTTGTTTTTGTTTTGGCAAACTCGATGATTCAGGGTCTGTATATGCTACTAATACTAGTTTCACGAAAAAATCTCTTGAGAAATATATTGCAGGTAATTGCGGTTATTTTACTTAACCGATAATGTTGCCACAAGTGGGACACAAGCCTCCCCCTCCTTTGAGAAGGAGTGGGTTCTAAGTCATCCTGTATCACGCGGGGCCAGTGAGAATTAATCGATCGAACACAAAGTGATGCACCTGGCTGGGTTCAGATACAGCTGGGCAACCACTAATCCTCATTATGTAGGTCATTATTCGCTATGATACTAACTCACTTAGAGCGTTTACCCTTACGGCATTTCATACAAACTTTCAAGTCCTTATTTTCCCAAATTACTGAACCTATTCTAATTAAACTTACTACGCATAAGCAGGATACAGAGGTCTAAAAAGTTAGGTACCAAAAAATAATTTCACAATGTCTTCTAAAAAAAAAGATAATTGGAAATTTTTGTTTCTATAGATAATTTATAATCGATCTAATTTAGCTGTAACACTATTTTTCGTATTTTTTTTTTAGTAACTTTTTAGACCTATATATGAAGTTTCATTAAAATCAGTTCAGTCATTTCGGAAAATAAGGACTTGAAAGTTTGTCTGCAATGTCACAAGCCGTAAACGCTCTTAAAACACGCAAGAGGCTCTTTATTATGAACTATTTAGTAATTTCCCCCTTAAAAACTAAACAGCAACCTAATTACAATGAAAATATACTGGAACCCGAAGGGTTAGGCAAAGATGTTCCTAATAGTGCACCCACATTTCACCTGTTTTCTTTAAGTCTCATGTAAGCCGAACATAGGTATTAAATGAAAATCCGTGACTGCTGCAGAAAAAGCTCGATAAAAACCCAAAAACACTGCCCGGCCTAAGAATCAAACCCATGACATAAGGACTGTTATCTCGTATTTCATGGCGGTGCAGAATACAAAGGAAATTTGACAATCACGCATGAAATTTCCGACCGATGTTTTTCTACTTTCTCAGATAATAACGCGGTAGTCAATTCGTGAAAACCCAAAATGACTCAGTTTCCGTAAAATATGTAGATCAGTACATTACTTACGAAATGCAATGAGTCAAATACGAGCACCTTACGGTTTAATAGACGATAACATGTGGTTTAACTCAGGATTCCCAAGTAAATACTTATTCATACCAAAGTAGGCATTAGGTATAGTACTTATTTTTTTTTTGTACAATTTTTTATTAAATTTCATATGTACATGTACATTATTTACAAACTACAAATAAATATAAAAGTATCAAATTTACAGGGCGTCAAAAAATTCGTCGACATTGCTGTCAACAGGAAAAGCGCTCATAAGGCTGGCCGCATTTGCCACGTTAGATGGCAATGCTGATTCTTTGGCCAAAAAAAAAGGCCAGCCGTCTGGTCAAGTGAAGAGTCGATCAACCGCTTGGCGATATCGCGAAACACAAGGTTAATACTCGGGCCCCATGGCCCGTCAAATACAAAATTACCAATTAAGTTATTGTATTTGCGCCGTTAAAGGTTTTCAGCACCTGCAACAGCCGCCCCAGCGCAGCTCACTGTGCTAGGAAGATGGAATGGCGCAAGGGTGTCGACGCAAGTCGCATCCCGCACCAAAGGCCTACCCAACTTCCACGGCATTATCGTCATACCATCTGGTCTGGTCTGGCATTAATTAAATACTGTAGGTATATGTAAATTTGGCACGATTAGCAAAACGACTGAGTGATTGACTGCTGCGCTGCGTGTCGCAGGTTCAATACCCACGCGCAAATAAAATTTGTTTGGGCTACAGATAGTTGTTCCGGGTCTAGCTATTTGTGTATGTAAGCAAGTTTAAATGTTTTTAAATGCACCAACGATACAGGAGAAATTCTTACTGTGGGGCAAAGTTAAAAAAAAGGTGAAAGTATGTTAGTAGGTATACTTAACTTACTATAATGTCATCAAATGATCCTGAATGTCAGGAACACTGGTGAATTGATCAGCAATCGTCACGAACGCCCCTCGTAAAACATTTCTGGAAACGAATAAAATTGTGTGTGTCATCAAGATGTCGTAGTAAAACCATTTGTTACATGGTTTGATTTAATGATTTGTTGACGTCTGTGATGTGATGTGATGGTTCTGATTATGCCCAGTATATGATTAGATTCTGTGAGTGAGGAAGGCAGATGTAAGTCGCAACGTCGGGAGAGCCCGCCCTAGAAAGACATACACTGGTCTTATTAGAAGTTATTCAGAAAGGTCAGGTGCGTAGTGAGGAGTGTAGTGTGACTGGATGTATGAACGTGGAAGACGCAAAAGGAGTTTGTAAGGATCGTAGCAGGTGGCATTATGTGATTTCTGTCTACCCCCTTCGAATAAGGCATAATAGTTCTTATAATAGTTCTTAGTTTCATATATAATAGTTTTTAGTTCTAGTTCTTATAATACTTCGAATAATAGTTTATGTATATTTGTGCAAGGAAATAATTAAATGAGAAAAAAATAATTAATGATACGAGTCATGAGAGTGGAAGAAAAAAACCCCGTCTCTAAGACCAAAATATGACAGAGCTTATCACACTGAAGGGACTGAAGGGACGGTGGGAAGATGTCGTTCATCAGCACGCGTAGCATGACCACTGTAGAAACGATTGTTGTCTACGGAAGAATCTAATTATAATCTATACTAATATTAATTTAATCTATACTTAAAATATTATACATATATATATATATATATATATATATAATATTATAAAGCTGAAGAGTTTGTTTGTTTGTTTGCTTGAACGCGCTAATCTCAGGAACTACTGATCCGATTTGAAAAATTATTTCAGTGTTAGATATCCCATTTATCGAGGAAGGCTATAGGCTATATATCATCATGCTACGACAAACAGGAGCGGAGCAGCAATAAAAAAGTTTCATAATCGGGGAAAATGTGACGCATACGAAGTTGCGCGGGACCGCTAGTACTGAAATATAATGACAGATAGACAATGACAATGAGTCAGTTTGTCGAATCTTCCGTCGACATAGCCCGTTTCTACGACGGCAACGGTCACGCTACGCGTGCTGTACGTGACAAATCACATGCAATTACGCGTTCCGATCCACTAGTTACAATTTTAGTATTTTCCTTATTTTACTCCTGGTTTTTCCTGGGATGCTGTACGTGAGTTTTGAAGGTCAGATAGGTCGCTCCATGTAAACGACTGGTATTCAGGTGCATACGTTTAGGTTCGGAAAGCGACCCCAACATAGTTAGGAAAAGACCAGGCAGGATAATGATGATGTTGTACCTTGATCGAGTAGGTAAAACTCACAAACTACCTACTTCCTTATTTTTCCGAAAGACATTAACAAAACAATATTTAAATCAGTCAACAACTTCCAAACTTCGGTACTTAGAATAATATTAGTGAGACAAATATTTTTGTTTGCCCGATCTTCCAAATGGGGCTGTTTGTTCGTAGACGCTTTTCTTATAAGACAGTGTCTACAACTACGTATAAAATTCTTATACACACTTATTTTAGTTATAGTTTTTTCATAAAGCTTGTTTCTGTAGGTACTGCTAGGGGTTCGCGAAATTATATTAATCAGCGGTAATTATAACACTTATACGGTATTAACAGATTTGCATTTGTCATCGTCGACAGGACTCATTGCGTTATTAGCGTTTGTCAAACCTTTTAAGTAATTCAGCAATCAATTAAGATTGCACTTGTAACGGGATATTAACCATGTTTATTATTTAAATTAATAATAATTATTTAAAATATTTATTATAAATTAGTAACTATTTAATTTAAAATGCCATGATCACGGATTAACGGTGTTTATCCGTGATCATGGCGTTTGCAACAGCGCCGAAATATCGGGAACTCGAAACAAATAGTAAACATGGTAAATATCCCTTTACAAGTGTTATTAATAGTGTTAGTGACCATATCAGTTTAAAAACTTATAAGATTGCCTTTCAAAATCGTTCGGATTGTGATTAAAGTGTTACGCAATTGGTGCATAAGTAAGATGATTATACCAACCCGTGAATTGAACCCGGGAGCTCATGCGCAGCGGTTATGCTTTCGACCACTAGAGTTATACCCTGTATAAGCATGTGTGTTATGCAATCTATACACACGATATTTTTCCATGAAAATGAGACAGCAGGTCTGACTGTAATTGATACGACAACATATAAACCATTCATTGAAAAGAACAAACGACATACTTACAATTTGCCAGCTATATTCCAAAATATATACAGAGAGAGATCTAACTGGTAGAACCCATTAGTACTGATTTACTTCACAAGGCTTGTCCTTATTTTCTTGTGTTCATAATGGAAATAAGAATGCCGAAAATGACTCTTTAAGTCTCTAGAATAATTTCTAGAAAAAAAACAAAATATCGACGTCTTTGTTATCACTATCACTGTTATCGGAAAAGCTACATAGAATTTCGTAAAAAGTAGCATCATTCAATATTTTAACTCAGAAATCATCTACTGAGTTTCCACGAACAACCGTAATTGGTACAACTTTCAGGTCAAAAAACAGATTCGCAGAAAATGTCGCAAATAAGAGACATGTAATAACGTTTCTACGGTAACATCTGAATACAAGTAGGTTAACCATAAAATATTTCCTTTTGAAAAAGAAAGAACACATTTTCAGAAAGGAAAACACGTAGGTAGGTGTTAGAAATTTCCTTATAAATATTTTTATTACGTATTGACAATGAACTATTACTGAAGTAAACAACAATAGTATATTTAATGACGCACGCACAAAAGCTAAATATAACATGGTTTGTTGTTTCATTCAACAATACTGTATGGTTACTACCTATTGTTGTTGCTATACATACTGACTGATTGTAACTTTAACGGGAAAGACAGCACATACATTATCTTGTATGTCTAGAGTCTAGCCTGTTGCCAAACTATGTTGAAGTTGTTTCACGCCTAAACCTACGTATTTTAGGTACACACAAGTCATACAAAAGCTGTTAGACATTCATTTTGTTTCACGGATCATCATCTACTTGCCCTTCTCCCATGTTATTTGGGATCGGCGCAACATATTTTTCGTCACGCTATCATCGTCACGCTATCATAGTCACGCTATCATCGTCACGCTATCATCGTCATGCTATCATCGTCACGCTATCATCGTCACGCTATCATCGTCACGCTATCATCGTCACGCTATTATCGTCATGCTATCATAGTCACGCTATCATCGTCACGCTATCATCGTCACGCTATCATCGTCATGCTATCATCGTCACGCTATCATCGTCACGCTATCATCGTCATCGCTATTATCGTCATGCTATCATCGTCACGCTATCATCGTCACGCTATCATCGTCACGCTATTATCGTCATGCTATCATCGTCACGCTATCATCGTCACGCTATCATCGTCACGCTAACATCGTCACGCTATTATCGTCACGCTATTATCGTCACGCTATCATCGTCACGCTATCATCGTCACGCTATCATCGTCATGCTATCATCGTCACGCTATTATCGTCATGCTATCATCGTCACGCTAACATCGTCACGCTATCATCATCATCATCATCTGCCTAGCCTTTTCCCAACTACGTAGGGGTCGGCTCCACTTATCTTTTCTTTGATCTAGAGAGATCTTAGAAATCAAAGAATAGGGATTATACCTATTTATTTTTTCTATTTTCTTTGTCAATCGGGTCGATTATTGAAAAGTATTGGACACGTATTTTTTCTTTTTTCATGTTGCCATAAAGTTCCGGAGATATATTGATTTGAAATGGCGTATGACGTCACGGGTACGTAAATTTTAAACCGACTTGTGACGTAGCGAGCCCCCACTCTCCAACTTTAATGTGTTTTAACTTAGTAATTATTTGCTAATTTGATAAAACAAAAACAAAGTTTCTAATATTTTTGTGTTATCTGACTGAAGGACAAAATAAACAAAAAAAAAACAAACAAAAAACATAAACATGGTAAATATCTCGTTAAAAGTGTTATCGATAGTGACAAAATATAATTTCGTTTCCTTTACCCAGACATCATCCATATTGTACTCATAGTGACTGTGATCTTTGTAAAATTATGTAAAATCATATCCTAGGGTTCTTTTACGAGTAAGGAAACAAACATGAATACATGAAAACAAGATACATCATTAGCAGAAAAGAAAATCAGAGTACCTAATACCGTTCTGTAACATATCTTCTTCTTCTTCATTGAGTCATTTATTAGCCAGGCAGAAAATTAGACTTTATAATAATTTATTATAGTATTTACCTACTAAGTTATGTAGGTACGTAATCTAATGCATAATTTTTGCTATTTATGAATTGAGGCAATTAACAAAGTCCGTGCGATAGCATATAGGTAACCATTGAAACAATAGGTTGTTTTTACGTGAATATTGTTGCGATTTTAACCTCTTTATCCTTTCGCGCGAACAGTAAAACCCCGCGTGTAGCCCTTCGGGGGCCCCTTGATTACGCCATCGCGTGAGTCATCCGATATCGTAAAGATAAACACTTATAACTCGAGTTATATTAGCTCTAATCTTAAACGGTAAACAGTGTCGGGTTCGTGATGAACGGGGCCATTTATTAATAATAAACAACTCTTTTAGAACTACTTGAGAATTATACATATCCCATATATATGAGAGAGGTCGCAGTAAATACGTCTGTTTTCGTTGCTTATTTTTGTTTGGTAAAACTACTCATTCAATTTACACGAAAATTTATATCTAACATCACAAATATACAAGTAATCTAATGACAGTGTTTTTTAGGAGTCCTTCATACATTATTCTTATAAGATCCTAACTCAAACTTCTTGTTAGAATCGGCCATTTTAGAATTCCGCTGTTCAAAGCATGAAAATACTTATAATATCAATAAATATGAATAGATATGCCTCGAATACATGAAATAATGAATTATCACTATTTTTTCTTTGCTACTATTGTTTCCAAGACCATTTTACATGGTTAAAGAGTCAAATTATTTTTGTTAATTTCGACTAACAAACTTCACAACAAAGGATTTTTTGTTGGCTCAAATCATAATTTTTTGTTATTTTTTCAAGCAAATGACTATCTAAAAAGTTGCATTATACACTTATAACATACTATACATTTACTTACCAAAGTTTTACAACGTATATCTCACAAAAACAACACTTTGCCGAACATAATAACACGGGTTGCCATTGTCGTTTGACATTCGACATAGACGAGTTTCTATATTTTTTTTAATAATGTTGTGCCGTTTAGTATTACTAACGATTGGTTTTGTTTGAATCGACTACTAGTTGACCATAGAGGTAAATTTTGACAGAACGATTTAGAAATTTACTTTTTTTTATATTAGCGTTTAAGTTTGCCGGTGCGCCGTTGATCCTCGGCGTACCGAATTCGGTACGCGCGGGACGGAAAGGTGTGTTTTTTTCCTGTCTTTTCAGCAAACATGTTTAGGAAAACCCCCCTCTTATATCTCTCCTAATATTTAGACTAGTTTTAAATACTTCTTAACATTCGTTTTTAGAAACTAAATACCTTAGATACTGGAACTACAAGTTGTCCGTCGGATATTAGAACCTCGATACAATACCTACTTAGGAATAATATAACTAAATAAATAAACTAAATAAACATCGAAACTCTTTTTAATACCTTGTATTTTTTGAAGTACAAAATAACCGCCTTACAACTTTGAATGACTTTCCTAGCACAGTTATTATTTTACCTCTGACTGAACCTTAGGTCAACGAAAATAAAGGTCATTAGAGGTACTGCAAAATCAGGGGTAACATAAGATTATAACAATGAAACGACTGCAGTTCTGTAAGCTATCAGTACAACGAGGTAGGTATGTAGGTAGGTTTATAATAATACAGTGGAAATAATATCGCTGCTTAGAGAAGCGGCAATATTATTTCTATTGTATTAATATAGGTATATCAAATTAAAAAGTACTAAAAACACTTACACATCGATTGGTGATGATTTGAGCAGATAATCGCTGATGATATGTCTTTCATCTTGAAGACTGATGATGAGATCCCCCATCGACAATATTGTGTTTACCTGGTAAAATAAAAAATAATGCAAATGTTGGTAGGTACCCATAATAAGGAAACGTTTACTAGAAATTATATTTAAAACAATTTAATGACTTTAAGGAATAATAAACGGGTATTCCCAAAACGTATTCATAAAAACAAAGTAAATTGGGAACACAATGCATTAGGTAGTTTTTATTATTGTAGAAATAATAGGAAAATCGTTTTAGTCCTAATTAGGTATAGCATTTTGAGAATCTTTAATAGTACTTGCGTAATATTATTGCAATTGTATTGCAAACAACTTTATATTTTAAATAACAGGAATATTTTTCAAACCTAACATTACCTGTTTTGGTGTAATTATTCTCCGAATTGCACACTTCGCAAAACAAAATATTATTGTAGCATTTTTCATGGCGTCCCCGCCATGAAAAATTAGACTTAGAAATTTAAAAATCGAGCGTGTTATGTTTTGCTTTTTTTTACTTATCTCGTTTTTTTTTATAAATCGAACATTAGGCTGGTTTAAATCTGCATTGTTTTCTTTTTTAACTTTATTTTATCAGTATCTACGCTTTTTTCGTTCGATCTTTTTAAATGCTTTTTTTTCTTTGTTTTGATAGTTTTAACTTCAAAATTGTTTTCTAAGGATGTCAAGTCTTGACTATTTCGACATTCACGTTGAACAAGGATCTTTTTTTTTCGATCAAATCAAACGTCGGAGTAACGAAAAAAATTGAATTGATAATTAGGTCAACGGATACAGTGGCAGACATGACTTCGATGAAGTAAAAAAAAAACGAAACGAAAAAAGTTCAAAAGTTATAGAGAAATTAATTTCAGTCAAACATATTTCAAACTTATGAATCGTAACCATCTTAAAGACAAAGCTAAAGTGTTTCATGTATCTGCTTACCTCAGTATCCAAATATAATGAGGAGTCTAATGTCTGCGAGAGCTGTGCCATGTTGGAGCAGTTCTGGATGAGCAGAGCGACGTGGGGTACGAAGCAAACAATCAGCATCTGTAGCAGGAATATCCTACGGCCCCGTCTGGAAAAGAAATACGTTCCTTTGAATTCTCAAAACCGAGATAAAAAAATATTATAGTGCTACATGGTTCTTTTGGCGCGTGGTGTTAATCAGAACTAACGTCACCATTCTGGTTTTTCAATACAATTTCCGCAGACAATATAAAAAATCTTTATACAAGCGATTTCTTCTTTTTTTAACCATACCATTCTGTACTAATATGCCTATTACCTCTGTACAGCTGTTAAACTACGAGTACAAGATAAGGACAAAATCGAATGCTTTTAAAGTTTTTTTTTTTTTAAATGTGAATTAAATTTGTTTAATCTAACTTGGAATGTCTACTTTACAGTTTGTCAACGCCTCATTGGTCTGCCCGTTGGTCGAGTGGTCACAAGTTTGACTGCTGATCAAGAGGGATCCTGGGTTCGATTCGAGGTCAGGCAAAGTAGTATTGAGTTTTTCCATCAGGAATTTCTCAGTGGGAGACGCAGAATCTGAGTTTTGTACCCGGTTGACCCCTATTACATGGGACTTAAGGTGGAGGCGACAGGGTGGCCCGCGAATTTTAAATTTTCATACGTTTTTGCAATTTGCCGGTCAGTGTCAGTTTTTATGTTGAGTAATATATGATGTGCGGCCGTAACTAATATGACTTTACTGAGTTATAATCATTAAAATCTACAATACAACCTCTTTAAGTTCATTTAACCCCAAAGAATGACTTTTTCATGAAATAGTCATTCATTGGGATTAAATGAACTTAAAGGGTTTGTATTGATAATTTTAATGACAACAATTATGTAAATACGTACGTTTTACGGCCGCGAATCATATTTTATTCAACATAAAAACTGACACTGACCGGGAAATTGCAAAAAACGTAAGAAAATTTTAATTTTGCGGGCCACCTTGTCGTATCCACCTTAACATAACTGGCGAAATATGGGTGTGTTTTTAAGTATACCTCGTGGTAGTTTACTCTTAATCGTAGTTGTCGTGGTCGTTTTAAACGTTTTTATTGTTGGACGGACGTTATTTGGGAGACGGATCATTTTCTAACTTGAACGAATGTCGAATTTATGAGGCAAAATCCAAAACTTAACAGAATAGAAAGTTTGGAAACTTAATATTCATGTAATGTTGTTGTTGCTTATGATGTTATTTCAGTAGAATGAGCGCTAGAAAGATAACTTACAAAGAGAGACGGATACCTACTTTTAAACAAGCTTTAATTGCGATTAAAGCTTAGAACAAAAGCAGTAGCTAATTAGGTAGGTACTGCCCCCGTAAGTTAAAAAGAATAAACTCAAAACAACAAATCTTAATTTCGAGAAAACATCTCAGAAAGAAGTGGCTTTGTAGATATTACTTTCATTCAACGAAACGAGATATATATATGGTACATACATTATGTTTACGAGTTTTTAAATGTTCCATAAATATATTATGGTTATTTTCTACTAGCTGTGCCCGCAGCTTCGCTCACGTGACCCCTTATTCTTTTAGCATTGTCTGGGAAAACATGGTAGGTAACGTGAAATCGTAGTATATTCCTAACACACTCTACATATAATATATTTTAAACCAATAGATGTCGTTGAATGTATCTCACCTTACGTAATGATGAGAAGTTCTTCTCGAACACTTTAAATTCATATATCTTTTGATATAGAGCACAAATTGCAATGAAACAAAAACTAAATGTTACTTCAAGTTACGCACAATTGTTGTGTATAAAAGTTGTCTACATTGCTTTCGTACATTTTACGTGATGCCCGAACAAATAAACAGATAAACAGACGAAAATTCGAAAAATGCTGGATACGGGTTCTGTTGGTTTTTTTTGGAAATATTTTCGATGTACAAAAACGATTTTTCAACAGATTTATTATATCTATATAGATAGATAGATAGATAATCCCACTTTATAAGCAGAAACCCGTTAGGCAGTAGCCCAACGGACGCAGCACCCGTCCGTTAGGAAGATCCACCTTTTTCAGTCGAGGTTGAGGAATTCTTGCTCATACATAAGTAAATGAAAGAATTAACGGAAAGAACTGAAATTGTATGTATTGTATAGTCCCTAAAGTGTATAATTAATTAATTTCTGAAATTAACTTATGAGCTAATTTCAAACACAGAAGCTGGGTAAGGTACAACTTACACGTAGATAGTGGCCCTAAAGTTTGACAACCAGTCTTATCGAGCGGTTTCGTGTTACCCATTACTAACTGGGTTGTGAGGGTCAGATAGGCAGTCGGTCTATTTAAAATACTGGTATTCAGCTGCATCCGGTTAGAGTGGAAGCCGACCGCAACATAGTTAGGAAAACGCTAGGCAGATGATGTTGATGATGATGCCAGAACCTGGGTAAGGGAACTCGAGCACTACGCGGTCGCGACCACGACTTGTCTCATGACCGCCCGCTCTCTAACAAAACTGATCGGACGCCCGGTTTTGCGGACAAACCTTCTTCCTGGTTTTGACATGTAAAGTCGCTTGTACGGGGGCTGGGGTCAAAGCACAGGGTCACGAGGTTGTCGATATGTGGAATGTGGACTCGGCTATCATTGTGACGATTGTCGTAACGGCCAATGGCCTTATGGCCAAGAGCCTCGACGAAAATCTGTCGAAGCTCTCACTTGGGGGTTGGATCAAGAGCCAGATTCAGAAGGCAGTATTCCTCGTTACGGCCTGCATTTTGAGGAGGTTCCTGTCTCTGCAGCCCTAAGCACCGTTAGCTTGAACCCTGCTCCCGACACCGGCGGAAACCTGTTTTTTTGATATTTTTAAATCTTTTTTGTTTTTTTTTTTTAAATTAAGAAATATGTAAAATTGAAAAAAATGAGACGACGAATGAATAAAAACATAATTCTTTGGTACTGTTAACCTGAGTCATCCCACTGCTGGGCAAATACCTCTGTCCAAGACTTCCAGTTCTTTTAATCCAGGGCTTAGTTAAAATGAATATTCCTACGTTTACAGCACTTGGTTGGTATTAAAAATGAAGTAAGTACCTACTACCTAGGTAACCATTTCCAGATCATTATTATGTAGGTGAACCTTTTGTTTCCATGGGTATTCCCTAGGCATGTTAGCATGTCTTACTAACACAAGTTGGGTAGGTCTAAATATAGATCTAGGTACAACGCATGTTTTTTTCCTATAGTGTTTAAAAATTCCTGGGTTATCCCAGTAATATCAATTTTAAATAGGTAAGTAATACGTAACAGCTATGTCAACAACACGTCTTTGACGTAATGTAGTATTTTTTTTATTATAGGTACACAGTCATTACAATTGAATTGTTATGATTCAAATACTATAACAAATAATAATTATTACAAAACATTTTAAAAGCTCGTAAAGCTGCCAAATTAAACTGTGAGTGGCCAGGGCATGTCTGTCGAAAAAGCTGTGGGCCCGCAAATCACAAAACTGGAGCCCTGAAACAGCAAGACGGGGACGCGGCAGATCGAAGTGAAGATGGCGGGACGCCTTTGATGGCTTTTTCATTAATTAGAGAGAAGAGGCGCAACATCGAGCAAAATGAAACAAGTGGGGAAGGAAACCAGAAGTGGGACAAATCAGGGCAAAAAAAAAATCTTAGAGTAACGATGGGAAGTCTTGCAAAGATTGACACTTGTAAAGATTTTTCGTTTGAAATAACATTTGCAGAAAACTTGTTAAAATGACATAATGCTGAACAGTAAAAATGTGCTCAGTACGACATGTTTTTGTGAGTTCTTTATTTTATATGTTCAGAATAATCAACTATGGAGAGGTGTGTCAATAGTAACAAAAAAAAAAAAACAATCCTTCATAATATTTTAATTAAAAATCACAGCAGAATCATTTTTGGTCACAGTATAGTTTAGTTATCTAATTATAAAATCCAATACAGTAAATAACAAAAAAAAAACAACAAAATTATAGAAAATAGCACTTAATGAGATCAACTAATAGTGTTACAATTGCTGCACCAAGAGAGTCAATTGTAAAGTAGAGAAATTGAAAATAATAAAACAATAAATCTGACAAAATCTTGTCAGCAGTTCACGCTTAACACTTAAAAAAAATACTTAAAATAAAACAATAATATTCATTCCGACAAACAGTTTAAACACACAAAAAATGGATCATTGTCTGCACAGCTGGAGTGTGCCCATTTATGGCAGTTTCTGCATTGCAGCATCTTCTCTACTCGTTCTTTAATGTTCAAAACAGACTATACAATAACTATCGTCTTGTCTTGTCATCTGCATAAATGATGTTTATTTTGCAAGTAGGTTTTTACAAACACTTTAATTTTTTAAACTAGATGGGGCCGGTGTTTCGTACCTGACTACTCTGAGAAGAAACAGCCGAAACAAACTCAGAGGTCACAGTCTCTTTTAAGGTCAAAGCAAAATCTTGGCAAACTCACATGAGGACTATGCAGATACGTGTCTGAAATGGTCTTTTGAAGAAAGAACCACACAGATTTGAGTGGACCTGTCCAGTCAGTGCAAGCATTTGTCAGTTATCGTGTAGCTCGACTTATAACTCAAGGAGCTCAACGAAATGACGAACAATACCAAAGAAAGGACATTTGGGTAGGTCGCTTAAAGTACTCAAACTGCCAGATAGTGGTGGGAGAAGATCAATAAATTACGAAAAAATAAAATGTGACCTACATGGTCCTCACATTCACAATAATCAAATGTAATTAATAATAATTAACGAAATGGATTTTAAAAAATCACGAATATCAATAAATGTCACAATAATAATAAAAAAAGTAAATATTTATGTCAAATCAATAAAGCATCATCTGTGTCTTCATTTATATCTTCCTCTGGCTCATTATTTTCATTTCTTACAACATTTTCATTTTCTTCAGTATATTTTTCTAGAGGTACGGTGCCACGCAATATCTTCCGAGGTCGTTTATAAACCATTTTGTAATAATTCTGAAAAGATAATGGTACTATTAAATAATTATTAACGTATGTGAAAAAGCAGAGTGTCAAATGTAACATGTTACAATTGCCTCTCCTTGTTGTTTTACTTTTGCACCACTCCCGCCATTTTGCAATGAAGACTTATTTAACAAAAATATATGGTAAATTTAAACAACTCACATACTTTCACGTATAGATTGGATGATAACTTATCCGAAAACCACCACTGAACTATTATAAAACTGTTTTATTTCATTAAAATTAACAAAAACTGTGCCGAAAAAAATTTTACTCAACTTGCTGTATATCTCAAAGTGTCATCTACTGAGAGCATACGCGCGAACTGTTTTACTTGCAAGTTCGGTCGGTAAAACAGCACCAAATCAAGCTTCGAATACCACCAAGAGCTACCGCTACTCGTCAAAAGATGTCGTGAAACATTATATGTTACAATTGCTTCCCTGTTACTATTGACACACCTCTCCCCTACACATACATGTAATAATTAAATAGAATATAGCTCTTTATTGTGCTACCAACAACGTTCTCCACATATACTAGTTAAGACATCCACAGTGATCCACGCTGAAAACAAGTGCCACAACATGCATTATTAATTTAAATGCGGGCTAAACATTGCACTTTTCATATATGAAAATTTTCAGATTACTATTCAATTTAAAAATAACCACTTTAAATTAGTTTTATTGCTATTTATACTCCCCTTTTAACACTGTGGACAAAGTTTAACCTCTATTTAAAATCAGATTATAAGTTTCACCCTCGCTTAGCGAAAGTTCCCTCTACTTTACATTTCTCGAAGCGTTCGAAACTTTGTAAAATTTTGTTATTTCGTATTTTTGTTATTTCCAATAAACATTTTATATCCTCATCTCTTAGGGTCGGCTTCCATTCCCACCAAATGCACCTGGATACCAATATATTACACAGAGCGATTGCCCATCTGATCATGCCCATAATACAATACCCATACCATACTCCTTGGTAAGACTGGTTTTCAGACTTTCGACCCACTGACAATCTGCGACGACTGTAAAAGATCTACAACTGACAATCGGGCCCAACGGCGTAACGTGCTTTCCGAGGCATTGAAGAAACTCGGTATGTAATGGGTGGAGACATGAGAGGTCACCCATCCACAAACCGATTTCAGCAAGCGCTGCTTAAGCTTAAAAATCGAGTTGTGCGGCTGTTATCATTTAGCCACGAGTTCCTGGAGAAATCAACATTTAACACTAGGGTTTCATTTGGAAACTTTCAACCCTCGAGGACAGTGTGTACACGTGGCTCAGAAGTATGATCTGTAGTTCTTCAGCAAGGATTTGTCCTCTTGTATTCCACCAGCATCTATTTTGAAGAACCAAACCACTGCTACACTGCAAGACATGTGACATCTATCAACCCGCACAGGGTCCGTGTGGTGGATTATAGCCCACTCCCTCTCATAGAAAGGAGGCCTGTGTTCCATCAGTAGAAACATTATAGGTTGATGATAAACCACTGCTCCCGTGTACAGCACAGACCATCTACCTTATTCCACAAGAAATGAGCGAAAATGAGATGTTTGTAAAACTAACCAATCACAGCTAGCCTAGCTCAAGCTGTTACAGAAGCGATGTTATTGGTTGACTTCACACAATCTTCCTTGCCACGCATCTTCGTACATTTCTGGTACAAGCGCAGGCTTAATGGCTTATTCCTCTTGACTGAATTTAGGCCTCTTTTCACAAAGAAAGAGGATTATTAGAAAGCGTCTCACCACACTACACTGAATCAGTTATACACTGATTCCGTCTGCAGATTGAAGTGCGAGAGAGACGGTCGTATCGTGCCTTTCTACTTTGGTTTCATTTTAGGATGCTAATTTTCTGAATACGGTTTACACTTGTTTAAATTCAGGAACTTACACGCAGTTACTGAATGTACAATGAACTATTCGAATTACTCGTTCAATACACTGTGGCACACAACAATTTAAACTTAAGTTATATAGGTATTATTGCTAGCCCATATCGTCCCACTCCTGAGCTCCATTCCTTTCAGCGGTCACGATTCTGTGCTACTTCTTTCAATTCCCAAGGAAGACATCCAGTTCGTCCCGCCATCTCATTCGTGGTCAGCCGCGACCCTGTGTAACTGTTTTAGGGCACCAATCCTGAAGTTTACGAGCCCACAGCGTGCAGCAAACTTAAGTTTGTTTGACAAATTTTAAACTTTCATTAATTTTTTCCAGAAACGGGTTGTTAGCCATTTAGCTAGATCTTTAGCCAAGTTGAGCATAGTCTTTACATAAATAACAAGAAGAAAGATAAGAAATCATTCACCACATAACGATAACATGCACTACATAAATAGTTTCACTTTCTGTTTCGAACTATGTACTACAAGGTCCTGAAATTCAGCTCGTTATAACTTTAACTCAAGTCTTATAGGTATCAATTAGGTGATCTTGTTAAAACTAAATGTAGTAGTTTAACAAGATCACCTAATAGATACCGGTTCCTTTGTCCTGTAACTGTGCCTTGTTCGACAGAGGATGAGTTTCGGTGTCTTAAATATACAAATATTAACTACTTTTAGAAAACGCGTCTTGCTTTTGCCGGTGATTTTAATATATACTTGTCGGAGTCGGAGTCATTATTACGGATACAAGACTGACTATGAATCGAAAGCGCGCCAAAGGTTAAGCGACCTACTTACCAGTCTACCCACACCTAAGCGCGCTTACTACAGAGTCGTGATGTTTCGAGCTCCCAGCGAGGCGGACAGTCTGTGTCTGACCACCGCGGAGTCAAGACGTCCCGAAACTGTAACCCGATTCATGGTGCCTAGTGTTATTGTGTTGGATTGTAATTTCAAGTTATTTGTTAGTTCGATAAAAGCAGTGTACCGTGTGCGTGAGTTTTCATTGCACGAAACCCATGTTCTGCCCACATGATTCCGAGTCTAGCAGAATAAAATCATCAGACTGCGACATCAGAAGTGCGATCAAATCGTGCTAATGCAATCACACGCGAGAACAGTGACAATAACAATCAGTGACGGTTACTTTTTGAAATGCAAAACGAATAATTGCACTCGCGATACGAACTTAAACTCAGCCAGTGAATAGCAAGCTAGTGTTGGCGGTTAGTGTTTTTGTTAAGTGTGTTAGCGGATTTTGATCCTGACAAAACATAACATATCATCAGGCTTGTAATCTCTGAAGGGTTAGGCAGAGTGTACCTAATAGAATACCCACATTTCACAGAGTGCGATGCGCGCTAGTAATGCGTCATCCATCGCTGACTTGTTTTGTGTAAAATCTGGTTCTTCTAACCTAACAGACGGGATGTGTTGCTGGGGAGTTTGTTCCGCCACTTCTTCTTCCCAGCTAAAACACTTAGGAAGTGGCGAAGGGCGGGCGTTTTGGGGGACTGTCTCTTGTAATTTTGACGTTCAAAAAATGCTGATTATCAGCCTAATTTGAATGAATGACTTTTTATTTTTTTTGTGTTGAGTGCAGTGGAAGGAATCCAGCTTATTTGGACGTTAAGAAAGGCGTTGAAGGGCTCCGCATCTACATAGTGTAACATAGTGCTGTAACATAGTATTCCGCAAAGTGTGTGCCGCGGCACACTGGTGTACCGTGGTCATTAGATAATGTGCTTCGGAAAACGAAGGTTATCTTTTAAACTTGAATAAACAGACGGAATGAAACTACCTACTTAAATATTCGCGAAATACGCGATAGATTTTCCATCTACGGTGTACCTCCAAATTGTACTACCGAATTTTCTAGATGTACCTTGAACACAAATGTTTGCGAAATACTGAGAACCTATCCAGGTTTGACGTGGGACCAGTTTAAATAATTGTGCAAGGCTAGATTCGTGTGCACCGTAACGTTTACGACTACCCTCTGTAACCTGAGTAGTGACAAACCAAAGGAAAAACCCCTAAAGATAATGGACAGTGAACACTGAACATGACGAAGGAAAGAAAAACGTCACAAGTGTTCATCGCTACCGAGAATCAAGTGCCATGCTTGTGGACCAGGGAGAAACCAGGACTCAACGAAGCGGATTGTCGCACGAAGAAGCCGCTGCCTGTGCCGGCTGCTACGGGCATCGGGCAAGCGACAAAGGGCCACGAAGCCCTTGCTGTGCGTCAAGTGTCATGCCGGTTCACGTAGCCGTCCGGCGTACGTGCGTCGGTAGCATGCAGTGCTGGTAGTGTGCAGCGGGCCTGCTGACGGCGGGGTGCTGAGCCGCGTCGATGTCTGCATCGTACAAGCAACATCGCGGGCACGTTACAACACAGGGGTGAGTTGTTACGGTTTACTTATTATTCTGATTCTGAATACTCGTTGGTGAAAGAAAGTTTTCCATCGAAATTTAATGGCAAACTTGTTAGTCATGTTGTTGCTAAGACTGGTATAGTTCTGACGCGAGTATTCAGTACAGAACAGATTTTATGTTGTGTAGTGATTAACGATTTCCCTATCGAAACTTTGTTGCAATGTTTGCCTGATAATTATTTACAAAGTGACGTCATGTTAGGTGGCGAGATTTTAAATCGGTGTTTTGTTGCAAACATGACGGCAAGGGAGTTTTCGTTAACGAAAATCTTTTGTGTACGTTCGGTGAGGCATAATAGTGGTAACAAGTTTCAATCGGTATTTAACTTTTATCGCAACGAATGTAACTGGCAATGAGTAGCCAAAACTTAATTGCTACGTTCAAGCGTCTTTCACCGTCATATTCAACGCAATGGTATGTCTAAATGCGTACCGTATTTAGCTCGTGTTCTCCAATGGTCGGTAAACAGTAATTTCCGCGACTCTTATCGTTCACCTTGGTGCTGAAAAGACTACTGAAAAGCTTTTCGATTATAATTAGTTCCCGGGAAAGTCTCTGAAAATTCGTAAATAGCTGCCTTACGTGCTAAGTAGCGAAGTCTCACTCCGGTAAAGTACAAGCCGAATTGCACCCGGTACCTAAGGTGACGAGCCGGTGGTACACAGTTCGTATAGGCGCGACAGGGGTAAGCTTAGCTTAACATGACAAGTGTGCCGAGTAGACGAAACGATGGCAAAATTAAACGTTTTGCGATTGGTGATTTTGGGTTGTTAAAGATTAAAGGTCTGTTTAGAGTGATTGAGGTTTTAAACGGTTATCCTTAACACGGAAAGCTTTAAATTCTAAGCGTACCTACAGATACGCACGCGGTAGGCTAAGGAAGATGCCAGCGGGTCACGTACCAGTCGAAGTACTAGAGGGGGATCGCTACACATTGAGATCATTAAGTTCTAAGCGTACTTACAAGTATGCACAAGATGGGTTAAGGAGAATGCCCGAGGGTCAAGTACCGTTTGAAGTAAATAATTTAGAGTTGAGAGATAGTGTGGAATCTTGGTTCGGATGGTCAGACCGTACCAGTAGCCATTTCGTAGCCGTAGTCCGTTAGAAGTCGGTGTCTGCTTATAGTAGTCCGTGGATGCGCGGTGCGCGGGTGGCTCTGGCGGAGGTCGGGTCTTGTAGAGACCATAGAGTCATGCATGTGGGACTCGGCGTTCTTGAGGAACGTAGTAAAACAAACAGAGGTTTGTTGGAGGGCCTGAGTGTTGCCCATAGGCCACGGATGAGATTCCTGCTTTATGTGGTGATTAGATGGATGAAGAGGTACTTGGTTGCTCTTGCATTTTAATTGACCTAATTGTTTGTTGGATCTAATTTTAGTTTTGATCCATGCGCTGGATGTGTGAGAGCAATGCGATTGCTGGTCGGCTAGAGAGCCGTGGCGTTAGTGGCTTTACTCGAGGGTTTCTATAAGCTTGGTAGTTTTTTTGTTGCAGTAGAGTTTTAAAGGTTGATTTGAACGACTATGGTACATGGCCCAGGGTTATCATTATTGTATTTTCGATTATTTCCAATCGGTTCGGTTAAAACGAAACGGCTAGTTCTACAATGTTTTTATTCCCACCACCCCGTTGAAGCTAACGTTTGGTCAGGAGTGATCGAGTGGAACAAATTTCTGTCGTGGAGTATTTGTTTGCAGGGTACCCATCACACGAGGACGTGTGCAAGCAGGATGGCCGTGTCGGAGTCGGAGTCATTATTACGGATACAAGACTGACTATGAATCGAAAGCGCGCCAAAGGTTAAGCGACCTACTTACCAGTCTACCCACACCTAAGCGCGCTTACTACAGAGTCGTGATGTTTCGAGCTCCCAGCGAGGCGGACAGTCTGTGTCTGACCACCGCGGAGTCAAGACGTCCCGAAACTGTAACCCGATTCATGGTGCCTAGTGTTATTGTGTTGGATTGTAATTTCAAGTTATTTGTTAGTTCGATAAAAGCAGTGTACCGTGTGCGTGAGTTTTCATTGCACGAAACCCATGTTCTGCCCACATGATTCCGAGTCTAGCAGAATAAAATCATCAGACTGCGACATACTTATGGGCTATCTAACACTGAAATAATTTTTCAAATCTGACCAGTAGTTCCTGAAAGTAGCGCGTTCAAGCAAACAAACGAACAAATTTTTCAGCTTTATTATTAGTAGAGAGTAGAGATTGTCGAGCCAAGAATCTTCGCAGGTGTACACAGCAGTACCAACAAAAAAAAATTACTGAATGTATGGTTCTAGGGCAAATTTGTTTTTTTCACAATGTTTTCCTTCACTGTTTTGAGAGCTGTGGTGATGAAAATAAACACAAAAGTAAAATTCTTCAAGAGTTTGAACCTACGACTTACGAGGAGTTCGTCGAGATCATTCTGACAACCAGTCTTACCAAGAGATATCGTATTACCCAGAACTAACTAGGTTAGGAGGCCAGATTGGCAGTCGCTCCATGTAACAGTATTTTACAAGCAGCGACTGGCTATCTAGCTGCATCCGGATACTCTGGAAGCCGACCCCAACATAGTGGGGAAAAGGCTATGCAGGTGATGGTCACCATTCCATATAACAGTATTTTACATGGAGCGACTGGCTATCTGGATACTGGAAGCCGACCCCAACATAGTGGGAAAATGGCTAAGCAGGTGATGGTCATTATTGCTCGTCAAGTCTTCTAGTAAATAGTGAGACAATAAACAGGCGCAATAGGGAGGTAATGGTGCATTCCAACGACACGTGCACTTGCTGCAAACTGTTAAACTTTATTTGTCGCATGTAGATGGCCTTTTACCTATTTACACCTTCCACTCTGGTGATTGGCATTTCCTTGTGAACATTCAACAAATTACTCCCTTTTATTTTATTAAGCAACAAACATAGTGTAACCATGGTGTACCTTTCACGAAGCCTTTCAACCAAGAATTCTGCACATCAAACTAAGTAACTCTACGGAAAAAATACTGCCGGGAAACGACTTTTTTTGGGTGAAAAATCTAGATTTAGGGGTAACACTCAATGTAACGCACTCAAACATTGTGCTGGTAAATGCACTGAATAGTAAACGGTTCGTGGAGGTATTTCAAGTAAACTTGCAACCTTCAAAATTAGTATTTAAAAAAAAGTTTTTTCCGTAACTAGAAGATTCCCAGGTATGGTCCAGAACAGTAAAAATATCGCAATGATAGAGCGAATTAGTCGTTAATCGTTAAGGGTCTATTTACTCCCTTTATTTTAAAAGCACATTTATTTTTCAACTATCTGTGTGCCTCATGCGATTTCCCATTGGCAATTTCTTATGAACTTTAGAAGACGAGGTTGCAAATTAAAAAAATATTAAGTGCTAACTGTTACATCAAAACTGAAACAGAGTTTAAGTAATCAAGTTTCTAACTTCAAAGATGTCGAACTCCCATAAAAAATCTTGCCCCTTTATGGGATGAACTTAAAACAAACCTTTATTATTCGTCATTGTCATTGTTGTTCGTCATTGTTTCATCCGTTCATAGTTAAGTTTGTTTTATTTAAGTAGGAACTCTTCCTTATTAAACTGAAGTATCTTGTGCATTGTAGACTCTGCGGTATTCTATCAGTGAATGAACGAACTCAAGATTTTATATTTTTGACTTTATATCAAAACAAATAGGTTGAGCTTTCAAATACAATTTGAAACTGGCTGATTACAAAAAAACATGACATTAATGGTTGTCCCTCAACATTTTGGCCAATAGTGGACAGCAGTCATTGTATTTTAATGCAGTTCTATAAAAAGGTTCCAATGTCGTAATACTTCATTGTTACAGTTAGCTGTCCTACGGGTTTTTTTTTTTTCATTTGCAGCTAAAGTAAATTAATACTTAAAACCAACGAATACATCATTTATCATTTTAAAATATTATTTCCTTCTGCAGCTTTTGTAAAACTGGCCGATTCAGATGAAAAATAAGTAATGGAGGCCGTTTTTCACGAAGAGTAAATAATAAAAAACAAAAGTTAATGGTTTTACACATTTATTTTCGCCGTTTACAGCCAGTAAGCCGTTATGTTTTTAATATTCTTAAAAAGGTTGAATTTAATTTTTGGGCAGCAGAATAAAACTGGCCAGTATATTCGTGACAAATATTGTATATACGAAGCATGTAAACAATGCAGTGTAAAGTGTAGCGTTCTTTTTTGACGAATTTTCAGGTCAAATTCCTGCTGAAATAAATTGTTTAAAATATTCGGGCCGAATTCTATGAAATACTCTTACATGAGATTCGACTTTGACAGCAGTCACTTTTAATTTTAAATGGAAGTTCCACTTAACTGATAAGAATACAAATCGAAACCTAGATATATACACATACCTTCAGATAATCTATTAATTATTAGTGATATCCTTGAAAAGTCATAGCCAATGCTCCCCAAATCCGCCCTAACAGTGATCTATAGCGCTAATTTATTATATCCGCAATGCTCCATTGGCTGCAATTTTGCCAAACTAAACGGCACATAAAGCACCTAATGAATTAAATGTTGGAGCTAATGAGGCATTAAGATTAATGATAGTTCTTTCACAGTTATTAATTTAAATTGCGTCACTGTCAAAATCACAATGAATTTTATCTTCTTTACAATAAGGTTGCAATTTGGGTGCCACTGACAAGTCTGTCAAAATTACAGTGATCTACCATCTATTAATAGTGTAAAACAAAGTCGCTTCCCGCCTTCTGGGCTTGGATCTTTTAAACTACGCAAAGAATTTTGATGCGGTTTTCATCGATAGACATAATGATTTAAGAGGAAGGTTTTTATGTATAATTAAACCCTGAAAAACCCATCAAAATTACCACGCGAACGGATTCGCGGACAGCAGCAAGTTGATGCCTATATAAAATTTCAAGATACACAATCAGTGTCCCAAAAACATTCGCAAAAAAAGTCGAAATAATTTCGTAATGTGCGCACCTTTCTTTATACCGTGTTGCCCGACGTGCTGCACTGACGAAAAAAATCCGAATTTTGAACTAAAAACATTCGTCAACTTTTTTGCTAAAAAGTTTATCTTTCTTTTCTAAAGACGAAGAAGAAAAAACCCGGCTAAGTGCAAGTCGGACTCGCGCACGAAGGGTTCCATTATTTATAAAAAACGAGCAAAACAATCTTTTTTTTTGTATGGGAGCCACCTTAAATATTTATTATATTCTGTTTTTAGTATTTGTGGTTATAGCGGCAACAGAAATACATAATCTGTAGAAATTTCAACTGCCTAACTATCACGGTTCATGAGATACAGCCTGGTGACGGACGGACGGCCGGAAGGACGGACAGCGAAGTCTCAATAATAGGGTCCCGTTTGACCCTTTAGGTACGGATCCTTAAAAATTAAATAGAGGATTACTCAAAAAGTACCGAAGCAAAGTTAATATGGGACCACCGCACGAGCTTACTTTATCAAATGGAAAAAGAAAAACTTACATCGGGCCAGTAATCATGGAGAAAGTGAACAAACATGAAAAAAAAAAGCTGCTGATGGAATACATAACCACCTCCTTTTTTAGAAGAAAGTTAAAAATGTTAATTACCTAAAAATACCTGTGTTTTTTTTCAGGTAAAGAACAACGGCAATAGCGTAATACACTCATCAACACAACAAAACGAGACACTTTTTAATCTTTATTTTTTTGTGATTGGGCTTACCTACTTTGTTTATCTGGCCAACGCATTTAATTACGTAACTTACAAAACTCATCATCAGCCGAGCCGTTTCCCAATGGAGCCGGCTTCCAGTCTAACCAGATGCAACTGAAAACTAGTATTTTACATGGATCGGCTGCCTATGTGACCTCCACAACCCAGTTAGTACTGGGTAATACTCGTTCGATACCTCTTGGTAAGACTAATTGTCAAACTTTCGGACCACTGACTGTACGACTGTACCCACTGTGTGACCTGTAACGACTGTCCAAGATCTACAAATGACAGCAGAGACCAACTGCTTAAAGTGCTTTCCGTGGCAAGGACAAAACTGGGTAGGGAACTGGTGTTCACCCGTTCACCCCAAAAAAGGTAATTGGAAATTTCTGTTTTTAAAGATAATTTAAATTTCTATAATGTATATATTTTATATAATGTATTTTAGACCTATGTATCCTGCTTATGCGTATGAAGTTTCATTAAAATCGGCTCAGCCATTTCGGAAAATAAGCGACTAGAAAGTTTGTATGAAATGTTGTAAGGCGTAAACGCTCTTAACCATAAAAAATACGACCCGAGTCACTGTTTTTATTTAGCGGCCTATTCAATTGAAATAGTGGTATTCAATTCGACATTCTAAAAAGCCGTTTATTAATAAAAAAATATTGAATTACTGAAGTGTTTCTTGCTGGGTCTGTAACTGATTCTAGATTAATCGTCTAAAGTTCCCCATCATAGGAAACGACAGAGGTAACCGCGCACCTATATTTTAATTGCTACTTATATTCAGGACATTGAATGTGTTCTACACTCAAAAGATTATACATTCAGAAGTTTTAGTTAGGATCTAAGAAGAAAGAAGTTTTAGTTATGATCAAAACTTGTTAGAGAGAGTTTTTGGATAGCTATACAAGCTGTTGTTTTGAATTCTCGTCAAATTTCAAGAAGGTAACTATGGTAATGATTCTAGACGCGAATCTAAACTAATATTATAAAGAGGAAAGATTTGATTGTTTGTTTGTATGTTTGTTTGTTTGCATTGAATAGGCTCCGAAACTACTAGTCCGATTTGAAAAATTCTTTCAGTGTTAGATAGCCCATTTATCGAGGAAGGCTATAGGTTATATATCATCACGCTACGACCAATAGGAGTGGAGCAGCAATGAAAAATGTTGAAAAACGGGAAAAAAGTGACACAAACGAAGTTGCGCTGGACAGCTAGTCAATTATAAACAGGGTAGGTTTTTTTTTAAATTAATTTACAGAAATCAGTAAGTGAAAACCACATGTGTTTTCAACGCGGCCCGTCTGATCCTCGCCCTATAACCACGCTTTAACACATAGGTACAACCAATCGCAAACGTTTATACGACAATTTCTTATTCCCAAAACCACGTAAAGGGGGTTTTTCTGAAATAATGACAAACTTAAACAACAAAAAGAAGCAGCGTTTATTAATAATTAACTAGGTACCGTAATTTAAATTGTTGATTTATGTCTTTTGTGACAACCTCCTAATTTTGACTAGGATGCAAAACAACACCTTGTATAAAAAGATGTAACTAATTTAATTTTCATGGTGACAAAGAGAAAGCAATGTTGGGTTAGTACCTGTGTAGAATAAATTATTCTTGTTGGAAATCGAACTTCAATAGCAACGTCCGTACTTAAATCTCGTGCCTTTAATTTAACTTTGAGCAAATTTACTTCCAGACTCAACAGAGGAAAACGTTTTAAAGAGGCGAAAATAATGCGTATTTATTTCAAGCTTACTTTCCTCAAAGCTTTGCTATAAAATCCGGAGTAATCTTATCTCTGAAAGTAGGATGGAAGATAAATTACACTGATTGCTGTAAATGTTGAGAAGCTCTTGGCTAAATAATAACAGCCGCACGGGTCGACCTTTAAGGTTAAGCCGTGCTTGCTGAGGTTGGTCCGTGGATGGGTGACGATACTAACATACCGGCCTCCGTGCCTCGGAAAGCACGTTAAGCCGTTTGGTCCCGGCTGTCATTTGTAGAGCTTTGACAGTCGTTACGGGTAGTCAGAAGCCAAAAGTCAGACATCCTGTCTTACCAAGGGGCATCATATTACCCAGTTACTGGGTTATAGAGATAAGATAAGCAGTCGCTTCATGTAAAATACTGGTACTCCGCTGCAACCGGTTAGACTGGAAGCCCAAGATAGTTTGGGAAAATGCTAGGCAGATGCTGTAAATGTAGAAAGAGTCAGTCAGGAAAAAACAACGTAGAACTTAGGTGCCAGATGATGTCCTGATGATATACAGCAATGACAATAAATAGTCTTATTAAGCACAGTATGAATGGTAATAAATGTTATTTTATTTCTTTGACAACTATCTAGTAAAAGGAACCTATTATCTACAGATCTACTGACTTGGGTACGACCTATGCAGCTCCGCTGACATTCACCGCTGTGGTCGCCGTTAGGACGTACCACGTCTTGGGTACGTCTTCGCGGAGACGTTTGCGGAGAGTTTGTTCCACCACTTCTTCTTCCCAGCTAAAACACAAGGAAGTGGCGAAGGGCGGGCGTTTTAGGGGACTGTCTCTTGTAATTTTGACGTTCAAAAAGTGCTGATTATCAGCCTAGTTTGAATAAATGACTTTTGTTTTTGATTTTGATTTTTGACGAGCCAACAGCGAAGGGATTTATATAGTGCACAATTGTATGCGCAACGAGATTCAAGTGCACTCTTTTTCGACAGTCTCATAGTCCAAATATTATATTCAACGACAACTCATCGATTGGAGAGGAGTTGCTTGCGCTCGGTGTTGGCTTTGCTATTTGCGCTAAGTTCACGAATTAAATAGAAAAATCATCTGCGTAGATTACTGTATCACTGCAACTAAAAAAAACAATGCCTAGGACGAGTGAAAGGCATACAGGTTATCAATCTTACTGAGTAATCCTTGTACAGAAAAAATAAGACGACCTTTACAAGTTTACAAGTTTGCTTCGTTTCGAATTCTGTCTCCATCGCAAAGATGTTTGGACTTTTGAAGGTCAAATTAAAATAAATAATTCCTTTAAAAAGTATGATTCTTCTCAAGGAATAGCGGCCCATCGATAACAGTGCCCACTTATGAATTTGGAGGTCATGAGTTCGACCCTAGGCACAGGCAGGCATTTTATTTATGTATTTTATTGCATGAAAGATGCCTCGTTGGTCGAGTGGTTGCAAATGCGACTGCTGAGCATGAGGACCTAGGTTCGATTCCCGGGTTGTGCCAAATGTAATTAGGTATTTCTATCAGAAATTTCTTAGTAGCAGCCACGAAGTTTGGATTTGTGCCCGGTTGAAAGCAATAAGCTCGCCTCATTAGGGGGCGAGCTTATTGCTTAGTCCCATGTATTAACATGGGACTAACTGGGACTTAAACATTACTGGTGAAAGGTGGGTGTATTATTACACACACGTTATTTTCATATATTTTCTTGAATTCCATAATTTTTGAAGATCTTACAACGGCTTAAAGCTAAGGTACAAATACGGACTTTGTACCATTACCTCTGCCTAATCCTTCGGGGATTCCAGGAGATGTGTTATGTTCGGTCCCAAAATAAGAATAGAATAGTATTTATTTGGAAAACACATAAAGGACAGTCAAATGCTATACCCGTTGCATAAAATTAAAACAAAGACCTCATAAATCGATCACTTCATAGTCCAATATCATCAATCAAATCTAGCAATCACAGCCAGTCCTGACTTCCAGAGGTATAGTGCCATTTATCACTTATTAATAACTCACGCTCAAGCTTCACATACGACGCCATTTTGATTTTCAATGGTACGAAAACTTAAAATGTTGAAGATATACAAACTCTTTTCATAGGCTGACAATAAATTTCTTTGCCTACTTTTCTTTTCTTAAATGATTTACTCTTTTGTTTTTTTTACCTCTATTTGAACTACAGAGTATAGACAGAATCTAGAAAAATAGCAAGCAGCAAGTTATATAAGTACTTTAGACGCTCACAGTGCCAATCCTATTGTTTTTGTCAATTCAATCATACTCATTTGTAAATCAGATGAAGCAATGATTACAAATTCTCTTCAAACTCCTCCGGATTGTGACAAAAATGTCTTTCGCAATGTGGTAACTGCCTTTAAAAAGTTTCGCATAAATGAATAAGACTTGAGTCGTAAGTGAGTCTCAAAGATTATTATTACAAAGTAGCTGTCCGGCGCAACTTCGTTTGCGTCACATTTTCCCCGTTTTCGCAACATTTTTCATTGCTGCTCCACTCCTATTGATCGTAGCGTGATGATATATAACCTATAGCCTTCCTCGATAAATGGGCTATCTAACACTGAAAGAATTTTTCAAATCGGACCAGTAGTTTCGGAGCCTATTCAATGCAAACAAACAAACAAACAATCAAATCTTTCCTCTTTATAATATTAGTTGAGATTTAGATAACCAGTAACTCAAAACCATCAATCCTCTTCTTAAATTACTGCTGTTGCATTCTGTATTAACTTGCTTATGTCATTACATAAGAAGGAGCGACTGTCGTCTGACCTCCTTTTAACCTAATTACTGTACAATAGGTACTAACGGGAATGTTAGTACCGTAGTAGTTAGTAGTAGAATTATCCCTCGTATCTATAAAGATAATTCTATTCTAACGCACTTCGGGAGATACCTGTGTCTTTCTGTTAAACTTACAATTAGTTAAGTAGTGTGATCAGGTGGCCTATCATGACGTCATAAAACATTATGGTTTTACTCCTTTTTAAGTGTGGAAAAGAGATGGCGCTAGACATCTTGTATAGCTCCGTCTCTTTCCCACACTGGAATAAGAGTAAAACAATACTGCTATTGTTGTTAGTACTGCTAGTGTGCTAATACTGTTAGTGTTGTTATTGTTTTGGAAAAAAATGGGGGAGAAAGACTAAAAAAATATCGTGTATAATTGTTTCATGTGCCAAAAAATTAAATCTATTATTTTTTTTTCTTTTTTCTGTCCTAAAACACTTTCGATCAAACTTTAGGGATAACCCGGTTTGATAATGAACTGGTTTGGTAACAGATTGTTTGGCAAAACTTTTTTACTTAGGGTTTGGCAAAAAACTAAACTTTGAGTAGCCTTACTCAAAGTTTAGAGTGTAACAAGGTTGTTATCAAACAGTAGTAATCTCGATTTTATTATGTCCACAAAATATCAGTCAAATATCTTACAAGTCCAGTATTCAGAATTCGATCCAATAATCGTTATTAGATTTTGCTTGGTATTCGGGTATTTGGAGGCTAGATGTTTTAAATCTATTTCTGAGGAATTTCATATTAAATTCTTCGTAACATTCGGACTTCTTCTTAGCGTGTCGACGACAATTTAAATTGAATCTGCCCAAAATTTTGCGACGAGTTTGGCACTTTCAGTAGCGTCAATAAGCTCCTGTGATTTGCAAGCAATAGGACAGGCACGATATCAAATGTCGCATTGTTGGGGCAACATCACATTTACACTCCAGAGCAGAGAATTTTATCATCTATGTCATATTATTATATGAATCTCCACCGGAACAGGTTTTCCTTGCTTTGGCCAACCTCTGTCCGGTAACATTTGGTATATGTGTCACATTTTGAAGACAAGCCATTTGACAATAGAAACTAATGAGTTAACACAACGTAACGATTATAAATGAATCTCAAGAAATAATTCTAAAAATAACAGATAGATCATCTGTTTCAAAGTTAGATGTACCAGGAGCACATCACCGCAAAAGATGTCTTCTTTACTATTCGAAAATCAATCTCAATACAGAGATGTCGAGATGAATATTGACGATGGCATTCGAAGTTTCGACGTTGAATACCCAAAGATATATGGAGAGCATGCAGATGAAATTTTATTGATCTAGCATAGATGGAGAATCGACAATTTTACTTATGTCGTGAATAAAATTCTTGATGTTATTGCTATTGAAAATATTTGGAACATTTTAAAACTAGCGACCCAGCCTTGCGTCGCACGATTTGATCGAGATGTTTGAATGTTTATTTGAACCTTTTTGAATTACTATTCTAAATTATGGTGAAAACCTCATGAAATCTATCTATCTTATTTTGTGGCATAAATTCCGCCTATGTAGGTACATAGGCGGAATTTATGCCACAAAATAAGATACATGTACAATACAATGTTCATGTACAATAGAGGTCTATTGTACATGAAGTTTAAATTATATATTTATATAGCTAGCCTGTATTGTCCCACTGCTGGGCAAAGGCCTCCCTCCATTCTTTCCAACGGTCACGATTCTGTGCTGCATCTTTTCAATTATTAAGGCAGACATCTAGTTCGTCCCGCCATCTCCTTCGTGGTCTGCCGCGACCCCGTGTCACTGTTTCAGGGCACCAATCCTGAGCTTTACGGGCCCACAGCTCGTTCGGCATGCGACAGACATGTCCTGCCCAGTCCCATTTAAGTTGGGCAGCCTTTTGAGCCACGTCAATGATTTGTGTTTTGGAGCGCAATGTAGTGTTTTGAACACGGTCTGTTAATTTAACACCTAAGATACTGCGCTCCATAGCACGTTGGCAAACCTTGAGTTTGGACTTTTGGATGTTAGTCAAAGTACATGTTTGTGCACCGTAGGTCAAGATGGGGAGAATACACATGTTCATTAGCTTTCGCTTCAGAGACATGGGCAGAGTGCCCTTGAAATACTCCTTCATGGACCAGTAACTCTAAAGTTAACTCTGAAGCTTAAATAAATAAATAAAATCTGTTTTGTCGTTTTAAAGTGCATACTCAGTAATGTAAAATCGCGCAATACTCGTAGTCTTTATGTCTGCCGATACGACAAAGCTCACAAACAAATATTCTTTCCGCAAACATAAAAATCGACCTAAAATTATTCATTCTGGGAACAGCAATCACCAATATTGTTTGTGTGATGAAATCTACATAAAACCAATACATATATTCGTTCACATTTACATAACATAACATCACGCCGGTAATACCCGATGGGTTAGGCAGAGGTCTACCTAATAGTATATACCCAAGTCCAATGTAACAGGGAGCGAGATTATTACCATCAACTGGGCAAAAATCCAGACTGCATGGCTGCTACTAAGCCCCGAGCCCTGAGCCCGACTCGGGCATTAAACCTCGTGCTCGGCAGTCGTGGTTGCGTCCACTAGACCAACAAGGTAGTCAGGTATTTTTTTTCAGAATTTCCATCACACTGCAAAGCAACCTTATACATACAAAATGAGGTAGCTACATAAAGAGACTTCCCGAAAAACTACGCCTTCACAAGCATGGAATAAGCAGCTTACGGGCTTATTCTCGTATGGCATCCGAGAGCAAATTCACGTGATTTTAAAATTGTACCTTTCCTTTAATCTCATACGTTTTTATTAACAATACAATATTACAAAAGTTTTTAAATCATTACACCTTTTGTTTAGAATAGTTACAGCACGGATGACAACATTTGTGTCGCTTATTTGATCTAGTCTTTTTGTGATATTTTTTATTTATTTTTTGTTGTTGTATAGACTCTTTTTCTTATTTACCGATTGTTTGTAAATGTGTGGACATTGTAGGCCTTATAGATTCCTAGATCCTTGGTAACTTTTTATTTCGTTCTAAGTTTTGTAGTAAGCAACGACTTATTGTCAGGCCTACGATGTCCTCCCATACTTTAGTACTAATGCTGTAACAGAAATATTGTAAAACCAAATGATTTTAAAAGAGTATCCATGGAGTTTCTTGCCGGTTCTTCTCCATAGGAAACGACCAACCCGAACCGAGCACCTTATGTAAAATAAAAATATTTTGATTTTGAACACATACTGTTTGTACCTTCAGCAGCGTTGTGATTAATGAATTATATGTAAAACAGATTCAAGTGCGTTTTCTTAACATACTCCATCATCATGTTACTTCCCTTGTCCCTTATTACTTGGGGTCGGCGCAACACGTCTGTTTCTTCCTTCATTTTTCTCTGTCAACCGTGACGCTATCATTTACTCCTTTTTCTTTCATATAATTTCTCACACAATCCAGCCATCGTTTTATTGGTCTTACTCTCCCTCATAGACAACCTAGAAGGACATTCTTACCTTGCTCAATAATCAAATTAATTTGCATCCTGCTGAACAGAAGAAAACCTTTTAAAACTACAATCACTAATTCTGTTGACACCCTTTTTTTCGGATGAGAAATCATGAAGTGACTCCTCCCACTCTGGGTGGGGCGGAAGGGAGTGTCAGACTTGTACTGACTTAAACTCATTCATATTCCTTCTTCGCCCTTTGTGTTCCAGGGCCACGGTATCTCTTTCGAACAGTCCCACAGCCCTGACAGGCATCGGCCCTCTCGGACCTCTTCCTGGCGAAGCAGTCATGCTTGCGAAGGAGGTGGCGGAACTTGAGAGGAAGAGAGCCTCACGTCCCAGCCGCCGCGGAGACGCCCCGGGCGTCGGGGGGCAACCAGTGGCCCCCGGCCACCGTAGGCGCGGGCGTGTGGATTGTGAATAATGGGCTACATCACCGTCCGTCCATCTTATGGCAGCACACATAGATGCATAGATGTCAGCACTCCTTGAGGCGCGCGTGGAACACGAACGCGCCGTCGACTCGGCCTGTCATCATAAGATGGACAGACGGTGAGGTAGCCCTTTACTTACCGCCCTATTAACTCATTAACCATAATACAGCGTAAGCTACAACCGTGAATAAAATGATTAAATCAGTAATCTCATAAAACTTAAATGCAATATCGCCTGACTTGTAAATTGCGAAACTTTTTTTCAATATTTCAAAATGTCTAACTCGTGAAGGGTCAGCATGTTGCCGGCCATTTTGGCAAGCGGTCGCATACTAAAAAGTTTACTGTTTTAAATTAGGAATATTTGCGAAATTAATTAAAACGCTTTGTCATTACGCTGGTTTGGGTCTGGAGACAAATTAGAGGTGTATGTCCCTCCGCCTATTAGCCGATTTCCGACTTTTTTGTTCGGTTTAAAATTTATTTCTCAAAATAAGCATTAGTTCACTTGAATTATAATCTACCTAGCCAACTATGTTGGGGTCGGCTTCCAGTCTGATCGGATGCAGTTGAATAGCATTTTACATGGAGGTACTGCCTAGCTGACCTCCATAACCCAGTTAGTACTGGGTAATACGATACCCCTTGGTAAGACTGGTTGTCAGCCTTAGGGGCCACTGAGTGATTGACTGACAGCCTAACGTGCTTTCCGAGGCACGGAGGAAACCCGGTTTGTAATAGGTGGTCACCCATCCAACGACCAACCTAGACAACCGCGGCTTTAGCTGCAGATTGAAATAGTTCACTTGAATATGAGAAACTTAACCAAATATAGTAAGTACTAAACTTTTCGTTCGGTATAAGGAGTACATACGTTAAGTAATGATTTTATTATTGTTGGTTAGCATAATACTACTTTAATTTATTTTTCAAAATGGTAACTGATGATGGATCTCGTATTCTACTGTTTCCTTGGGCGACATAAAAACGCTGACACCAAGTTAGGCACTAACCACACGATAAAAAACCGGCCAAAATTATTTAAAATATTTTTAATATATGATGTAACTAAAAATTTACGGTTTTCGCCATTTTTAGGGTTCCGTAGCCGAATGGCAAAAAACGGAACTATTATAGATTCGTCATGTCTGTCTGTCTGTCTGTCTGTCTGTCCGTCCGTCTGTATGTCACAGCCACTTTTTTCCGAAACTATAAGAGCTATACTTTTGAAACTTGGTAATTGGATGTATTCTGTGAACCGCATTAAGATTTTCACACAAAAATAGAAAAAAAACTATTAATTTTGGGGTTCCCCATACATAGACCTGAAAACCAAATTTTTTTTTTCATCTAACCCATTCGTGTGGGGTATCTATGGATAGGTCTTCAAAAATGATATTGAGGTTTCTAATATCATTTTTTTCTAAACTGAATAGTTTGCGCTAGAGCCACTTCCAAAGTGGTAAAATGTGTGTCCCCCCCCCCCTCTAATTTCTAAAGTAAGAGAAGGAAAATTCTGAAAATATTTAAGTTTGTAGAACGTAAAAAAAACTATCAACGAAAATTGGATTCAATAAGATATGATGTTTAGTTTTTGAGATATGGGACTTTTTCATCAAACTGTAGCAGTAACTTTGTTTTTCATTAACATACTATGAAAAACCAATTTAGTTTTGCGGTTTAGTGGAAGTTTACAACTAATACTACTAACTAATGAATGACAGTTCAAAATATTGTTTGGGGCTATGGAACCCTGTGTGCGAGTAAGACTCGCACTTGGCCGGTTTTTCCTTTATCTGTGCTATAAGAGGTTGCTTCGTACCAAATTTCAAGATCCTGAGTTTACGGGAAGTACCCTGTAGGTTTTGATTCTCTTGCGAGTGTCGAAAAATTGCGGCATAAACGGCTGAATCTTTTGATTGCGTTGGCTTAGAAGTTTGATTGTTTTTCCAGCTCCAAGGGACAGTAGACCTGAGTATTTGATATAAATTCCAGCTTGATACCTCCACGCGTTCCTGACAAAAAGGGTCTTGACAGACAGACAAACGGACAGACGGACGGACAACAAAGTGATCCTATAAGGGTTCCGTTTTTTCCTTTCGAGGTACGAGGTACCCTAAAAAGAAAGAAGACCTCGAGAATAATTTTTGGGTAGTATTGTTACAAAATAAATGAACTAAAGAACAAGAACTAAAATCAAACCAAATAAGAGAACTATTGAGTTACGATTTTTACCTTCTTAAATTTATTTGATGTCTTTTAGTGAATGGCAAAATCTCTTTCTATACTTAATCCTACCCCGATGGAAAACTCACTGAACTGTGAATGGATTCTACTTAGACTTACTTACCTTTCAAATGCTAGCGATAGAAAACCTAGTATTTACGTTTTTTTTCTAGATTAGATTAGATTAAATGTCTCTTTAATTCGGTAATCGAATATTCAAATAGAAAACTTGTTTTTGAAGTTTTGAGATTAAAGATAAAATCGTTAAAGATATTTATTTGATCTATCCTAAAGGTCCATTGCAACATTTTATATAATATTCTGGGAAATTTACATAATAACGCTGGATAAAGCGTTAAAATAGTTTTAGGTATAAACTTTTGGAAGATATCCAATTCCCTTTTCTAATCGTACAACTAAATAATCGGTGCAAACATATTAGCTATCGTAATTCATAATCAATCATTTAGTACAACACAGAGCCATATTTCATTATCGTTTATATTAATTAAAGTAATTTCATCATAACAGCGATATTAATATATTATTATTTTGACAGCTGATATTTGCAAAGATGGCGTGAAACCATTACCGTACGATAACTGACTAATTCTTGGAAGTAATCACACAGATTTTACTGGCAGGTCCCCTAAAATCTGTGTGATTCTTTCTTCAAAAATCCATCTTAGATACTAATGCGCATAGTCCTCATGTGAGTTGACCAAGATTATGTTTGGACTATAAAAGAGACCATGACCTCTGAGTTTGTGTCGGCTGTTATTTCTTCTTGGAGTAGTCAGGCACGAAACCTAGTTTAAAACAAAAATGACGTGTAAGTATTTGTAAGAACCTATTTGCGAAATAAACATCATTTATCATTTACCGTTAAAACTGGACAAAAAAGTTCTGCTTGACGGCACAATAGGTATGGCTCTAGTACTTCGCGGACGAACTCTCTCACAAAGAACTTCACTATTATTAAACTTAGTGATGCTAAAGTCAAAGTCTTTAGGAACTCCATAATCTAGACTTATGAAGTCTAAGTTCAGTAAACTAAGTTCTAGCTCTGTCTCCTTGTAGGAACAGATAAGTATATGACTGGTATAGACAACCGAAGCAACAAGTGTACAGCTTGCTTGCATGGCATAATAATCAGCCTGTAATGGTCCCACGTCTGGGACACAAGCCTCTTCTCTATGAGAGGGAACGGGCTGTAATCCACCACGCGGGCCCAGTGCGGGTTAGATGTCGCATGTCTTTTTTTGGTTCTAGGACACCTAGAACCTCACGATGTTTACCTTCACTGTTTTGAGAGTGTCACTACTGCAGTGATGAAATAAATTACAAAAAGTAATGTACCTGCCTGGGTTCAAACCCAAGGCTTACTGGTCTTAAGTTGGGGCTGCGACCACGGGGCCACCGCTGCTCTCTGTCGCTTGCATGGGGCTTCCACCAAACCGTAGAGGCCTGTGTGGTTAAGCACGACCCCACTGACAGAGGGATGGCCTGCGTCCCAGCAGTGGTAAGACCAACATTATAGACAGATTATGCTTACGCAGTTACTTTATGATAATTTGTCTGTCTCTTTGGTCTGGTGGACATAAACGCGAGTGCTGACCAAGAGGATCCTGAAGATTAAGAATTTCTCAGTAACAGCCACGGAGTCTGGATCTGTGCCCAGTTGATGGCAAAAGGCTGTCCCGTTTTACATGGGACTTAAAACATAACTGGTGAAATGTGGGTGTACTATAAGGTACACCACTATCCCCTTCGAGGATTACAGGCGTCATGTTTGTGTTTTTTTTTTATAATTATTTTACAAGGCTGCGTTCTCAAGAGAGTTTAAAAAGTAATTACACAATTATTTGAGTATGTAACTGTACTTTTGGGTCGAGTGGAAACTAAAACTTGGCTGGAAAATAAAATCCACTTTCGACCCCCGAGGGGCGAAAATAAACTATAGTTAGGGATCCAATATTTTTTCTCTCCATCACACACATACACATACATTCATAGGTACATAAATAGGCCACACGATAGTTGCATTAGATATTAAATATTATATTGTAAACGGTTAAAAAATTATATTGTAAATTAATAATGTTATACTGTGCTTGAATTACAACTACTGTTATAAGTCCAAATCATAGGCGAGGACGCTGGCACCCTAAACACAAGTTAAATCTTACGTTGGGTGCCAGACCTCATCGGAAACACTCTGTTCCCTAGTTATAACGCTGCATAGTGTTTAGATAAGTGTTTTCTGTACATTTTTTTTAAGGTAATAAATATTATTATTTATTATTTAGTGGACATAATATTTATAAGGGGTCGAGGGGCCGTGAGTGAACCAAACGGAAAAATTATGGTATTCCGTTACAAAGAAGAATACCCGTGTTCGCTTGTTTACCCCATTCTTTTGTTAACTATACATTCGTTGTCTACGAGCCATCTACGCGTATACGGGAACAATACGCCGGGGTCAACGCACGACAACCCACGCAAAACATAAGATAAAATGTACCTTTGTATGAATTTTATACAAGGTTTTATTGAAAAAAAATATGTTACACTTGAGAAAAAATTGGCATAACATAATATCCATATTAATTTTCTTCTTTAGATTTTATAACAATTTGTAATGTATTTAATTTCTTTCAGTAGAACGTATTGAGGAGGTAGTTAATTCCAAATACCTGACTTTTTCTGATTCTTATTCTTATTCTTTTTTGATTATACGGTACGGTACGGTAATTCAACTTTTTTTTTTATATATATATGGGTATTTTGTTGTCTCAAAAACATGCAATGCCGAAGTGATTTTTATTATACTTATACTTTAAACTGGAACAGGTATACTTGTGAGCGATCCGTAATACCAAGAAACGCCGACAAAGCCTCCCTGTGACTAACGTTTCTCCGTTTGTAAGGCGACCCTTAAAAACCCTCTTCGAAATTAATATTACTTAGAAAGGAATCATTCAAGAATTCTCCAAACTTACGGTGGAATTCCGGTCTACAGGTTTATACGAGTATATAACGATGCTGGTGAAAGACTCGGTAAATATGCTATGGTCTGGTGGGTTATTGAGGGTTTTTCTGTTGAAGAATAGCAGGTTTATTACGGTCCACTGCTGGCCATTGCCCTCTTTCAGAAGGCAATGGCTTAGGCCCTCTTTCAGGTTGCCTACAATACTTGGCTTTAGTAGGTTTACAATTATTACTTAGTTACTGGGTTGTGAAGGGCATATAGGCAGTCGGTCCTATAAAATACTGGTATGCATTCCATTACACTGGAAGCCAACCCCAACATGGAGCTCTTTAGTCAATTGGTCCCTCTCATTTGAGACCCGCGGGATCATTTACGCGGGGATATATATAATACAATATTTTGTATTATTTTTCCTCAGTTGGGAAAAGGCTAGGCAGATGATGATAATTATTACTTAGTTCCATCTTTGATCATCGATCTGCGGGTGATTATTGTAGACCATTTCTTAGTAATTTCAAAACATTAGAAAAATATTTCATCCCTAGAACACTGTTGATGTTGAAAGTGTAGTCATCCTAAAGCTGATAGGACCGACAGTGAACAGATCTTTAACTTTTGAATATCGGTTCAGAATAATTACTGTATAAACTGATAAATGGTGGAGCTTAGAATACCGGCAGTACACAATAAATTGGGCTGTAGAGAATAGAAGACAGATGACACCTCGTTGCACGGGAAACGGCCTTCCTGAGTAGAGATGAAACCAGTCGGATATAGGAAACATTGCCTCGGAAAGTACGTTAAGCAGTCTCAGCAGTCATTTGTAGATCTTTGGCAGTCGTCACATGTAGTCAGTGGCCCGAAAGACTGACAACCAGTCTTAGCAAGGGGTATCGTATTACCCAGTACTAACTAGGTTGTGGAGTTATGATAGGCAGTCGCTCCAGGTAAAATTCTGATATTCAGCTGCATCCGGTTAGATTGGAAGCCAACCCCAACAATTGTTGGGAAAAGGCTAGGCAGATAATGACAAAGGTTTCCTATAGAATTCTTGTGTAAAAGTTGTTACTTACGTGTAAATTAGAACAAACCAAGGAACTTTCAAAATACTCTGTATTTAGGGTTCGCAAAGCAAGAAGAGTAAAATAATATAAGCTGACCATTTTTTTACTAGCGAGAGACCTTTGTGCGATGGGATAGATAAATAAAAAAATAAAGACCTCCCTACATTAATACATCTAGACTAATTTTTGCATCGTCCTGTGACACATACCAGACTACTGACTCACTCTAAAAGACAAAATATCTGCTACTATTGTAGCTATCCCTTAATACGTCCAACCGTATATTGGGACTAATCCTAAAAGCCTCACATTTCTTAGCATTTTTCATGACGGCCTTTCGCTGCGTTTTGGCGTGAACATAGCCCAGCTAATCCGCCTAAGTGCTAAGCTTACTTTGATATTCTCACGAAGGACAAAATGAAAAGAAAAAGTGGCCTAGGACAGTTTAAGCTTGGTATTAAAAAGCTGCTTTAAGCTCCGGCAAGGTGTCAAGATAGTCGGAGATTTAAATCCCTTTTGTAACGTATTGACAAGTCAAAGAGCTTTACCTCTCCTCTATACTGTAATATTCAGTTTAAACATACATACGGATATGTGTGTTTAAACTGAATATTATTTCTGCGAGCAATGTGCCCTGCCCACTGCCACTTAAGTTTGGCTACGTCGGTAACCTTGGTTCTCTTGCGGATGGCCTCATTTCTGATTTGATCACGCAAGGAAACTCAGAGCATTGCCCTCTCCATTGCCCTTTGGGTGACTTTAAGCCTTCTGATGAGGCTCATAGAAAGCGACCACTTTTTGGTCCCGTATGTAATCACTGGCAACACACACTGGTCATAGACTTTCGTCTTGAGACACTGCGATAAGTTGAACGAGAAGATACCTCGCAAATTTCTGAACGATGCCCAGCCGAGTTGGATTCGACAATTGACCTACCTAACTGGACCGTTTGTCCCAGGTCGACATGGCCGATGGGGCCGAAAAGTTCTGGAATGGCGACCGCGAACCGGAAGACGATGCGTTGGAAGGCCTCCCACTAGGTGGGCCGATGACCTGGTGAAGGTAGCGGAGATCCGCTGGATGAGAGTCGCAGGGACTGGTCTACGTGTCGACACTTGGGGGAGGCCTATCTACAGCAGTGGACATCTTTCGGCTGCAATGATGATGATGATGATGACATACATAATTATATTATACGAGTAAGTATATGTTTATTTTCCTATTTGTCTTTTCTAAACACTATGTCTACATTTCTTTTATAACGTTCCCCGTTATTATTGCGACTAACAATCAATATTTTAGTCCAACACAGAGCGATACTTTATTTGATTGAATAATATTGGTTACGTAAACAGACAAAATATTTGACATCTGATTGCGACGTTGCCAACTCTCAGAATGCATAAGCTTTAATCTTATCTACAAAAATGTGATTGCATTAAGCGCAGATGTTGCCGCTAATCCCTTTGATGAGTTCAAAGGGTAAACTACTAACTACAACCTCTTCGAGAGTTTTAAGCGGGTAGGAGAATAAATTCCACTTTCTGAAGCTACTTGTGTATTTATTTATTTAATTCTTCGCACACGGTGTTTATATTCCTTAATTCTAAAACTCCGCTTTTGTAAGTCTTCGGAGAATATTTCTTTGAAGTAAGAATTAGTACGGTCAACAAGAAAAGTCGTTAGGCACTGCTAATTTTACACAGTCACCATGTTAATTGACATACAGTTATTCGATACGATATGTTACTTTTTGGTTAACAGTTATTATTCTATAATTTATTTTACTTTTTTGCACCTCATGTTTGTTTATTACAGAAACTAATGGACGCTACAGAGGGCGCCAAACCAGTGGCTCAGTTCTGGGCCGACATTATTTAAATTGCCATCGACACCTTAAGAACAATTTTCTAACATAAAAAGTTGAAGTGTTAATCAACTTCTGGCGCTGACTGTAGCAGCTCAATTTTCCAATTCATTCAAAATAAATAACTTTGCTATCTTCAGCTTAAGCTTTCAAACTATAGAGAAGTTAATACAAACTAAATACAATATCTTAACATTTCACAGAACTTCACTCAACAAGTTGGTATTATATTTCTAAGCCAAAGGTCGCAGACTTATATAAAAATAATAAAACAACAATTATTTTGTACTATTTTGTACTAAAGAAAATATTTAATTTGCAAATTCTTTACCTAATATTCTTACTGTTGCTGTAAGCCTGTATCATCCAACTGCTGGGCAAAGACCTCTCCCCATGACTTCCAAATCCTTCGATCCAGGGCCAATGTGGGCCATATTGAATTAAATTTTATTTGAATTCTAGGCTGTATGCAGTTGCTGTGTTTGCCTGTTTACTTTTCTATGTGCTAGATGGCGCTTCTTTTGTTTTTATCTGTCATGTCGTAGTATTTTCTGTGCAATGTGATTTAACTAAATAAATGTTTTATTTAATTTAAAATACAAGAAGTCTTGTTTATTTGCCTAAACTCAATAGGTTATGGGCCCAGATCCACGTAAATGAATAGTCAGTGATAAACAAAGAGCAGAGAAAACAGAAAAGTACTAAGTGATTTTCCGACAGCAGATCCGTGTGAAATCTGAAATCCAAAAATGGAGCTTGGTAAAATAAATCTAGAAAAATTTGACGGAACGAATTTTAAACAGTGGAAATTCCAAATAAAATGTGCCCTCCGCGCCAAAGGGTTAGATATCAACACGCCAAAACCAGAAGGAAATGCGATTCAATGGAATAAAGATGATGGAATGGCAATGTTTGTAATAACATCTGCTATGAATTTAAACCAAATAGCACTCATCGAAAATTGCGAATCAGCGCTTGAAGTGATGACCAAGCTTGAGTCCATTTATGAACAAAAGTCCGAGATGACTAAAATGATGATACATGAGCGTTTTTATCAATATAAAATGTCACCGGCAGATAGCATTGCTCAGCACATAGCTAAAGTAGAAAGTTTGGCTAAGCAACTTAAAGAAAGTGGAGAGGTTATTAGTGATACTGCGGTCATAACTAAAATGTTGAGTACACTGCCTCCCAAGTACAGATCTCTACGCCAGGCTTGGATGTCACTTGATCCGGAGAAGCAAACTGTAGTCAATTTGACAGCTCGCTTGTTAGATGAGGAGGCTAGCTTGAATGTAGAAGAAGATAATGAAACTGCTTTATTAGTGGCAAAACAAAGTACAAAGAAGAAAACTGTTCCACTAACTAAAACAAGCCAAGAATTAAATGAAAAGTCAAATGAAAAGTCACATCGTTTTTTATGTTACAACTGCGGGAAACGTGGGCACTATGCAAGAGATTGCTATGCCCCTAAACAAAAACCTAAACAACAAGGAGAAAAGAATATGTTAGCTTTCAATGTAGCAAATGCAAATTGGAAAAATAATGATGAAAGTTTAAGATGGATATTAGACAGCGGTGCTTCAGCTCACATGTGTTATAAACGAGAAAGTTTTGCTGAATTGTATGAGTATACAGGATCTCCACTGAAACTTGGAAACCAAGAAGCTGTAGAAGTGATTGGCCAAGGAAATATACTGATAGAGAAGTGCGTTAATGGACAGTGGGAGACAAGTATCCTGAAAAATGTTCTTTATGTACCAAAATTGAGAAGAAACCTATTTTCTGAAGGAGTAGTGACAAGACAAGGTTATAATATTGTAAAGAAACAGACTGATGCTTTGATTTACAAGGACAATAAAATAGTGCTGTGTGCATCTTTACAAAGTAATAATTTATATGAGTTAAATATAAAAACATTTCAGAATCCGGTATGTAATGTAGTTCAAAAATTGGATCTTAAAACATGGCATGAACGTTTAGGACATTTGAATGTCAAAGAAATACAGAAAATGTGTAAAAACAATGTAATTACTGGTGTGGACCTGTCAGACTGTGACAAGTTTGTATGTGAGGGTTGTGCTTATGGTAAGCATGCTCGTCAACCATTCAAGAAATCAAACAGAGGACCACAGCAACCAGGTGATGTTGTATACAGTGATGTCTGTGGACCATTCAGTGTACTCTCTGTACAAGGTATGAAATATTTTGTTATTTTTAAAGATGCTGCTACAAGTTTTAGGTATGTGTACTTTATAAAAAATAAATGCGATGTGTTAAACTGTTTTAAAAAATATAATTCAATGATAAAAAACAAGTTTTCACATAGTGTACGCATATTACACACTGATAATGGTGGAGAATACACAAGCAAAGACTTTAAAGAATATCTTGATTGCGAAGGTATTTCTCAAGAGCTCACTGCCCCTTACACGCCTGAACAGAATGGCCGGGCAGAAAGAGAAATTAGGACAATAGTTGAAAGTGCTCGATCCATGCTTTATGCCCGCAACGTACCATTAAATCTATGGGCAGAAGCAGTAAATTGTGCTGTTTATTTATTAAATCGCACATCTTCAAGTCAGACACAAAATATTACCCCTATGGAGTTGTGGAGTGGTTTCAAACCTAGTTTGGATCATGTCAGAGTGTTTGGATGTGAAGGATATGTTCATGTGCCAGATCAGCTGAGAAAGAAGCTTGATTGCAAAAGTCGTAAGATGATGTTAGTTGGATATGATAATTCAAACTACAAAATGTATGATTCAATCACAAAAAGAATTGCAATATCAAGGAATGTTATTTTCAATGAACAGAAAAGTCCTGAAATGAAACAGAATGAAGCTCAAATTTTTATAGGGGATGATAATGAACAAAATGCTGAAGTGGTGATAGATAACACCGAGGTGACTGAAAGTGATGGTGATGACAGCACACATACTGCGATTGATGAAAGTGATGAGACCTATGAACCGTCAGAAGAAATTGATCTTGCTGACATCGGTCGCTCAAATATTAATTTGCGACCGCGGAGAAACAACATTTTTGAGGCAAATTTAATGGAATTGGATGTACCTGTGAGTTATGATGAAGCAATTAATAGTGAAGAGGGTGAGTTGTGGCTAGAGGCCATAAATGAAGAATTAGACGCTCATCATACCAATAACACTTGGAGTTTTGTGAATAATGAAAACCAGAGAACTATAACATCCAAATGGGTTTTTAATATTAAAAGAACCCAAGATGGCCAAGTAGAAAGATATAAAGCTCGACTTTGCGCCCGTGGTTTCACACAAATTGAAGGGATAGATTATAATGAAATATTTTCACCTACTACTAGATATGAGTCAATAAGAATATTGTTATCTATCTCAGCTGAACATAATTGGAATATAAGGCAATTAGATGTCAAGACAGCTTTTTTGTATGGAGTATTAGAAGAGGATATTTTTATGGCTATTCCAGATGGAGTCAAAGCACCACATAATAAAATATGTAAATTGAATAAATCCCTGTATGGCCTAAAACAAGCATCTCGTTGCTGGAACCAAAAATTTACAAATTTTCTATTGAAGTTTGGTTTTGTTCAGTCACAAGCAGACAATTGTGTATTTGTTGGTAACTTTAATGGTATTAAAGCTTTGTTAGTTCTATATGTAGATGATGCTTTAATAATGTCACAATCAAATTCCATATTAGATCAGATTGTAAACTATTTAAAGCAAGGCTTTAATATTAGAGAGTTAGTTTTAAGTCGGTTTGTTGGCTTAGAAATTTTAAAAACTGATAGTTCTATTTGCATCAGTCAAAAACAATATATTGAACAGATAATAAATAAGTTCAATATGAGTACTGCACACCCTAGCAGTACACCAATTGATGTAAATGTTCAGTTGACTAAAAATAATGACAATCAGCAGATTGATTTTCCTTACCGGGAAGCCATAGGGTCATTATTGTTTTTAAGCAAGTAGGCCAGATATTTCATATGGTGTAAATCTGTTAAGTAGATATATAAATAATCCAAGTGTACATCATGTTAATCAGCTTAAGAGAATAATTAGATATCTTATTAACACTAAAAATGTATGTATAAAGTATAAAGGTCATGAAAGTTTAATTGGATATTCAGATTCAGATTTTGCTGGGGACCTAGATACAAGAAAATCCACCACTGGTTATATTTTTATGTTAAATGGTGGTCCTATATCTTGGTCTAGTCAAAAACAACCTTGTATTGCCTTATCCACAACTGAAGCTGAATTTGTTGCTGGTTGTGAAGCAGCCAAGAATCTTTTATGGTTAAGACAGTTTTTCAGAGAAATTAATGTAATTCAAAATTGCACAACTCTGTGTATTGATAATCAGAGTGCAATTAAACTAATAAATAATCCTGTCTATCATAAAAAGACAAAACACATTGATGTTAAATTTAATTTTATTAGGGAAAAGGTTCAGAATAAGTTAATTGTTATTAAGTATGTGCAAAGTTCAGATCAACTGGCTGATATTTTTACTAAGGCTCTACCTACTGTTAAATTCGAACGAATTAGAGATGAAATATTGTCAGTTCAGTAAGTTGTTTTAAAAGCAGGCAAATATAAGAGATTTCTTTGTATAAAATTTAGTGGGAGTATTGAATTAAATTTTATTTGAATTCTAGGCTGTATGCAGTTGCTGTGTTTGCCTGTTTACTTTTCTATGTGCTAGATGGCGCTTCTTTTGTTTTTATCTGTCATGTCGTAGTATTTTCTGTGCAATGTGATTTAACTAAATAAATGTTTTATTTAATTTAAAATACAAGAAGTCTTGTTTATTTGCCTAAACTCAATAGGCCACTGGTCGTTGGTTCTGTCCAGCTCGTCCCGCCATCTCCAGCGCGGTCTATCGCGTCACCTCCTAGCTGTGTCAGGGCTCTACATCGTGGTTATTTTTCCCCACAGCTCGTCGGGCATACGGCAGACGTGGCCTGCCCAGTCCTATTTCAGCTCTGCGGCTTTATGAGCAACGTCAGTAATTTGTGTTTTGAAACGCAGTGTGGTGTTGCTTATAATTATGGTCGCTTAGTTTGACACCTAGAATACTGCACTCCATTGCACATGCACAGAAATGTAATGTTTAAGGGATTGGAACCTCTAGTATTTTCTTACAAGTAATTGTCATAAACATAACCTAAGATCACGATTGATAACCAAAGGAGCATCTGTAGTAAGTACAGTGTACACCTACATTACTTCAATTATGGTTTAGTTCCATGTTATAAGGGGCAAGCCTATTTACATCAAATGGACAGTAATCCAAACTTAGGCTTCGACCTGGGAATGGAACCCTAGACCTTAGCTTTAAAACTATTGTCAAATTAATCCAAACAAAACACAGCTTTCAAAACTTCAAACAACTTGGTATTATATACAAGGTGTTGTTTTGCAATCTCGTCAAATTCAAGGAAATAACTATGATAATGATTCTCGATCCGAATCAATAATTAAATGGGTATTTTTTTTCTTGTTTACCGATATCGGTGAGTGTGAAACACGGGTGATTTCAAACGCGGCCCTTCCGATCCTCGCGCGAAGGTAGACTTCGAAACTTACAAAGAATTTAATAAATAACATTTATGTTGTACCAAAGAAAATATTCGCAATTTCTTTACCCAATATTGTTACAACAAAGTAATCTAATGTTCAGGGAATTGGGGCCTGCGGTATTTTGTTACAAGTAATTTTTATAAATTGATTTAATAATCGGCTTTGTCCGATACCCTTAAGCGAGGCTTCACTTTCATCACAAGTACACTGTACAAATAATCTCTTAAACATAATATAATATAATAATAAATTTATTTGTTAGAATATTGTTGTTACATAGGTGTTACACAAAATACAATGTCCATGATATTCTGCTGTTTCCAGCGTACAAATATTTCAAAGAATTAAAATTAATAACAAACCATACAATGTCGGGAATTAGGAAAACGTTAACTACTATCAAATACAATGTCAGGGGTTATCAATTATAATGTAAGAATTATTCAATACAATTTCAGGGGATATTAATTATAATGTCAAGAATGATTAAATATAATGTCAAGGCTTATTAGTTAAAATGTTATGAATGATTAAATACAATGTCAATGGTTATTAAATAAAATGTCACTAATGATTAAATACAATGTAGAGAAAAAACAATACAATGTCATAGAAATGAAATTCCATTCAATTATTGTGAGGTAATTCGTTGTCTAATTTAAATTTTGAATCAAATTTTTCATTTAAAAATTCATTTGTTGAGTAGTAACACTTTTACTTTAACAGAAAGTTGAATAGTTTATTTTTAAATGTCATAAGGTTAAGACTTTTAAAGACGTAATTTAAACATTAAAAAAAGAAAGGTAATTTATTATAAATTTGAATAGCCATACAGTAAACATTTTTCGAAAATAGTTTAATTCTTCGTTGTGGTGCACATAATTTGTGGATATTTCTACTTTTCCTTATTACAACATCATTGTGTACTTTAAATAAAGCTAAATTCTTACGTACAAAGATACAGAGTTCGAATATATATAAAGATGGGAGTGGTAATATTTTTAATTTTTTAAAGATTGGGACACAGCTTTGTAATGGTTGGGCTTTAGTCATTGATCGAATACATTTCTTTTGAGCTCGGAATGCTTTAATAGTATCCACAGAATTTCCCCATATAATGATGCCGTAGCGGAGAAGTGATGCTACGTAACCATAATAAGCATAAAGTGCTTATTATTACCAGCTACGCGAGTTATTCGATTTAAGACAAATACAAATCTTTGCAATTTAGTGCATAATTTGTCAATGTGTACTTTCCAGTTGCAATACTTATCTAATGTTATACCCAAAAAAGTTGCACTTTCAACCTCTTCTACAGCGTTATTTGCATATCTAATTTCCAATTTTTGACGGTTGCTATTGTAAGTTTGGAACTGCATAAGTTTGGTTTTACTAATATTGACATGTAAATTGTTGTCTTTCAGCCATTCTATTATTTTGTTTAACGTGTCATTTATCTCATTTTCGTACTTGTTGATATTGTCATCGGTGAGTTCAACACTAAGAGTTGTATCGTCGGCGTACAGAATGCATGAATATGGGGTTACGTTGGGCAAATCATTGATATATAGCAAGAATAAAAAGGGTCCCAATATACTCCCCTGGGGAACACCACATGAGTTCTGACGATAAGCGGATCTATATATATTTTTTTCTGATATTGTATGCCTCGATATTTCTACGCATTGTTGGCGATTATTTAGATACGATTCTATCCACTGTAATGCGTTTCCCCTTATACCATAACGATTCAGTTTAAAGAGAAGCAGTTTGTGATCTACGAAGTCAAATGCTTTAGACATATCTAGAAATATCGATGCTATTGGCCTTTTCTCATTCAGGCTAGAGGTAATCATTTTAACAAGAGAGAAACATGCAAGAGTTGTTGATTTATTTTTTCTGAAACCGAACTGTTCCTCTTTTAAAATAGAATGTTTTACTATAAAGGAATGAAGTTTATCGTACATAATTCTTTCAAAAATCTTAGAAATTACGGGTATTAGAGTAATCGGTCGATAGTTATTCATGTCATTTTTATCTCCTTTTTTGTATAACGGTTTGACTATCGAAAATTTTAGTCTGGCGGGGAATAAACCTTGAAATAAAGATAGATTAATTATGTGGGCGAGTGGATGAGATATATATTTAGAGCATCGTTTAAGAATTTTTGTATTGATATCGTCATACCCGGTTGAGTTAGTTGAGTTTAAAGAATTAATTATTTTATATACAGTATCTTCATTAGTTGGAGTCAAGAAAATGGTATCGATATGTCAGTGATGGTATGTTTGTAGTCAATGTGTGTTTTAGAATTAGGGATATTAGGTTTGTTTGTCATGTTTATAAAAAAGTCATTAAATTTATTTGCAATTATGTCGGCATTAGTGTATGTGCTCTGATCATCTATGATCGATGTAATTTCAGCGTTATTATCGATATCTGTACTATTCTTTTTAATAATGTCCCAGGCGGCTTTACATTTATTGTTCGATTGAAGGATGTAACGAGTATTATCAATTTTCTGAGCATGTAATATACATCGTCTCAGTATTCTAGTATAATTTTGGTAGTTTTTTAGGTTTTTATTTTTATTGGAATTTGATAGTCTATATTTTAGGTACATACTTCGTTTCCTGACACAGCACCTTTTTATTCCTTTAGTTATCCATTTATTTTTTGGCGGTTTGTTTGTAATTTTTACTTTTAGTATGGGAAAACAGAGATTATAAAAAAGGGACAGTATATCATGAAAGTGATTGAATGCTATATCAGTATCATCTGACTCGTATATTTCTGAAAAGGAAAGGGACAATATGCATGATATAGACTTTTCTATGTTGTGTTGACTCAAATCTCTTCTCTTTTGAAACCAAAATTGTTTTCTGCGTTTTGCAGTATCTACAGACGAATGGAAACATATGGACTGACCGGTCTCATGATCAGATAATGCAAGGGTATGTATTTCAGGCTGTGCATTAGGTATGTCGCTTGCGATGAGATCTAAACATGATGATTTTCTTGTGGGTTTAGTAATATGGTTAGACATGTTATAGTTCTGTAAGATACATTCTAATTCTTTATAATTATTGTTACGCTTTAATGCGTCAATGTTCCAATCTCCACAAAGTATTATTTTATTTTTATTTCGTTTTGTTATTTTCCTTAAAATATCCTCTAGGTTTTTTTAAAAACAGACTTAAATTTGAGTTTGGAGTGCGGTAAATACAAACAACAATGACTTTAAGCGTGATAATTTCTATTGCACAATATTCATAACACACAACATAAGTTGGTTTATAACAACATCTTATGGTAACGACCAGCAACCAGTCCCTGCTTTGCTTTATAAGGGTATAGGAGCATCGTGGCTAAATAAATAAATAATATTAGCCACTCAAAATCAAAATATTTTATTTTGCATAGGCCTACGTGGGCACTTATAAAACGTCGACAAAATTTGCACGGTTCGGGTTGGTAGTTTCCTATGGAGAAGAACCGGCAAGAAACTCCATGGTTACTCTTTTTAATGTTACATTTTAAAACAATGTTAGTAAACCAGGCATACATGCACACTTATGTACATATAAAATATAATTATATACTTTGTGTCTATTTCCACTGAAATTCAAGTTTGATATTTCTTAGGGAGCTGCATGACACGCGATAGTATCGTGTCTGAATACCGAAAACAAAATAAGAAATTATTTTGCTAACGCTCTATTTGTGAGGCTGTAGTAGTAAATATTGCTTACAAAGATATTGGACTATTTTTATGTATATATATATATATATATTATATAAGTTATAGACTATATATAAGTTTGAAATTAATTTTGTCTGCAACTGGTTGGTTCACACATTTTAAAGTTTAAGATCTTACTGTCATAAAGTAAATTCATCGCTACATTTTGTCGTAAATTAAAAAAAAATAGCTCTAGGATGAAGTTTAAGATCCAATCTGTAACAACATACTTATTGTTGTTAATAAGTATAAATCAGACGTTCTTGTTTAGGAGCAATCGACTATGAACTATCGAATGTGCAGGCATTCCGTGCCTAGTCTGGGGTTGTAAGGTCTCAACTAAATATAATTACTCATAGATTAAAATTTACAACAATTTTGTAAACAATCATCAGTCATCAGTTTTGTATTTTGATCACGGATTTAATAAGCACCTATAATTATATTTTGTTTTGCTCTTGTGTTTAATTTGAAGTTATTGGATCAATAAACATTTATTTATTAATTATTATTATTTATAACTCCCGTCTTATATACGGGGATTGACTTTCAAGAATTCTTCTTCACTTCCAAGAAAACATCTGAAGAAAACTTTCAGGTTATTTTGCTTAGTACTTTAGGCCTTAAGTTCGTAAACCTACTTCAAGTTCATTTAAACGTTTTGAATATGCATACACATTATACAAGTTGCTAATCATCCATTATTATTAACAGGCTGGCTAACGACCCATGTATAAACGATCATATGACTACAACTATTACCCAGCTAGATGACATATAGGTCATGTATTAATTTCGAGGCGTAATTATAATAGCTAAGGCCAGACTCTCTGGAGAGGTCAGATTAATACAAGATGGCGTGTATGAATCATGTAGCCAATTGCCCTTTAATAATTAGTCTGCTATTCAGAAACACTAGGTTGCCATTTATCGACAGTAAAGGCACCGTTTCACAGCAACCCGAAGCTAAGCAACGCGCATGTACTTTGCTTTACATAAAATGTAGGCGGGATCGTCAAATGCGGCTCCAGCAAATATCAGGCGCTTCAAATGTTATGCAAATTAAGTAGTTTTAATTCCACGAAAATAAATGGATGCTGGATGCAGCACCCTCCATAGTAGCATACATAATAATGCTAATTATTATTTGCTTTTCCTGCATGTGCATATTTTTGAGGAAATAAAACAAACTACGTATTTTGCATGGATATCCGTAAAGTAACGCCTGATTCTAATTGTGCGCTATATTCACGGCTGCTACATTTTTTTTTGTTGTCCCTTTTGTCTTTCGCTCATTTTTCACTCGAAGTGAAGCTTATGAATATAAAATAATCTAAAAAAACCATGTTGACTTTTTTCCATTCGTCTATCGAATGATCGTAAAATAAAATGTAAAGAGCAGATGAACATCCAAATCGTTCATTGCTATGTATGTAATTTCTTTTGCTATACAAACGGCCTAAATATACCCTTAACCTTTGTGGAAACTATATTTCCGAGCCGTTTGCATTATACATTATAATCATTATAAGCGTTTATCATTTTGTTATTTATAGTCCTTTCGCTGTAGGATGGCGCAGGTGACATAAGATGAAACGTTCCTTTTCAAACTTGAAAGTTACCCCTAATTTACAATCACGGCTACATATTTTAGCTGCACCTTAATACTATTATATACGGACTCAGTAATAACTGTAGTAAAATTATTGAAAAAGACTCGCACCATCCTACGGCGAAAAGACTATAGTCCCCCACTTATCATACAAGCTGTTCTTTTGCATCCTCGTCAAAATTCAGGAGGTTGTCACAAAATACATAAATAATCAATTTGAATTACGATACCAAGTTAATTATAAAAAACGCTGCCTTTTTTCTTGTTTAAATCTGTCAGTTGTTCAGAATAACCACATTTACGTGGTTCAAGGAATAAAAAATTATTGAATAAACATTTTCGATTGTTTGTATGTGTTAAAGCGCGGTAAAAGGGCGAGGATCAGACGGGCTGCGTTTAAAACACCGTTGGTCCACACTTACTGATTTCCGTAAATAAGAAAAAAAAACAACCCATTTGATTAAAAATCGGGTCGATAATCATTAGCATAGTTACCTCCTTGAATTTGACGAGGATGCATAACAACAGCCTATAGTACTTACTTGGAAGCTGGATTGATGTGAATGAAGCCGACCTTGACGGAGACTACGTTGTCCTGCTTCTCGGAGGGGGTGGTGCAGTGGGACGAGCAGTTCTCCACCTTCAAGTTGTGCGGTGGCATCATGCTGCAACAATACAAACTGTCAATTGGGCACAATATATGTCTTCATTCTTTTTCGTGGGGTTATTGCCTAATCAAGTGGCAGAGTTTTTATACTGGCCATGGGCTTCTGACTTGGAGTGCAGGACTTTGAGTACACAGACACGGTTTTATATTGAGTGTTAGGCCAAAAGAGATGAGAAATTTAAAACAGTTATAGAGCGGGCAGTGGAAATATATTCATACAACAATTTTCATCCTCGATTTTGGCTCACGAATGAAACCTGACAAGCGGGCATATGACATTAGACAGAGTGACTTGTTACTAACTAGTAAAATGCTTTGGATAACGATTTTCGTCGTCTTGTCTCCGTCTCATCATCATCATCATTTCAGCCGAAAGACGTCGACTGCTGGACATAGGCCTCCCCCAAGTGTCGCCCCATTGACTGATCCCGTACGTCTCGCATGTAGCGGATCCCCGCAACCTTCACCAGATCGGCTCAGTCCACCTAGTGGGAGAACTTCCAACGCATAGTCTTCTGGTTCGCAGTCGCCATTCCAGAACTTTTCGGCCCCATCGCTCATCCGTTCTGCGAGCAATGTGCCCTGCCCACTGCCACTTAAGTTTGGCAATTCTTCGGGCTACGTCGGAAACCTTGGTTCTCTTGCGGATGTCCTCATTTCTTTTCATTCCTCATTGCTCTTTGGGTGACTTTAAGCCTTCTGATGAGGCCCATTGTGAGCAACCACGTTTCGGTTCCGTATGTTATCGTCCCCGTCTATCGCTCGTAAATATTTCAGTGTATTTGGTGTTAGTTTAAACAAGGAACACACTTCAACCCACATAATGTCGCATAGTAAACTTTGCCAAACGTATTCCTCAAATATGCTTGGTTTAGCAAAATATACTGCTTGTTATTTTAAGTTATTGAAAAGGAGATCAGGGAAAACAGTCACTGTGTCCAACAACGCGACCTTCGCGATCAAAATGTAAGAAACAATGGATTTCAAAGTATCAACATTTAAACGGTCTGTTTAAAACGCCATTTAAAAATAAAACAAATACATTTGAAGAATATTCCTTCTCTTGATAATTTCACAAGTTCTTACATTTGATATAAACAGAAACCAGCAACATCAACAGCATTTTAGCAGTTATTTATTAGTGATTAGCGGCCTAATGAACAATTCACGAAACATAAACATTTTATTGTGAATTTTATCTGATTGGCACTTTGAATTCTGTGGGCCTAAAATGGCCGCTTTAGCAGAATCATAATAGGATTATAATATGACTTACGTTACAATTCGTAAAATGGTCACAAGATGACAATTCATAATATTAGCTGCGGGAACTCAAAATAAATAGTACTTAAATTCTATTGTTTTGAGTTTTCATTTCTGTCGACAGTCCTTAAGACTGCCTCTGTTTTTTTTTGGTTGATTATTAAAAGTTCCCGCTCATTCCCATGATAAATATCTTGTTTGTAGTGTTAGGGACCAATGACCATGTCAGTTTAAAAAACTTATAAAAGCATTAGCACTTCGCCCGCGACTTCGTCCGCGAAATTTGTGATATAATAATTAGCCTATGTTATTCGGTAAAGATGTTGCTTTCTAAACTACTCGACCGATTTTAAAAATTCTTTCATCAGAATAATAATATTTCGGGAATAATTTTTCGGTCGAGTAGTTTTTGAGTGAAATCGTAACAAACAATCAAATATTTCTTTATAATATTAGTTTATATAACCTTCAGAAAGACACGACTTTTTCAAAATTGTATTTTCTGCCTAACCAAGCGGACACTATCCGAAAAAACCTTCTGACCTAATACCACAAGCTTCAATCCCCACACCTTTCATCTCATCCACGTTCATACATCTGCTCATACACGCGCGCCGGCTTCGATTACTACGTACCTGACCTTTTGCTAGGCCAACACCAATAAAATTGAAGGAATGCCTTTCAAGGCCGCCGGGCCGTCCCGGTGATTCCCTGTCATTCGCTTTGCAAATTCCTTTCGGAAATCTTCTCCTATCTACGTGGATGTAAAAGTTCGCAGTAAGTATTTTATTTGTGGACTAGCTGTGCACTGCGGTTTCAATCGCCGCTAGTGTCCTAATGGTCTTAGAGTGATGCTGGTTTAATATTACCTCCCTGAAGAATTGAGCTACCAATGGAGATGTTTCATGATGTTGATTTAATGATTTTAATGGAATTAAAATATAGATCAGACTAAAAAAATGTGCTTTAGGCCGCACTCACAGCGAGTTCGAAACATCACGACTCTGTAGAAGCGCGCTTAGGTGTGGGTAGACTGGTAAGTAGGTCGCGTGATGCTACCTTTGGCGCGCTTGCCGATTCATTTTCTGTCCGTACTAATGACCGGATCCTACACGGCCAGACTGACATACGACCGTCCTCGGGCGGTATTGTATTCCTGGAAGAAACAATGTCTAATCACCAAGACATCCGCTCGTTCAACCTGACAAACTATGACAAACATTACTCTCATCGTAACTGTAACTGTTTCAGAACAAAAAAAAGCGTGTATTCTTTCGATCACTCACGGACTAGACGGCATTTTTCTCCTACCAAGAAAGCGTGTGTCCTTTCGACCACTCATGGACCGGACGGCACCTTTGCCCCAGCAAGAAAGCGTGTGTCCTTTCGACCACTCATGGACCGCACGGCACCTTTCCCCCAGCAAGAAAGTGTATGTCCTTTCGACCACTCATGGACCGGACGGCACCTTTCCCCCAGCAAGAAAGCGTGTGTCCTTTCGACCACTCATGGACCGGACGGCACCTTTCCCCCAGCAAGAAAGCGTGTGTCCTTTCGACCACTCATGGACCGGACGGCACCTTTCTCCTACAACGAAAGCGTGTCCCTTCGATTATCTTAAAGCGTGAACCGCACAACAGTGACATTTCGACTGAACACACTTTCTTTTCAACTGAAACATGTGGACCAGACAAGCGCTTACTCCAAACGCCGAAGAACTTTTACGAATTACGCCAGCATTAAAACCTGAACTTATTTGCTGACAACCTATTATATCAAAATATCGTCTATTTTAATGGTACTGGAGATCTCCATCGTGCATTTTAAATCACAACCTCCGATGCCAGTAAGGTTTACTGATTATGATGTCACCCATAAACCAATCAAACTAGCCATGTTTAAGCAATGAGCCAGATGACCTACTTATCGAAAAGAAAAGAAACGGTCTCACCCGATGTTGTTGCGAGGGTACCTTCTTGATGATTTGTGCTCGCAGGTTTGGACGCTTTCCTTGTTGCTTCAAAAATTCATTGGTTATGTTCCTCACTTGGCTTTACTTTCGTGGAGGGCGCGATTCTTTATCCCAATTCTGATGTCGCAGTTGTCTTGATTTATTTCGTTAGACCGGTCATCATGTGGGCAGAACTTAGGTTTCGTGCTATGAAAACACATACTACACGCGGTACACTGCTTTTGTCGAACTCACAAATTACTTAAAATTACAATCCAACACAATAACACCAGGCACCATGTATCGGGGAACAGTTTCGGGACGTATTGACTCCGCCGCAATCAGACACTGACTGTCCGCCTCACAGCGAGTTCGAAACATCACGACTATGTAGAAGCGCGCTTAGGTGTGGGTAGACTGGTAAGTAGGTCGCGTGATGCTACCTTTGGCGCGCTTGCCGATTCATTTTCTGTCCGTACTAATGACCGGATCCTACATGTTTTTAGTATAGCGGCAACAGAAATACATAATCTGTAGAAATTTTAACTGGCTAACTATCACGGTTCATGAGATACAGCCTGGTGACAGACGGACGGACGGACGGACGGAAATCGAAGTTTCAGTAATAGGGTCCTGTTTGACCCTTTGGGTACGGAACCCTAAAAAGACTATAAAAACTTTATGAATAAAATGAAAAAAATACATAATTTATACATAAATACATAGTATTGTACTTTTTTTCTTTAAACCCGTCTTATTTTAGTGCTGAAATATAATGAGTTCAACTTTCCAAGTACCTACTGCTGGCCTAACTATAGTTAGGGATCCAGTGGACACAATAATTATTGGGGGTCGAGAGGCCGAGAGTGGACTAAACGGGAAAATTATGGTATTCCGTTACAAAGAATCAAATCAAATCAAATAAAATCAAAATAATTTATTTCAAATAAGCCAGTTACAGGCACTTTTGAATGGTCGAACAACAATAAAAATGAAGCTACAGTCCCAGTCACAAGACATAATAACTGTGAAAGTACTGTAATTGCATATTGCAAGGCGTAAATCTCTATGTAGAAGAATGGGCAAGAAACTCCATGGACACTCTTTAAAATCAGAATCTTGTTACAAAAACCTTGGTTACATCATTCATGTTGAGATGGTACATTATGTGAGAACGATGTAGCAAGACTTCACGGTAAAATTGTCCATAGTAAAACAAAAAGAATAATTAAAAGATAAAATAATTAGTTCGAAATAAGCCGTGGCAGCTAAGAGACGACTAGACACAACTGACAGCGCCCGTTCACGAACATCACGCATGGATCAACCATCATTCAACTTAACCATTTTGAAGGGAACTAAATGACCCGACACACGCGCAACCATCAGCGTGACATTTGAGTGAGCATGACATTCTCTCAACCGCCAGGGCACATTCAAGTCAATAAAAGACGTAGGTTTCCAGTAAATGATAGCTTGCTAGAACATAGGACTCACACAATATGGGCTATGCGATTATATAATACTATCTTAATTGAATTTATACAATGCAAAGATAGTTGTACAATCTTCAGCAGCTCCAACAATACTATTTAATGCTATCAATTTATGCGAACCTGTCCTTGTGGAGCAGGACCGGCATGGAGCCAAGCATTATTATCAGCGATATAATCGTCCAATTTTTAATAAGCCTGCTTACAAAGTGTACGTTTAATGCATGTTTTAAATTTCGTCTCACTCAGTTCAAGAATACTCTGTGGAATTTTATTATAGCATCTTAAACAGTACCCCATTAAAGATGAGTCTACTTTAGCGAGTCTGAAGCCTGGCTGAACTAATTGGTCTCTATTTCTAGTATTGTAATTGTGTCTATTACCTCTTTTACTAAAAAGATGCAATTTTTTTCTTACGTACATTATGATTTCGTAAATGTATTGGCAATGTACCGTCATGATGTTAATGTCCTTAAACAGTTCCCTTAGAGAATCGCGCCTACGGAGATTATATATGGCTCTCATGGCTCTTTTTTGCAAAATAAAAATAGACTCGATGTCTGCAGCCCGTCCCCATAACAAAATGCCGTAAGACATTATACTATGAAAGTAACTAAAATAGACTAAGCTCGCGGTATCAACATCGGTATATTGACGGATTTTTCTAACAGCATATGCTGCTGAATTTAACCGCCCCGCAAGAGATGTTACATGAGAACCCCATTGAAGCCTTGAATCAAGCGTAATCCCCAAGAAAACCGTTTTATCGACAAATTCTAGTTTCTCTTTATTCAATATTATATCATAATCACTACATTTAACATTCGGTAATGAAAATCTTATGCATTTAGTCTTTTTTTCATTTAATACTAAATTGTTTGCTGTGAACCAATTATGAGTACGCATGCATTATTGACGTTATCTAGATTTTGGGCCCGTCTATTTATCTTAAAAATTAAGGAATTGTCATCAGCAAATAACACCACATTTTGTGGTTGGCTTTTCAATAAAGAGGGTAGATCGTTAATATATACTAGAAAGAGGAAAGGACCCAATATTGACCCTTGTGGAACCCCCATTTTTACTTTTAAACCCTGTGAATTAACACCATTTGTTTGAACTTGCTGTTGTCTATCACTCAAATAAGATTTTACCAAACTAATTGCAAGTTTACCAAGTCCGTAATGCTCAAGTTTCAAAAGTAATGTGTCGTGATTTACGCAGTCAAATACTTTGGAGAGGTCACAAAATATTCCAATGGCGTCTTGGGACTCTTCCCACGCTGTAAATATGTGCTTTAATAAGTTTACACCGGCGTCAGTTGTACAACGTCCCTTGGTGAAACCATACTATTGATCGTGCAAAATTTTGTTGGTGTTAAAATGATTGAGCATTTGATTAAGCATTACCTTTTCAAACACCTTGCTAAAAACTTGCAACACGGATACAGGTCTATAATTATTAGTATCTTTACTGTCTCCGGATTTGAAAAGAGGGATGACTTTACTGTATTTCATTAAATCAGGGAAAACTCCTTGGACCACACACAAATTAAAAATTAAAGCTAAGTATGGTGCTATAGTCTCAACGATGGATGTACAAACTTTGATAGACATTCCCCATAGATCTTCGGTCAGTTTGATTTTTATTTGCCGGAAAGCTTTAATAACTGTCATAGGGTTTATGTGTTTAAATTTAAATTCAGCGGGGCAGCCAGACACTTTCGCCTTTAATAAAGCAAGTGAGACTTCCGGTGAGAAATTTAGAGCCTCTGTAGTTTTAAGCGGAATATCCGTGAAGAAATTTACAAATTCTTGAGCTACTTACTGATCAGAGCTTTTAGGACCACATTTTGTATCTAATGTATAGCTAGTGTTAACGATTTTTTTCCTATAGTCTCATTATTTATAACTTTCCAAACTGTCTTTATCTTATTTTCTGCGTTTTTGATCTTGTGGCTAATGTGCAAGGCTTTAGCAACCTTGCATATATTTCTAAAAAAAATTGAATAATTAGCAACATACTTGTTAAAAGTTTCAGTGTTTATGAAAGGCTTAAGGCCATACAGCTCAAATAGTCTTTCCCTACTTTTTCTTATACCTGTAGTTGCCCAATCACTAAAAATAAATTTAGGGCAAATGCTTTTCGTCTTCTTTTCAAAAGTTTTATTGAATTCAGTGTGAACTATTGAAAAGAAATGATCATACAACTGATTTACCTTAATATCGTCCATATGATGACTCATAACACTTAACTTGTTCTGTAGGGAATTATTATATCTATTTAATTCGCTAGTTGTTATAGGTATATAGAAATTTTATCTGAACTTTTTGCACCGGTGTAATACAACTAAAAGTTACCGTTTGTCCGCTATGATCCGAAGGCAGACAACTTACTATGGCTTTATCTAAGAAATCACAATCGCAGAAAACATTATCAATACAAGTAGCAAAAGATAGAGTGACTCTAGTTGGTTCTATAAAATAAATAGCCAAGTTAGCTTGTTTACCCCATTCCTTTGTTACCCGTACCTTCGTTGTCTACGCGTATAAGGGTACAATACGCCGGGGTCAACGCACGAAAACCCACGCAAAACATAATATGATACACAATGTACCTTTGTATGAATTTTATAAAAGGTTTATTGAAAGACTAGCTGACCGGCGCAACTTCGTTTGCGTCACATTTTCCCCGTTTTCGCAACATTTTTCATTGCTGTTCCACTCCCATTGGTCGTAGCGTGCTGATATATAGCCTATAGCCTTCCTCGATAAGTGGGCTATCTAACACTGAAAGAATTTTTCAAATCGGACCAGTAGTTTCGGAGCCTATTCAATGCAAACAAACAAACATACAAACAAACAAACAAACAAACAATCAAATCTTTCCTCTTTATAATATTATTAGTTTAGAAAAATGTTACACTTGAGAAAAAATTGCATAATAGCCATATTTCTTCTATAGAGTTTATAACAATTTGTATTGTATGGAATTTCTTTCAGTAGAACGTATTGAGGAGGTAGGTAAGCCTGAATACCTGCGAAACTGCCGAACCGAAGAGTAAAAGGAAGAATCCAAAGATGTTTACCAATTAAGAAGCAAAATGCCTGCTGGCTTACCATGAGACGTCTTAAAGCTCTATTAAACAGGGTGTAACGGAAAGGGTATGTATGTACATACCCTTTCCGTTACAACCTGTATAACACTGCTTTAAGCAAAAATAATAGTAATAGCGAAAAAATTTCAGCTGCCCCATACATTTGGGTCGATAGGTATTGAAATTACGTATGTAGCAGCTGATATTTTTTTCGCTATTACGATGTTTGTCCGATGGAGAAACATGTTCAGTTTGATGGTCTGTAACACACCCTTAACTATGTGTGTACCCTTTCCGTTACACCCTGTATATTAAAAGAGATGGAGCTATACAGGTCGTCTAGCTCCATCTCTTTCCCACACTGGAAAAGTTCTTCATTTTAAGAGATAATGATTTTTTCACATTTTTGTTTCTAATTTAAATGATAATTCTCCGACTAGTAGTTCCAGAGATTAGCGCATTCAGACGAACAAACTGAACTTTTCAGCTTTATTATTCGTATAGTTAGTTAATTATAGATTTGCATGAATCTCAAGATAAAACTGGAAAGTTGTATTCGACCTCTCCTGACCCCGACTTCGGAGTCTTTCTGGCTCCACCCTGCAATGACGCTATTACAGATTATGGCCAAAGTTACTTACGGTTCGAAATTCAAGCTTATTGAAAATGTTTTAAAATATAACTCGGCTTTGCCCGCAACTTATCTCTCGTGGAGATCGGGAATTTATCCAGAGGAGTGTATATAATATATGCTACTGAGATAAAAATAGAGCAGTGTTGAGATAAAAAAAAACCGGCCAAGTGCGAGTCAGGCTCGCGCACGAAGGGTTCCGTACCATTATTTATAACAACGAAAAAAAAAACTTTTTTGTACGGGAGCCCCCCTTAAATATTTATTTTAGTGTATTAAACTCAAAACATTAAACATTACTTGATTCCCTAATTTAATGTTTGTGTACCCTAAAATGTAGTCACGTGTTAAAATTAGCATCCTATTCATTAATATTTGCTTGCCATCTTTATGGCTAAATGTGTCATTGCCCTACTATTATTTATTTTCCACTTTTATACCACATTTACTTCAAATAAATAATTTTGACTTTTAATAAAGTCGGTTTAAAAAGCATAATTTGTCCTAATCCATGGTTTATCTATAGGTATGCCGAATCTCATCTCTGTTACGGCATAAAAAGGTAACAGACTTACTGTAATTTTCGGATTTTTAATATTAGTATCGATGCTTTCAGAAATCGAAATAGTTAGTTTTTAATGAATTTGACTTTTAAAATCGAAATATTTTATTTTACATAGGCCTACATGGGAACTTATAAAACGTCGCCAAAAGGTGCTCGGTTCGCGTTAGTCGTTTCCTGTGGAGAAGAACTGGTAAGAAACTCCAGGTTACTCTTTTAAAATCATTTGGTTTTACAATATTTGAATGTTACAGCGTTAGAACTTAAGTATGAAAGGATAACGTAGGCCCGACAATAAGTCGTTGCTTACTACAAAAAGAAAAACAAGATAAAAAACGAATGTGTCTAGGAATGTACAATGCCTACAATGTCTACACATCCACAAACAAACGGTAAAAAAAAAGATCTATACAAAAATAAAATATTATTAGAAGACTAAATTAAACAATTGACACAAATGTGGTCATCAGTGCTGTTACTATTCTGAACAATGAATACACAGGTTCGCATGTTCAACGATCTAAAATTTTAGAGTAAGAAAACACTTTGTTTAAGTCTATTTAGCTCATAATATACCTTCACTCAGTGTTTTGAGGAACAAACATCTTAACTAACTTTATAATTAACTAAAAGGGATAAAACCTTGGTCGGAATTAAATTTTACGTGGCCATTTTTGGTTTCACCTCGCAAAAGGTAAGGCTTCTTTGTTAATTTTATTAATTAGTTAAAAGGAAACTGGTTCGACGGAACAGAGGGAAATGAGATGGCAGGTACAAAGAAGCTTCGTTATGTGGTTTATTGGTAGTATCCCATTACACGAACACTAAGCGATACTTGTTAAATGAATGCCTAATTGTCATGGCAGTTTTGAGATTTACACTATCGGCGCTCAAAAAAAATTAACATCAAAACATTTTTATTTCACATAGGCCTACATGGGCATTTATAAAACGTCGACAAAAAAGTGCTCAGTTCGGTTTGGTCCTTTCCTACGTAGAAGAACCGGCAAGAAACTCCATGGTTACTCTTTTATAATCATTTGGTTTTACAATATTTGTATGTTACAGCGTTAGTACTTAATTATGGGAGGACAGCGAAGGCCCGAGAATATGTAGGCTGAACTGATTGTCTAATTTAAAAAATGTAGGCATTCATTTAGGTGTTCCCTAACGTAAGTGGAATATCTAAAAGAGAAGTTCCAATCGATACTGGTAACGAATGTGACAAATTTAGCAGGTTTCCAGAACAAATAAAACCGGCCAAGTGCGAGTCTTACTCGCACACAGGGTTCCATAGCCCCAAACAACATTTTGAACTGTCATTCATTAGCTAATAGTATTAGTTGTAAACTTCCACTAAACCACAAAACTAAATTGGTTTTTCATAGTATGTTAATGAAAAACAAAGTTACTGCTGCAGTTTGAAGAAAAAGTCCCATATCTCAAAAACTAAACATCATATCTTATTGAAACCAATTTTCGTTGATAGTTTGTTTTACGTTCTACAAACTTAAATATTTTCAGAATTTTCCTCCTCTTACTTTAGAAATTAGAGGGGGGGGGACACACATTTTACCACTTTGGAAGTGGCTCTAGCGCAAACTATTCAGTTTAGAAAAAAATGATATTAGAAACCTCAATATCATTTTTGAAGACCTATCCATAGATACCCCACACGAATGGGTTAGAAAAAAAAATTTTGGTTTTCAGTTCTATGTATAGGGAACCCCAAAATTAATTGTTTTTTTTTTTCTATTTTTGTGTGAAAATCTTAATGCGGTTCACAGAATACATCTAATTACCGAGTTTCAAAAGTATATCTCTTATAGTTTCGGAAAAAAGTGGCTGTGACATACGGACGGATGGACAGACAGACAGACAGACATGACGAATCTATAAGGGTTCCGTTTTTTGCCATTCGGCTACGGAACCCTAAAAACGACACAAAAGAAGTTAACAATTGTCATGGCATCACTCACATCGAGTGGCGAGCGATTGAAGAGGCCTATGTCCAGCAGTGGACTGAGGTTGGCTGATGATGATGGCATCACTTGACTTGCGTTTATTTTAACATTGATAACTTTCAATTTGGAAAATGGATTTTAATTCCGCCTTAAAACTAATATTGTGACTTTTACGCGAACGACAAATTAAACCTTTAATTACATTAAGGCATTAAGTCCGCTTTTGAACAAATATTTTTACTTGTGCAAATAGTTTTAATAAATAATAAAATAAATTTAAAAAAAACATATAGATTATTGTAGCGCTTTTGAAAATACTTTAGAGAACTTCAATAATGTCAGTAGCATGTGAAAACCACGTCAAAATAACACAAAGTACGTACCCAAACAGTCATTAGCAAATGTTAATTAGAACTCCACTTCTATTCATGAATAGTGAGGAGTAGTACAGAGCAAAATAACTCATCCACATGTGGTTTAGTAAACACCACTGTTTATCAAAAGGTCTAAAACAAAAGACTCTCACATAACAGGAACCATATTTAACTACCCTTTAAAAAAAAGAAAAGCTAGTTCAGAACTAAGGCAATAATGCGGTAGCCCGGGCAATCAATATTGGCACCGTATTGCCCAGTAATTACATTGCAAAAACAGATGACAGCCCCGCCTTAATAACTTAGATGAGATTTTTCATTAAACCTCTGCGCTTATCTGAATAAAGGCTAACAGGCAAATTAATTACGACCGAAAGTCAACGCGATAAGACAGTTTGTTCTTTTGACCTAATCTGAAAAAGCAGGTCGGTGTCTCTGAGGTTGAATGAAGCCGCCAGAAGCAGTTAAAACATGGCCTGTATCGTGACCCAGATGCGACTAAGAAATCTAAACTAATAGTATAAAGAGGAAAGATTTGTTTGTTTGCATTGAATAGGCTCCGAAACTACTGGTCCGATTTGAAAAATTCTTTCAGTGTTAGATATCCCATTTATCGAGGAAGGCTATAGGCTATATATCATCACACTAAGACTAATAGGAATGGAGCAGCAATGAAAAATGTAGCGAAAACGGGAAAAATGTGACGCAAACGAAGTTGCGCCGGACAGCTAGTTAATAATAATTGTATACAACGCTGTTTTAACTCCCAAACATTTTCTTTTGAAATTCAAGGGTTTTTTTCAAGAGTTGTGTAACAAGGCTTAAACTGAGCCTTTTAAAAAGGTTCGCTCAATTGAGGCTCTTGTCGTCGCCAGGACTTGTCGAGCAAGGGATGCTGCTCGTATGTTCGTGTCTTTATATATTGTCCCGAGCCGACCAGAACAAGATACATCCTGACGTATTCTTACGATGCTCAACGCGCTCGTGGAGAACAATCCTGGATTGCTCTTGTTTGCTGCTGAATGGAAGACGATAATATTAAAAGGTTTGTGGTTCTGTGAGAAGACAGAGTATAAGGATTACTTAGCTTAATTTAGTAATAATGGCTTATGCTGTACTAAATTTAATAAATAAATGATTTCGTGATGATTAATACCGATCGACAGACTGTAATTGCTTCGGGTCAGCTTAGTTTTTCGACAATTACTTTCTAATGGAATTTTCGAGAGAGGAGCTCGTTGCTAAATAATAACAGCCAAACGTGGCGATCTTCCAGTTTAAGCTGCGCATGCCAAGGTAGGTCTGTGAATAGGTGACTATCATTACATACCGAGTTTTCTGCGAGCCTCGGAAAACACGTCGTAACAGGTCAGTGGCCTGAAAATCTGACAGTCATATGTGCTTTCAAAACTTCAAACAAGTTGGTATTATAATTTCCAAGCCAAAGGTAGATTTCTAGACAAAGAGAGAAAGAGCTCGTGGCTAAATAATAACAGCCGCATGAGTCGATCTTTAAGGTTAAGCCGTGCTTGCCGAGGTTGGTCCGTGGATGGGTGACCATAATTACATGCCGAGTTTCCTTCGTGCCTCGGAAAGCACGTTAAGCCATTGGTCCCGGCTGTCATTTGTAGATCTTTGACAGTCCTGACGAGTAGTCAGAAGCCAAAAGTCTGACATCCAGTCTAACCAAGGGGTATCATATTACCCAGTTACTGGGTTGTGGAGGTCAGATAGGTCGCTCCACGTAAAATACTGGTACTCAGCTGGAGCAAAGCAGTAAGAATGGAAGCCGACCCCAATAAATCTGGGAAAAGGCAAGATAGATGATGACTTTCTAATCAATGTGCCAACACGAAGAAGTGAATGGCAACCCTAAACCTTGAATTAAAACTTCACAGCATTCCGAGAAGTCACACCTTTATTAACGGAGGCCTAAACTTTATAATTAAAGATTGCTACAAATAAATGAACATCTTTCGGCTGGAACTCGAAATCAATTAAAACTGAAAGGCGTTCCAATTAAGCCTACTCTTATGTTGTTTACTTAATAAACTTTATGTTGGTAGTTCTGGAGATGTTATCATACTCGTAGAATAAGAAGATTCTCTTTTCGGAATTTTGAAGGCAATGGACCCTCCGCTCAATGTTGTATGTCCCTTAAAAACAGTACTTACAATGCTAACAGAAACATTCAATTACGAACATCTCTGGTACAATTCACCTCTATCATGACTCGTCCTCTTATACCAAATAAATATTGTGTCCTCCAAAAAATCACAGTGTATTTCGTGTCTCGAGATATTCTCCAGCCCACGTAGGTACCGGATTCCACAATTATTTGACCTCTGACATAAACCTTATGACAACGAGATTAAAGGTCAATTTGCTGCAAAATCATTGATAAAATAACAATGCTAAGGCAGTGGATACCGAGTAGTCCCTACAAACAAATACTTCGTGTGGTTGTAACAAAAAGGACTGTTTTCATTGTTCATTTAGTTCACGATAACAAGCTCGCATGCGTGGACAGTGATCAAAACAATTTATTGATGTTTGTGTTTGTCATCTATTATCTGATTTAAGTATTCCAATTTGCGCACCGAGAGAGCTGTTTCGAGGAGGCACAGGGAAAGAGCTCATGGAAGGAATTGGGGGAGGCACTATTGAGACAGTACTGGCTGGCAAAAAAATGGTTTCCCATAGAGTAGAACAATAGTTACTCTACTTAACATGATTCCTTCAATATACCGTAGCACTTGTAATTATAAACTTAAGTAGAATTTCAGAAGTCTTATATTTCATTGACTCAATTCAAAAACCAGCAATAACACACTGTACTATCTAAACTCTTTGATAGTACAGTCTGTTATTGCTTGGTTTACACGCACGCCAGTTTCAACTACAATGTACCTGACCTTTCTGAAGCGAGTGCTTCAGAAAGGTCAGGTACAAGTAGGTAGGTCATTGTAGTTGAAACTGTGTATGAAACCGTGTTTATCTGAATGTATGACCATGGACGAAACTAAGGAGCGTGTACAGATCATAGTAAGTGGCATTCTGTTGTTTCTACCTAGTCAGGGGTAAACAGCGTGAATTTAAGTATGTATGCTTATTACCTAAACTACCTCTATTATGGACCAACAAAAACAGGGTTGAAAGGACACACGCACAAGCAATTACCACGTATTCAGAAAATCATTCTGAACCCCTTCACAAAGAAAATTGTCATCGATATTGAAAAAAAAATAGCTGTTCCATACATTTTAAACGTGTTGATATAAATTACAACACACACACTTTTGCAGGTAACATCTGATCAATAAAAGTTATCATCATCATCTCATATCATCGCTCTGTATGGTGTCGGACGTTAAGAATAGCAGCTTCCCATCTTCCCTCGTAAGAGGCAACTAAGGGATTTGCAAAGAAAGGGCAGCAGCGTTTTGTGTGCTTTTGTAACAACCGTACTCCGATCGCCAACCCGCCTGCTAAGCGTGGCGATTATGGCAAAACCCCCTAAAATGTCAATGTGGCGATACTTGGAGGAGGCCTATGTCCAGCAGTGGACGTCTTTTGGGCTGAAATGATGATGATGATGATCATCATCATCACCTGCCTATCCTTTTCCCAACTACGTTGTGGTCGGCTTCCAGTCTAACCGGATGCAGCTGAATACCAGTATTTTAAATGAAGCGACTGCCTACCTGACCTACACAACCCAGTTAGTACTGGGCAATAATATGATATATATATATATATATATATATAACGTGATTTAAAAGTGAAAATCCTGACGCGATTCGAAAAACACCTATACCTACACAGCAGTTTCAGAGCATATAAAAATCTCTACAAGTCTGAACTGTAACGGATATAACAAATATCACAGTTGCGAAGTCGTGCTATGAGCCTTCAACTTGTTCCGCTTCTACACGTCCAATTTAACTTTCATAAGTTTTATCTCCGCTATTGTTGGTACTGCCTTAGATTGCCTGTCTATTTCGGAGTAACCTTTTCAAATTGAATGATTCGAAAACACGCAATCCTACATGATAGGTTCTCAGAACGCGATATTTTTGGATTCGGAAAACGACTGCAGTATACAGCATTATGAATCACGACAACCCTTTTACATTTCTTAAGAAGTACATTTAGCAGGTCCAAAAAAACAATGGTTTATGTGAGGAATAATATGAAAGAAAAAGGAGTAAGTAAATATTTAAAAAAAAAACGACCAAGTGCGAGTTGCACGAAGGGTTACGTACCATTATTTACAAAAACTAAAAAAAATAAACGATTTTTTGTATGGGAGCCCCCCTTAAATATTTTTTTTTCTGTTCTTATTATTTGTTGTTATAGCGTCAACAGAAATACATAATCTGTAGAAATTTTAACTGGCTAACTATCACGGTTCATGAGATACAGCCTGGTGACAGACTGACGGACGGATGAACAGCGAAGTCTCAGTAATAGGGTCCCGTTTGACCCTTTGGGGACGGAACCATAAAAACATGTTTCGCCGACCTCGAGTAACATGAGACAAAGGCAGGCAGATGATGACAAAGGGGGTTCAATGTAATATACTAATTTCATTTCAGGTGAAGAATATAATGAGAGGGCCGGTCCCAGCATAGTTGGGAAAAGGCTAGGCAGATGATTGGTAGGTAGCTAATGTTATACCTTTTCACTAACACTAGTCGATACCCAAATAAATGCCTAAATAAAAGCACGCTGTTGGTTTTTTTACTACGCTTTTATTAGCTTCACCTGTAACAAACTATGAAAAAAATCTTAGAAGTAAAATTTGACCCTCGTCCTGGTTTCGGATTGAGCTGAAATTTCACATGTTTAGTTTAGATGATAATGCATGGTTAGCTAAGTGACATCATTCTAAATCCAATATGGTGGACTCCCAAAGATGGCGGACTAGTTATATTTTATGTATTGTCATGATATGGGAATCAAATGAAAGGGTTTGCTAAGAAAAAATCTAGAAATAAAATGACGTCACTCTATGCTCTTTACGTTCGCTCAGTTAAGCGTTATCGCAGCCATTATCTTTATAAACAAATTAACCTTGGCAAATTCCCCAGCACATCTTGAATAGTAGGAAGTTTAGTATTAGTAGTGGCAAATAACACTTTCTTAGCATCGTGGACTTGACCAGGGCCTCAAGTCTGCTATTTTTATAAATATCGTCATTCCACGATCCCATTGTCATTTTGCTAAAAGTTCGTAATCTGCTAAATTCATAATGGTCGATCGTTGGTCTGTCAATGGTCTCGTAATAGAATTGTGTTATAATGACATTAGTGTATTGCCATTATTATAAAACCCGTTAGTAGAAATGATTTTCGAAAAACTGCACTAAATTTGAACATTTATTCATGCCAGATTTTATTTATATATATTTTTACATATAAGTGTTTTATGCAACCCGAAGTAGTAAGAAGTTTGTAAATAGCAGAAAACATAAATGTGAAATTAGAAAACTCAATATTTTATCTGTTTAGCTGTCAAAGTCAAATTGTCTGTCAAGTCAGTCATTCATTTGTCATTATGTACGAGGTTACCATTCTAAGCCATTTATTTCAATGGAGTGTCAGTGGTTGACCATTGGGAAGTCATAGTGATGCCATTATATTAGTAGATTACCAAACTTGTCAAAATCAACAATTGTGAAATCAATGATAGGTCATTCTGACACTATTGTAATAGCAGACTTGAGGCCCTGGTCAAGTCCACGATGCTAAGAAAGTGTTATTTGCCACTACTAATACTAAACTTCCTACTATTCAAGATGTGCTGGGGAATTTACCAAGGTTCATTTGTTTATAAAGATAATGGCTGCGATAACGCTTAACTGAGCGAGCATATAGAGCAAAGAGTGACGTCATTTTATTTCTAGAATTTTTCTTAGCAAACCCTTTCGTTTGATTCCCATATCATGACAATACATAAAATATAACTAGTCCGCCATCTTTGGGAGTCCACCATATTGGATTTAGAATGACGTCACTTAGCTAACCATGCATTATCGTCTAAACCAAACATGTGAAATTTCAGCTAAATTTTACTTCTAAGATTTTTTTTTACATAGTTTGTTACAGGTGAAGTTAATAAAAGCATGTTAAAAAACCAACAGCGTGCTTTTTTTTTAGGCATTTATTTGGGTATCGACTAGTGTTAGTGAAAAGGTATAATATCAGCTACCTACTAATCATCTGCCTAGCATTTTTTCAACTGTGCTGGGACCAGCTTCCAGTCTAACCGCATGCAGCTGAGTACCAGTATTTTACATACAGCGACTGCCTGTCTACCATCTATCTACATATAGCTACCTACTAATATATTTCGCACTTCTTAAAAGTAACAAGAGTTACTATCTAGTTATGTATGTAGCCATGTATCGCCAAAGATCACACAACCACACAGCTAATGAGATAATTACGTTACATATTGTATATGTATAATGTACTAGCTGCCCCACGCAACTTCGTCTGCGTCACATTTACCCCGTTTTCGTAACAATTTTCATTGCTGCTCCACTCCTATTGGTCGTAGCGTGATGATATATAGCCTATGTCCTTCCCCAGGTTGAAATTTATCTTCTTGCCAAATTTCATTAAGATCCGATCAGCCGTTTAGTCGTGAAAAGGTAACAAACAAACAAACAAACAGAGTGACTTTCGCATTTATAATATTAGTATGGATACTATGTTTAGCTACCTGTAATTTGTATGGCGTTGATGATAAAGGATATTCTATTTATCCACTTTAGTCGCCATAACGTTGCTCTATTGAAAACAATCACCACAAATCTTTAAGGCACTTTCTTTGATTACAATCCGATGGATTTCGAAGGGAAAATCCTAATCCATTAATTTATCTTTTATATAATATTATGAAACTTAAGAGTTTGTTTGGTTGAACGCGCTAATCTCAGGTACTACAGGTTTGAATTGAAAAATTGTTTTGGTGTTAGGTAGTACATTTATCGATTAAGACTATAGGCTGTATAACATCACGCTACGACCAATAGGAGCGGAACATCAATGAAAAATATTGAAATCGAGGAAAATGTGACGCAAACTAAGTTGCTACTTCATAATATTGAAACATTAATTATTATGGTTGAATTTGTCTGCTCGACCACGGAACAAAAGCAATCAATATTGTGGAATTGACAAATAAAAGGGTGGTTTGGTGCTGCTTTGCAAGATACAAAGTATAAGATCCCCTTGTATCTGACAAGAGATCAGACAGATTAGTCTGTTTAAATGTTTATCATTCATATCGGAAGATCCACCAATAGGTAGACAGGGCGCCGAAGGTCACACTGGCCTTCAATAAAAAGGTCAGGGGCATAGAACTCGCAACCGGCGCGTGTGTGAGACCAGAGCATAGACGAGTGGCACCCGATTTCAAAGCGCCTCGTGTTTCTAAATGAACGTTGGACTAAATTGAAATAAGGTTATAAGAGTATAAGTTTTTAAACTGACATGGTCAGTAAAACTATCAATAACACTACAAACGGAATATTTACCATGTTTTTTTTTGAGTTCCTTAAATAAACCGATAACTCCAGTTTATCCATGACTAGCTGTCCCTTGCAACTTCGTCTGCGTCACATTTTCCACGATTTTGAAACATTATTCATTGCTGCTCTGCTGCTATTTGTCGTAGCGTAATGATATATAGCCTTTAGCCTTCCACTATAAATGGGCTATCTAGCACTAAAATAATTTTTGAAATCGGATCAGTAGTTCCTGAAATTAGCGCGTTCAAGCAAACAAACAAACAAAAAAACAAACAAACTCTTCAGCTTTATAATTTTAGTATAGATCATGGCGTTGCAACAGCGCCGAAGTATCGGAAACTCAAAATAAATAGTAAACATGGTAAAATACCTCGTTTCTAGTATTATAGGTTATAGGTAGCCTACCTCATATCAATCTCATATGTTATTGACCTCTTTCATTGTTTCGGAAGAATTGCAGCAAAGCATACAACATTTATTTACCAACCCGCACTGAGCCCGTGTTGTGGATTACAGCCCACTCCTTCCCATAGAGAGGAGGCCTGCGTCCCAATACTGGGAACATTATAGGCTGATGATGATTATACAACATTTTGTCTCTGCTAGATCTTCAATCTTTATGTGAACTCAAAGGAGAATTAACAACAACAGCAACATACATTTATTTTCAGGCAACTTTGGCCCATATACCTTACAGACTAACATAATTTGTGTTAGTAAATAAAACCTTAAAACTACATATGTTAGTAATACTTCCCTTGTGCACTATAAGGAACGGGAAACGATGTAACTTGTGATGTACCCTTTTGATTGTATTATTCAATAGAAAGTCAGAGTTGATGTTTCTCGCGGGACTACGAAATAGTGAATAATTTACAAAGTGTTGTAACTTGCTTATTTTAGCGGTGTACTGTGGAATTCTTGACAACTTGTCCAGTCTTACCTTGGGGTATCGTATTACCCAGGAGTAACTGGTTAGATGGGCATCTGACCTCCACACAGTGACTGCCTAGTTCTTCCATGAACAAAAAATGCATAAATAATTCAGCTGCATCCGTTCAGAGTGGAAGCCGACCCGAACATAGTTGGAAAAACACTAGGTTTGATGATGATTATGGAGATTTTGTATAAAATTTTAATTTCTTTATTGAAAGCGGATGCTAGTACCTAAGTTTTATAATCATTTTTTTTTTATCTTGTTCTTCCTTTTGTAGTAAACAACGACTTATTTGACAATAAGTCGTCGGCTTACGCTGTCCTCCCATACATACGTACTAACACTGTAACAATCTAACATTGTAAAATCAAATGATTTGAAAAGAGTAACCATGGAGTTTCTTGCCAGTTCTTCTCCATAGGAAACGACCAACTCGAATCGAGCACCTTTTGTCGAAATATGTTCCACCAAGAATGTTTCAGTAGCGTGGAGTCCGAATTCCAATTGATAGCAAAAATCTTCCCCTATTATAATATAATGGGAGTTTAGTATAACCGGCGCAATTTGGGAGTACTATCGGAAAACCTCTGCCTTACCTCCCGGGTATTACCGGCGTGACGTAATGTTTTGTTTTAAAACCACCCCCCAGAATGAAATGACAAACCATAACTCACTTTCGCTTCATACGCTTACTCAACAGAGGTTATAATTATCAATTTTTAATAACCGTATCGATTGATATTGTGTTCGTGTTGTATTGACAATTACGAACCATTGTCAAGGCAACATTGTACTATAAATATTTTAATATCCCCGCTGCTTCATAAGTAAGATATTATTATGCATAATAATTCGACAGGTATATGATTTAGTAACTATAATTATACCCGCGGCTTCGCCCGCAGTGTATCCGTAACTGCCCTACGGGATCGTACTGACGGGATAAAAAGTCATAGGTGTTAATCCAGGCAGTCGTTTTTGTGTGACAGGGTACAAACATCCATCCATGCATATACCCACACAAACATTCGCATTTATAATACTAGTAAGTAAGATTACATCTATTCAGCTGTATTGTTCAACAAATACTGCCCAAACAGGCTAAACTTCAGTGAGTGTACCCAAGAACTCCACGACCTCATCCCACCAGCCCCCTTCTACCATTGGACATCTAAACGCACTCCAAGTTACCATCGAGCTACCTTCTTGCTATTCCACCAATTCGCACTAAGCGTTTTTAAACGTCTTTCATAATGCGCACAGCCAAGGAGTGGAACTCTCTGCCTGCGTCTGTATTTCCGAACGCTTACAACACTAACTTCTTCAAAGTTAGAGTGAACAGGCTTCTTCTGGGTAAGCTCGTACCATCCTCGACTTTGTCTCTGTCATCGCTGACCTAGACTAGAGTCAAGAGCAAACCCATAACAAATTAAAAAAAAAACAATTGGGCGGAACAAATTCCAATAGTTTGGTTTCATAATCAAGATCTTTTCCGATTAACCGATCCCAGGAGTGTAGCCGATCTGTGATATCCATAGTCCGTAATATTTTTTTTTATTTTGTGATTAGTGCCTAGCTTGGTGATAGTTTTTATGCCGCCCATGGGCCTTTGACTTGGGTTTCCTATGCCATTTTTGGAATCATCATCATCAGCCTATACCTAATGTTCTCACTGCTGGAACTCAGGCATCCTTTCAATGAGACGGAGTGGGCTGTAATCCACCACGCGGGCTCAGTGCAGGTTGTTATATGTCACATGTGTTTGAATTTTTAGTTTTAGGACATGCCGGTTTCCTAGCGATGTTTTTCTTCACCGTTTAGAAAGCAGTGGTGATAAAATAAATTACACAAAGTAATGCACCTGCCTGGGTTTGAACCTATGACTTACTGCTCGTAAGTCGGGGCGGCCACCACTGGGCCACCGCTGCACTTTCATTGCTCTCATTTTTGGCATGCTGTTAGAAATATATCTCAGGCTTGCTAGTTTCTTCACGATGTTTTCTTTCACCGAAGCAAGTGATAATTAAACTTTTATGTAAAATTATTATGAATCCGTTCTGTATGGTGTCGGACGTAAAGAATAGCACCATCCCATATCTTCCCGTGGGTGTCGTAAGAGGCGACTAAGGGACTTGCCAGAGAATGGGCAGCAGCGTTTTCTGTGCTTTTTGTAACAACCGTACTGCGATCGCCAACCCGCCTGCCAAGCGTGGCGATTATGGCAAAACCCCCCAAAATGTCAATGTGACTTGGGGGAGGCCTATGTCCAGCAGTGGACGTCTTTTGGGCTGAAATGATGAATGAATGATGATTATGAATCCAAAAAATCACAGGTCTTGGGTTCGAACTTGAGACTTATGATTTGGCAGTCCGACGGTCACACAACTAAGCTATCACTGCATCCAAAATCTTAGTCTATAGTTAATCTAATCTACAAAGTGCACTAAACAAGTAGGTATGTATGTATAATTGGTATGCATAGGTAGGTATGTATGCGTCTCTCTCATAATAATCTTCCCATCCCCCTCCCCCTCCAATTACTGGGTCGTCAGTTTTTATTTGAGAATTCCTTCCTTAATTTATTCTATCCCGCGTCAATCAGAACGAGCGGAACTTTTTTTACTTCGGCCTACTTTCTCACGTTGCGAAGCTTCGAAGAATTCCATATTATTTTCTTTTCGTTAGCTTACGATACTTGCCACTAATTTATATTTATGGATCTTTACAACTTTGATTTGTTCTCAAAAGTCTGACAACGTGCCTTTAAAAGATTCGGGTTACTCAGATTCATAATCGGTCCTGAAATGCAGTTATTCTGTTATATCTGGTAAGACTGGAAGAGCTCAACATACAACATACATGCTTCCTTGCTTCACTGTCAAACAAACATTTTATACATCAAACTACTCGTAAACTAAATGCAAAAATTATTGCTGGAAAACAACTTTTTTTTTGACGTGAACAATCACGATTTACGCTAAGACTCAATGTAAGGCAGTTAAAAAATTGTGCTGATGGATTCATTAAATATGTAGTACGTCATGATCATAGAGGTGTTTACAGTAACTTTATACTTATAACAATAAAAAACTATTTTTTTAACTCATTTTTTTTAATTGTTATGGAGTCGGAACTCCAATATTTCCGTAACTATAAGGTTCCCGTAAGGCCTAAAATAAAAAAAAAATGATCGCAATAACGGAGAAAACAAGTGCCTTTCAGCTTTGTTTATGATCTTTTTACACCCATTAGCTGGTTAGGTTGGGCAAATAATGACGATAATTATGATAAAACAAGACCTGAAATGAATTAGCATTTTACCAATACTTATTCATTTGCTGGGTGTAAGAAAATGAAATGAATATAAAAATTTCCAAACAATTTATACGACTATAAAAGATTGCATCACTACTGCAATATGGCTTTTCGTGGAATGAGCACGAGGCGACCAGGCGTATATTACAATTTCATTATTAGCTTAACTCTATGAAACCTTAGACACCGCAGTTTGATTAAATCACTTTACTTCTAATGAACTCAATTTTCAATTACTTACGTTATATCGTGCTTGCATTTCCCTCAAGGGTGGGTTTATACTCGTAACATGCAGGAGGAATAACGTCACACAATTCCAGATTCCGGCCAGCTACTGAGAAACTCATAACCAGAGGTCGGAATTAGGTAGAGTTATTTGTGTACTTGCATCGAAATGTTGATATTAATATGGATCTTCCCTTGCGTGTGCGCATTGGAATTTTGCAACTTCGGACATCCGATGTCGGATGGTTTAAATTGTGTAAAAGTACATAACTTTTTTATTTAATAAATCACGGGATTTTTCTGCGCTTTATAATTTATCTCGGGTTTGAGGTATTATCCACTTTATTCTTTCGCTGTATGAAATCAGTGTAAGTACATAAATAACTGTACCTAATTCCGACCTCTGCTCATAACATAACTTAACATCACGCCTGTAATCCCAGAAGGGTTACGCAGAGATGTTCCTAATAGTATACCCCAATTTTGCCATTTATGTGCCTATTCCCATCAACTGGGCAAAGATACAGAATCCGTGGCTGCTACTGAGAAATTCTGGATGGAAAATACCAATAACACTTTCCACGACCTGGGAATCCCACCCACAAATTATTCTAGTTATTAACTAAAGGATGGTTATGAAAACTATTTACTTACCCTTTAAAGTTCACAACAACGATAGTCAAAAACTCCTCTTCAGCCAATAATCTAACTTTGTAAACGAGCAATATTTCCTGTGGTTATTGCCTCAAGAAATTTCCAGAGTAAACAACGGGCAACTGACCGGAATTTATAACAAGTATCTTGTTGTTTTCGCAGCTCTAAGGTACCGGCAAATTTAGGGGCGCTACACAATCGTAGCTGTTAAGCGCGGCAGTAGATCAATAATTGTACTGTCTTGATTGCAAGCAGACGTTCCAATTAACTCTAATGGTAGCTACACAATCATGTGTTCACCATCTATGATTGTTTGTAAACGCATCGCATCTCGCAGCTAATTCTAAATTGCGTACATACAAATGTTTGGTCCGTGAGGGAATCGAACTCACAGCGCAGCCGCCTATTGCTCGATGACTTACGATTTCGATTACGAACACTGCCACTTATTATTTTGACAATAGGATAGTTTTCGTGGTCAAAGTTGTCTATCTAGGTAAACACGCTTTAACGAAACTGAAAGGTATCGTATGATTCATACAGTGAGTACGAATCATGTCATTTTTTTCCTACTATTTTTTCACACGTTTTTCTCTGCTATTGTTCCCTCTCAACTGTCACTCTCTCATTCACTCCTCTTTCAGCCATATAATTCCTCACACAATCCATCCATCAATACTTTAGTCTTCCTCTCCCTCTCCATCAACATTTATATTGATCACTCTTTTAGTCACCAGCGATTCTTCTCTCATTACTTGCCCATATAGTCCGGGGCTTTTAGATTTGAACCCTGCATTAAATATAAACAGCGATTTTTTTCTTGAATCGTGTACTTGACCTTAGCTCTTCAAATAATAAAAAAAAATTAAACATTTTCCGAGACCGGATCAAGCTGAAAAAGACGAAAACACGTTTTTGTGAATAAAAACATGGGAAAAAAAGTTAACAGGACAAATTTAGTTACTTTAGGTAAAGAATTGGTGACACTAATATATTTTTTCAGAATTAAACATTTTCGTCCACGGAAATTACGGTAAAAAAACATTTACGAAATTTTTGGATTGTACTTAAGGCAAAAATATAAACAGCGGTTTTTTTACATAAAATAACTTAAATTAATATATTAAACCGCCAATAAACAAAATTAAACAAATTGTACTACCGGAAGTTATTATTACCAGTTTTTTTACAATAGCGGTTGAGGCAAAATGGTAACAGGGTTTAATTTAGTTTAACTTTCATCTAAAGGCTATTTCTAACCTATTTACACGAAAATTAAACACTTTAAAGCAAATCGTGAAAAAAAAATCAATTAATGTTTACGTAAAATACGTCTGCAAACTTTATTCTTGTATTTGGCGCAGCACTTTCATATAAATTTGATCTTTCCGTAATAGAAATAAGGTGTACAATCGCGTAACTCAATAAAACACCGACTCAAACAACAACACAGTCATACGCACACAATGAACGCAGCGCTTATCTTGTTTACGCACACTAGCACACGCCGTACGCCGCACGCTGCTTAGCGCTGACACCGTGCATCGTAATTTAATTTTTACTTTGACAATATTAATTATCGCTCTAATTTGTTTAATTTTGGGGGATTAAGGTTTGGATTTATATATTTCTCATTATTAAATAAATTTAAATCCTGTTACATTTTTGCCGTAAGTAGTATTTAAGATTTTTTGATTTTCTTGATTTTCTGTGAAGTCCGGAGCAGAATTTGTTTAATTTTCATAATAATAGTTAGACATGGTGATATAAATCATTTTAGCACTATTTTTGTCCTGTTAATATTTTTGCCTTAAGTACGAAGTCAAATTATAAGATTTTTTAAAAAAAACGAGTTTTCCGTGGACGAAAATGTTTAATTTTCTGACCTACTTGTAGTACTCAATCTCTTCTACAAATACTCCAAATAAACATACCTGTTTATATTTTTTTCCACCAAGTTATATACATATTAGACGTTTTCTTAAAAAAAAACATATACGCGGAGGTGAACTTTTCGCGGGATACAGCTTAATATACTCTCCTGTCCATACCCTACACATTCAATGAAAAAAATCGCTGTTTTTAATTAATGCAAAGTTAGCCTAATTTTCGGCGTAAATTCCCCGGACTAATAGACAGACGATGCCCTTTCAACTTTTCAGTACGGTAACTGCCGCAATGTTGAAATTTCGTCTAGTATAGTAATTTCTTACTTTATCCATTAAAATAATATAATTAAAATAATATAATATAAATAATATAATTAAAATTATATAATAAATTACCTGAAGAAATTAGAAACATAACTAGATATAGTACTTTCATGAATAAATTAAAACTATTTCTAATAGAAAAAAGGATATTATAATATAAATGAATACTTAACTGATAAAATATGAATGCATTGCAATAATTTTAAATACTTTTAATTCTTTGAAATAACCATTTTACACTTTGAAATAAATAATTAACTAATTACTTTACCTGTCGACGGAATATGTGCCCTAAAGTGTTATATTTAACTAAAAACTGATCTAAATAATTATAAATAAATATCTAATTTAATTTAATATAATACTGTTAATCTTAATAATTGTAAATAAATAACGATAGTGCATTTTGATCTCAATTTTAAATTGGTATAATTTTAAATTTGCATGTTACCTCTATAATGTAATGTATATTATATATTAAGAAGTTGTTATTCTGTAACTGAATTAATAACTATGTATCAATGTTACTGTTAGTTCATATAATGTAAATTTTAATTAGAAACGGGTGCTTATATAATAATTTTATTTTAATTTTAATATGTATATTGCTGTGCCCTAACAGGGTCTATAATATTGTACTTAGCTATAAGCATTTTTGTAACACCTTATAAACATTATAGAATGCAAATAAATTGAATATGAATATATGAATATTATTGTCACATGTGTGGTAACTAAAAATCAAAATGCGGATACCGCATTGCGCTCAAAAATAAAACAAAACCTTGGTTCCGCTCTGCCTGTGTGGGCGACTTCTAAGAAAGTTCCGCGTAGGCGGACGGTCGGAAGCTAATGGCAGATTTGATGACTTGACAGCTATAATACTGTGCCGTAGGAGAGTGTTTTTGTTTGAAAACCGTAACATTGGGAAAATGAGTTCAAAGACAGTGAGTTCACACGTCATGCAATGCTGTTACGGCCTTTGACAATCAGCCTAAACCGCTGATCCTAGAGACATGCAATTTGGAGAGCAGAGGGCAGAAGCTAGTGTCCTATAAAACAGTTTTAATTAATACAAAATATAATATTATACCAAGGTAACTTTATGTCAATTCCATATATATTTTACATTTCCATCACAGTTTTTATGACTGTTGATTTATCTATGATTTATACTAGTTATGAAACCGTATTTGAACTTACAAGATTCTGAAGTTTAGCCGCTAAACCACTTTACCAACACACATCATCTTTGTGTACACTTCTGCCAAACCCTTCTTGGAAAGCAGGCGTGATGCAATGTGTGCTTATTTAAGGGAACTTGTGGTTGCTGCGTTGGATAGCCACATCCGGGAAGGGATGATGAGTAGGTACCACAGTTTCAACTTTAGGTTTGTTTTCACGTTTACGATCCTCCACGGGAGCAAATATTTATGTAAAGCTGATTAAAGTTCTGGCCGAAAAGTTCTGAAATGGCGACCGCAAACCGGAAGCTGATGCGTTGGAAGGCCTCCTACTAGGTGGACCGATGACCTGGTGAAAGTTGCAGGGATCTGCTGGATGCGAGCCACACGGGTCCGGTCAATGTGGCGACACTTGCGGGACGCCTATGTCCAGGAGTGGACGTCTTTAGGTTGAAATGATGATAATGTGATGATGAAAGTTATTCCAATTGAAAATAAAATATTTGTTACCAGCCTAACCCGATATATGGGTGAACTAGTTGTTTAATATACCCAGGTTAATGACAGTATTAGTGGCATGGCAGTTTAAGAACTTAGATAGTGGACAGCTGACTGGCGTAAATGGAAGAAAAAAAACATCTCGCACCGACCTCAAGTAACATGGAAGGGCAGAAAAATGATGTTTATGAATCTGATTACTCGTATTTAATAAAATCCTTATCAGAGAAACCTTATCAGAGATGGTCAGGTTGTCTTTCAACCAAATATTCAAGATCATGGTGACATCCGCCACGGCATTGAGTCTACTTAGAGATTCCTTAAAATGATAAGGGCCGTGTTCCAGCTATGGAATCCTTGTAGACTTATTAAGTTAACATCGTACGTACCTAATTATGTTTGACAGGTGGAAAACACAGCACAGCTATTATCATATTTTGAAACTCTGTTAAGGAACACCCAAGAAAACTCAGAACTCAATGCTTATCTAGAAAACAATCTTTTTTGAATCAAAAATTTTGATAACATCGTAGAGAAAGTCATGAAACGTCAGAGAAACGCTGCTACATTTTGTAGTAAGCAACGACTTATTGTCGGGCCTACGATGTCCTCCCATACTTTAGTACTAATACTGTAACAAAAATATTGTAAAACCAAATAATTTTAAAAGAGTAACCCCATGGTTACTCTTTCAAAACCATTTGGTCAAGAAACTCCATAGTTTCTTGCCGGTTCTTCTCCATAGTAAACGACCAACCCGAACCGAGCACCTTTTTGTCGACGTTTTATAAGTGCCCCTGTAGGTCTATGTAAAATGAAAATATATTGATTTTGATTTTGCTGTGTAAGGTCGACGATCGCATGGGAAACTAACTTTACCATGGTGGTTTAGAAAGCACGTGTAGCAACAGACCGACTGTAATTCGGAGGTATTTAAAGATCGTTACGGGTAGTCGGATACCTGAAAGTCTGCCAACCGGTCTTGCCAAAGGGGTCCCGGGTTACCCAGTCACTGGATTATCTGAGAGGCAAGCAGCCAACATTCCAATTTTTCTTTATCGTGTGGTTAGGTTCATCATCATCATCATCATAATTTCAGCCGAAAGACGTCCACTGCTGGACATAGGCCTCCCCCAAGTGTCGCCACATTGACCGGTCCCGTGCGACTCGCATCCAGCGGATCCCCGAAACCTTCACCAGGTCATCGGTCCACCTAGTGGGAGGCCTTCCAACGCATCGTCTCCCGGTTCGCGGTCGCCATTCCAGAACTTTTCGGCCCCATCGGCCATCTGTTCTGCGAGCCATGTGCCCTGCCCACTGCCACTTAAGTTTGGCAATTCTTCGGGCTACGTCGGTAACCTTGGTTCTCTTGCGGATGACCTCATTTCTGATTTGATCACGCAAGGAAACTCCGAGCATAGCTCTCTCCATTGCCCTTTGGGTGCCTTTGAGCCTTCTAATGAGGCCCATTGTGAGCGGCCACGTTTCGGTCCCGTATGTAATCACTGGCAACACACACTGGTCATAGACTTTCGTCTTGAGACACTGCGGTAAGTTGGACGAGAAGATACCACGCAGCTTCCCGAACGCTGCCCAGCCGAGTCGGATTCGACGATTGACCTCTTTCTCGAAGTTAGACCTACCCAACTGGACCGTTTGTCCCAGGTAGACATAATCGTCTACAACTTCGATAGTAGAGTCTCCGATCTTGATAGGAGTGGGTGTTACATGGGCATTCAACATGACCATGGTTTTGTCCATGTTCATTTTAAGACCCACTCTTTCGGAAGCTCTACTGAGGTCATCGAGCATTGTACTGAGGTCCTCCATGGTCTCAGCCATGACCACTATATCGTCGGCAAATCGAGGGTGAGAGATGTACTCGCCATTGATGTTGAAGCCTAGCCCTAGTGGTTAGGTTGGGTTAGGCTAACCTTGTGTCAGAAGTTTTAAGGCATGCCTCTGACTTGGCTTTACATGGCGTCGAGAAATATCTCAGAAAGAAGAACACTCACACTCGCAAAACACAATTCAGCATCACAATCTGAAGTTTGTTAAAGTGAATCCGTGAAAGAGCTCGTGGTTAAATAATAACATCCGTTCCGATCGATCTTCAGCCTTTCAGTAAAAAGCTGTTATTTTGAAATTAGAAACAAAAACTTAAATTTTATTTATAAGTATTCATATTTTTTGCATCTCCGCTGCCCTCAAAAACGGTGAAGGAAAACATCGTGAGGAAACGCGCATGTCCTAGAACTAAAACTTCGAAGATGTGTGACATCTACCAGTCCGCACTGGGCCCGCGTGGTGTAGCCCACTCCCTCTCATAGAGAGGAGGCCTGTGTCCCAGCAGTGGGAACATTATAGGCTGATGATGATGATGATATTTATTTATTTGTATAGATGAAGAGCCAAGCCCCGACCTCTACAAGAACTATCTCTAGAAACCTATATCTTGATCAAAAAGAACGGCTTGGCGTTTCGCGGCCGTATCAGATACTCCTAGGGATTTATGGTAAGAAGTTAAATCACTGGTCCCCGACATTGGGCGTTGTAGGATGAAAGTTTCAGATTCCAATTTTTTTTTTTTGCTATTTTGGGCCAATCCTATCATGTATGCAAAATTTTGCTTTTTAGGACTTCGGAAAGTAACCTACAGGTTTTGAAACCTGAGTGTTTGAGTAGCAAAATCGAAGTACAGTAGGTGTTAATAAAATGTAACGTACAAAAGCTAGACATATTTAACTTAGTGTGTTCTTTTCTACAAATGTACTGACAGCATCATAACCTCGGAGTTTGGGCACTCTAATATCCAGTCCGAAACTATAAGAGCTTGAATTTCACAAAATGCATCGAGAAAAGGTAGGTAGCGCACTTATCTTTATTGGATCGTCTTGGCGGGGGCACCACCGTGCCCCTAGATCCAACTGATTAGATGATTCAATAAATATTTCGGTCAAATTAAACGTAGGTATATGATAATTTGTTCTGTATGGTGTCGGACGTAAAGAATAGCACCATCCCATGTCTTCACGTGGGTGTCGTAAGAGGCGACTAAGGGACTTAGCAGAGAATGGGCAGCAGCGTTCTCTGTGCTTTTGTAACAACCGTACTGCGATCGCCAACCCGCCTGCCAAGCGTGGCGATTATCGCAAAACCCCCCCTTCTTGGGGGAGGCCTATGTCCAGCAGTGGACGTCTTTCGGCTGAAATGATGAATGATGATGATGATATGATAATTTGGTGAATATTGAAACTAATATGGGATGGTCATTGGGTACCAACAAACATAATTATGGACATCTACATAAATATGTTTGGTATATAAAAGAAGGTTTAAAATTTATTGCAAGTTAGAGGCATATAATATCTAAAATATATTTTCAGCAAATTGATTTAATTCCCACTCCATAATTTTTTTACTATAAGTGAATCGTGACTGACAGAGGCAACGCCTGGCAAACAGATCATAGTTCGAAACCATTTTGTTATTCCCTAACATCACTAAAACTGTAAAGTGACCTTGGCAGTTGGTTAATAACTTCTCTACTGTATTGAATAGTAGCGCAAACCAGAAAAGGCTACAGTGCTATTAGTTTTTTACAACTCCAACCTCACTTGCATGAGCAAAATTGCTATTGCTTAAACTGAACATTTATGGCCTCCAAAAGCGTATTGACAATTGCCAAAACACATTTCCAGCAAAGTTTTCAAACTTTTATTTAATAGGATTACTTTTCCTTTTGACAGAGATTGGACGAATTTTTGACGCCCTGTTGTTCTTTTTCCATTTTTATACTTGTACGTATATATTTTTATTATTATTTTAGATTTATTTGTCAAGTACTTTACATACCGAATTCAAATAAAAAAGACTATAGGATTTAGTGTCTAGAAGTGTCAAATAATAAGCAGTATCCGAAGGCCTAGACAAATTGATAATCTATCAGCCTATTCGATAATGACAAAGTCGAAAATGTACTAAATTGAGCTACCGAAATGCTGATCCATCCTGTTCTAGCAACGATTGTATAAAATCTCCGGATGACAGCTAAGACTTGACATGAATATCATTTCCATAGCACGGAGGGTCTCGGTATGTCACGGATGGTCATCGATCAACGGACTGACCTCGCCAAGCGTTGCGTAATCTGGAAGGTCGACCCATGAGGCTGTTATTATTTAGTCATGTTGCCCTCTAAATATACGAGTTAATTGGTTTATTCAGAGCAATTCTTGAAGAAAGTTAAGAACTTATAAGTATGAGCAACTTTCACAGTGGACTAATTCCGAAACATGATAAATGATAAATGATGTTTATTTTGCAAGTAGGTTTTTACAAACACTTTTACACGTCATTTTTTTTTTAAACTAGATGGGGCCGGTGTTTCGTACCTGACTACTCTGAGAAGAAACAGCCGAAACAAACTCAGAGGTCACAGTCTCTTTTAAGGTCCAGACAAAATCTTGGCAAACTCACATGAGGACTATGCAGATACGTGTCTGAAATGGTCTATTGAAGAAACAACAACAACATGAAAAGAAAACAGCTGTTCTCTTCTTTTTTTTTAAGTTATTCGACCATAAATGTATAGAGCTGCTGATATATTTTTCTTTACGATTTCTTGATTTACAGGATCATCATTTTAACGAGTAATACACCCCCATAAAGTGTAAATCACCCACTATAAAGTAAAACCTATTAAATAAATTCCGTCTGCAAATAGCATTTTTTTTCTATAATTGAATCGGTATTATTATAGACAGACCAATTTGGGAAGACTTCAATTTAATATTCCGTCAAAGGGAGCTAGTAAATTGATGCTGCGTCTTACACAAAGACATTCCTATAATATCGTTATAGAGATAACTTTAAGTAGCCATTTCGGTTTTATTTGCTACTGGCTATATTTTCCTGTTTTTGTCACCGGGCACTAACTTAACTCATTTTATGGTTAGAGACAAGTAAAAATATGTCTACTCGACCTCTTATTTGTTTTACCTTCTTTGTCGTCACTTAACCAGCCCATGGTGTTTCCATGAGAATATAAGGATCGTAACAGGTGACGTTCAGGAGTTTCAGCCGAGCTCCATCTTAAAATGGCGTATGTGAATGTATGTATGATGTTGGACAACAGACCGTCTCTCGAATGGATGTGTGTCTTACTGCGGGTTCGTGTTTTCCTTCACCGTTTTGTGAGCAGTGGTGACCAAATAGTTTCACAAAGTTTAGTGCTGGCTGTGTTCACATTTACAATGTACAAACTCGTAAAGCCGCCTATAGATTGTAGCCTGATTTGCCTGTTCAGTAAAACTGTGCAGGCATGCATGAACATGTATTGTGCACATGTAAACTTGAGAATATCGAAATAGATATGTTGTCCGTTTGGTTATGCCTAAGCGGTGGAACTGTGCGTGTGTAACAGGTCGCATGCACAGTTAACAGTTCTTAGTTATTTTTTAACTAATAAACCCACTAAAGTAACCATATCGTCGTGTCGGTGATGCCATGCTTGCAAATGGGCCAACCGACAGGCTTGCTATGTAAACGTGTGGGACTTCTATGGAACTTAGTTTTGCATGCACATTAAAAACTGTCATGTGTACCTATCGTCTATGGCCCGCTCAAGTCTGGCCGTTAGCAGCAACACCCACAACGATTCCGATTATGTTAAAATTTTCTGAGGTCGTAACTATCTAACTGTCAAATTTAAGTAGAAAATTAGTCCAGGCCCCCTATTCACAAACGCAAATCGAAATCGAATCCGAGCGTCTATCTTGTTTTGGCATAAGGAACACGAGCAAGATAGACATACGACTGTCCGAATCGAAATCGAATCCGAGCGTTTGCGAATACAAGGCAGGTCGTTTTATTTCTTACTAGCCTTTCCCCGCGCCTCCACTCTCGTTTGTGATGGCAAATTATCACACGGGAAAGTTTTATTCTAGCTTATGAACTCTGAGATAATGTAGCTTCTCATTCGCAAAAGATTTTTTGGAATTGGATCAGTATTTCCGAAGATTACACCCTAGATCCTTTTTTTTACGGATGGGATATCATCAAATAACCACTCCCGCTCTGGGTGGAGCGGAAGGGAGTGTCAGACTTGTACTGACTAAAACCCATCCATGTTCCTGCTTAGCCCTTTGTGTTCCAGGGCCACGGTATCTCTTTCAAACAGTCCCACAGCCCTGGCAGGCATCGGCCCTCTCGGACCCCTTCCGATTTGCTGACATCTCATTGAGGCGCGCGTGGAACACGAACGCCACGTCGTCGTCACGGCCTCTCGTCATAAGACGGACGCACGGTGAGCTAGCCCACCTCACACACTCACCGTCCACAGGCCCGACATCCTAGATCTTAACTTAGAAACTGTACCACTTTACAATATTAGTATAGACGAGTGACATTCAATCTTAGAGTACGGGGTTAACTATACTAAAATAAAGTTGTTTTCGTGAACACGCAAAGACAAAACAAACAATAAATCACTAACTTGGTATCTTTATTTAGCTCAAGATATTGGGCATCAACCTAATTGGAAACATTACGCACGCGAATTCGCTCGCCTGGAAATTATGTTATCCGTGTTCTGGTTTAATAGATACCAAGGGTTTTTGTGTATTTTTTCTTGTTTTAAGGGTTCCGTACCCAAAGAGTCAAATGGGACCCTATTCTGAAACTTCGCTATCCGTCCGTCTGTCACCAGGCTGTATCTCATGAACCGTGATAGTTAGCTAGTTGAAATTTCTACAGATTATGTATTTCTGTTGCCGCTATAACAAAAAATCTAAAAAAAGAATAAAATAAATATTTAAGGGGGCTCCCGTACATAAAAAGTGATTTCTTGCTCGTTTTTATAAATAACTAGCTGTCCGGCGCAACTTCGTTTGCGTCACGTTTTCTCCGTTTTCGCAACATTTTTCATTGCTGCTCCACTCCTATTGGTAGTAGCGTGATGATATATAGCCTATAGCCTTCCTCGATAAATGGGCTATCTAACACTGAGAGAATTTTTCAAATCGGAAAAGTAGTTCCGGAGCCTATTCAATGCAAACAAACAAACAATCAAATCTTTCCTTTTTATAATATTAGTTTAGATGGTACGGAAACCTTCTTGCGCGAGTCCGACCCGCACTTGGCCGGTTTTTTAGAAACTTCTAAAGTCTGATTCAGTTTCCACTTAGGTATTAGGTTCCACGATTTAACGTGAATACGGTTAAGGTCTGCCTCATTTGCCTACGAGTGGTGCTGAGTTCCTAGGTTCAATTCCCGGATCGGGCAAGGTGATATTGGGGTTTTACATCAGAAATTTCAGTAGCAACTGCGCACAAATCCAGACTTATGGCTTGAAGTCTGGATTTGTGGCCGGTTTATGGCAATAGGCTCGGCCCCTATTACATGGGACTTAAACATAACTGGCGATATGTGGGTGTACTATTAGGTACACCTCTGCCTTCCCCTACGGAGATTATAGGTGTGATGTTATGTTATGTAGGGAAACACAAGCCTCCTCTCTATAAGAAGCTGAAGTGTACGCTAAAGTCAACCACGAGGACCTTAGAGTTGGTTACGTCACATGTCTTCGATTCTATAATCTATACTTACTAATATTATAAAGCTGAAGAGTTTGTTTGTTTGCTTGAACGCGCTAACCTCAGGAACTACTTATCCGATTTGAAAAATTATTTCAGTGTTAGATAGCCCATTTATCGAGGAAGGCTATATGCGATATATTATCACGCTACGGCACATACGAGCGGAGCAGCAATGAAAAATATTACAAAAACGGGAAAATAGGACGCAGACGAAGTTGCGCGGGACAGCTAGTGAATACTATAATGGTTAAGAAATAATTAGCACAAAGTAACGTGCCTGAAGGGGATTGAATCTTCACTATACTATAGGTTTTGTTTTGCATCCTCGTCAAATTCAAGGATGTAACCTAATTCTCGACCCGAATCTGTAGTAAAATGAGTTGGTTTTTTTTTCTTATTTACGGAAGTCAGTAAGTGTGAACTTATCGTGTTATAAACGCGGCCCGTCTGGTACTCGCCCTATAACCGTGCTTTCACACATACAATCAATCTCAAAAGTTTTTTCGTTAATTTCTTATTCCCTAAACCTACTTTAAGTGGGTTATTCTGAAACACTGACAAATTTAAACAACAAAAAAAAGCAACGTTTATTAATAATTACCTGGGTACCGTAATTTAAATTAATTATTTATGTCTTTTGTGACAACCTCCTGAATTCTGACGAGGTGGCAAAATAGCACTTTGTGTAAGTTGCAGTCGTTTCCACTGAGTCACGCTCACTTTTCTCATTGATTAACATCTTATATTCGAACCAAATGTCTGCGGATCTCGAGCAGATAAAGCCTCTGTAATAACCCCCCACTTCATTAGCATGAACTAAAAGGGGTGAAGCGGGGGATGAGGCTAACGATGTTATGAATAAGAGGTTAAACTTTCAGCTATAACTCCGAGTCTTAAGTACGACTTAAGTATTCAAGAGCTTGAAATACACAAACAAGATTCTCGAATCGAATCTAACAGCGATCATAATAGGACCTATTAAATATTAATTGAATTTGAATCCACGGTGCCCACTACAGATTCAAATTCAATGGTGTTGTCGATTACGACAACTCCCAATTACGTAACACACTTTTCTATCAGAATCCGAAGTAGTTTGTTGGAAATTTGTAAACCAATGCCATATATACTCATCATCATCATCATCAGCCTATAATGTTCCCACTGCTGGGACACAGGCCTCTATGCCAGGGAGTAATCCACCAGGCGGGCCCAGTGCAGGTTGGTAGATATCACAAGTCTTCGAAATTTTAGTTGTACAACATGCCCGTTTCCTCACTATGTTTTCGTTCACCGTTTTTGAGGGCAGCGGCGATGAAATAAATTACACAAAGTAATGCGCCTGCCTGGGCTTGAACCCACGGCTTACTGCTCGTAAGTCGGGGGCGGCTGCCACCACTGGTCTACCGCTGCTCTCCATATATACTCGTACATACATAATCTCATGCCTTTTCCCATCGGGGTATGCAGAAGTATAGGACACCACCAGCAACGATCCTTACATAATACTTTTCTTTGTCCATATTCACAAATCTCATCATGGTATTCACAAACGCGCTGCCAAAGTATTATACATATGTTTGAAAAAATCGCCAGCTCAACAAAGTACAAGTAAACAGCGCAATGAATATAATCGATTTGTCAACATGCATATCGTTTGGTTGATTCGTCTGTAACGCAATTCTCCTGGAGAATAAGCCCAGGGGGTCTAAAATGACCGCTTTAGCCGAATAATACGTGAAAATTCGTAAAATGGTCATAAAGTACTCCGGCAATTTTAGGGCCCCAGTTGGTTTGTCCCGTTGTACGTAACCGTCCCTTTGCGCTGACAACGCGACGGTGTCCTTAGTATTTTTTTTAGTCTCTGAATTTTCCTTCCTGACTAATTTCACGGTTCCAAGACAGTTGAACCATTTCTTTAAGACACACCGAGCTTTTCTTTGTTTCAGCGATTACAAATCTGGTTTGTCGTCACTCTACTGACTGCAAGTATCTCTGCGCTTATAAAGCGTTTTTTGAAAATCTAAGAAACAAAACGGGTTGCACTCCGGGAGTGCCGGCAGAAGTGAAAACTTGAATATTAACGTTGTGCGTTTTTGATATTTTGGAATGGTTAGGGAATAATTTTGCAAGAATTGCTTTAATTATCAGTATTAAAGTACTATAATTTATGTGGTAAAATACAATATTCATTTATTGCGCTATCGTACACAAACATGACAATTTATATTACATTAAAAATTTAATACTACAGAACTATTACAATCCGTCTTACGAATTTTCCCTCTTTGGAGAAACCGAAGGTTTTGTTTGTGTGACAGATGCCATAAAGTTCAAATTCCTTCGTAACCTAATGTCAATCCGTCTTACGAATTTTCCAGTTTTGGCAACCCAAACTCAATGACAGATGTCATAAAGTTGAAATTCCTTCGCAATCTACGTGACCTAACGGCCACATGTCCTGACGCGAGACCTGACGCGAGTGTAACATTTTTTACCCATCGCAAAAGCGCACAACGCCGCTAAAGAAGTTTCCACTTCAAAAATTACGCTATTTTAAACACTCACGTTTGGCGCAGCCAGATGGCAAAATATATTATGTTCGATTTTGCCTCGGTTTGTGACCAATCATGCAGAATCAAGCCGACTCAAGTATGTAGTAGAATTCCTTATGGAATATTGAAGGTACAAAAATTACAATCCATTTTAAGTGAGGTCTCAATTATATGACGAAGAGCTAAGCACCATTTAACTACGTGTAGGTGCCTAATAACCGGTAACGTTGTAAATAAATAGCAGGCCACTTATACGGCTTCCAACTAAATGGCCTCGATTCCCGGAGGACCCGAAACTGGCGAGTAAGGGATTATGCCCGGGAAATTGGCAGCATCATCCACCTGTTTGCAAACAATTTGCGGGTGTAGATTTTTAGAGGTCAAGGAGGTCAGATTGTTGCTATGCGAGTGAGTTATGAATTTATACATTTGATGTTCATTGAAAGATTTTTTTAACTGATTTCTAAAAAGGAGAAGGTTATTCGGCCGTCATTTTATTTTCAAATGTATGTACACTGATTTTTCCTTGACAACTGGGCTGATATCTATTTCATTTGGTAGAGAAAGGCTGCGCGGTGATCCCCTAGTAATCGTAATCAGTTTGCTTATGTAGTTATTTGCTTATGTAATCACGTGGTACGAATTTGCGTGGGATGTCACAACTAAAAAGAGTAAAATATGCGTAAAGGTATTATTTTGCAAATAAGTTTTGTCTGCCAAGTAAACGCAAACCGCAATTTTTAAAACCGAATGTAGTGTGCAACACAATCTTATTTCCTGAACTAAAGCCGCGTAGCTTCACACCACGTTGTGCTTATCGATTGGTTTTTCTTAGCATCAAATGCCGCAAAGATTTAAGTGGATGAAGAACAGGGTATAAAGTTCTGCATCCCCCAAAGGAGAGGCCAGATACTTCGACCAGACATGTGTTGTCGGATTTTCCTATAATTAATCCTAAGCCAAGAATAACTTCAATCTTCTTTCTTCTTCTTTCTTTTTAAACAAACGTTGCCCCACACTAGGAATTTCACCTGTATCGTGGGTGCGTTTACAAACATTTAATCTCACATACACAAACAGCCAGACCCGGAACAACTATCTGTAGGCCATACAAATATTTGCTCCGTGTGGGGATCGAACTCACGACATACAGCGCAGCAGTCGATCGCCCAACCATGGCGCCAACCGTGCCGTCAAACTAACGTACTTAAATAGCGCCATTCAGAATTTTGATGTTAGTCCTTCATTTGTGTCATAGATAGCGTTGTAGTACTTTTTGTACTGCCATTACAAAGCAAGGTCCAGACCATGAGGTGAATCACGGGACGAGACTTCGAGTAATAGTTGATTTAAAGCCACGCGATAATTTACGCCAGTTAGATCAAGTAAGTTTTGCCCCAATCTCAGGATCCGGGATTGAGTCAACCCCGGGTCCGGATTGGGTCCGGGACTGCAAAACTGAAGCAAACTGGGATTTGCCTCCATTTTTTGCAATCCCAGACAATAAAGCTTAACACTTCCGGGACGGATGGCAGGTAGTGCCGTTAAACCAATTTTTATAAATATTTTGCTGTGTTTTAAAGCTCAAAAACTACTCGATAAGCCGCTTCGCCATCATATCGATTGTAAAATTGCCGCTCCAATTTTATACAAAAACTTTTTCCGATCCTGTGATATGAAGCATATCGGTATTGTGATTCTCATATGAAAAACTAAACATACATCCATTCAATCGCTTTATATCAGTTTATTGGATTTTTAGTACGTTACATTATAATATATTCAAGGATAAGCGATATCAATTACATTTAAGTTGTAAGCATACTGATCACAAATTCGAACCCAAGACACGCTTTATATTTTTCGGATTCACGTATTGTATAAATATAACTTGCTTCGGTGAAGGAACACATCGTGAGTAAACCAGCATGCCAGACAGATATTTCTCAACGGCATGTAAAGCAAGTCAGAGGCCCATGGGTGGCATAAAAACTCTGACAGCAGGCCCCCTATTCACAAACGCTCGGTTTCGATTTCAATTCGATAAATCGTATGTCTATCTTGTTTTGGCATTACGAAAGCGAGCGAGATAGACATACGACTTTCCGAACCGAAATAGAAAACGAACGTTTGTGAATACGGGGGCTGGTTAGGCACTAAGCACACGAACAATAAGATCTTCTAAGTCCTCTTAAGAGCGTTTATATCTTAGGGCATTTCATATAAACTTTCAAGTCCTTATTTCCCGAAATGACTAACACGATTTCAATGAATCTTAATACGTATAAGCAGGATACAAAGGTCTGAAAATTTACTAAAAATCGTTTTCGAAAAGTCTTTAAATAAAAAGGGTAATTGGAAATTTCTGTTTCTATAGATAATTTATAATCGGTCTAATTTAGCGGTAGGTACTCCTATTTTTGAAAATGTTTTAGTAACTTTTTAGACCTATGTATCCTGCTTATGCGTATGAAGTTTCATTTAAATCGGTCCAGTCATTATGGAAAATAAAGACTTGAAAGTTTGTATGAAATGTCGTAAGGCGTAAACGCTCTTAAGCCCCCGTTATTACTAGTCCCAATAATCACCCTTGGTCGAAGCCGCATAGCCTTGAGTTACACGATACATACCTATTTCTGTGGAAGATAATTATTCAATCAATTATAGACTTTACAGCAAAACATCTCAAGTAACACACCCATCACTTACGTTGTATTACGGAAAACTGTCCTTTGTGCGTAATAACATGTGTCATTTTGCAAAACAAGGAAGTTTGAACTAGGCGCCTGTTATAGAAAGGTTGAAAAGGACAAGTCTGGCTTGGTGAAGTGGGACTAAACGCAAGGAGTGATAAATATTAATGTTAATGGACGGGAAGAAGACGAAAAGAAAAAATCGACGGCATGAGTGCCGTCCATTTTAAAAGAAGAACTTGGAAAACAAGAGAAAGATGTAACATAATCGCCCGAATTTAAACTCACAACAATGCAATCCAGTCTTTTCGATGGGAAGGAGCTAGTCTCACAATCTCCGGCTTGGTTTGCCCCTACATCTCCCGACGTTCAATCATCATCATTTGCCTAGCCTTTTCTTTATTGGGGTCGGCTTCCAGTGTAACCGGATGCCGCTGAGTATCAGTATTTTATATAAAGCGATTTTATTATTTTTTTGTTTTATTTATTTATTTACTAAACAATTTTATTACAAACTTTCATTTAAAAACTATGCCCCACAAAACCGTTTTCACGGTTTGTCTGTGGGAACGGAACAATATTTTAAACATAATGTTAATGTAAATCAAAAAATATCTAATCTCATAATCTATTCTAAAAATATTAATATCTGTCCTCCACAACCCAGCTACTGGGTAATACGATACCCCTTGTTAAGACTGGATGTCAGTCTTTTGGCTTCTGACCACTCGTAAAGACTGGCAAAGATCTATAAATGACAGCCGGGACCAACGGTTTAACGTGCTTCCCGAGGCACGGAGGAAACTCGATATGTAAAGATGGTCACCCATCCACAGCCAACCTCGGCAAGCACGGCTTAACTTTGAAGATCGACCTGCCGATCTCCCGGCGTTCAATAGCATACAAAATTGAAATGCCGTTAAAACCACTGCGACGAGTGTTCAAGTCGAAGTAAATGACAGTTTTCTATGTATAAATTGAAAGTTTCTTTGTAAATATGATTAGTACCTTATTAAAAATCTAACAAATTTGTAAACAACTCGTAGGGCTATGCATGAATATCACTGCCTCTTTAAAGTCCGATATTAATATGGAAGTAGTAAGGGTAAAGTCATCAGACCAAACCGGTATAGGTTCTAGTGAAGTATATTCAACTCCATTTCAGTTACTCACAAATAGTCGCACCGCTTCCCCCGTTCCCCGCCGATTACTGTATCATCTTGTTTGGTGCACATTAAAATTGGCCAGCATACCGTGATCATAATAACCGTGACGACAAGGTCGGCGCAGTGGCTGAGCGATCGACTGCTGCGTTGCGTGTCGCATGTCGGTTCGAGCCCCGCACGAACAAATATTTGTATGGCCTACAGATAGTTGTTCCGGGTGTGGCTGTTTGTGTATGTAAGTTTAAATGTTTGTAAACGCACCCACGATATAGGAGAAATTCACACTCTGAGCAACGTATTTTTTTTTATGTAGTGAACATTCATAATGCTTATTTCGTTATCTTAAGGTACAACACACTAGGATGTACCTGGAAGGTTTATCTGTACTCGCACCCCCGTCAGGTAAGCTTGAGCTGCGTAGTGAATATACCTGCAAGGTCTGCAACATACACACTCTTACCTGTACAGACAAACCAGTCAGATACACCCGTCAGGTAACTTTCAGCTTATAAGTGACAAAACCTGCACAGTTTTGCAATAAACACTCTCCACTTTACCTGTACAGATGTTTAAGCTAAATGCGTTTATGTCCGTGTTATTTCTGTACTAGTTTCTGAAAAGGGAGATTTTACAAGAATTTTTACTGCTCCAAAATACGTTTGTATCATACCAAAGCTCCAAATCTGCTAGTTCACAAGCATGTTTACCCGCGGTAATTACTTCCATGATATCTTGTGAGTGTTTAAATTTAATTTCTTCATTTACTTGGTACCGAGTTAATTACAATTTCATAAATGTGCCTCCAGCGTTCCTTTACATGAGAAACCCGTCTAATCGAATGGCTTTGTGGGAAATGATACGGTAGTAATTAACTTCGTTTATTTGTGTTACGTACACACAGCTTATTTAAGCAGTTACCTTCTCGGCCTACTCGGCCGGAGTGTTGAGGGGTTAGCACATACTTATGCTGTCTGTACCAGGTAGTCAGTGGTCTGGAAGTCCAACGACCAGTATCTTATCGTATCATATTACCCAGAACTAACTGATTTGTGGAAGTCAGATAGGCAGTCTCTCCACGTAAAATACTGGTATTACGCTGCCTCCGGTTAGACTGGAAGCTGACTCCAACATAGTTGGGAAAAGGCAAAATAGTGAGACTATCAGAGGAAATGTTACAGAACAAAAAAACAACAAGTTTTTTGTTCTATAACATTTGCAAAAAAATAATACCAGGTTCAGAAGTCGGTGACTTTTGTTTCATTGATTGTGTTTATTTGTCACCGACTTCTGAAGATAAAAGCGGCTTCAAAAGCTTTTTTGTGTTTTTGTAGTAGCTTTTAGCTTCAAAATATTCCACTGTTTGTGTTTAGCACTTTTAGTTTCATATAAGCTTAAAAAATTAGAAATTTTTTATCGTTTTCACGAAAAATGTAGGTCATACCACTTAGGTTGGCAAAATTAAAATTAAAAGTTTTACTTTATGTGCAGCCGACCGCCAGTTAGTGGTAATACCTGCACTCCTAAAATCACCCTTACTGCCACGCCATAAAGGCGAAGTCAAACTTATTAATTTACAAAAATATTTTGTTGTAAATAAACTATTCGAAAAATGTGAATACTGAAAATATTTTAAGCAGGAGACACATAAAAGAAAGCTGAGTGTGATTCGACTACACCATAAAACTTTACATTAGTTTAATAAATACTACTTATTAAATTGATGTAAAGTATTATACTACAGAAATTTAATACTATACAGGGTGAAATTGAAGTCATGGGCATTATTTTAACCTAAGGCACTACTCACGATACTGATTCCATTAGGGCTATTAATACGCAAATCAAAAATATTATTACTTAGTGCAAGTACGGAAAGAGTTCACGCACAATGAGAGACAATGATGCGTACAGCGCAGCGGCGCGGCGTCGTACGGCGTAGTGTAGGTACCAAAGGCAGCATTCGCTATCGCGATTATCGCGATGCGCAACTTTTGATACTTTGCATGGTTTACTACACTTTTAAGGTTTCCCGTACTTGCATCCATACTAATATTATAAATGCGAAAGTCACTGTTTGTTTGTATGTTTGTTTGTTACCTTGTCACGACTAAACGGCTGATCGGATCTTAATGAAATTTGGCAAGAGGGCAGACTTCAACCTGGGGAAGGACATAGGCTATATATTATCACGCTTTGACCAATAGGAGCGGAGCAGCAATGAAAATTTTTTTGAAAACGGGGAAAATGTGACGCAGACGAAGTTGCGCGGGACAGCTAGTTAATAATATTTTTGATTTCCGTATTAATAGCCCTAATGAAATCAGTATCGTGAGTAGTACCTTAGGTTAAAATAATGCCCATGACTTCAATTTCACCCTGTAGACTGAGTGGTCATAAACGCGAGGTCCCGAGTTCGGTTCCCGGAACGGGCAAATTGTTATTGGGTTCTTCCAATTAGGAATTGCAACTCAGTAGCACTCAGCAGCCACGGAGTCTACATTTGTGCCCGGTTGATGGCATTAGGCTGACTCCCTAATACATGGGACTAAAATATAACTGGCGGTAGGTGGGTGTACCATTAGGGACACCTCTGCCTAACCGTTCAGGGATTACAGGCGTGATGTTATGTTACCAGATCATCATCATCATCATCATCATTTCAGCCGAAAGACGTCCACTGTTGGACATAGGCCTCCCCCAAGTTTCGCCACATTGACATAACATGGGGGGTTTTGCCATAATCGCCACGCTTGGCAGGCGGGTTGGCGATCGCAGTACGGTTGTCACAAAAGTACAGAGAATGCTGCTGCCCATACTCTGGCAAGTCCCTTACTCGGCTCTTACGACACCCACGGGGAGATATGGGATGGTGCTATTCTTTGCGTCCGACTACATACAGAGTAACCAGATAAATATTCTTAATTACTCAATTTTCAAGAAGCTCGTGGCTAAATAATAACAGCCGCACGGGTCGATCTTTAAGGTTAAGCCGTGCTTACCGAGGTTGGTCCGTGGATGGGTGACCATAATTACATACCGAGTTTACTCCATACCTCGGAAATCATGTTAAGCCGTTGGTCCCGGCTGTCATTTGTCAATCTTTGACAGTCGTTACGAGTAGTCACAAGCCAAAAAGTCTGACAACTAGTCTTACCAAGGGGATCGTATTACCCAGTTACTGGGTTGTGGGGGTCAGATAGGCAGTCGCTTCATGTAAAATACTGGTACTCAGCTGTATCCGGTTAGACTGGAAGCCGACCCCAAGATAGTTTGGGAAAAGGCTAGGCAGATGATGACTCAATTTGTGATTACGTAAGTACGCATGTCGTCCAAGGAAAACACAAAAGTATATTAATAAATAAACGGTATTCCAAGTACCTTTTGAGTATTATCGATTCTATTGTCATATAAAATAGGTGAATTTATTGTTTCATATTTTTTACAAAACCGAACTAAACTGAAAATCAAATCTCATATTAAATTTTAGTTAGTTTAGCACTTCAAAGTAAAATTATTTGTGTTTCAAAATAAGAGATAACAGTTATTTGTATTCATTTTTTTTATTGTTTTGTTAGTATCGTAGTATTAGATCATGCCTATTGGTAAATGTGTTTATGTCAAAGTTGTGAGTTTAACAAATTTTCTGTATTGTGCTTACGTCCGTAGTCACCTGGAATATGGTAGTCAAATTTGGAATCCGAATTTTGCAGTGCATTCAGACAGACTGGAACGAATACAAAGGAAATTCACTAGATACTTAGGTTACAAATTTAAAATCCCTTATCTAAGTTACAGCGAATGATGCGCTCGATTCCACTTACTTCCACTTGTAACTCGCAGAAATATATCTGACATACGGTTCCTTGTGAAAATAGCACAGTCAAAAGTTGAATGTCCTGAACTTCTTTCCAAGCTGTCTTTGAATGTTCCACCTCGACACTCTCGCTTGAGAAATCTTATTCGTGCTCCTTACGCTCGCACAGTATACCGCAGCAATTCCTATATGCTTCGCTCAGTCAAAGCATTTAACCTAATTCTAATGAACGAACACCCCTCAATTGATTTGTTTGCAAGCTCCCTAACGACAATTAGTACAGCGATGTCTAAAAACTTTGTCTGATGAATGACGAATTCTAGTAGTGATTGTTTCTGTGCCTGTGAAGGTACTTAATCTAATATTGTACCGAATTTAATATTGAGTTTATTCTCTTACTCTGTTTCCTAAAATTATGCGTAGTGTTTATTATGTTAATTTGTAGTGCAACTAAATTGTTTACTTCTAACTGTGGAGGCTTGTTAATGGCTTGTCGTTGTTACATCACTATAACTTATGTATTGTTAGCTGTAAGCCACCCAAATACAATAAAATAAAATAAAATAAAATAAAATAAAATAAAATAAAATAAAATAAAATAAAATAAAATAAAATAAAATAAAATAAAATAAAATAAAATAAAATAAAATAAAATAAAATAAAATAAAATAAAATAAAATAAAATAAAATAAAATAAAATAAAATAAATAAAATCATACAATCCAATGAATATAAATAAAATAACATACCTTCACATAACTGTGAGACAGAGAGATATTATTCTTAGTACACAGTTGATGTTTGTTTACGCGCCAAGAAAAAACTGGCCAAATAGGGTTCCGTACAATATTCAAGGCTACACTTTGAAACTTTTTTTTAAATCGTTGTTATAGTAGCCATAGTAATACACAGTCTGTGAAAATTTCAAGTATCTCCCTATTATGGTTCAAAATATGCAGACCTGTGACAGACGGACGGAAACACTGCGGAATCTCAGTCATAGGGTGCAGTCCGGCCCGCTTTGGACACGAAACAATAAAAACAAATAATATCTATGCCTAGAGTACACTGTGCTTATTTGTTCGACAACGTTTAACGAAACCGTGTGCTAATTTAGAGTTTATATTTTAAATGCCTTTAATTATAATCTTGTAGTATCTATATTAATTATCTGTCTATTTCATAATATTCTTTACCGCTTAAATAGCGACTTTATTGTGGGAAAAATTGATTGGAAAACATAATTTACATGCTATCCTATCATAAAAAGCATGAGGTAACTCCTACACACGTTCCAGTTGCTTCTCTTTGCTACGCCAAGTGCTACGCCAAGTGCTACGCCAAGTGCTACGCCAAGTGCTACGCGAGCTGCTACGCGGCTACGCGAACCGTTTAGCGAGTTATCAAACTTCGTGCATTAATAGGAATTGGAAAAGTATACTGTTTTCTTAGCTTTCATATATTTTTTTGTTGTATCTTCCCCTCAAATAATGGACCTTTATGCATAGTATTCTCTTTATAACCCAGCATTTGTCAAACAAATAAAAATCTGCAATGCAAAAACAAAAGGAAAAAAAACCGTTCATTACATCACGACACGACAATGGGTAAAGATTGGATCTTTATCATAAAAATATGTCTAGTTCTTTCACATAAAACTCGTTGATACATCTCAAACATAATAAAATACAAATATGAATCAAAATCAGTGGCCTCGAACATGATTTATAACTTACCTCTAACAAGATGGCTGAGTTGCAAACAATTAAACTAATAACTAGGAACATTTGATCTTCCATTAAAGTTGAGTATGTTACACTCAACTTACAGGTGGCATGTTGGTAGGAATGTTACACTATTAGTTACTACCCCAAATATCTTACGAGGTACAGTCATGAACACAACACAAGTGTTTTGCTGCTACTGTTAAAAATGTATTTTTATGTCGTTACGGGCATAGTATTTTTGAACCCGTAGGTACTGAGTAAACCGTACAGAAAGAAGAGTGGGAGGAAAAAACATATTAGTGCTTATAAATGTACTGGTGTTCTCTTATCTTAGTCATAATTAAAACTACAAGGTAAAAAACCGGCCCAGTGCGAGTCAGACTCGCGCACGATTGCGTACCATTATTTATAAAAACGAGCAAAAAAGTCACTTTTTTGTATCGCAGCCCCCCTTAAATATTTACTTTATTCTGTTTTTAGTATTTTTTGTTATAGCGGCAACAGAAATACATAATCTGTAGAAATTTCAACTGGCTAACTATCACGGTTCATGAGATACAGCCTGGTGACAGACGGACTGACGGACGGAAAGGACGGCCGGCGAAGTCTCAGTAATAGTGTCCCGTTTGACCCTTTGTGTACGGAACCCTAAAAATTTACTAAGTTTTTTCAAAACCTTATTTATATGACGTATTTAGTAAAGCCATGTGACCAAAACAAAAAAAGCATTAAAAAGTCGACATATCGGTGTCTTGTTTCATCATCATCATCATCATCATTTCAGCCCGAAAGACGTCCACTGCTGGACATAGACAGGCCTCCCCCAAGAAGTTTTGCCATAAACGCCCCGCTTGGCAGGCGGGTTAGTGTCTTGTTTAACAAATTTTTATTAGCTGGCTGGTTTTTGTCGAAGTTAAATTTTACATCCTAACTTTATTTTTAAAAGGTGCACTAGACTTGCACTACGCGAAATTGGAAAGAGATTTTTAAACTTTGCCCTATTCAGGTCACTGGGAATAGAAGTTAGTTTGCGAACCAAGTCCGGAGCAACGGCTAGTGTAGCTAGTATAAGGAACAAATAGATGTTATTTTTAGTGTTCTCCTCAACTTGTATACCGCGCTTCTTATTCCATAGTAAGATTGAATGGTTTGGCGCGTTTAAGGAGTATTAGGGGCGTTTTTCCTTGATTTGTGAATTGAATGCCGTCGATTATTGTGTTTTGGATTATCTTTTAAACAAAACAGTAGCAGTTTAAACACTAAACATGTTGTGAACTTGTGATCATCATCATCATCTGCCTAGCCTTTTCTCAAACTATGTTGGGATCGGCTTCCAGTCTAACTAGATGTAGCTGAGTACCAGTACTTTACATGAAGCCACTACCTATCTGACCTCTACAACCAAGTAATACGATACCCCTTGGTAAGACTGGTTGTCAGACTTTTAGGTTTCTGACTACTCGTAACGGCTGTCAAAGATCTACAAATGCCAGCCGGGACCAAAGGCTTAACGTGTTTTCCGAGGCACGGAGGAAACTCGGTATGTAATTATGGTAACCCATCGACCAACCTCGGCCAATCGATCCATGCGTTATTATTTAGCCACGAGCTCCTCAAGTTGTGATCATAGCCATGTAATTTAATTAATATTAGTCCAGGATAAAATTTGAGTCACCGATTTGAGAAGAAGAAGAATTAAAAATAAGATAAATCACAAGAAACTTCAAAAAAGACGATTTTTTATTGTTAAAACTATTATATTGTACTAGACTGGCTGCTTTAAGACGGAGTTCGTATTAGGTTCCAAGAAAATAAATATTACATTTTACGGTTGGATCCTTCCAATTTCACGCAAAGGCAACTAGAGATGCCATTCCGATGAAGATAGTAGGTAAGTGTGCACATAAAATATTGTTAGGAACAAATGAAGACGCACGTAGCACATATAAGTTCTATGGAAATGTGTGACAACTTCCAATGATCTCTGGTCGCGTGTCATTCTTGACGGAAACATCGCTCAAAGTGTTGTAATATTTATAATTTCCTATTTTGAACTTACCCACAATTTTTCGAAACAATTACTTTTTAGGGTTCCGTACCCAAAGGGTCAAATGGGACCCTATTACTGAGACTTCGCTGTCCATCAGTCCGTCCGTCCGTCCGTCTGTCACCAGGCTGTATCTCATGAACCGTGATAGTTAGCCAGTTGAAGTTTCTACAGATTATGTATTTATGTTGATGCTTTAACAACAAATTCTAAAAACAGAATAAAATAAATATTTGTATTAATAGGGGGGGCTCCCATACAAAAAAGTGTTTTTTTTTTATCGTTTTTATTAATAATGGTACGGAACCCTTCGTGCGCGAAGTCTCACTCGCACTTGACCGGTTTTTTAATTTAATGCCTTATGTTTTGTGGTGGTTTAGATCAGTGTCAGTCATATTTTGTGTTGCATAGTTTTGTATATCTCGTAGTATTTTTTAAACATCTTCGCTTCTGTGTTTGCTAAAATTATGTAAAGTTACCACCAATTAAAAACACAAATGTACCAAAATTCGAAAGCGATTTACTTCTACAGTATCGATTAAAGTTTTACGTTTTAATGAACATAGTATTTTGGAAGCCATACCATTACGAAATAGGTCTTATCTCAAAGTAGACCATTATTTCATGAGAAAATTGCTTTTAAATTGTGTTAATGGGGAAGCCCGTTAAAAGCTAATTGTAGATGGCACGACTATAGCTGGTTCACAATCTGACCAATGAGGTCAAGCTATTACGAAATATAAAATGACATTACCAGATTTTCAACCAATGACGATGCTTGGAACCAGCTCTGGTAGCGCCATTAGTTCCTCAGTTTCCATCCCCATTGGATACATTTAATTGCTCGTGACTGTATATTGTACGTATCTTGACTGACTACATACGCATACTTGGCATACTACGCATACTTTTCATACTACGTTTGGCTGTATAAATGAAATAAAAATTGCTTACCTACGATCCTTTTGCAGTAAAATCCTTTATGTTACCTCGCAGTGAAAATCACAATTGTCTATTGTCTATAAAATTCAAATATTTACGAGCGATAGACGGGACAAGATGATGAAAATCGTAATCTACTTCATAGGATTCCGTTGCCGAAAACTTCGTTAACATTCTAAGAAAAACTAATTTAGTTCTGCTGTTGTCTAAATTGCCATGGCATGGCAATTTGTGACAAGTCGATCTATCCAGTATGTTACGCCCATCAAGTCGCATTCGTGCGGCAAAATCGAAAATGTCCCTACTGACGCTGAAGATCATTTTTTTTATTTTTTTTATGACAATATTTCCAATGGCCACTCTATAAATATTTTAAATCTCTTTATGATCTTTAATGTAGCAATAAGGTTCTTCTTGGGTGGGTACCATGAACAAAACGTGCAAAACCACAGCGACCTTTATTCTCCTCACAATAAGGTTATAGGAAGGTTAGGTTAATCATCATCATCATCATCAGCCTATAATGTTCCCACTACTGGGACACAGGCCTCCCCTCTATTAAAGGGAGTGGTCCCAGTGCGGATTGGTAGATGTCTGATGTCTTTAAACTTTTAGTTCTACGACGAGCCGGTTTCCTCACGATGTTTTCCTTCACCGTTTTTGAGAGCAGCGATGATAAAATAAATTACACAAAGTAATGCGCCTGCCTGGGTTCGAACCCACGGCTTACTGCTCGTAAGTCGGGGCTGCCACCACTGGGCCACCGCAGCTCTCGTAAGGTTAATAATACAGGTAAAATAATTTGAATTCATAATATTCATTAATATTGCTGCTATTGAAATAACTGCGAATATTGTACAGTGATGTGGTTTCGAATTATTTTCCTTGACATAAACCGCAAAATAAATCGGAATACTTTATACCTATTAGGTGTAATCGTATAATTATAGTTTTAGTACCTGCTTGAACTTATCCTGTTAATAAAGGGTGTAATCAGACCGTTATCGAAGCCGAAATGCACTTGTTCTCACCTCATCATTGCTATTATTTCTTTGTTCTGGGCTATACCTGGGGACCTTCTAGTTACGGAGATATTGGGGGTCAAAGTTCCAACTTTTTTAAAAGTATTTTTTAACTAGTTTTTAAGGCTATAACTTTATTTCACGGGTCTACCGGTTCACCCGTTTAGTATTCAATGCATCCATCAGCTCAATGTGTTGATTGCGTCACATTGATTCTATCGCAAAACGTGATTTTTCACCCCAAAAAAGAGTCGTTTTCAAGCAATAATATTTTGCGTAGGGTTACTTAGTTTGATGAGGAGCTCGTGGCTAAATAATAACAGCCGCCCAGGTCGATCTTTAAGGTTAATCCGTGCCTGCCGAGCTTGGTCTGTGGATGGGTGACCATAATTACATATCGAGTTTCGTCCGTGCCTCGGAAAGCACGTTAAGCCGTTGGTCCCGGCTGTCATTTGTAGATCTTTGACAGTCGTTACGAGTAGTTAGAAGCTAAAATTCTGACATCCAGTCTTACCAAGGGGTATCGTATTCCCAGTTACTGGGTTGTGGAGGTCAGATAGGCAGTCGCTTCATGTGAAATACTGGTACTCAGCTGCATCCGGTTAGACTAGAAGCCGACCCCAAGATAGTTTGGGAAAAGGCTAGGCAGATGATGGTCACTTAGTTTGATGTACAGAATCTTTGATTAACATTTTCTTGAAGTGTCCGTTTACACCTTGTTTACTTGTTTCGCGCGACAAAACTATTATCAACACGATTATATACATGTATGATTAATGAGCAAATGAGTAGGTTCATTCTGAATAACTTAACATAACGAGTTAACGTGACGGGCATATATACCTGAGCAGGGTAGGGGGTTAGATTCCCAAGTCGAGCAAAGTTTTTTTTGGTTTTCACCTCCAGCTGAACCCTTCGAGGATTGCAGGCGTCTTGTTATGTTATGTTAATACCTTAGGGGCTCCTGGCTGCATAAGTGGATCTTCAAGCACCATCATTCAGTAAGGCAAAATTCTGAGATTTTTAACAATCCTCACTGGTAGTATGATAATTATCAAATGTATTAGAAGACTAGCCAGATGATGACGAAATACAGTATCAGATATGCATATCTAAAAACATTACGTACAAGAAATATAAGGAAATACGATGCAAAGAAGGGACAACACTGGAAACGAAATGAAAAGTGAGAGTGAAGCATACGCGATGTGCAATTTCCTGTGCCGTCGTGTGTTGTGTTGTGTGACATATTCTGAATCGAGATAAATCTAACGACTTTAGGGTAACATAATGTACATACATGTTGAGATTCCTATCTATAGTGTCCGATTGTCGGTCAAATTCTGGCCGAACCCGAACCAACTCAAAACTTCGAACCTTAGGCAAATTCGTTCCTTAAATTTTACTTACAGACGCAAATTAGTACATAATATAATATTATACCTAAGGTTAGTGAGCCGATATTTATAAATGGAGTTTTATTTCGTTACCAGTATTAAAATTAAACTAAATAGTTTTAATTTCAGTCCTGCAAGTTTTGGTCGAATACTGCAACTACGAGTGATACTAACTAATGAAGGAGTAGGTGGTAAATTCACCGACTTACAAATTGTTGGTTGTGAGTTCGAACCCAGGTAAACACATTTCATTATGAATTTTTTTTTCATCCCCACAAAAACCGTGAAGAAATTGTGACATCCGCCATAACACCTGTGTCCCAGCAGTGGGAACGGTGGGCTAGATTATTCGTAATTTCAACTGTGTTTGTTTGAGGAACAGGGTGTAAAGTTCCTCGATACTCCTTAGACAAGGGAGGATCCTCAGACCAGACGGGTGTTATGTCTGGTGAGCAACTGCCCGACAGTCGTTGTCGGGTTTCTCTATATAGTCTTCTGTCGAGGTAAACTTTGCTTGCGACTTGTAGGAAATTGATGTTAGTTCTTCCGTCGTGTCATAGATGGCGCTGTAGTACTTTTTATAGGTGCGATTTGCATAAACTCTAATTAACAACATAACATAACATTTATTTATTTTCAGGCACCTTTAGCCCATAGCTATATACCTTACAGACATGTGTACATATGATCAAATACAATTTGTATTAGTAAATAGAACCATAAAACTACATAATGTTAGTAACTCTTTTCTAAAAACCGAAAAATAAAACCGAAAACGAAATGGTATAAAGTAGTTGTATTTTCGATGTAACAGTCGTTTGGATCTACGTTCCGTTTACTAAAGCCGTGCTAAATCCTTTGAATATTCTGTTCTGAAACAGATCCAATTTGCTTCGGACAGTTTGAAATGACACTCATTGGAATAATACTCGATATTAGATGTCTAACAGTCAGCTTGTTCGTCGAAATTAGCTTGGGACTTAAGGAGTCTGCTCACTACACTGTTTCATATGACCATGCTAGGAACTCGCCACAAATATATTCTTTGCTTGACAAGTATGAGATGATTTCCACTAGGCCGTCCCCAACACCGTCGCGTGCCATGCATGGAGCATCATAAATTGTCGGCGAGATTATTTTGCTGGTGTCAATACGCTCCGTGCATGGCACTTAAAGTTGTTGGTCGGTGACAGAACGGTCTAGTAGGCATAGTCTTATACTTTTCATAACCATCTGCCTATCCTTTTCCCAACTAAGTTGGGATCGGCTTTCAGTCTCACCGGATGCCACTGAATACCAGTATTTTACATGGAGCGACTGCCTGTCTGACCTCCACAACCCATGTATTACTGGATAATACGATACCTATTACTGGTTTCCAGTACCGACCTTGGCAAGTTCTGCTCAACTTGTAGATCGACCCTTGCGGCTGTTATTATTTAGCCACGAGCACCAGTCTAAAGCAGTCAGCTCATTTGTGAAAATTGGCTTAGGATTTTAGATTCAAGAAGTTTCAAACATACTATGACTTAAAAAATACACAGTGAAGGATTAACTGTGATCGGATTAAAGTGATGTTACTAAGTAAGTCAAGTTAAATCCATTTTAGGTTCATGAAACTTTTATAAGTGCAATGTTGTATTCTAACTGCTTGTAACAGAACACATTATAAGTTTTATCACCAGCAAACATACCTTATTAACACTCGTATTGTGTGAAAGAGATTGTACCTAGTTACGGACATCACAAACGTTTTCCTCTAACAGAGTACGTAACATAATTATGTAATTCATTCTCCTGACATGATCCCAATTTATTTGGGATGCTCCATACTTCTTTGTTTGTCGACATCTCAGTGTAGTCACCCTTTTTACCAAGACCTTTCTTTTTTCACACAGTCCACCTATCGTTTGTTTGGCACATTGCAGGAATTCACATTTCTCTGAACTTTTCTCGCGACATTTGCCTCATTTCTACGAGTACCATGCCTACACTCATACTAAATCATTTTTTTGTCACAACATTCAGTGATGCATAACCTGATACATAACAAACGCCTATTGTGTTGAACTATTGTTTTTTATTTAAATAACAGATAAAATCCATTTTGTAGATCCTGAGGATGTGGCATGAAGGTCTTGGGTTTGATTCTAGAGTCGGACAGATTGTTATTTGGGATTTTCCATCAGGCATTTCTCAGTAGCAGCCACGGAGTCTAGATATGTGCTCGGTTGATGGCAATTGTTTTGTCCCCTATTACATGGGACAAAAACGTTACCGGCGAAATGTGGGTGTACTATTTAGTCTGAACGGCCCAAAACGAATGGACCGCCTGCCATTCGACCGTAATCAAAAATTGTCTACATACCTCTGCCAACGCTTCGGGAATTATAGGCGTAAATTTATGTTATGTTATAAAATCTATTCATATTTGTGACAATCCCACTCGTACATACATTTCAGAGCTTACTTTGTTCCTGCGTGTTTAATTAAATTGGCAAATTTCGTAACAGCTGTTAGCGTAGCACGGCACGGCTGTGCACAACCCACGACTCAAATTGTACCATTTATATTAATTGTTGTGCATTTTCAAATAGCCTAATTAGTTTCCATTTTAAGCTATCCGGTGACGTACGCTCGTTATAATGTTTGCAATTACCGTATTGTTAAAATATACAGCGTGTATCAGAAAAGGTCCAAATCAAAGCTTGTAGTACTAATAATCAAACTAAACCACTTTCTCCGCGGGACCAACATCGTAATCAAAAAAAAAATAGTCAGTTGCAATTTTTTGGGGTGAGTAGGTATTTTAGCCAAAATGATGCCTATAATAAAGGCTTGTGACGAATCTACACATTTTTTTAATGCATGTGGCGAATTTACTTTCAATGTATTTTCTACAAAAATGTGGCGAGATTACCTTTTGATTTTGTATCGGGCAGTTTATTTTTCGCATTTAATCGGCTCCACGGAGAATGAGTTGTTTGCTGGTTTATACCATTTCTGTTACACGCAGTATCACTAAACATATTGTAAAACAAAGTTAATTTTTGTGAGTGTTTGCGTGATAGCTTAGATCTTTTTTACTGTACCATGGGTAATGCGGTTGACACCAACGCTTAACTAACCAAATGGGTTCGTAAACATCCTCAAATTAAATAATAAAACCAGCGTCTTTAGCTTTTAGTATTTATAGTCTTTTGATGGTTTTGACTAAATAATAACAGCCACTCGGATCAATCCGCGTTTGCTTAGGTTGGTTTGTGGATGGGTGATCACTCACTACATACCGAAATCCCCGTGCTTCGGAAAAAATGTTCATACCCGCGATCATACCCGGATTTACGTCGTTTTGTGCTGTGTTTTCGTAGATGGCACGGATGAAAATGCTGAAAAAAAACATATGTACCTATTACATATTTCATATTATTTCATATTTCGATCTAAATAGGGTGACTGGTAATTAGTGACAGATACTTAAACACGTGATTATACTCAAGATAACAAACAACTTTCCCAAAGAAACATTCATTTTGTACTCATTCACTTTGCCGCTTTTCACGGCCTTTGCCGAGCAGTGGCTAACACCAAAACACATAAATTCCCCAATGTTATTGAAGTAAGACTTGTAGTAAATCTGCATACCCGCCAATTCGAGAAACGTGTTTTTGCATGAATCTCCATTTAAATCTTCGTTTGAGTATAAAATGATAAGAGACATGTTATTTCCAATTGAGATTTTATGCTTCAGCGGGATTTTAGATTTATATGGTAATAAGGGTAGGTAGAAAATAAATCATTTGTTGAATGAAAGAGAAAACATACATGACATAGTATAATATAACACGCCTGTAATCCCCGATGCGTGAAGCAGAGATGTATGCCTATAGGATGTGTCACATTGTGTCAGAACTATGTTTAAGTCTCATGTATGCGGTGGAATGCGGCAATTGTCGTGAAAAAAGTTTTGAGTATGAAAGTGGATGGCCATAAGACTTAAGGAAGACCAAAAAAACGATGGCTGGACTGTGTGAAGGATAATAGCCAAGTCTAAAAAGGAGACGACTGCTTAGATGACGAGTAATAGAGAAATATGGAAGAAGAAGACATTCTGTGCCAACCCCAAATAAATTAGGATAAGGGTGGATAAAATTAGAACGGATACGTTCAAAATGCAAAATTTTCAAGGGAGCCATACAGGGCGATACGATGGACGGACGACAGGGGGCTATCTCTAAAACCTTTTTACCAGTACCCTTGTTGAAGTCTTTAGAACGTTGGCGACCGCCTGGGAGGAGAGAGGTATTTGTCTCAGCAAGGTGAGGTTAACAAATCTGCGCTCCGCTGGTGACATTGTCTTCTTCTCCTCATAAGCTGCGGAACTGGAAGAGATTCTTCAAGAGCTAAGAAATGCAAGTCTTGAGGTTGTACTAAAGATGAACATGTCAAAGACTAAGCTCATGACCAACAGCTCACCGTTATCATGCACATAGACGGGGAGAAAATACATTATGTCCAAGAATACATCTATCTAGGCCAAGAAGTCTCCTTCCAGACGAGACAAGACAAAGAAGTTACGAGACGCACGGAGAACGCCTGGAAGAGCTACTGGTCAATGAAAGAGCTACTCAAGGGCAATGTATCCATGCCCTAAAAACGCAAGTTAATGGACTTGTGTAATCTCCCCATACTGACATGTGGTGGATAGACTTGGTCTTTGACTAACATCCAGAAGTTCAAACTCAAGGTTTGCCAACGGGCAATGGAGCGCAGCATACTCAACGTTAAACTTAGTGATCTTATAAGGAACATCACAGTGTGCTTCAGAACTCAAATTGCTGACGTTGCTCATAAAGCTGCCAAACTAAAATGGGACTGGACAGGCCATGTCTGCCGGATGGGTCCATATTGGCTCACCTAAAGTTCTTTACCCGAAATTGTTCTTCCTAACGATTTGTAATCCGAATGATCATTCTTCCTAAAATTTTTCATCCTAATATTTTCATTCATACTATTTGTAGTGCTACCGGCGATGTTCATAACACTCATGTTTCCGAAAATTGTAATTAATAATATCATTAATGTAAATAATTTAAACTCCTACTGTTTTTTATCATAACGCTTTTATCCCTAAACATAATTACCATAATATTTTCACTGATACTCAGATAGAAACATTTATCAAGTGTAATAAAAATATTTGTGGGTAGAAGATGATATTTATAGTTTTAATTTGGGTGGGGATTAGGTCAGAGTGTCGTCTTGGGGGCACTATGACAAAAATACTTAGAATTTTTTTGCGACCAATTTCGAGGTAGCGCTCGCCGGCCGCTGGCGCGGCACCGCTCGCTTCGCTCGCTCGGCTCGGGCATAGTTAGTCACAGTTCTAACCTAACCTAACCCATGGATATCTTTCCAGGTACACACCGCAATAAATAAAAAAGTAAAAGTTATGCATAATCAATGTATATAATACTGATTATTATGAACAAAAAGAAATCTAAACAAAAAAGATATGACTTTGAATAATAGTGTAAAAGATGGTTAGGTTGAGAAAATATAGGAAAACAAATAAAAGTATAATAGATGTTTATTGCTACTGACATTATGAAGTTGAATGCTTCGGAATTATGAACATTAGTGACAGAGTAGTCAGGAATTGCGATTGTTAGGATGAAAAATGTTAGGAAGAACATTTTCGGATTTCCAATTATCGGAGTTGAAAATTTAGGTGAACTTTGGTGCACCCCTGCCGGATACATATCCGCATATCACAAAACTGGAGCCCTGAGTCAGCTAGACTGGGTTGCGGCAGACCGAGGAGAACATGGTGGGACGCCTTGGATGGCTTTCTCGTTAATTGGCGAGAAGAAGCACAAAATAGAGAAAAGTGGAAGGAATGGGGGGAGGCCTTTTCCCAGGAGTGGGAAAGTACAGGCTGAATACAAAAAAAGCGTTAGGTTGATGCGTATGATGTGTTTCATGTAGTTCGGGGCAAGCCTGTTGGTATCAAACTGGCAAAACTGTTTCTGAGAAATGACGGAGACACCCAATATCACTTTGCTTGGGGGATCGAAGCTAAGCGCTAGTGTTGTGCTCGCAAATTCGAGACCAATGAGGCTGTTATTGACCAGAAAACAAAAGCCTGTGTTCTCTGCTGTAAATTATATTTTGGGACGAAGGAAGCATGATGTTTGGGACAAACTAAGAATTTTCGGAATGTGGGACAAAACTTTAGAACGAACGAAGAATAAATCATATAGCCTTTAATATCCAAAACAATGTAGTAACTAAAGTATGGAAAATAAGTATTTATTATTCAACGAATTATTTCTAGAATAACTCGATCAGTTCATAGGAGCCCTTGAATTACTTGAGACTATCGATTTTAGGTCAAACTATACTGGCTCACTGATTAAAAATTTATAGAGATATGACTAGCCAAATTCGATCTCTTGGAGAAGTAGTCGATTCAATTAATTCGTTAAATTGAGTCTGACCTTGACGAGTACGTGGTATCATTCAATATTTTTTTTCTAAACAGTTCAATTGATACCTATTAGGTATTGGAGTAATCAAGTGCAAATGTCACTTTTTCTAGTAGCCGAGGGCAATTAGGCAAAAGATATGCTAAAGGGGAAACGAAGTTTATAGCGGTCGGATTTTCTTGGGATTTTTTGTTGAAAGTTTAAAAAAAATCACTTAAAGGTTTCCTATATACTGTTTTAGTACTAATTGATTTTAATACCTCATTATTTTTGTTTTAACAGTACACAAGTTGGGTAGTGAGTATATTACTGAGATAAGTAACTACATAATAAATTTTCTTCGATAACGCCAGTAAACACCGTAATCCCCTGATCGCAGCGGCCGCCCGTTACGAACCCTCGCGCATTAGTACAGTACGCCGTCCTCGGCATACCCTCGTCACTCCCGATGATGCTATCACCCTCCTCCAGGAGAGTAGCAAAGAGACTAGCACTCTTAAAAAGTTCAGACACAAACCGCCGTCTTTCCGACCTCGCCGTCGAGGTCCGTCGCGACGTCCCGGTCCATGCCCTCCCCGACCCTCGCTCGAGCCAGCCCGCGATGCTGTGCCAGTAGTTTTAAATCAGCCCCTAAATAATGATATCATTCAGATCCAGCCTGTCCCCATGCTCCCCCAGCGACGCCCTAAGCCGAGGCTCGTACCCCACAGAGGGTGCCCTTAGCGTATAGTCGCTTAGTTTGTAAGTTTTTATGCCCTGGCTGGAGGCCTTACTCTTAAGGCACCCACAGGATAGTCCGGTTAAGCAGACGACAACCTCCTAGGTTGAACTGCGAGATGCCATTCATAAAAAAAAAAAAAATACATAATAAATACATAGCTAGGTACCATCGTCAATAAGGTTGAATGTGGCCCTGAAAAATTAAGATAGTAGCAACATCTGCTACTATGGCTTTGATGGTGACCCTAAAGGGCAAACGCATTTATATGAAATGGCAGCCACCTGCGGGTACGAACCCGACACTAATACGACACTAGACAAGGAAAAATGTGACGCTTGACAAATGAAATTAGATCGTTTTTGCTTTGAGGATGTTTTTGTAACGCTTTGAGATGTCGTCTTGTCTTCCAAGCATAAGGAATGAATTCGTTTTATCTCAAAAAAAAAATTTCTTTTTTTTTGTCGTTTACAAATCCACCTTTTCGGTAAGTAGGTACTGTGATCTTTGAGAATTATTTACAATTTGCTTTGAAATGGAAAATGTCATTTCCGAACATGCGAACTTTGAAAAAAAATCAAGGAAAATACTTAATAATATGCCTCCATTTCATTTATTTTATAATTGAAATGAAACCCTATACGCACTTGGGTTGTAAGGTTCAGAAAAATCATGTTTCCTATAAATGAATAAGCAAGATATCGCTTCACATTATTTTTCCCTTTTGATACTTGTATCTAATTTATTACTAAGAATTAAAATTATTTTTATAGTTTTTAAACAACACTAAAACACATACTAAATTAAGTAAGCTAAGTCTGAAACTGTCCTGCCGAAAAGTTAAAAAATCAGGGATAATCGTAACTGTGTCAGAGTAGAACTTAGTTTGAGGCCTAGACAAGGTGTCATTTTAACATTAATTTACATAATTATATCAAAGTCACCAGGAAACTCGACTTCTTTCTTGGAAAGGGACCACTACTACTACCACTACTAGATGTCGTTAGCATTAAATTAAGTCCTTTGAATGAATTGTTTCTTTTTTCCAATAATTGACCTCGAAGTTCAGGAATAATACAAAAATAAAAAACCGGCCAAGTGCGAGTCTTACTCGCACACAGGGTTCCATAGCCCCAAACAATATTTTGAACTGTCATTCATTAGTTAGTAGTATTAGTTAGTAAACTTCCACACAACCGCAAAACTAAATTTGTTTTTCATAGTATTTTTATGAAAAACAAAGTTACTGCTGCAGTTTGATGAAAAAGTCCCATATCTCAAAAACTAAACATCATATCTTATTGAAACCAATTTTCGTTGATAGTTTTTTTTACGTTCTACAATCCTAAATATTTTCAGAATTTTCCTCCTCTTACTTTAGAAATTAGAGGGGGGGGGGGGGGACACATTTTACCACTTTGGAAGTGGCTCTAGCGCAAACTATTCAGTTTAGAAAAAAATGATATTAGAAACATCAATATCATTTTTAAAGACCTATCCCTATGGATAGGACTTATATATACCCCACACGTATGGGTTTGATGAAAAATTCTTTTTTTGGTTTTCAGTTCTAAGTATGGGGACCCCCTTAATTTATTGTTTTTTTTTCTATTTTTGTGAGAAAATCCTAATGCGGTTTACAGAATACATCTACTTACCAAGTTTCAACAGTAAAGTTCTTATAGTTTCGGAAATAAGTGGCTGTGACATACAGACGGACGGACAGACAGACAGACAGACAGACAGACATGACGAATCTATAAGGGTTCCGTTTTTTGCCATTCGGCTACGGAACCCTAAAAATGTACGGTACTAATGACCTTTTATATCTGAGATTAAGTACGTTAGAACAAGCAATTTTATTAAATGGTCACTCATTTTTCAAATAGAAAAGATCAATTAAATATTAAGAGTGGAGTGGTTTTGTCGTAATTTATTTTTTTAGATAAACATTCAAAAACATTGTAAAACCGACACTGGTCGGTAACCATCTGGTTTTGACCCCTAGTTAGCCAAAATTAATTTGTTGCTAATAACCTCTAAATAAACTTAAGTGGCAGTGGCCAGGGCATATTGCTCGCAGCACGGAAGCCCGATGGGGCCGAAAATTTCTGGAATGGCGACCACGAACCGGAAGACGATGCGTTGGAAGGCCTCCCATTAGGTGGACCGATGACCTGATGAAGGTTGGATGCGAGTCGTACGGGACCGGTCAATGTGGCGACACTTGGGGGAGGCCTATGTCCAGCAGTGGCCGTCCTTCGGCTAAAAAGATGATGATGATGTCCTCTACTATAACCCCTTTCAAGCTATAGGTCGAGATTTCTGTCGTCCTGTATGTTGTCATTGATTGATAACTCTTTGAAAGCAACTGTCACTTGTCTGTACGAGTGTCACAACCTTTAACTTCTAATTGTTTCTGAATTAAGCAATTGCAGTTTAGGAGAAACTTAAGTTTGAACTTCGAGTGCTACATTCCATTTAAACAACCTAATCAGAAGCAGGAAATAAGTATAAGTGAATGTACTCGGCTGCTAGAAAATTGTCATTTTGGCAACGATAATGTAAAAGTCTAAAATGTTTTGACTAATGCCACCGAAAATGCTTGTTTTAATCCTATTGAATGTCGTATAAAGACGGTTTGACGCGCAAGGTCAAAAATGGCAATTTTAAATGTACATCCATTCAATTTTTAATAAACCGATTTCCATTCCAAGGATAACTGTATAGTTTTCTCTTACTCACGTTCATGCATGCGTGTACAGTTTGGCAACCTGTTTGAATAACCTGGATCTAGGTTTTTAGAAATAAGAGATATGTTTTGAAAGCGATTGGCTCGTGCCCACTAGACCCTCTTGACGTATGACAACGCGCAAGTGTCATTGAACGATGAATTCAACTAAACCAATCACGAAGTCTTTGACATGCCAAACGATTTTCCCTTCAATATGTATATATATACATACTGCGCACACGAAGTTAGGCCGCCGGCCTGTCCGAATTCGGTAAGGCCTTTTGGCATACAAAATTGAAACAAGCTCGGACGGCCACCATACTACAGTGCACGTTTTTGCTATCCGTCGAAAAAGGGTTGTCAAACTTTTGGAATTATTTCCCAAAAAGGGTAGAATGGTGAATGGTGTTTACGGCATATAGTTCTATTAGAATAGATTAAGAGCGATTACGCCTTACGACATTTCATACAAACTTTCAAGTCCTTATTTTACGATATGACTGAACACATTTTAATGAAACTTCATACGCATAAGCAGGATACATAAGTCTAAAAAGTTACTAAAAAACATTTTCGAAAAATGGTGTTACAGCTATATTAGACCGTGATTATATATTATCTATAGAAACAGAAATTTCCAAGTAACTTTTTTTTTATTAAAATAAAAAAAAAAGTTACTTACAGTTACATTTTGAAAATGTTTTTTAGTAACTTTTTAGACATACGCATCCTGCATATGCGTATTAAGTGTCATTGAAATCGGTTCAATCATTTTGGACAGTGGACTTCAAATTTTGTATGAAATGCCGTAAGGTGTAAACGCTCTTAAGGTGAAACCAACACGATAGCCCATGAAATTGAAATTTTCTTACGTTTTTTTGCAATTTGCAGGACAATGTACGTGATACGGACCCGAATCATATTTTGCTTAACGTAAAGCCTAAACTACTGAGCCGATTTGGATGAATGAGAACTCAATCGATTCGTTATTACGGTTATATGATAAAAGAAAAAACATATGGCGGATACTAAACAAAAAAATCCCTACAATCCTCTCACAACGCGCCAGCTATTTTAATTTCCTATAAGGCCAGCTATGTGGTTGACGGGCCTAATAATATCAAACGGGCACAGAAGAAAAAACCAGGCTTACTACTAAGAACGTTCTGCTGGAAACACTCAAAGACACTTTGCCATTTTTTTTGTCGGATGGGATGTCTTCAAATGACCCCTTCCTCTCTGGGCGGAGCGGAAGGGAGTGTCAGACTTGTACTTGTACTTGTATTGACTAAAACCCATCCATGTTCCTTCTTAGCCCTTTGTGTTCTAGGGCGACGGTAACTCTTTTGAGCAATCCCGCAGCCCTGGCAGGCATCGGCCCTCTCGGACCCCTTCCATTTTGCTGACATCTTCTAGAGGCGCGCGCGGAACACGAACGCGTCAAGAGAATTAAACCCAAAACTTCGTACTCAACAGTATCACTTGCGACCAATAGACCAAAGAGACAGTTTTTCCACATCAAAATGTGCGAATATTTTCTTCGCCATAATGTAATATTTGTGCGAATATGTGGCATTATCAGCCACATTCGATTCGAGTCTTTTATATTATTATACGCCTCGCGAACTCGTTCGTGTCAAAAGTTGACTATCTCATTTGGTTTTATTCCTGCGAGAATTATGAATTATCCGACGCAATATTGCTTTTATTTTGTAAAAGTTACCGTTTGGACACTGAGTGTTTTTAGCCGACCTCGATAAATGGGGTGGGTTTTCTACAGGTGTGTTAATTCCAAGGCCAATTGACGTTTTTTGTTTTTGTTTTCTCCACGCTGTAGTAGTTTCATTTAGCTACTTACATTAGTTTACATAAAATAACATCACGCCTCGTCATCATCCCAGAAGGATTAAGCAGAAGTGTACCTAATACTACAAAAACATTTCGCACACTAAGTTTAAGTCCCATGTAACAAGGGGGCGCGCCTATTGCCATCAACCGGGCGCAAATCCAGACTCCGTGGCTGCTGCTGAGGAGTTCCTGATGGAAAAATCCCAATAAAGAGGCTAAGTGCGGAAACAGCCCGGCTAAAATTCCTTTTTTTTTGTTGCGGGTTAGAAAATCCGCCAGGCTAACCTAACTTAACACTTTGCCCGACCAGGAAATTGAGTTATTTGTGAACACTGTTACACTGATTTCATACAACGAAAGTAAAGTGGATATGCCTCAAATCTCGAGATTAATTTTAAAGAGCAGAAAAATCCTGTGATTTATTAAATAAAAAGTTATTTACTTTTACACAATTTAAACCATCCGACATCGGATGTCCGAAGTTGCAAAATTCAAATGCGCACATGCAAGGAAGATCCATATTAATATCAACATTTCGATGCAAGTACAAAAATAACTCTACCTAATTGCGACTTCTGATTATAAGTTAATTAAGTAGGTAGTGACCATGTACTATTTGTGGTTCATAATTTATTATTTTTAGCTGTAATTAATTAGTGTACTACATAATTCAAACACAATGCGAATTGTTATATGAATAAATAAAAAATGGTGGGCTACTTCATATTTTTTATAAATTCCTTGTAATGTAAACAGGAAAGCTACAATTGGCTCGCATTGACGTCATGGAAACCTGCCACTAGGTCTAAAAGTACAGAGTTTGTACAAGAGCTCCTTTATAATTATTACAAACTTTTGCCCCCCTGGTCTATAATTGTCAAAAGAAAATCGCACCTACATAACGTATCCGAGGTGGGGCGCTAAAGTGTTCGAGCTTGCTTTACTTGCTCCTGCAATTGATTATCTTAGTTCTTAGGTTTTACTGTGGACGTCGTCAAAGTAAATCATATTTCTGTAAATATGATCAAAAGACAACCAAAACAATCCTGTCTATCTATATTATATGTTAAAGTTTTCGTATCTGATTCAACCACTGTTGTTTCTTTTGCTGTGTTAGTAATTGTAGCATCAAATATTTATATTATAACTGCATACGTTATAATTATAATGTAGTGAATAAGCGACAATAATTCGCCAATTTTCCTTATTATTCTTGACTTGCGTTGATGTCATCATAAATTACTTTCAAGTCCTTAAATAGAGATGACGACCAGTTCTTCTTCTTTGTCTTTCTGGTAGACCATTAAAAGTATTGGACAGGTATTTCTTTTCTCACCATACCATAAAATAAGGGGTAAGTAAATTGTATACCTACTTGTGACGTAGTGAGCCCCACTCTCCAACTTTATTGCAAGAGAAAGTTAAGTTGGATGTGGGGGCTCTTAGATCTTCAAATTTTATTTTTAATTTTATAAAACCAAAAAATACGTGTCTAATATTTTTGTATTACCTGACTGACGACGGACTAAATAGAATTTTGTTATGTTTTCCCAGTCATCATATTTATTTATCATATCATAACTACCTATTGTAATTCCCAAGAAGTCCATTTGATGTCATCACAAATTAGTATAAAATAGGAGTCGGCTGTCGTTCATTACATTCCACTCACAGTGGTCTAGAAGTGAACACGGTAGCACTTGTCGTCGTCACCATGAAGTTCTTTGTTACGTTTGTCGTGATTGTCACGTTTCTCGCCGCGTTGTGTTCGGCACAACCGGTTGACAGCTCAGCACCCGATCAACTAGAAGTATCAAATTTTCCACGAGTTAAGAGACAGGCTTTAAAACATCATTTTCACAATATTTGTCGAAACGGTTATATTTCTGTAGGAGGCCGTTGCGTCACCTGTGAAAAGTAAGTCTAATAAATATTTTTATAAAACTGTTGATTCAACCAAATAAGATTCCATAAGAGTTCATAAATCTTTCTTATAAGAATATAACTCCTAAGAATAGTTTATTATAGTGCTTGTTATGTATTCATTTGGAAAAAAGAAAGGGAGAAACAGACCGAAGGTTTTAGATATCCCACCGAATATATATTGCCCGTAGGTTTTTGTCGTTCGTTGTGCACATCGCGCACATGTATTAAAATAATCCTTTAAACATAATATGCCAGTGGTAAAAATACTATCTGCCTGATCATCACCTAAAGTAACTAAAAAGCTCAAAAAGAAAAAGTTTTGCTCGTCTATATTGCAACCAGACTTACAGCCAGTCTTAATCAAGAAGAAGGGCTGCAATGACCACAAAAGATTTCGAAAAACTTTTACTGAACCTCAGCTCTCCACAAAACGAAGACGGAAAGTAAAAACTAAAAAAAAATGGCTAATGTTGCCTCAATACTAATCTTTATGGAAATATAATATTATAGTTTTGCCTAACCTTCCTTGTTCGTACTACAATTACACCAATTAATAATAATTTATTTATATATATATTTTTTTTCAATCTGTTGTTGTTCGACCATTCAAAAGTACCTGTAACTGGCCTATTTGAAATCAATGATTTTGATTTGATTTAATGTTCCAAAAAGTACCTGTCATTTTTAATACCTAAGGAAGTTTCTTGCCCGTCGTCAGTCTCGTAATCTTTGTGGAGAACACAAAAATATTACGAGACTGTAGACTTTAGAAAGCGCAAGTACAGTTCTTTCACAGTTCATTATGCCTTATTTATGGCTGAGCTGGTGGACTACCATGACGTCTTAAAACACTATTGTTTTACTCCTTTTTTTAGCGTGGGAAAGAGATGGCGCTAGACATCCTGTATAGCTCCGTCTCTTTCCCACGCTGGAATAAGAGTAAAACAATACTGCTTTAAGACGTCATGGTAGGCCAGCTAGTGTCCATAAATTGATCTTTTTTTAATTAAAATAAATGCTTGGAGTTTACATTTGAAAGCGGTCACCAAACATTTTACTTACGGTATTTTTATTTTTGTTTTAGGTTTCTTGAAATCATGGGAGTCGACGAATGTCCAGATTATTCAAGAAAGGGACACTAACATTTATTTTTTAATGGTTGAACATGACTGTTCCTAATTATAGATTTTTATGTCAACGTGTTTTGTACCCATATTTGCAAAAATAAATATCTTATCCCTTACTGCATGGATTTTTTGATTGGGGCGAAAAAAATATATGACCCGTGAGTTACCCCAAGAAATATTACTTAAAGGTTAAGGTTTTCAAGTTTGCCAAATATGTCGTTGTATGCAGAATTAGCTGGCGAAATACAAATTTAAGATAAAAATGAAAATGTATAGGTAATCCCACCAAAAACATTCTGTAAAAAACTAGCCAAGTCTCGATGGAGCTGCTTGTTTATCTCTAAAAATTAGTGAAATCTAGACAAAGTCGTGCCAAGCCTAAGGTTCCTTACTGCGATTTCTTTATTACTATAGTTAATGTTGTGTGACTTGGCCGTTGAAGGGTACATAAGGGTATAAAACCAGGTGCTCCATGACACCATTGCACCAATCTGTCGACATAACCGCTACCCATTGACGATGAAAAATTGCCACTTGGAAAACGTTGATTCAATAACAAGTCAATTGTAAGCTCGATAAAGCTGTGTATTTCAATAATACTTATGTATAGGCCAGCCTGAAACAATTAATATAAGTACTTATTACTATTATAGTAAATAATAAGTTGCACAATCAACAATAGCCTAAAAGGAGACGCGTTCAATTACCAATACCAGTATGGGCTATTATTTCGCTTAACAAACATAGGTAGTTACAACAGATATAACATTACGTGTAAACAAAATTGACTTGTACCCACTAACGTATAAAGAATGTTCAACGGCCAAGTCACACAACATTAACTATAGTAATAAAGAAATCGCAGTAAGGAACCTTAGGCTTGGCACGACTTTGTCTAGATTTCACTAATTTTTAGAGATAAACAAGCAGCTCCATCGAGACTTGGCTAGTTTTTTACAGAATGTTTTTGGTGGGATTTCACTTCTTTTTGTAGAAACGTGGGCATCATCATCTGCCTTTTCCCAAACTATCTTAGGGTCGGCTTCCAGTCTAACCGGATGCAGCTGAGTACCAGTATTTTACATGAAGCGACACACCACCCAGCAACTGGGTAATATGATACCCCTTGGTAAGACTGGATGTTAGACTCTTAGCTTCTGACTACTCGTAACGATTGTCAAAGATTTACCTACAAGTGACAGCCGGGACCAACGGCTTAACGTGCTTTCCGAGGCACGGAGGAAACTTGATATGTAATTATGGTCACCCATCCACAGAGCAATCTCGGCAAGCACGGCTTGGCCACAAGAGAATATGGAGGTGCCAATGTCCATGAGGGCATTTTTCAGACTAAGACCTTGGCTCTTGTGAATTGTTAGGGCATATGCCACACAGATTGGGAATTGTTCTCTGTACACGTATGCCCTAGGTATGATCTCAAATTTTGACTTAATAGGCAATCATTCGTGAATGAAATTATTAGCGAATTCTACTAGTACCAATTGTTTAGGCTTTGTTTGGTCTTCCGGGTCCCACCTCACTTTTTGTACAACGCCTATCGACCCATTCACTAAACCTAAACTAACATCAATGTTTCTGCTAAGCATTACTTTAGCTCCTTCTTTAATGATTATAGTTTCTTCCAGTCCAGCAGTCATCGACGCATCATCTTCATATTTTTGTAAACACGCCCGGGCTTTCATTATCATACATTTTGAACAATCCAAGGAATCTTTAGCAACTAACTTTATCACGGGGTGCGGAATCGCTTTTAACATAGCATTATTTAACTGCATACACATATTTCTAGTCGGTAGTAAACAAACAGTATCTTCTGGTAAGTCCCTCAACATTGTGATATTTCCATTAACCTTCATTCATTGGAATGTGAGAGCAGAGGTATCAATCGTTAGACAGTATATCTCTGTCTAATTGAGTTGTCACTCCTACTCTGATTCTTTTTAACATTTCTACAAACGTAGAATCATCCAGCTGTCTCATATTCAACGTAAGTTCGTCGTAACTAAAAAGTTCAGTCCATAAGTTTGGAATACTTATGAAGCCTATAAGTTTACTAGCTGTCCCCGACATGCGTTGCAATGCACTTTTCCTACCTACCTACCTACCTACCCTACCTACCCTACCTACCCTACCTACCATACCCTACCTACCCTACCTACCTACCCTACCCTACCTACCTACCCTACCCTACCTACCTACCCTACCCTACCTACCTACCCTACCCTACCTACCTACCCTACCTTTCTCACCTTTTAAACCTTCCCTGGACTACGCCAAACATTTTAAAACCAAAATCAGTTTAATCGGCCCATCCGATCTTGAGTTACAACGTGACACGTAATTTATATATATTTAGACTACCTGTTACCCGCGACTTCGTACGCGATAGGTTCGTAAGTCTTTTAGTCAGGAGGTTCTTGATCCCAATGTTTTGTTTGAAGTTCGTTACCAGATGTCTCCAGTATTAATACTTTAGGGTATGAGGAACAGGGTGGAAAGTTCCTCAATACTCCATTGAAAAGGGAGGACCCTCCGACCAGACGGGTGTTATGTCTGGCGGGCAACTGCCCGACAGTTGTAGTCGGGTTTTTCTATATACTCTTAAGTCGATGTAAACTTGGCATGTGAGATGTAGGAAATTGATGTTAGTTCTTCCGCCGTGTCATAGATGGCGCTGTAGTAGTTTTTGTAGTAAGTTGCTATTTGTTGGTCGCTACAATACAATCTGCCCAGTTTTTTCCCAACTAACTTTGGGAACATTCAGTCTAACCGGATGCAGCTGAATACCAGGATTTTACATGGAGCGACTGGCCATCTGACCTCCACAACCCATTTAGTACTGGGTTATACGACACCTCTTGGTAAGACTGGTTGTCAGACTTTCGTGCCACTGACTACCTGTAACTACTGTCAAAGATCTACAATTGACAGCCGTGACCAACGGCTTAACGTGCTTTCCAAAGCACAATAAAGTCGGTACGTAATGGGTGGTCACCCATCCATGGACCAACCTAGGCAAATGCAACTTAAACTGAAGATCGACCCTAGCGACCTTAATTTGTTTTAATATGATTATTTTCGTTTGAAAGAACTTACTTCAAGTGTGATCTCCTATTCACATTTGTGAGTAAAACTTCGAAAACCGAGTCTAATCCTCAATGTATACGAACTCGCTACCGACTACTATACCACATTAACTTTCAATAGGAAACCCCCATTTTGTGCATTCATGCCTCTTTTTAAAAACTACAAATATCATCCTAAACTTAACCTTTAACCCGACATTAATATCACTTGGGGGTGGAATTTCCAAAAATGTTGCGTTACTAAGAACTTACTTGCGAGATTTCAAGTTAAATAGGTCAAAAGAGGTAGTTAGTAGTTCTTGTGTGATTTATCGGTGAGTGAATAGTATTGCGCTTTCATGTATAAATGAAAGTATTATTATGTCCTTATCCAGATCATGACCTGGCTTGTGGCTTTCTCCAAATCCACTCACCAGTTAAGGCGTGAAAAAGTTAAAACAGACTGATAGATGCTGTTAATATACTGTATCGTTGGTCTAGTGGTCACAACTACTGAGTATGAGGTCCTGGTTTCGATTCCCGGGTCGGGCAATCTTTTATTTTGGTTTTCGACAGTAAATTTCAGACCACAAAATCGCACGGAGAGAAGATTGGAAAGCTATGGGGGAGCCCTCAGCCCAGCAGTCATTTTGATGAGATTCACTATATAACTTTCCTGAGAGACATGGACAGTGACAGTGACAGGGAAGTGAAACAGGGAGACGTCATATCTCCGAAACTGTTCACCTCTGCACTGGAAGATGTATTTAAGGTTCTGGACTGGAGAGGGCTAGGCATCGACATCAATGGCGAGTACATCAATCTCCTTCAATTTGCCGACGATATAGTGGTCATGGCTGAGACCATAGAGGACCTCAGTACAATGCTAGATGACCTCAGTGGATCGTCCGAAAGAGTGGGTCTTAAAATGAACATGGACAAAACCAAACTCATATTGAATGCCCATGTAACACCCACTCCTATCAAGATCGGACACTCTTCACTCGAAGTCGTAGACGATTATGTCTACATGGGACAAACGGTCCAGTTGGGTAGGTCTGAATTCGAGAAAGAGGTCAACCGTCGAATCTGACTCGGCTGTGCAGCGTTCAGGAAGTTGCATGATATGTTCTCATCTAACTCACTGCAGTGTCTCAAGACGAAAGTCCATGACCAGTGTGTGTTGCCAGTGATTACATACGGGACCGATTGTGGTCGCCCACATTGGGCCTCATCAGAAGGCTTAAAATCACTCAAAGGTCAATGGAGAAGGCTATGCTCGAAGTTTCCTTGCGTGATCAAATCAGAAATAAGGACATTCGCAAGAGAACCAAGGTTACCCCAAAGTCACGGTAGCCCGAAGAATTGCCAAATTTAAGTGGCAGTGGGCAGGGCACATTGCTCGCAGAACGACCGGCCACGAATCGGAAGACGTTGCGTTGGAAGGCCTCCCACGAGGTGTACCGATGGCCTGGTGATGGTTGCGGGGATCCTCTGGATGCAAGTCACACGGGACCTGTCGATGTGGCGACACTTGGGGGAAGCCTATGCCCAGCAGCGGACGTCTTTCGGCTGAAATGATGAATGATGATGGTATTACTTTCTTACTAAATAATTAAAATTTACGAAAACAAAACTATATAAACTAAAAGAGCTGGACACTGGTACTGTCACTGTGGCCGCGGGGAAGCTCAAGCAGCTTTAATAAAGTAATCTTATCGGTAACTATATTTTCGAGTCGTTGGGAATTGAAGCTTTGGACCCCCACGGTCCAAAGCTTCAATTCCCAACGACCGTGAGATCAGAGTACTCAATGCTCACAGTCTTTTTAAAGAAATTTCTAAACGCATAGCTTACGCTTTCCGTGACCCAACAGCTGGCTTTTACTTCGGCCAGAGGCTAAATGATTGTTTAACTATAGTTTGAATGGTTAATATTAACTAAAAGGATGTATAACACTATTTGGTAATGATTAGGAAATCTAAAAGCATAAAAAAATACAAAATACTTACTTACAAAAAGTGAAAACCGGGTGGGGATCGAACCATGGTTACTTTTGTAAATATTAAAGCATCAAAAATAAAACAATAAGTGTATACTGGCTGAGGTTTGATCCTGCAACCTACGATTCCCGAGTCAACCGCTAAACCGTCGGGCTATTTTCTTCGGTGACAATTGTTCTAAAATAGCCGATCTATTCTAATTTTTGTGATGACAGTTGTCAGTTGTCAATCAGTTGAGGAATATGAACATAATACAATATTGCTCACCTCCCAATGTTATTAGCGTGATAATATATAGCCTATGTCCTTCCCAAGGTTTAAATCTATCTTCTTGCCAAAATCCATTAAGATCCGATCAGCCGTTTAGTCGTGAAAAGGTAACAAACAAACAAACAAACAGAGTGACTTTCGCATTTATAATATTAGTATGGAGTAAAAGCAAAAGGGGAGGCATTCGCCCAGCAGTGGGACGCTATAGGCTAGATTAAATTTGATTAGAAGATGTGTTCCACTACGCTGGATTTTTGCAATTGACAGTCGATTTTTTTATGTACCAATAGTAGAAGAATCTGTATGATGTCGGACGTAAAGAATAGCACCATCCCATATCTTCCCGTGGGTGTCGTAAGAGCCGACTAAGGGATTTGCCAGAGAATGGGCAGCAGCGACACCCCCCAAAATGTCAATGTGGCGACACTTGGGGGAGGCCTATGTCCAGCAGTGGACGTCTTTTGGGCTGAAATGATGATGATGATGATGGGCAGCAGCGTTCTCTGTGCTTTTGTAACAACCGTACTGCGATCGCCAACCCGCCTGCCAAGCGTGGCGATTATGGCAAAACCCCCCAAAATGTCAATGTGGCGACACTTGGGGGAGGCCTATGTCCAGCAGTAGACGTCTTTTGGGCTGAAATGATGATGATGATGATGAGAAATAGTAGAAGGGGGCATTACCATATCTCTAATACAGCTGAGAACAGCTGAGGGTTCTTCATCAGATACTTCAGACCTTCGATATTTGACATCAAATGGAGCGGCCCACCAAGTTGAATATTTTTTGTAGAGGCGGTATATGTCGATCTCTAATAGTTTGGTTGAGCTCTTGTGTTTTCTAATCAGGGTCACCAGGTACTCCAGATCTTCGATTATCCTAGTTTTTATAGTTTTCCCTTTATGTGGCCATTAAACCCTATCTATGTACCAAATTTCAGCTCTCTGAGTTTATGGGAAGTACTAGTTCTATTTTGATGATCATGAGTGAGTGAGTGTCATAAATGCGAAACTTTGCTTTCGCTTAACTTCGGAACTAAATGACCTACAGACTTGAAATTTTGGAATTTCAGTAGGTGATTATAGCTTACTGGATGACGAAAATTTCTGCGTTCTGGTCATATCCAGAGGTTCTCAAATAGGGGCCTGAAAATGCGGCAAAATGGTTCCAGTAAAGGATGGTACGGCAGTGTTTGCTTCGCGCTCGACTTGGCGGGGGCACTGCCGTGCCCCCCGATAATGTATCCTTAAATATATACCTTTTATTCCTAGAACTCCATTTGTTATTATCATAAATAAGTATAAAATAGGAGTTAGCTGTCGTTCATTACATTCCACTCACAGTGGTCTAGAAGTGAACACGGTAGCACTTGTCGTCGTCACCATGAAGTTCTTTATTACGTTTGTCGTGATTGTCACGTTTGTCGCCGCGTTGTGTTCGGCTCAACCGGTTGACAGCTCAGCACCCGATCAACCAGAAGTATCATATTTTCCACGGGTTAAGAGAAGCTTGTTCATACCTTGTCCAAGCGGTTATGCTCCTATAAGAGGCCGTTGCGTTAGCTGTGAACAGTACGTATATAGCAACAATTATTTTTATATTATAAAACTGTTGAATCTTACTCGTATAACTCTTTAGAATACTTTATTATAGTTCCTGTTCTATTGTGTATTCCGTGGTATAGGAAAAATAGAGGAAAGATCTGAAAGGAATGATGATAATGAATGAATGAATAATTGTTAACGGTCACCTAAAATTTTACTTCATCATCATTTCAGCCTAAAGACGTCCACTGCTGGACATAGGCCTTCCCCAAAAGGGGGGGTTTTGTCATAATCGCCACGCTTGGCAGGCGGGTTGGCGATCGAATAACGGTTGTTGCAAAAGAGAACGCTGCTGCCCATTCTCTAGCAAGCCCCTTATTCGCCTCTTACGACACCCACGGGAAGATATGGGACATTTTTCTTATGGTATATTTTATTTTGTTTTAGGTACTTTGAACTCATTGGAGAAGATAATTGTTCAGATTATTAAAGGAAGACACCATAATATGTATTCTCAGTATAATAAATGCTATTGTGAAAAGAAGATCTGCCATCTGACTACATTTCTATAAAGTACTTTTCTTTTAAGTACATACACCGTTTATAATAGTGCTAGCTGTTGCACGCGACTTTGTCTGGCTGTATTTAATATGTATCATAGAAATTATCATATTCCTAACCGAGTCAAAAGTAACTTATGTCAATGACAAATTGTTCCATATGTAGAAAAACCCCAACAGGAACAGGACGTAGACGAATAATTACTCAATGGGTTTACAAAACTATTTTATAATTCTCTCAAACAACACGTTATACAAAAATCAATATTTTACAATAGGTACCCAAAAACCCGCCTAGTGAGTTTCCCCGCGCAACCCGCCAAACGTTTTTTGTTTTCCCGCGCAAACCCTTAGTTTTTGGCGCGGGGAGAAGCGAGTGCTCTGATTGGTTCCCGCGATTTTTATCCATCGATCACAGAGCGACCACTAATAAAATAAAAGGGTAAAGTTACCAGCGTAAAATATTAAAATGAAAGTTCTGAAAAAACGAATATCGATTAAAATAATTAATTAGCAAAATGCAAATTCACAAACCCTAACAATCGACCGTCCTGACAACGTGTGCGTCCCCGCACACGACACCAGGTGGAACCCTAACAATCGGAACGCTGGCAGGTTGTTCAGTTTTTACATACTAATTTAAGTATTAAATTACAATAGTGGCTAAGTGAGTAACGCGACATTACAAATAAATAATAGTTGTCATACGAATTTACTAAGCTAAATAATATGAATATTTAATTTAAATTAGGTATAGGTTCAATAAAGTATGTATAAATGCAACAGCTAACAGTCCATTTGGTTGAGTTTAGTATCTGATGTAAATATAAAACTACACACGTAAGTGTTTCAACTGTCAAGAAACGTATAGCGTAAATCAACTCAATAGATTTATGTAACATTTTTTTCCTCTTGTCATCGAATTACATCCATCGAATCAGAAATATCTCGAATAATTTCTATTATTAAATTTCTCTTTGAATTTGATCAGAAAACAACGATCGATTTATGTTCTCTGTCACTTACAATTAAACTTTGCTTTAGGGTCCGAACGATGGGGTGCTGGGTCAGAAAACCTCCTCGAGAGCCTGATGGCGCTGTTCCCTCTCGATACGTCTGGAGGGAACAGTGGCTGTTGGGACGGTGCACCCTGGGCGCCGGCAGTGTCCTTCCCCGACGAGTGGGAAGAGATTCCCATTCTCCGGGGAATGTCACTGCCGGTGGCGAATATTCTGACGTGGTGAGGTCCTTGGACCAACGCGGCGTTTCTCCGCGTGACCCTCTGAAAAGCAGAGGGCACAGCGGAGGAGCAAGGGCGGGCTCGGTGTGCACTCACCCTGCCTCCGAGCAGACAGTGCGGGAAGCAGTCCTTCTCTGTCCCCGTCGTTCTCGTAATCCCATCATCGGAGTGTCGTGGATCACGTCTCGCGGCTTCGATCGGGACCGAGGGTCTTGGCTTAACCGCCTGGACCGCGAGGTAGAAAACCTCTATAAAAAGTTACCCCGAATCTCAAGCGGCGGCGCACCGTGAGGGGATGTATGGCTGACGGGTGTTCCATGGAACAATCAGTCTTTAGTGCGACCCCCGCCAGAGTACCAGCCGACCCTCTGGCGGGTTATAAATGTCAAAGGCTTATCCGGGTACAGGGGGCACTGCCCGGATGGACCTCTTACTTCCCCCATACTCGTGGGAACAATATGGGAAACCCTAAAAACAAAAATCAAGCCGGTGACGGCAAAGAGAGGGAGAGGAGAGATGCGGCGTCGGATTCCGATGCCGCGTCCATTGAGGTGAGCGCGGGAAGCTCGGAGAGCTCCCGCTGCGTGAGGATTGGGGCTGCTGCGGAAGACCGCAAGCGGTCCAGACCGAAAGGCGACTACGAGTCGTCTTCCGAAGGGGAGCTGGTCCCGGCTCCTAAGATTTCCACCAGCAGGCGTGGTGGACTCAGGGGCAAGGGGAGGGGGCTCTCGGCCTCTGAGAAATCGGGGGTGGCCGGTCGCGAGCAGGCCCGATCAGACTCCGGAAAGGAGGTGGATGAAACTGGCAGCTCCGATGCGGAGCGTAAGGCCAGGTTTGTGAAGGAGGTGGAAGCCGCCATTAGGGTCGTGGCCTTGAAAAAGTTGACTTCAACTAAACTCGGGGCCATACCTGCGGCTTCTGCCTCCATCATGGCGGCAGTGGAGGCTAGCTATCCTCCACCAGGGGAGGTGGCCAAACTGCGGGCGGAGGTAGCCCGCCTGACGGCCGCCACGGAGCTTCTCCACGAGGAGAATCTGAAGCTCCGGGCAGACCTGGCCGGTCTGCGTGAGTCCGGCTCTCGAGAGGTGCCCCAGCAGCGGCAGATCCACCCCGTGCCGGTGGAGAACCAGGTCCTGAACCTGGTTCGGCAGGAGCTGGCTGCCTTCCAGGCGCGGTTTTCCGTCTTGGAAGGCATTGTCCTGCGCCCCCCCCTGGCGGCAAACAAGGCGGCCGCGGGCCCGAATGCAGCCCCGGGCCCGAGGGTGGTCCCGGGCCCGAATGTAGCCCCGGGCCCGAGGGTGGTCCCGGGCCCGAAAGTGGCATCATATGCAGCTGCTACGGCTGCCACTCCTGGAGCAGGGCAGTCTGGCCAGCCCTCCACCAGGACTGGGCCGGGCCCCGGGAAGTCGGCAGCGGCCCAGAAGAAAGGCAAGGCAGCTCCTCAGGCGGTGAATGTGCCGGCGCCAGCAGCTAGTCGGCTGCAGCCACCGCCGCCCCCACCACCCGCTAACCCCACCGCGGCCGAAGCCGAGTGGCAGGTGGTCGGGGAAAAGAGGAAAGGACGTAAGGCGGCCAAAAATGCCCGGAAGGAGGAGCGAAGGCGCCAGCACAAGGCGCGAAGCGTCGCGGCTCGACTCCGCGCTCCGAAGACCGCAGCTGTAGTGATCACACTACAGCCGGAAGCGGAAAAGAGGGGCGTGTCCTACCGCGACGTACTCGCGAAGGCGAAGGCGACGGTGAACCTCGGAGAGCTAGGGATCATCGGGGGACTCCGGCTCAAAGTCACCGCTACAGGGGCTCGAGCGCTGGAGATCCCGGGTGCAAATAGCGGCCCGTCCGCTGACGCTCTGGCTGAAAAGCTTAGAGCGTCCCTAGATGCGGCCGAGGCCCGAGTGTCCAGACCCGTCAGATGCGCAGACCTGCGCATCCTGGGTCTGGACGAGTCAGTGACCCAGGAGGAGGTGGTCGCCGCCGTCACCAGGACCGGTGGGTGTCCTGCCGAGCAGGTCAGGGCAGGCACCCTACGTCCGGACCACACGGGTATGCGAACCGTTGTGGTAAGCTGCCCTGTGACGGCGGCGAGAACAATCGTGGAGGCTGGTAGGCTCCTGGTGGGATGGGTGGCAGCGCAGGTGAAGCTGCTAGAGCCCCGACCTCTGAGGTGTTACCGGTGCCTCGTGGGGCAGCACGTGAGTTGTCGGTGCTCCTCGGAGGTGGACCGCAGCGGCGACTGCTTCCGATGCGGTCAGCCCGGTCACATGGCTGCGGCTTGCTCCGCCACGCCGCACTGCACTGCATGTGCGGCGGCGGGCAAACCGGCCGATCACCGGGCAGGGGGCAAGGCCTGCGCACCACCCAACAGGACCAGGGGCAGGGGCAAGGGAAGGCCTCCAGCCACCAGCTCCACCGTCGCCACCGCCACAGCCGCCGCCACTGTCGCTGTCGCTGCCGCCACGTCTGCCGCCGCAACATCTGTTGCGGGGCCCTCACAGGGGGCCCGGGAGGGGGCTGAAATGGAGTGCCAATAATGGCCCCATTACGCCTTCTCCAGGCGAACATCAACCACTGCCGCTGTGCTCAGGATCTGTTGCTCCAGAGTATGGCGGAGTGGTTGATTAACGTCGCCGTGGTCGCTGAGCCGTACTTTGTCCCGCCCAGGGAAGACTGGGTGGAGGACCTGAGCGGCTCAGTGGTCATAATTTCGTCGGCCGCCGCCGGTACCCCGACCCTTGAGAGTGTCAGGAAGGGTCAGGGCTGCGTAGCAGCACGGTTCGGGGAGATCGTCGTGGCCGGAGTCTACTTCTCCCCGAGCCGAACTCTCGCCGAGTTCCACAACTCCCTCATGGAGTTGAGTGTCGTCATCCGAAGCTATTCCCTCCCCGTGCTTGTGCTCGGGGACTTCAATGCCAAAAACTTGGCCTGGGGTTCTCGTTGCACAGATGTGCGGGGTAGGATGGTGGAGGACTGGGCTCTGGAGGCGGGCCTGGTCGTCCTAAATCGGGGTTCTGTCCCCACGTGTGTGCGGATGCGGGGTGAGTCGGTGGTGGACATCTCGTTCGCTAGCCCCGCTCTGTCACCGCGTGTCGTTGACTGGCGCGTCATGGAGGGGGTGGAGACCTATTCCGACCACCGGTACATCCGGTTTGATGTCTCCGCCCAGGACTCAAGCGCGCCGGTCCTACAGGCCCCGAGTGGTCCGCGTTGGGCGCTGAAGCTGCTGGACCGGGAGCTCCTCCTGGAAGCCTCGATAGTGCAGGCCTGGGTGACATCACCGAACAGGCCTGCCGACATCAACAATGAGGCAGGGTGGTTCCAGGAGGCCATGTCCGACATCTGCGACGTGGCAATGCCCCGAGTTCGGCCAGGAAGCGCCCGGCGTCAGGTGTACTGGTGGTCGCGAGAGCTGACGTCTCTGCGCGAGGCGTGCGTAGCCGCGCGGCACCCGTACGCCAGGCATCGCAGGCTCCGCATCCGCCCTCCGGATGCGGCAGCTATTGAGGCGGAGCTGTACGAGGGATACAGAGCAGCGAAGACCGCCCTCCAGGAGGCTGTCCAGCGGGCCAGAGACCTGGGCCGCGAGGAGATGCTGGAGACTCTCGACAGAGATCCGTGGGGGCGCCCTTACAAGATGGTGCGGGACAAACTCCGCACCTGGGCCCCCCCGCTGACGCAGAGTCTCCGCCCTCAGCTCGTGGAGGACGTGGTGAGCGCTCTGTTCCCTCTGCGAGGGGAACATCCTCCCCCGCCTATGGCTCCGCCGCTTGCGGTGCCGGAAGCGGACCACATCGAGGACGATGACGACATTCCGGAAGTGACCGGGGTAGACCTGAGAGCGGCGGTAGGCAGGCTTAAAGCCAAAAATACCGCCCCGGGACCCGATGGCTTGCCTGGCAAAGCCTGGGTCCTGGCCTAGGAGGCTCTCGGGCCCCGACTGGAAGGGCTCTTAAGCGCATGCTTGGAGAGAGGCCAGTTCCCGCTTCGTTGGAAGACGGGGAAGCTGGTCCTCATCCGGAAGCCGGGGCGCCCTGCGGACTCTCCGTCCGCATACCGGCCCATTGTGTTGCTCGACGAGGTGGGCAAGCTCTTCGAAAGAGTCATTGCTAACCGCCTCGCCGGGCACCTTGTGGGGATGGGGCCGGATCTGGCGGAACACCAGTTTGGTTTCCGCAGAGGGCGCTCGACGGTGGACGCCATCATGCGCGTGAGGGCTCTCACGACGGGGGATGCGGTGTCCAGGGGTGGGGTTGTCTTGGCGGTGTCTCTTGACATCGCCAACGCCTTCAACACCATGCCCTGGAGCTGCATTAGGGAGGCACTCCGGTATCACCGGGTGCCGACCTACCTTCGTCGTGTGGTCGGGGACTACCTGACGGATAGGGCCGTCATCTACCCCGGTCGCACCGGAGAATGGAACCGGCGAGAGATGTCGTGCGGTGTTCCACAGGGATCGGTTCTGGGGCCGCCCTTGTGGAACATCGGCTACGACTGGGTGCTGCGCGCCGACCTCCCTAGCGGTGTCAGTGTAGTTTGCTACGCTGACGACACGCTGGTGCTGGCACAAGGGAGGTCGCACGAGGCGGCGGCCGAACTTATGACACGCGGGGTTGCGATAGTCGTGGAGAGAATCCGGCAACTGGGTCTCGAGGTGGCATTGCACAAGTCCGAGGCCATGTGCTTTCATGGGCCTCGGAACGCGCCACCGTCGGGATCCATACTGACGGTAGGAGGGGTTCCCATCGGCGTCGAGTCGACGTTGAGGTACCTAGGGCTTGTCCTCGACAGCCGGTGGAACTTCGTGGAGCATTTACGACGTTTGGCTCCCAAACTGGAACGGGCAGGGGCTGCGTTCAAGCGGCTCTTGCCCAACCTGGGGGGTCCAAACGCCTCCTGCCGCAGGCTCTACGCGGGGGTCGTGCGGTCCATGGCCCTTTACGGGGCCCCGGTGTGGGCGCGTTCTCTGAGGTGGCGAGCCGCCCATTACCTGAACGCGCCCCAGAAGGTGGTAGCCGTAAGGCTGATCCGGGGGTACCGCACGATCTCCGGCGAGGCGGCGAGCCTCTTGGCCGGATTGCCGCCATGGGATCTGGAGGCGATAGTCCTCGCGTGCCTGCACGAATGGCGCGCGGAGGCACTACGCCGGGGGGAAACTCCACTGCCGCGGCAAATTGTCGCTCAGCGGACAGACCTCCGGCGCGATCTCATGGCGACATGGAGAGAGCGACTGTCGCAACCCCGTGCAGGGCACGCCACAATAGTGGCGATAAGTCCCCTCTTTGAGGAGTGGCTAGAGAGGCGCCACGGCGCCCTCACCTTCCGCCTGACGCAGGTCCTCACCGGACACGGTTGTTTCGGGAGGTTCCTGCACCGAATCGGGCGGGAGGAAACGCCCGGGTGTCACCACTGTGAGGATCGGCCGGAGGACACGGTGGAGCACACTGTGGAGCTATGCCCCGCTTGGGCTGAGCACCGCCGTGTCCTCGTAGTGGCGATTGGCGGCGGCGACCTCTCGCGTCCGGCCCTGGTTCAATCCATAGTCCGGAGCGAGAGGGAATGGGAAGCCGTCGCCTCCTTCTGCGAAGCAGTCATGCTAGCGAAGGAGGTGGCGGAACGTGAGAGGGAGAGAACCTCACGTCCCAGCCGCCGCGGGAGACGCCCCGGGCGTCGGGGGGCAACCAGTGGCCCCCGGCCACCGTAGGCGCGGGCCTGTGGACGGTGAGTAATGGGCTAGCTCACCGTCCGTCCGTCTTATGACGACAGACCGTGCCGACGGCGCGTTCGTGTTCCACGCGCGCCTCAAGGAGATGTCAGCAAATCGGAAGGGGTCCGAGAGAGCCGATGCCTGCCAGGGCTGCGGGTTGTTCGAAAGAGATACCGTGCCCCTGGAACGCAAAGGGCTAAGAAGGAACATGGATGGGTTTTAGTCAGTCAAGTCTGACACTCCCTTCCGCTCCGCCCAGAGCGGAAGAAGTCATTTGATGATTTCCCATCCGAAAAAAAAAAAAAAAAAAAAAAAAAAAAAAAAAAAAAAAAAACAAAAAAAGGGTCCGAACGATCGATTAATCGGTTTACCCATCAACATCATCGAACTACTAACCCGAACGATCGATTTTTCGGGGGCCTAACTGATGCCTGCAAGACGATCGATTAACTTGTGGCAACCAGTAGGACATTTTGTTTAATCAAGTCACGAACCGATCGATTCTCGTGCCTGATCTGAAACAATGAATGACACGCATCTGTAGTTTAATGTCTCTAAAACTTAGTCGGATATACTATGGATATGGAGTTCGGGAAAATACAAGAAAATGATCAAATTATGGTTCAGTATGGTCCTTATCGTTAGTACCACTGGTATCCGAATTATTCAGCTCAAGGGCCGCAATGTGTATCCATGGCATCATACGGTCTGCTGCCACGGTTGTAGGCCGCTTGTTTCGCATGCTGGCCAAACCCGGAACCGGTGCTACCTTATATCTATCCCTTCCTAAGACTCTGGTAACACGATAAGGCCCTATAAACGAGGGCATGAGCTTTTTACTTTGTCCTTCATTATTGAAACAAGTCTTGGTTATTTTGACGAGTTCGTCTTCGGCATAGATCCGGGCTGGCACCCTATTTCTATCATAAACCTGCTTTTGCTTAACCTGCTCGTTATCAATTCTTTTCTTGACCTCCTCTCGAATAGCGGTAATTTCGCAGTTTTCCCGAGAGTCTTTGGTAACTTCGTTAAGAATGGGATTTATTTTGCTAATCATACAAGTTCCAAATAGTACCTCTGACGGTGTGCTACCAGTGGTTTCCTGAAAAGTATTGTTTAGACCCCACTGAATTTTCCCTAATTGACTATCCCAATCCTTTTCACCGTATTTAACGGTCATTGCTTTCAAAGAGTCGAGACTTGTACGGTTGTAACGTTCAACCTGGCCTTTTGACCTCGGACTGGCTACTGCATTAAGAATATGCTTAATTCCGTTGTCTAGGCAGAATTTATTGAAAGCATTGGATGTAAAGCAGGTACCATGATCGCTTACAAGACGATCAGGAGACCCTAAATGTAAAAAATATATCTTCAAGAACTCTAATTGCATTCAAACTATTAGTATTTCTAACGGGTTTGATAAAACAGAATTTGGTGAAGGCTTCTACAACCACCAGTAAGTAAGTATAACCTCTCTTTGACTTGACAAAAGGACCGAGGTGGTCAACATGCACCGTATGAAATGGTACTTCTATTTTGGTGATGGGATGGAGTAGACCCTCGTGTGTTTTTGTCTTGTTCTTTGCATATGCACATTCAATGCACGAACAAACATACTTTTTGACAAACTTGGACATTTTACTAAACCAATAGTGCTTTTTTATTCTTTTGAGAGTCTTTTCCACCCCAAAATGGCCAATATCGTTATGGTTCATCCGGCACACTTGCCACCACGCACCCGTTATTTTTATCATTACCTATACAACGAAACAATTTGTTATCCTTGACCACAAAATTATCTTTTATGTATCGAAGTTCCTTCTCATTAAGACTATCATTTAAAATGTTTTTAATCCTACAGAGTTCGGTGTCTCCAAGCTGAAGCGTAAGTAACCAATCGTCACTACTGATTGACATAACTAAAAATTTATCGATGAGATTCTCTCCTGAACTCTCGATTGGATTGTGGGACAGCGCATCTACATGACCCATCTTTACGCCTACTCTATACTCGACTGAACATTGGAACTCTTGCATTAAAAGCCACCAGCGTGCTATCCTTGGGATGAGGTCTCGTTTTTAGAACGTAGATCGTAGAGCACTACAATCTGTAATGATTCTAAATGATTTTCCTAGCAGATATACCCTAAACTTTCGCTAAAAACAGATTACTGCTAGAGTTTCGAGTTCATACGAATGGAAATTCTTCTCCTCAGGAGAGGTTTGACGACTGTAGTGAGCTACTGGACGGAAAGCATAATATCCTTCGGAGCGCTGCAATAATATACCTCCTAGACCTAATTTGTTTGCTTCGGTGTGAAGCTCTGTCTCTGCTGCAGGATCATATATTGCAAGAATGGGCCTATCAACCAACTTAGATGTCAAGACTTCAAAAGCCTCCTCTCGACTATCACCCCATGTCCATGAGATGTCCTTTATTAGCAACTTACTGAGAGGCAAAGCAATTCGGGCAAAATCTTGGATGAATTTACGGAAATAGCTAGCCAGACCTAGGAACTGGCGAACATTGTGGATATTCTCAGGTCGTGGAAAATTCATGACACTAATGAATTTTTATCACCTGGCCTTACCCCAGCTGCACTGATTTCGTAACCCAGATAATCGATTTTGTCTCGTAAGAAGTCACATTTGGAAAGGTTCAAAGTGAGATTTGCTTTCTCCAACACTTGCAATACCTCACCACCATCCTCTAGCCGTAACAGACATTCACTATAGTCCTTACCGAAAATAAGGACGTCGTCTAAATAAGCAGTTGCCTTGTTGAACCGAGCCGACCCAAATATCGAGTTCATCATCCGTTGGAAAACGGCCGGTGCGTTAGCCAAACCAAACGGCATGCGATTAAACTCGTACTGTCCATTCGGCATGACAAACGAGGTGAGGTGTCTGCTCTGTTCCAAAATCGGCACCTGGTAATAACCTGATGTAAGATCGAGCGAAATAAAACAAGCCTGGCCAGTAAGACGTGCTATTTCGTCTTCGCATAGGATAGCGCTCTTTCACCGTGATAGAATTAAGCATTCGGTAATCGATACACATTCGAAACGATCCATCCTTTTTGCGTACGAGGAGAACTGGCGGACTGACTGACTGGCGTATTCTGAGATCGACTCCCTTACTATACCTGCATCCAGCATCTCTTTCACCATTGCTCGTACCTTTTCACGTTCATAATGCGATAACCTATATGGGCGATATACGACAGGACGTTCGCTGTTTAACTCTATATTCATTTCGGTCGCGTTGGTACAACCTAAGTCCCTAAGAGAAGTTGCGAAGCAATAATGATATTTTCTGAGCAACTCTAACAACCTTTGTTTCACATCTTCTGGCACCTTATCACCGACACGAATAAGGTTCTCGTCGAAGTTGCCCTCAATAGCCATAGGGATTTCTGGTAGTTCGACGACTACCCTACTAACAACCTCAACTCGCTTCACACAACATAAAACTAAACTATTTGTGATACAGCAGGAACTCGAACATGGGAACACGGTTATGTAGACGCGACTATTTTCAGAGCGATATAGACCTCCATAAACAAGGTTCTGTTTATTTGTTTTCCCAGCGACAACATTTTTCAAGAGAATGCTGCCACTTGTGGAGGGTTCAATCCATGCCTTCACTGATGCTGCACCGTAGAGCTTTACCGATCCTGTTGCCCTAATCCTAAGAGTGAATTCTGTTAGATCCGGATCTGGATGTGGCATTTCATTGCCATTATCGATAAATTGTAGCTTAGTTGCATCTTAATAAACTATGATGTGAGATTGTTCAGTGAAGGACTGCCCTGTAAGCAAGGATTTCTCCAACAAATACACACAACCTTGCATGGAACCTGAGCATTGAGGCCATCAATCTAAAAATTAAGTAACAACCCTCCTAGTGACTCTACTATACAGTTTCCAACCCCTTTCAATAATGATGGTATGTGATCGTGTTTCAAGCCTAACTCATTAACTACAGACACCTTTATAGCGTGACTTCGCTCCCAAAATCTACAAAGGCTTTATGCAACGGTCCGTTAATTTTTACATCCTTCATACATTTTGAGTTCGGGTGCGAGTCGTATCCTTGACTGGCTACATGGCTTTTGGGATATTTCCACTGGGTTTTACGACGTTATTTTGTATCTGCGTGTTACAGTTATCAACTGTATGCCCTATTTTGTTGCATTTTGTGCACTTTATAAGTGGTTTAGGACAATGTAAGAAGCTGTGACCCCTCTCTTTACAATTGTAACATCCAGAGAATAAACCCGTCTTAGCACCCGACCTTTGACTGAGCTGACCATTTGAAGTACTAGAGTGATCGGTTTTGTTCTTGTTATGATTTCGATCGAAATGCTGATACGAATCTTTGCTGCTCATCAAAAATTGCAAGAGGTGATCGGGGTGAGAGGAACGTAAAGCTAGAGCACTTGATTTGAGGGTCCTATCACTGATCCCATGAATGATACAATCTACCGCACGTTTATCAACAATGTCACATTGGTTTAGTAGAGCCAGTTTTTCATAAAAATAAACCTCTATTGGTTCATTATACCTACTCTTTCTTTTAAGCATTTCCTCCAAGGCCTGACCGTAATTCTGTTCGCAAGGGAAGGCGTTTATTAGTTTATCTTGTCATTCTTGCCAGTTAAACAAAACAGAGTTTAAACCTTCATACCATGTTTTGGCAAGCCCTTGAAGTTTCTGCATAGCAAAGTGAACGATAGTTCTGTCATCCCAACCGTACACACAAGCACACCCATTGACCTTTTTGAGCCATACATCAATTCGTTGGTTTTTTGTAGATGGATCAAAATTAGGCAGTATGTTCATGTGATCAATTTTCTGAAAAGACCGTGTCTCTCGGGCAGGTTGAGATGCCAAACTATCTTTCAAGCATTTGAAGACATCAAAAATATATTTCTTAGATACGGATGGGCTACGTGACCTTTCAAAGTGTCCCGCGACGTTACGTTGAGCCGCATGTGGGCCGTCACCATCGGCGTCGTGCCGATTGGCTTCCGCCGCTCGTCGCCGTTGATGCTCGAGTGTCCCACTGCGGTGGCTGCGACTGCGATGGCTGCGACTGCCATGGCTGCGGCTGCGATGGCTGCGACTGCGATGGCTGCGACTGCGATGGCTGCGACTGCGATGGCTGCGACTGCGATGGCTGCGACTGCGATGGCTGCGACTGCGATGGCTGCGACTGCGATGGCTGCGACTGCGATGACTGCAGCTGCGATGACTGCGACTGCGTTTGCTACGCTGGGTGGCGTGCCGCGACGATGTGCGCCGCGCGCTGCTTCGGCTGCGACTCCGGTGGCAGGTCTTGGCATGTAGAAGACGCTCCCGTTCTTGTAGAAGCTTCTTCTCTAGGAGCTTGACTCGTTGTTGGCTCGACCCCAGTTCTTGGTCCCGGCTCCTACTTCGATGCTCCATCACGTAGGGCGTCTCAAGTCGTCGAGAACCGGATTCCATGCTTGGGCGTCTAGATGTCCCATCCATGATGCATTAGCTCAAAAGAAAAAGGAAAAACAACCTTAGTCTTGATATACGCAAATTACGTTTTTTTTTTATATATATTCGTGGTATCTTTTTCTGCAGTGAAACTACTCTGTATGGGTATGCATTTCAAAGCTGGCAATTAACATAGCACTCAATTATTTTAACTAAATTATGACTGCATTCCATTAACTAGTTATCGTATGTTGAAAATGAAGCATTAAAATGTTGTTCTTTTGTAATATGTCTGAACATATTATGTGCGATTCAAAATGAAGTTTCTCCTAAATCATTTACGTTTCCATAAGATAACAACACAAAACATAAAAAAAAAAAATAGAATATCTTATAGAGTAAAGATCTATAATTAGAATGTTCGTGACAAATATCAAAACATTACTGCAAAAACTACAATATTATTGAGCTAATTTATCTAGCAATCTTACCAAAATGTGTGAGAGTATATCGTAAAATGATTCACACTATTAAACTGAGATTAATGCAAGAAAAACAGTGTAACACGACATCGTCCGTAATAGAATATCAATGCCTTTACTCGGTAACCGATCGGTTTCACGCAAAGATAGTGTGTTTAAGTACACAATTAAGATTATTAAGATAAGATTAAGAAATCAACGGTTTTGACAATTATTTTACATAATTGTCAAAACCGTTGATTTCTCTATCTCTGCTATGTACTTGTTAAGCATTGCACAGTCATGTTACCAAGCAGTGGCTATTGACAAAGAAGTAAAGAAATTGCAAATTAATGGGCGTGTACTTACGTTGCAATCACACTTCTGAAATGTAGAAAAACCACTAACAGGAACAGGACGTAGACGAATAATTACTCAATGGGTTTACAAAACTATTTTATAATTCTCTCAAACAACACGTTATACAAAAATCAATATTTTACAATAGGTACCCAAAAACCCGCCTAGTGAGTTTCCCCGCGCAACCCGCCAAACGTTTTTTGTTTTCCCGCGCAAACCCTTAGTTTTTGGCGCGGGGAGAAGCGAGTGCTCTGATTGGTTCCCGCGATTTTTATCCATCGATCACAGAGCGACCACTAATAAAATAAAAGGGTAAAGTTACCAGCGTAAAATATTAAAATGAAAGTTCTGAAAAAACGAATATCGATTAAAATAATTAATTAGCAAAATGCAAATTCACAAACCCTAACACATAATTTGGCATTCAGTGGTTCAATAGCTTAAAAAAACAAGTACACAACGTCATTTTCGTATTTAAAACGTAGTACATAATATTACTTTAAGAATCATGTCTTCAAAAAACCTGAAGAATGGATATAAAAAAATATTGATGGCGATGAATTGACTAAAGATAATAACTTTGACGTTAGATTGGATCATAGCTAAATTTTTTTATTTTTTTATTATCTGTTTCTTGTAAATTGGACCTCTTTAGCGGTTAATAAAACAATTTATTCAAGTCAGTTGTTCTTTGTGTTTTTTTTTCTTTGTTTGGCAGGTACTGTTAGAACCGGATTATTTCTTTTTTATACTTTTACTTGTACATATAAAAACTCACGCCTTTTTCCAAAAAGGACAGGCAGAAACCATAGAACGGCACCTGACGATATTTACATGCACCTAACAAGACTACGTGAAGTCGGTTTTGCAGCGATTCGTTTCTGTCACGCCGCTCTCGCAGCTCGGCCATTCGGGATTTCGTCCTTTCGGGGTTTCATCCTTTTGGGCATTTGAACATCGGTTTTTTTTTTTTTTTTTTGTTATAACGGCTTTTGGCATTTAAATCTTTCGTTGTTTTGGACGTCGGTATTTTAGTCATAGTTATTATGAAATTTCGAGATTATAAAATACATACCCGTTTTATTGCCTTCCTCGTTAAATGGGCTATCTAACACTGAAAGAAAAAAAGAACAATTCGTACCAGTAGTTCTTGAGATTAGCGCGTCCAACCAAACAAACAAACTCTTTAGCTTTATAATATTAGTATAGAATATTTCTCACCCTCACTAATATCTATCTTCTATATATATAAAACACAAAAAATGTTTCTACCTATCTAAGTTCGTTAAAGACTTTGAAATCATCCAACCGATGTGCCCAAAACCGGTTTCATTAAAAAGGCAATAATGCGAAGATGGACAACAACAAGAAAAAGTGCATTCCATCGCATTCCATGGTGTACCATGGAATGCTAGCTGTAGCTAGTAAGCGAAAATTTGGTTGCAGAAAGCTGTCGATGAATTCAGGTACGCTGAATAAAATAAACACTATGACGATCGCTTACCGTTACACCATGACCGCTCTTCTAACTAAGCATACAAGGTATAAATGAACCCTTGTCATAGCTAGCTTCTCGAAGTAACTCTACGCAAAACTTTTTGCCGGGAAACGATTTTTTTTGTGAAGAAAAATCACATTTTGCGGAGGACTAAATGTAACGCTCTCAAAACATTGTGCTGGTGGAGCTATTGAATAGTACAGGCGTCATCGTCATGGAGGTATTTAAAATAAAGTTATAACATTAAAAGTTGGAACTGGACGGCACAGTTGGCGCAGTGGCGCTCATCCACTGCGCCAACTGTGCCGTCCAGTTCCAACTTTTGCATACAATCAGAGCATACTAGAATCTGCAAGTGTTATATGGAGACCATTTTATAAGAAATATATTGATCTAATCGAATCCATCCTACGTAAATTTATTAAGCATCTAAATTATAAAACCAAAGCTGACATCCTAAATTACCCGGACTCCTGTCGTTATCATAATTTAAATACTCTGGGAGTGAGACGGCAGTTAAACGACATGATGTTATTGTAACACATACTTTTTATTAAACTAGCTGTCCCGCGCAATTTCGTCTGCGACACATTTTCCCCGTTTTCGTAACATTTTTCATTGCTGCTCCGCTCCTATTGGTCGTAGCGTGATGATATATAGCCTATGTTATTTCTAATACCTCCAAGAATATGTGTACAAAGTTTCATGATGATCGGTTGAGTAGTTTTCGCGGGAAAGCGTAACATACAAACTTACATTCACATTTATAATTCGACTGTCCACAATTGCTCGGCAAAATATGTTTTAACGTCACACTCAGACGTACCAGACATACCACTCTGTAAGCCGATGCTAATGCCTCCACTAATAATATGAAGTTGTCGCCTGTCTTGCGTCTACCCGAATTATATAATGACAAGTTTCCAACACTTGACCCGTTTAATACCACGCGGAACCAGATTAAAAAAGAGCTTGTCGCAATCCTGGATCAAGCGAGGGATAATCAGTTACGCCACTAGTGCCAGTTAGTCACAAGTATATAGACACACACGCATCATCACATACATTTACGGGTTCCCTATTTGAAATCGAATGACGTACTTATAATATTAATATTTTATAATGAATATTAAACATGGAGCAACTGCCTATCTGCCCAACCCAATCACTGGGTTATAAAATACCCCTTGGTAAGACTGGTTATCAGAATTCAAAGTTGAATTCAAATTTGAATATAAAACAGTAAAATAAAACGAAATCGTAGCGATTTTTTTACAAAAACACGGCTAAATCAGTAGGTATCGAATCGAATGAGAGGAGGGTTGATTGTTTTGGGTGATTGTGCTACTAAGAAAGTGCCAAAGTAAGGACATATGGGTATTAAAACAAAGCTTATATAGTCTAGTTTCATTATAAATAGGTTTTATTGACACAAACTACAATTCTTATTGGATAAACTTAACATTCTTATTGGAGAAACTGACATTCAACACATATTCTCAAGTTCTCATTTTTTTCTAAGTACTTATATTTAATTGTTGTAATTCGTTTTAACATATAAAGATTTTGTATAGTTTCAGCTATACACACGTATTTTTGTTTTGGTGTAGCTGCAGGAGTTTACGAGATCATCATTTCAGCCGAAAGACGTCCACTGCTGGACATAGGCCTCCCCCAAGTGTCGCCACATTGATCGGTCCTGTGCGACTCGCATCCAGCGGATCCCCGAAACCTTCACCAGGTCATCGGTCCACCTAGTGGGAGGCCTTCCAACGCATCGTCTCCCGGTTCGCGGTCGCCATTCCAGAACTTACGGCCCCATCGGCCATCTGTTCTGCGAGCAATGTGCCCTGCCTACTGCCACTTAAGTCTGGCAATTCTTCGGGCTACGTCGGTAACCTTGGTTCTCTTGCGGATGTCCTCATTTCTGATTTGATCACGCAAGGAAACTCCGAGCATAGCTCTCTCCATTGCCCTTTGGGTGACTTTTAGCCTTCCGATGAGGCCCATTGTGAGCGGCCACGTTTCGGTCCCGTATGTAATCACTGGCAACACACACTGGTCATAAACTTTCGTCTTGAGACACTGCGGTAAGTTGGACGAGAAGATACCACACAGCTTCCCGAACGCTGCCCAGCCGAGTCGGATTCGACGATTGACCTCTTTCTCGAAGTAAGACCTACCCAACTGAACCGTTTGTCCCAGGTAGACATTATCGTCTACAACTTCGATAGTAGAGTCTCTGATCTTGATAGGAGTGGGTGTTACATGGGTATTCAACATGACCTTGGTTTTGTCCATGTTCATTTTAAGACCCACTCTTTCGGAAGCTCTACTGAGGTCATCGAGCATTGTACTGAGGTCCTCCATGGTCTCAGCCATGACCACTATATCGTCGGAAAATCGAAGGTGAGAGATGTACTCGCCATTGATGTTGATGCCTAGCCCTCTCCAGTCCAGAACCTTGAAGATATCCTCCAGTGCAGCGGTGAACAGTTTCGGAGATATGACGTCTCCCTGTCTCACACCTCGCTGCAGAAGGATAGGTTCCGAGGTCTGGTCCTGAAGTCGGACTGACATGGTGGCGTTTTTGTACAAACACTTCAACACCTCGATGTACCGATAATCAATTTGGCACCGTTGGAGAGACTGCAGTACAGCCCAAGTCTCGATCGAATCGAAGGCTTTCTCATAGTCCACAAACGCTAAACAGAGAGGCAGGTTGTACTCTTCGGTCTTCTGTATAACCTGTCGCAGCGTATGTATGTGGTCTACGGTGCTAAAACCTTTTCGGAATCCGGCTTGTTCGGGGGGCTGAAAATCGTCAAACCTGCGCGCGAGACGATTCGTGATGACTCTTGAAAACAACTTGTAGATATGGCTCAGAAGTGAGATGGGCCTTTAGTGGTTTGAACACTAATTATCGAGTTGGCAATAAAAGGTGATAGCATTTTAACTTAGAAGAGTTTTATTCAACAGGATATTTTGTCGTATGGACAGTTTCCACGAATCCATCGTTGCATTCGTCCACTGAGCTTCCTAGGCACTCGAAACGATTCTGGAGTTCAAGCTGAAAGCTCTCGGGGTTTTGGATCTGGATCTGTGCTGGTCGGAGCGTAGACTTCATCAGTCGAGACCTTTCTAGCTTAATATTGATGTTCAATGTGCCTCTTACCATGCGGTGATCGCTCCCAGTTTTCACCGAATTGATCACAGAGACATCATTGAACATTTGCTTCTTGGTTGACATGATGAAGTCAATCTCATTTTTAGTTGCACCATCGGGGCTCTGCCAGGTCCACTTCCTGTGCTCACGCTTTCTGAAGAAGGAGTTCATCATATAGAGGCCCTCCTTCTCCATAAAACTAGCCAGTTGGTGTCCCCGGTGGTTCCGACATCCAAACCCAAATTGCCCCACCTGCAGCTCATCTCCGTCTCGCTTGCCCAGTTTCGCATTGAAGTCCCCCATGACAACGGTAAAGTGAGTTTTGAAACCATGCATGGCTTTGGAGATATCCTCATACATGATCTCCACTTCGTCGTCGGGGTGTGCCGAGGTCGGGGCGTAGACCTGTATGACCTTCATCGAGTATCTTGAGGATATTCTGAGTATCAGGTACGCCACCCTGGTCGACACACTCTCGATCTTCACCACGTTATTCACAAGGGACTTGTGGACGATAAACCCAACACCACCCTGGGACTGCCGGTCACCCTCTCGGAAATAGAGTAGGTTGCCGGATTTCAGGATCATCGTGTCCTCCCCCTCTCTTCGGACTTCAGATAATCCTACAATACTCCATATAATACGCAAACTGCTCAATTCCTCCTCGAGTTCCGTTATCTTCTCGTCGGTCCGGAGTGTTCGCGTGTTATATGTTGCCAGGACAAGTCAAGTCGTCGGTATAGGCCGCCGGATCCCTTCCGGAGATTCTTCGCACCCCTTGCCACGCCGTAACCTCGACCGCTACCATAGTCGAGGGTAGACGGGCTGCCGGGTACTAGGGGCCATTTCTGTTTTGCGCTCATAAGGGGGTTTCTGCCATAATCGCCACGCTTGGCAGACGGGTTGGCGATCGCAGTACGGTTGTTGCAAAAAGCACAGAAAACGCTGCTGCCCATTCTCTGGCAAGTCCCTTAGTCGCCTCTTACGACACCCACGGGAAGATATGGGTATTTACGAGATAATAAGCTTTAAATGGGAAGTGGCACGAGGCGCTCGCGCGGCAAAGATGTGAGCGGGAGCGGGAGCAGTTGAGCGCGTCACGTGACAAATTTTGAGCGAGTTTGAGCGGGTAAGATAACTTAGGAATAAATAGGAAATAAGTTTTCTAATTGTTTATACTTCTGAAATGTAATTAGTTGTAAATTTTAAATGGTTAATAAAACAATGTTATGTTTGATATTGAAATCAGAATTATATTGTTAATTAAATATAATGTCATCATCATCAACTGCATAGCCTTTTCCTAACAATGTTGGAAGATGGCTTCCAGTCTCACCGCAAGCAGCTGAATACCAGTATTTTACATGAAGCGACTGCCTATCTGCCCACCACAATCCAGTTAGTACTGTGTAATACGAAACCCCTTGGTAAGACTGGTTGTCAGACTTTCGGGCCACTGACTACCTGTAACGTCAAAGACACGTATTCGTAGGATACGGTAAGCAGAAAGTTGTTATAATAGCGTACCTAGCTCTGGACATATCCGGCACTACATACGAATATTATGTAGGTACATAACACATACATACGACTATCAAGTATCTACAAAGTAAAACAGAGACCAACGGCTTAACATGCTCTCCGAGGCATGGAAGAAACTCGGTACGTAATATGTGGTCACCCATCCACAGACCAACCATGGTAGACTCAGCTTCTTGAAGATCGACCCGTTCGACTGTAGCCACGAGCTCCTCATCTAAATATCTATAAATTACGTGTCACGTTGTTTGTCCGAGATGGACTCCTAAACTACTTAACCGATTTTAATCAAATTTTCACACCGTGTGCAGTTTGATCCAACTCAAAAGATAGGATAGCTTACATCTCAATTTATAGTCGCAATATTATTTTATTGCAAATTAAGTCACAATTATCTGTTAGTTCCAAACGATTCTAACAGATGGCGGTGACTGTTGACTGGATTGAGTAAGTATTCAATAGATGGCGCTGTATAGGAGCGGAGCAGCAATGAAAAATATTGCGAAAACGGGGAAAATGTGACGCAGACGAAGTTGCGCGGGAGAGCTAGAATTATTATATAATCTTAGCCTGAAGATCTAAGGGCTAACTGAGATGAGAATGCAAACATATTCAAAACTACGTGATTTACTCCTCTGTTAGTTGTGCTCGTTGTTTTAAAGGTCGCAGACGCTCTGCTGAGCACACGGTACGAGCATAAGCGAACTTGAATGTGGGTAAATGTTTTTGCTGTCAGCATATACCAGGAGGAAACCGGGTCCGTTTACTCACGAAGCCGTCAATACTCACGTTTTATGGTAAACCTCAATGTAACGGACAAAAAATATTTTTCTGTGGGATGTAAACGGGCCATGGAGGTTTATAAAAGTAAAAATATAACCCTGTAAAGTAGTATTTATTGTATTGTTTTTTTTTTGTTCTTTTTTTTTGTTTTTTTTTTTTGTAATAAAACTTTTGATAATAATTTTTTCTTTAATAATTCCGTCACTAGAAGGTTCCCAGGTAGTCCAGAATAAAGAAATATCGCAGTGTCTTTCGACTTTCTTAAGGGTCTACTTACATCCCTACCTACTGGTGGCTGGTTTATTTTTACCCGACTACAGCAAAGCGAAAAGGAGGGTTATGCTTTCGATCTGTACTTATTTAAATAAGTACAGCCGCACGGGTCGATCTTTAAGGTTAAGCCGTGCTTACCGAGGTTGGTCTGTAGATGGGTGACCATAATTACATACCGAGTTTCCTCCGTGCCTTGGAAAGCACGTTAAGCCGTTGGTCCCGGCTGTCATTTGTAGATCTTTGACAGTCGTTACGAGTAGTCAGATGCCAAAAGTCTGACATCCAGTCTTACCAAGGGGTATCGTATTACTCAGTTACTGGGTTGTGGAGGTCAGATAGGCATTCATTTCATGTAAATGTAAAATATTGGTACTGAGCTGCATCCGGTTAGACTGGAAGCCGACCCCAAGATAGTTTGGGAAAAGGCTACGCAGATGATGATGATGTGTTTAAATAAGGACCTAGTTTGAGCCGATTTCCAGGGATTCCAATAGTCTGGGCAGGTCTTGTATGTAAATATCCCGGGTTACTTAGGATAATACAGGGTACTTTCGCTTTGCAATATCAAGATTTATTTACACAAGGGACAGACGTGCGGTTGGGAAAAGCATAAATATTCACGAGATAAAACCTTTCACTGGCACTTTGATAAAGTAAAAATCGATGTTTTGTTATTTTTGCACGCAAGATGTCTTTTCTATTTCATATACTACTTTTTAATTGTCAGTTATCATCTCAAATTTGATCTCATTGCTCCTATACCTATATTTATTAAATTTTAGAGGAGCTCGTGGCTAAAAATTAACAGCCACACAGTTCAATATTTAAGGTTAAGCCGTGCTTTCCGAGGTTGGTCCGTGGATGGGGGACTATAATTACATACCGAGTTTCCTCCGTGCCTCTGAAAGCACGTTAAGCCGTTGGTCCCGGGGCTGTCATTTGTAGATCTTTGGCAATCGTTACGAGTAGTCAGAAGCCAAAAGTCTGACATCCAGTCTTGCCAAGGGGTGGTATTACCCAGTTAATGGGTTGTGGAGGTCAGATAGGCAGTCGCTTCATGTAAAATACTGGTACTCAGCTGCATCCGGTTAAAATGGAAACCGACCCCAAGATAGTTTGGTAAAAGGCTAGGCAGATGATATTATATTTTTTAAATTTAAGTAGGTAAGTCACAATTAGTGTTAGTAAAATAATAGCAATATTGTTTTATTTTTCGATAATTTTAAATACATATAACAAGCTGAAGAAAACTCATAAGTTTAGGTTTTTTTTTAAATTTCTGTTGTAATTTATTTTTTTTGTTATGTTATCACTTGTATTGGTGAATGCTGGTTGACCAGTAGTTGGCGGTTCTATAATGTTCCCACTGCTGGGACACAGGGCTCCTCTCTATGAGAGGGAGTGGGCTGTAATCCACCACGCGGGCCCAGTGCGGGTTGGTAGATGTCACATGTCTTCGCATATTTATTTCTAAGACATGCCGGTATCCTCACCATGTTTTCCTTCACCGTTTTTGAGGGCAGCGGTGATGAAATAAATTACACAAACTAATGCGCCTGCCTGGGTTCGAACCTACGGCTTACCACTCGTAAGTCGGGGTTGCCACCACTGGGCCACCACTGCTCTCAAGCTGTAAAAACCTTTATTAAGATAATGTTGTACATAGAAGCTGTTGGTAAAGCTATATTAATAAATAAATAAATGTTTACAAAGGATATAAGTAGTCTTATTCAATATAAATCAACGGATAATATGACCAGATTTATTAACATGGCTGAACAAAAGGAATATGTACTGAGCGTCCAAAAATCGTGAGTAAAAACTACACAACGCCCTACGTACTCGCGATTTTTCCCATCAGACAAAGTGTGAGTTTGTGTATGTATGTAGAATGTCATCACACGCGCATTAGGTGTCGGAAGTACCTATAATCCCCTATTTTGACAGATTGTGTTTGCAGCGGCCTACTTGGTTGCTCCATAGATTGAGTGCTTTACATATAGGTCACTGTTGGTTAAGTACGGCTATTTAACACACACCAGGCACAGAACTTAACATCACGCCTCAAGCAGAGGTGTTTTTAATAGTACCTACACCCACCAGTTAAGTTCAAGTCCCATGCAAGTTGCTATTGCCAGCAACCGGGCACAAATCCAGACTCCGTGGCTGCTACTAAGAATTTCCTGATGGAAAAACTTAATAACACTTTTCCCAACCCGGGAATCGAACCCCAGGACCTCAACACATACGGCAATTTAAGTAAATCATAATCAGCCTACAGCGTTCTCATTGTTGGGAAAAAGATCAAGGTTTCCTTAAGAGGTTTTGAAAGTTTGCAGTACATAAAACAATCGATAAATATCTGTCTCTATATTTTATTACGTAAGTTATAACAGTCCTTATCAGCTTTTTATATTGTTCTAAGAAGATTAACTGTCCCTGACCTCCGCAAGACAAGCAGCAAGATTATCTTACTCCGTACTGTTGAAAGCACATTCAATTATAACTGTTGTCAGATCCGGTCGCTTGTTGTCTTGGGCAACCAATTAAAACAGCTCAAATGAGATTTGAAAGCGGATTTGTTGATTTCAGTAACCTTAAAGGATTATGTTGGGTGGGGTTAAAGATACCAGAGGCAATACTTCTTATGTTCAGCAGTTTCTGGTCGAAAGCTTTTTTTTTCGGATGGGAAATCATCAGATTATCTCTCCCGCTCTGGGAGCGGAAGGGAGTGTCAGACTTGTACTGACTAAACCTCATCTATGTTCCTTATTAGCCTTTTGTGTTCCAGAGTCGCGGTATCGCTTTCGAACAGTCCCGCAGCCCTGTCAGGCATCGGCTCTCGGACCCCTTCCGATTTTCTGACTTCTCTTTGAGACGCGCGTGGAACACGAACGCGCCGTCGGCACGGCCTGTCGTCATAAGACGGACGCTGCTGATCGAAAGTCCTGCTGCCATCATGGTGACTGACGCATATCTTACCACGATATGTTTTTTAAAATACGATGTTTCATCTGTACGATGTTTTCGGTAATGCTTTCTATCGGGAGAGATAATGATGAAATACATAACTATATACATAATCAGCCCAGTATATACTGTATATACTTACAGTACATATATACTTTTGTCAAGCCATCGACCGCTACGGGTAATTATCAAACATGCCACGCTCGGCAGACGATAGCTGATCACAGTTTATTACAATAAGCAGACAGGATGACGCTACCTCTTATTACTCCCTTTTACGACCCCCGCAGGTGGAGAGGGGGTGGTTTATGCTTTGCCATCAATCTGGAACTGTTTTACCTGGTTTTATGACTAATAAATCTATTATATTTGTTAAGTTTTTTGATATGCTGCATGTGTTGTTGCTGTCATGTTATTGGTTGGGTTTGTTGTGTGACCACTAAATGCACTGACTTATCTGACTTCCACAGCCCAACTTGGTATCACGATACCCTTGGCGCGACTGGAATAACTATGTCATGTGGTAACAATGATTAAGTAAGAAGTTCTGACGAGATCTTTAGTTCATGAAGAAAGTTCGTGGAAAACTTTACACCAGGACACGGTTCGTATTGTTAGGAGGATCCTTTCTCTGGAGCCCTGAACGTCTGTAGCTTGAACACTGTTTCCGATATCGGTGGACATTTTTTTGAAAGAGAAAGTTCATAACATAAATAAGGTTTAAACAGACTTTTCACGAAGCCATCAACCAAGTATTCTGTACATCAAATTAAGTAACTTTACGCAAAAAAGCTAGGAAATTAGTTTTTTTTTCGGGTAAAAAATCACGTTTTGCGATAGAATCAATGTGACGCAATCAAAACATTGTGCTGAAGGATGCATTGAATAGCACGGTGGTCGGGAAGGTATTTAAAGTAAAATTATAACATTAAAAACTTCGTTTTTTACCATTAATATTTTACCCTTTTCAGTTGTGGCACATATATATCCTAGTCAAGTATCAATTCTACAATGTAACTAGACACCAGCACATCGTCCACATACACGAAACAAGAAAAAACCACAATAAGGAGGATAACTCAAAAAGTCCCTAAGCAAAGTTCATAAAATACCTGAAAAAAATACCAATCGAATTGAGGACCTCGTCCTATCTAAAGTTGGTTAAAAGTTGATAGCTTGCACGTCGTGACTGCAACAAGCAGGTTACCACTCACCATGATTACTGATATCAACGCAACCTATACACATAATGTGACTGTTCCTAATTTACCCTTGCATTGGCTACCAGTTTGTATACCGGGATGTGCATATTATCTTGCTAAAAAATCTTATCACATCATCCGTCTTTCTGCCTATCCTGGTCCCAACTAGCTGGTGAACGATTACCAGTTTTACTGCTTGGAAAGACTGACAGATTTTCGAGCTTCTGACTACTCGTATCCCATATCTTCCCGTGGGTGTCGTAAGAGGCGACTAAGGGACTTGCCAGAAATTGGGCAGCAGCGTTCTCTGTGCTTTTGTAACAACCGTACTGCGATCGCCAACCCGCCTGCCAAGCGTGGCGATTATGGCAAAACCGCCCTTATGTCATTGTGGCTTTGGGGGAGGCCTATGTCCAGCAGTGGACGTCTTTCGGCTGAAATGATGATGATGATGATTACTCGTAACAACTGTCCAAGATCTGTAAATGACAGCCGGGAAAAAGGGTTAAAGTGCTATGCACGATACGAAGGGAAGACGAAGGGAAGTTGGATTGTAGTGTATGGTCCACGGTAATATCTTTGGCAAACCTAGATATAATGCAGATGTTATTATTAAACCATCAGAAAATCTCAGACCTATAAATTAACCTAATATATTAGACTAGTTGTCCCGCGTAACTTCGTCTGCGTCACATTTCCCCTGTTTTCGCAACATTTTTCATTGCTGCTCCGCTCCTATTAGTTGTAGAGTGATGATATATACCTTATAGCCTTCCTCAATAAATAGGCTATCTAACACTGAAATATTTTTTCAAGTCGGACCAATCGTTCCTGAGATTTGCGCGTTGAAGCAAACAAACAAACTCTTCAGCTTTATAATATTGTTATAGAGTATGGATTTTTATCGATATGAAACACCACTTTCCTCAACATTCGAGGATCAAGAACGTGCTAGTCAAGAACGCTATTGGTTCGCCTCTAATAACATACTAAAGAAGAGTTTTATAAGGGTAGCTAGGCTAGTAAAACGTTATTGTATCTCATTTCTGAGACCCAACGTCTATCCTTGAAAAAGAAAATGGTCAACTATTGTTTCGAAGGGCCATTATTTAGTTTAATTAATATTGAAGTTAAGTTATATAGAATGTGTTATGATGGAAAATCATATATTTGAAAGTTTATGAGGATGCATGAATGTTTGTTACTCTGTAACGCCAAAAATGCAAGACAGATTCAAATGCAAGAGATTAAAATTTGGCACACACAGTTTATGACCTGGATTAACTCATACAATTTTTTATCCCTGGAACATGACCCTGTGGGACGATTACCAAACTCCAAGTCCGTGGGCGAAGCCGCGAGCATCAGCTAGTCCATCATAAAGAGAAATTATCATCACCCTATAATGTTCCCACTGCTGGGACACCGGGCTCTTCTCTATAAGTGGGAGTGGGCTGTAATCCACCACGCGGGCCCATTGCGGGTTGGTAGACGTCACATGTCTTCAAAATTTTTAGTTCTAGGACATGCCGGTTTCCTCACGATGTTTACCTTCACCGTTTTTAAAGATAAATAAAATAAAAGTAAAGATAAATAATAAAATTATTTGGCACTTGCCAAAAGTGCACACAATACAAACAAAATTAATAAAATAATCTAAACAACAAAAGCAGGCAACAAAAGGGAACACTGGGTTTCTCACAGCTGCACCAAAAAGGACCAGTTCAGCAAAATGGCGGTCAGTTAGTGCCCGAAGATCGTTTTTAAATTGGCCCTGGATTAGTGAGGTTGAATGTAAAAGAGTTTTACAATGTTATGTCAATGGTGGTGGTTTTCGGCACATCCTGTATATATCAACTCTCAACCGTACCGTGTTTAATTATGGTGTGGTCATATACAGGCTGTAGCTATGCAGCATGTATTTATGATAATGAACAGCCTTTGAAAGCTGAGATAACTACTCGTAGCTATCACATAGTGTGGTCTGCGGTTTAAACGCCGGATTCAAATGAATGAATCAATACATTCACTGGCTTGTAACAGCGGGGTTATTGTGTACACACTCACAATGGCGATTTCATCCTTTCTGTCAATTTAACAACATTAATTGTGTTATTTACATTGTAAGCAAACGATTTTTTTCAACCATATGACGCAATGGATAAAATCTTCTGGATAGTAAAGGATACAGGGCTTCGTGATATCAGTTTCTAAACCTAACCGAACATAACAAGGTTATTCAACTGTTACCCATGCCACAAATACAACCAGTAAATTATTTACGCCACATGTTCTACAATTCCAAATGTTTCTACAAACGTTTACTCAAGTATTTCTTCTCATCCTACGGTTGAATTAATCGGATCTTCTATTTATTACCCATTATTTTAAAAGAAGAAACGTGTCTCTGAGTACACGTAACTTACGCCCCGCGCACGACACCAGGTGATGCGATTTACGACACGACCTGTTGCAAGCGACAGGTCTGAGTATCAGTAGTTTGACATGAGTATATTAGCATTGCGGTAAACCATGGCATCATCCTCTCCCTAGCTTTTTCCCACCTATGCTGAGGTCGGCTTCCTGTTTAACCGGATACAGCTGAACCTATTTTACATGGAGTGACAGCCTATCTGACCTCCACGACGCAGTTGTTAATGGGTAATTACCCCTTGGTAAGACTGGTTGTAAGACTTTCAGGCCACTGACTACCTGTAAGCAATAGTAATTGCACACTGGAAGCAATTTCTTTCATTTGTTATCTTCGCAATCCTTATCACACCATGTTTTTAGCTTGAGCTCGTACCTCGTGGCCAAGCAGCTGCATAAAAAGACACTTTATCGGGATGTCTCTAACCATATTTCGTTATTCATGTATATTTTTCTCAACCGCACTCGCCCGCGTTGTGGATTAAAGCCCACTCAATGAGAGGGCTCATTGAGAGGAGGCCTGTGTCCCAGCAGTGGGAACATTATAGGTTGATGATGATGTTGATGATGTATTATTTTTATTTCTTTATTCATTTTCAATACATATTATTTACATTTTTTTCAGGATTTCTTTTTTTATCATTAGGCTTATTTCCGATATTTTGATAAATGACAATATGGAACCATTTCGGTATTCATGTCACGCTTGTGATAGATATTTCCTTGATATTTTTTGACGTAGGTTTCTTGAATGTACCAACTTTGTAGGGCCAAGGTTTGACACAAAACGTTAAATTTGAATTTTGTTTGTGAATATTTAGAGGTACCTAATTTGAAAACGAGAAATAACCTGCACCCCGATTGTGTAACACTCTTCTTCAGAATCAGATTTCAATGGAATTTCCGAAGTCATTGCTTCATTTGTGTTTAAAAGAATCCCTACATAAATAAGGACGTAAAAAGTTGTCAAAAGTTGTGAATTTTCATTGTAAATATTGTATTAAGTAATTACCACGCTGAAATCTTAATCTGCATTACCAAAAGGTTGACTAGTGGGATGCCTATGTCATTATTAGTTCTGTTTTCTTTAAATAACAAAAGATAATTAATGCTTGTAATCACCGAAGGGTTGGGTAAACCTTAGTACACCCACATTTCGCCAGCTATGTATAAGAGCGTTTACGCCTTACGACATTTCATAAAATCTTTAAAGTTCTTATTTTCTGAAATGTTTGAACCGATTTTAATGAAACTTAATACACATATGCAGGATACATAGGTCTTCAAAGTTACTAAAAAAAATCGAAAAATAGTGTAACAGCTAAATTAGACCGAATATAAAATATCTATCGTGTCGTGCTTCACCGTCGACCACATCATCGCTTACCATCAGGTGAGATATGGTCAAGCGCGGGCCTATAGATAATAATAAATAAAAATAAAAAACTATAGAAACAGAAATTCCCAATTAGCTTTTTTTAAAAAGACATTTCGATTATTTTTTTTGTAACTTTTTAGACCTATGTATCCTGCATATGCTTATTAAGTTTCATTAAGATCGGTTTAGTCATTTCGGAAAATAAGGACTTTAAAGTTTGTGTGAAATTCCGTAGGGTATAAACGCTCTTAAGTCCCATTTAATAATGGGCGAGCCCAGCTTAGAAATCAAAAATTTTGTTTCGGATCATGTAGGGACAACTTGCTATTCACAAATACCAGTATTAGCCACTAGTAATACTAAACGTCAAGTTTCCGATCCCTCAAACGCAACGAACCATCTGTCTTTTAATTTCCATATTTAATTAACATACATTGTTGTTCAAAAAAAAATTAAATAGCTAGAATATTAATAATAATCCTCCATGCATATTCATGGGAAATTAACTCTGGGACCGCGATCAGGAATTCCGGAGCGGTTTCGGTCTCGGCCGGGGGAAGATAGGTACGTGAATGTCGTCACTAGCACGTATATGCAGCGATAAACGAGTGTATTATGCATCATCATCATTATCATCAGCCTATAATGTTCCCACTGCTGGGACACAGGCCTCCTCTCAACGAAATGGAGTGGGCTTTAATCCACCACGCGGGCCCAATGCGGGTTGGTAGATGTCATATGTCTTCGAATTTTTAGTTCTAGGACATGCCGGTTTCCTCACGATGTTTTCCATCACCGTTTTGAGAGTAGCGGTGATGAAATAAATTACACAAAGTAATGAGCCTGCCTGGGTACGAACCTACGACTTACTGCTCGTAAGTCGGGGCTGCCAACACCGGGCCACCGCTGCTCTGAATTATGACTAATGCCCAATTAATGACCGCCTCTCTGAGCATGAAGGCCTAGGTTCGATTTCCAGGTCGAGCAAAGTTTTATTGGGTTTATCCATCAGGAATTTCTCAGCAGCCACGGAGTCTGGATTTGTGCCCGGTTGATTGTAATAGGTTCGACCCTTATTACATGGGACTTAAACGTAATTGGTAAAATGTGGATGTACTAATAGGTACACCTCTGCCTAATACTTTCGGGATAGCAAGCGTGATGTTATATTGATTGTTATTTTAACATTATGATAAAATAGGTCATAACTCACAGTTGCAAACGATATTTCACGACAAAACCGCTTAAACAAAACATAATATTATTGCTCGTGAGTGTACTACCGGACAGCAGGAATGCAATCGAACCTGACGCCGGACGGTTAGAAATACAAATATCCGCCGTCCGGAAATCGGATATAGAATTTCTGATGAGTTTCAGTTTTACTTGGGAGACTGCCGTTTTTACGAGTTTCATCGATCGAAGAAAATCACAAAGTAAAGTTTATTCTTCCAATCCTATTTCAGGGAACATGGTGTTGTTTCTTCTGCTTACATAAAACAATATTTGAGTAAGAAGTTTTAATAGAATTCCTCAGCAATATTTGTGGAAATAAGACTTGAACTTTGTAACAGGATTATTCTGCAATAAGTACTTATTAGTTTTTTTGTCTCTGAATTTCTTTTTACAAAGGTGTTGTTTTGCATCCTCGTCAAAATTCAGGAGGTTGTCACAAAAGACATAAATAATCAATTAAAATAACGGTACCTAATTAATTAAACATATATTTGGTTGTTTAAGTTTGTCAGTATTTCAGAATAACACCATCATCGAATAAACGTTTGAGATTGTTTGTATGAGTGGAAGCACGGTTACAGGGCGAGAATCAGACGGGCCGCGTTTAAAACTCGTGTGTTTCACACTTACCGATTTCCGTAAATAAGAGAAAAATAAAAATTACCTACCCATTTAATTATTGATTCGGGACGAGAATCATTAGCATTGTTACCTCCTTGAATTTGAAGAGGACGCAGAACAACACCTTGTATGAGCGAAGATTTCACTATTTAAGTAGGTCTATTTAAGTGCTACGCTTGTAACTAACAGTTTAGGCTTTTAGTTTGACAACTAATATTCATAAAGATGATTTGGTTTGTTTTTTTTTTTATTTTGTGATTGTATAAAGTACCCTTAATTATTACTTTCTATACATCCTCTGCTGGATTAGGGGAATCCAACACAGGATAAATAGGCGACATAGTGCTGAGTTATCTGCTACCCTATTTTTGTCTCCATTCAGATAAACAGGTCAATATGTAACAAACATCAGTAGCCCACCGTCTACCCTAGATATATAACCTGTCTCGCTCATCCGCATTCACCATCTCACTCACACAATATCCACGAAAATAATACGGAAGAAAAACAACGTGTCTTAGGTAACACATTTGTTCTCACTGTTTTTCTATCTACAAGAAAACAACGTCATTACTTATAGGTGTACATAACCAGAGGTCGGAATTAGGTAGAGTTATTTATGTACTTGCATCGAAATGTTGATAATAATATAGATCTTCCCGGGATTTCCCGGGATATTTAATATTTTTTTTTTTGTGTGGCCAACAATATTACAAATAAATAATAATAAAAACGTCACAGATATATTAGACAAATAAAACAAAGATAATTAACTTACAATGTTTATTAGTATAATAATCACAGGATTTTTCTGCTCTTTAAAATTAATTTCGGGATTTGAGGGATTTGAGGCCCGAAGAATTGCCAAACTTAAGTAGCAATTGGCAGGGCACATTGCTCGCAGAACGGATGGCCGATGGAGCTGAAAAGTTCTGGAATGGCGACCGCGAACCGGAAGACGATGCGTTGGAAGGCTTCCCACTAGGTGGACAGATGACCTGGTGAAGGTTGCGGGGATCCGCTGGATGCGAGGCGCACGGGACCGGTCAATGTAGCGTCACTTGGGGGAGGCCTTTCGGCTGAAATGATGATTTGAGGCATATCCACTTAATTTTTTTGCTGTATGAAATCAATGTAAGTACATAAATAACTCTACCTAATTCCGACCTCTGTACATAACATAACATCACGCCTGTAATCCCCGAGGGGTTAGGTAGAAGTGTACCTAATAGTACTGGGTGTACTATTAGGTACACTTCTACCTAACCCCAATCCATTTCACCTGTTATGTTTAAGTCCCATGTAATGGGGGCGAGCCTATTGCCATCAACCGGGCACAAATCCAGACTCCGTGGCTGTTACTGAGAAATTCCTGATGGAAAAAGCCAATAAAACTTTGAACGAAAAAAAAAAAAAAAACTTTCAACTTTCTTTCAATAGATAAAGATGGTTATAATCCTGAACGGCCCGTGTTGAAGCGTGGAAATAAAAACTCTACAGAAACAATTCTGTACTTCCGAAAACGTACATCATCATCATCATTAGCCTATAATGTTCCCACTGCTGGGACACAGTTGTCCTCTTTATGAGAGAGAGTGGGCTGTAATCCACCACGCGGGCCCAGTGCGGGTTGGTAGATGTCATATGTCTTCAAATTTTTAGTTCTAGGACATGCCGGTTTCCTCACGATGTTTTCCTTCACCGTTTTTGAGGGCAGCTGTTATGAAATAAATTACACAATAATGCGCCTGCCTGGGTCAGAACCCACGGCTTACTGTTCGTAAGTCGGGGCTGTCACCACTGGGCCACCGCTGCTCTCAGAAACGTACAATAAGCTTTAATCCCGAACAAAATCGTGCAAAAATACGACTCCTAAAATAACTAAGCCCACGTGAGAAGAATTAATACTAAGCCAACCTTATTAATGTGCTATTTCCTTAGCAAAAAATCCAGACTGTGGTACCTCGGTGGTGTACCTAATGGTCGCTAGCGCAGTAGCTGAACATGAGGTCTTGGTTTCGATTCTCTGGTCGGGTGTGTTTTTATTCCGTCAAGAATTTGTATTAAATGGCAATAGATGCTCCCTTTTTTTTACATGGGTGTTAAACTTAACTGAAATATAGACACATTTCTACCTCACGAGGAATTAATAACAACCTTTTTCCAACTATTTTGGAGTCGGATTTCAGTCTAACCAGATGCAACTTAATACTAGCATTTTACGTGGAGCGACTGCCTATCTGACCACCACAACCGTTAGTACTGGGTAATAGGATACGCCTTGGTAAGAGAGGTTTTCAGATTTTCGGGCCACTGACTACCTGTAACGACTGTCAAAGGCCTACAAATGATAGCCGAGTTCCGAGACACGGAGGAAATTCAGTATGTAATGATTGGTCACCCATCCACAGACTGGCGCTGGCAAACGCTGCTTAATATTAGTCACAAGTCTTCCTCCTTAAGAATGTATGACGATAAATTCGAGATGTAAATAACACAGTTTCCGCCTAGTTGTTCCATCTATTCTATCTTAAGATGACGTCTGTTTATCCAACACTATGATAGAGTAGACCGATCATAAATATGACAGCAGATCAAATAGGCCCTTGAGATTATCATAATCGTCCCCTTTGCCATATTATTTGGCCCTTAAGAATATTTCTACGCGTTTACTCTTGGAGTGTACGTAACGGGGCACTGAGGAAAAGAGTTCTTTTTTGACGTGACAATGTCTTATAACTCGACGAACGCCGGCTGCACGCACGAAAAAGGATGACTCTTTGTTACGTTACGATCGGAGCGAGAGCGCTGCAAGAGCGAGCGAAAGGCACGATCCGCTTGAGCGTTCTGCTTGCTATTCATAAAAGTATGCAATCATGTCATTACTCTTTGTTATGACGTTGTCACGTTAAACTATCGTCCGTAAACCGACTTTACAGACAACCAATTTTTTTTTGTCTAATTCACATTTGTTTTGACATGAAATGTTTGCAAAAAAATATTTTCTTATTTAAATTTAATTCAGGCGAATAAATGCGTTATAGGTATTTTTCATTGACCACACAGGAAAACAAAGCAAAAATTCCGAGAAACTGTAACCGAATTATAATGTGGTTTTACGTTTAGTTACTGAAATGGTATAAATGTGACTCTGGAAGCTCATTCCATCGTATTCCCCTCACAACAGTCGAGCAGTAAACCTGAAGTCAACATGAAGCTCTTCATCATGTTCGTGGTTGTCGCGTTACTGGCCGCGTCGTGTTCGGCGCAACCGGTTGACAGCTCAGCACCCGAGCAACCACACTCTTCAGAAGCTCGACGGTTCAAGCGAGACTCGAGTTTCAGTGAATGTCCCGATGGTTCCTACAGAGTGAACCGTCGCTGCGAGTATTATAAGTAAGTAGTAAAAATTAAAATTTTACAATTTAGGAATCACGTTTCGTATTGATGTGCATATCTTTTCAAATGACTAGGTAGGTCTTCTTCTTTATAATGTGGTAAGTGAATAACCTGGTGTCAGATTTTTTATGGCACCCATGGGCCCCTGGCTTGGCTTAACATGCCGCCGAGATATATCTCTCACGGCTTGGCCACGGGACATTCGCCGCAACGAAAATTCGCGTGGTGCGAACGGCGGAGCGTATTGCGACCAAAACCAAATGTATGGAAAAGTACTGGGGCGTGCCAAGCGTAGCGGCGATCAAATCGTAAAGGATAGATTTTCTTTACCCATTCCTATAGATTATTTTCAAATTATTGATATACAACGTGTAACGTTAAATGCACAAAACCTGAAAATAGTTGTATCAGAATAACGAGTAAAATCAATTGAACCACTTTTTAATATAGGTCACATTTTTTCAAAAAAATCTGTATTAGAAATGTTGCCTTGTCTATTTTTTCATAGGTCAAGCGATAACGTGCGCAAACCCGCCAAAATAGGTAAACAAACACAAATGTTTGTCGTCCAATTTAAATTTTCTCATACGCCGGAAAAAAAGAAAGAAAGAAAGAAACAATCAGACTTGCCAGAAAAACTAAAACAGCACATAAAACATTTACGTTTTTTTTAATGATTTTTTTTCTCTCAGAGTTAGGTCAATTGAATTAAAAAAAATCATTTGGGGTGTCTGAGGTTTTGCGCATTTAACGTTACACGTTGTATATACGGTTACTTCTTATGTTACTACTATTATCTTCTTACTTCTAGTACAATATCGGAATTTTGCTAGATTTGGAAAAAAATTGAGACACTTATCGTTTGATAACCTGGATTAAAACATAAGATACTTTCATTCCGGTAGAATGATCCCGTAGGACAATTTTGAACTCCACGCAAAGCGCGGTCATAAGATAGTTATAAAACTTTTAGTAATTTGAGTGGGTTCAAACATAAGCAGGTATAATATCGTACATTTCTTTTGTTACAGTGATGAGTACCGAGACGAGGACGCCGAGACTGAACATTATAATTATTAACTCCGCAAATTTTGAACTTGTGCACAGACAACGTATTTTAATGTGTTTCTCCCTCATGCTAATAAAATGTACCTACCAAACTACGTTACAATAATCAAGCTCTTTTACTTTTTATAAATAATAAATCATCATCATCTTCTTGCCCTTGTCCCATTATTTTATTTTATTTTGTTTATTTGGGAAAACAAACGGTTACACATTACAGTATTACACAGAATTACAGCTAGTTTGAGTAAATGTATAACCAACGACATTTTCCACGTATTATAAAAATATTTAGTTATAAAAACAATGCGATGTTAGCTTAGAATTCAATCGAACAACACATTTACATAATGTGTTCATTTCATTAAACTAAACAGGCATGCAAATTAAAAATTAAAAAAAGCGCAAGTAAAGACAGTAGGTACAAGTATTCCAGTAATAGAAATGAAAGAAAATTTAAATACTTAATCAATGTTCAATCCTAAATGATTTTGCTAACAAGGCCTTTAAATTTTCCTATTGGTACAGCAAAGATGTCAATACTTTCAAAAAGATTATGATATTGACCAGTAATGTATGTATATATATAACCTAAGGGAATTATTGTGGCAATTATTGTTATTGTATTTTTATTTGGAGTCGCTGCAATCATTCTCCCTTGTCATTCGTCAACTAAACATACTAAATAAAAATACGAAAATATTACACATTGTGGAGACCCATGTTTGATGACGAGTATGTAATTTGGACACAGCCACTGCACACCCCGGTCCCAGTGCGGGTTACCAACCCGCACTGGGCCCGCGTGGTGGATTGCTCCCCACTCCGTGTCATAGAGGAGGAGACCTGTGTTCCAGCAGTGGGAACATTATAGGCTGCTGGCTTCGCCCACGGCGACTTTATGTATCGATACAGCCGCGATGCTGTCGCTGGCAGTGTTTTTTAAAGTAGCTAAAGGTAAACCTTTTTCTGAAAGTCGTTTACTAACCCGGGGGTTGTTAAAGTTAATTTGTTCTTTTGTCAAGTGATTTACAATTAAACCCGCGAAAATTATACAATGGCACCACGTTCCGATTGAAAACATTACAACGAAATGTGATCGAGTTAACGATACTGATTGGTTGTTCCCGGGAGAAGTCTGTGTTTATTCCGAGAATTCCTTTAACACCATAGAACTACCTCTTCGAGTTCAAAAGAGTGCAGTTTCCCTCAAAATCTGCTTTGCCATGACCATAAATTAATCTGAAAGCCAAACTCTTCATTTGGATTTTTACCTAAGGAATACCTGTTTTTCAGACGGTCAGTTATAGCCTGGTGATTCTAGCGCCTGAAGGAAAAACAAAAAATATTGTTAACATAGAAATACTGCGGTAGGTATAGTATTTCGTTGTAAACAATATTAATTATTTATAATCCACTGCTGCAAGCTGCTCTTCGGCACATTACCAGCTGAAAGCATTGAGGAGTAGTTTTTTGACGCCCTTTTGTAGTTTATTGTTATTTTAGTTATTTAATTTATTAGTCCTTGTAATGTATATAGTAGTCATTTAAATTAAATAAAGAAGATTTTGGAATTTTTCGTTGTAAACAATATTAATTATTATTATCCACTTCTGGTTGCCTCCTGAATAAATATTTTCACAAACGCTTTGAGTTCTGTTAAAACCATAATACTCTCATCCTAGAGATTAGTTCAGTTTTACAGAGCACTTCATCCTTATTGCTTTGTTTGGGATATTTTCAGTTTGTCTATTATATTGAGAGGGAGTCAGAGCGATTAAGATGTTTGTATCTGTAATTTGTTTCCTGCAGGCCACGCGAGCGAAGCCGCGGGGAGAAGGCAGTTATTATTAAAAATAAAATAGTCTCTAAATCTATCTTACAGTTGCAATCGATTATGTAACGAGAAAATCGCTTAGAAATATGTTATAATCCCGAACGGGTCAATTTGAAGCGTGGAATTAAAAACTCAACAGACACAATTCTGTACTCCGAAACGAACAATAAGCTTTAATCCCGAACAAAATCATGCAAAAATACGACTCCTAAATAACGAAACCTACGTGAGGAGAATTAATATTAAGCCAACCTTATTTATGTGCTATTTCCTTAACAAATAATCCGTACTGTGGTACCTCGGTGGTATAATGGTCGCTAGCGCCGCAGCTGATCATGAGGTCTTGGTTTCGATTATCTGTTCGGGTGTATTAATAATCCGTCAAGAATTCTTATTAAATGGCAATAAATGCTCCCTTTTTATACATGGGTGTTAAACTTAACTGTAATATAAACACACTAGCTGTCCGGCGCAACTTCGTTTGCGTCACATTTTCCCCGTTTTCGCAACATTTTTCTTTGCTGCTCCACTCCTATTGGTCGTAGCGTGATGATATATAACCTGTAGCCTTCCTAAATAAATGGGCTATCTAACACTGAAAGAATTTTTCAAATCGGACCAGAAGTTACGGAGCCTATTCAATGCAAACAAACAAACAATCAATTTTTTCCTCTTATTAATATTAGTTTAGATTTAGATTTCTTCCTCACGAGGAATAAATAATAACCTTATGCAACTATGTTAGAGTCGGATTTCAGTCTAACCGTAAGTGGAGCGACTGCCTATCTGACCACCACACCCGTTAGTACCTACTGGGTAATAGGATACACTTTTTACACTTATTGGTAAGAGTGGTTTTCAGGTTTTCGGGCCACTGACTACCTGTAACGACTGTCAAAGGTCTACAAATGATAGCCGAGTTCCGAGACACGGAGGAAATTCAGTATGTAATGATTGGTCACCCATCTACAGACTTGCGTTGGCAAACGCTGCTAAACCTTGAATGTCGACCCGTACGGCTGTTATTATTTAGTCACAAATCTTCCTCCTTAAGAATGTATGACGATAAATTCGAGGTGTAAATAATACAGTTTCCGCCTAGTTGTTCCATCTATTCTATCTTAAGATGACGTCTGTTTATCCAACCCTATGATTTAGAGTAGACTGATCATAAACATGACAGTAGATCAAATAGGCCCTTGAGATTATCATAATCGTCCCCTTTGCCATATTATTTGGCCCTGAAGAATATTTCTACGCGTTTACGAGTGAATATTAGAACGGGTTGCCCGAATGTTTACCGACATACATTGTGGCATAGCCCTACAGACAGTCTCTTGGGCACATTTCCAACTGTCAGTGTTGAAGAGGTTTTTGTTTTTCATTGTATATTTGGTTGTTAGTTTAGTTTAATTATTTTAGATTATTGAGAAGTTTTTGATTGTCATACTGTATAATGTCGAGGTCAGAGGAGCTCGTGGCTAAATAATAACAACCGCACGGGTCGATCTTTAAGGTTAAGCCGTGCTTGCCGAGGCTGGCCCGTGGATGGGTAACCATGATTACATACCAAGTTTTCTCCGTGCCTCGGGAAACACGTTAAACCGTTGGTCGCGGCTATAATTTCTAGATCTTTGAAAGTCGTTACAAGTAGTCACGTCAGAAGCCAAAACTTTGACATCCAGTCTTACCAAGGGGTATCGTATTACCCAGTTACTGGGTTGTGGAGGTAAGATAAGTAGTCGCTTCATGTAAAATACTAGTACTCAGCTGGATCCGGTTAGAATGGAATCCGACACCAAGATAGTTTGGGAAAAGCCTAGGCAGATGATGACAGTATAATGTCAGTTTATTAAATAAAGTGAATTACATATTTGCCGTCAATGTAAAAGTACTAGCCTATGCCGGCGGTAACGCACGCGTGGAGTTCGGTAATTGTCCCACAGGACTGTACTTCCGGGATAAAAAGTATCTTATGTGTTAATCCAGGCTATAAACTACCTGTATGCCAAATTTCGTCCCAATACGTTAAGTAGTTTTCGCTTGAAAGAGGAACAAACATCCATCAATCCAACACAAACTTTCGCAATGGGGAAGCCCGTTAAAAGCTAATTGTAGATGGCACGAGTATAGCTGGTTCTCAATCTGACCAATTAGGTCAAGCTATTATGAAATATAAAATGACATTACCAGATTTTCAACCAATGACGATGCTTGGAATCAGCTGTGGTAGTGCCATTAGTTCCACAGTTTCCATCCCCATTTATAATATGCAGTAGGGTTGTCATAACGTCGTCGTATAGTCTTTACAGGTAGGTCAGCGGCCCGAGAGTCTGACAGCCAGTCTTACCCAGTACTAACTAGTATTTAGATGCAACCGTTAGACTGGAAGCCGACCGCAACATAGTTGGGGAAAGGCTAGACAGGTAATGATGACCTGTAGAACATCAGTTGACAAGTAGATTGGTATTAAGTCCCTCTAATGCCGTACATAGTCCCACAATTCTTTTATGTAGTTTAATTTTTTTTTTCTTTTTTGTTTTTAAAAGTAAATGTAAAGATAAATATTACTATAAGTAGAAAAACGTAACCAGTCAGCAAAGAACGAAAGTCGGCTAACGCTGATCATCACATCGACTTTTTAATATAAAGGTACTGCACTATCAATTATAGTATATATCAAAGCGGGGATTCCACCATAAATGAATATCGACGCCATATTGCCTTTCAGTCGCTAACTGTGCGACATTCTTCATTTTAGGTAGATGGGTAGTTGAAATCACACACAACACTTGACTCAAACTCTATAAGTTTATTTCTAATAAATCAGTCACACAGGCACTTATAAACTTTTCATAGGTTGAGCCACCCATTCGCAAACATGGTTGATGTCAAAAGAAGAACGGGCGAAGAAACTTCTGACACACTCTTTTGGATCTGTCTTTCAATTATTACAGTTTATAATAACACAACTTAATATTGCTCACTTCAAAAACTACTTTCAATTCATTAATATTTCAATTCTCTATTCGCGAGCTAACTAGCTAGAACGACATCTCGTCTCGCTGCGCCTATGGTTCTGAGTGGGCGGAAATACGCACACACACTCAATAGTTCAGTACAGTAATTTATTAGTATTACATAGTAAGTTCATTTAAACTTCAGATAGACAATACTAACTTCACCATTAATTATTTTAGTAGTTAAATAATACCAATATCGACAAATGCAAAGGCGTTATTAAGTTAAAGCTTAATTATTTTTTTACAACAATTGCTTGCTTGCTTTGTCAGAAAGACCAACTCCCATCTAAGCAGTAGTTAACACACAACCCAATAGATGGCGCTCAGTCTCTTGATAATCGATACGGACGTTTCTAGATTCTTTGTAATAATTGCACTGCCACTACACTGATGGCATGGCAAGTTCATCAATATTATCACAAATAAGAATTATGAGTTGGTTCATTAGATTAATGCATAGTCTTAGCAGGTAAACGCTCTTGCGGCGACATATACATGATGTGAAAAAATCAGTTGAGTGACAAACGAGAAAAAAAATCCTGTTTGTTGTACTGGTGTTACAATCTGGTGTGACTACGAGTCGGTAACGCTATGTATCACTGTGGCACATGAACTTTAAATAAATAAATGATGGGAGATGCGAGCAAGTGTGTTGAAGACCAAAATGTCAATGATTTCAGCAAATGACGCCATTCCTAACGTGAATAAGAGCTGAAATGTAACGTTCCTTTGTTACTCATTAGGCAAGTGTTACCTCATAATTATTGCCTTAGCACTCTACTGTCGATATTATACGGCTTATTCCCGTGCGCTCCAAAACATGCATAATTATGTATTTCAGCGATAACTGTTTGGTGTCTGATTCACATTTGTTTCGACAGGAAATATTTGCATTAATTATATATTCATATTTTAAATGTTAAATCAGGCAAATAAAAGCGTAAGGATTTCTCATTAACCACACAGGAAAATAACCGTAACCTAATGTGACTATTAATAACACTTGCAACGGGATATTTACCATGTTAATTATTTGTTTCGAGTTTCCGTTATAACCTAATGTGGTTTTACCTTTAGCTATTGAAATGGTATAAATGTGCCTCTGGAAGCTCATTCCATCGTATTCCTTTCACAACAGTCGAACAGTAAACCTGAAGTCAACATGAAGCTCTTCATCATGTTCGCGGTTTTCGCGTTACTGGCCGCGTCGTGTTCGGCGCAACCGCTTGACAGCTCAGCACCCGAGCAACCACACTCTTCAGAAGCTCGACGGTTCAAGCGATTCGCGATTCCCGCTGAATGTCCCGAAGGTACCTACAGAGAGGGCGCTGTCTGCCGGTTTTAGTAAGTAGGAATAATTAAAATTTTATAATTTAAGAAACACTTTTCGTATTGTTGTGCATATCTTTTGAAATGACTAGGTAGGTCTTCTTCTTTATAATGTGGTAAGTGAATAACCTGGTGTTAGAGTTGTTAGGCCACCCATGGGCCTCTGGCTTGGCTTAACATGCCGCCGAGATATATCTCTCAGGCGTAATAGTTTTCCAATGTTGTTTTCCTTCACCGAAGCAAGTCATAATTTTATTGGGTTCGAACTTGAGACCGTCGGTCTTCGGTCTTCGGTCGAAGTCGCCTAGTCATTCAAATTCAAATTCTAATATATTTATTGTTTGTCACAGTTGATAGGTTCTTATAGTTATTACATAGAGGCTCGCTGTAACATACCCATGAGGTGTACAATATTTAATGCTCGTTCTTAACTGTTTTAACATTAATCATTATTCGTCCTAAGTCAACGTCCACCAATTATCATGCATTAATACACGTTTCATTCGTCAGCTTTAAACAAATTAAATAAAGTTCATACACATTAAGTTATTAATTGATTTCCTTCAGATTAAATTATTCATTGGTGTCATACTAATTAAATTATTTATTGATGTCATACAAATTAAATTATTCACTGATGTCATACAAATTATTATATTATTATAGCTAGCCTGTATTGTCCCACTGTTGGCCAAAGGCCTCCCTCCAAATTAAATTATTGATTAATGTCATGGTTCGATAATTATTCATTGATGTCACATAAATTAAATTATTCATTGAGTCAGTAGCACAGCTTATCTAATTGGTCACTAGTATTTTTGTCATTAAAAAAATCATTGATTGAATAAGATTGATTAATAAAGTAGGCTTTACTTATCAAGAAATCCTTCAGTGTTTTTTTTAAACTATCTAATGTTACACTGGTTTTTACACTGTTTGGAAGTTTGTTATAAATTTTTACTCCTATCCCAATTATACTCGTTTTAAACTTAACTGTCCTGCACTTAATTCCACTTAATTCATGTTTATACCAAGCACTTCTCAATGTGTCGTAATTTTTCAAATCTCGTTTTATCATTACTGCTGCTTCATAAATGTAAAGTGAGGGTAGGGTCAAAATGAGTATTTTGGTAAACTCTGGTCTACATGAATCCGTCTGTTTAAGCCCACTTATACTTCTAACACATTTTTTTTGCGCCTATAAAGCATATTCCCTGTTTGTTGAATTGCCCCAGAAAAGAATACCATATTTTAGTGTAGAAGCTACGTATGCATGATAAGCGCTTAATAATGCTCTTTCGTGCCATGCCACTAGGCGAGTAGGGTCAGTTAGGTGACGACTTTTTAAATGTCATGGCTTAAGAGCCAAAAAGCCTTGTTAATCTAGTGGTTAAAATTGCGACTGCACATGAAGTTCTGGATTCGATTCCCGGGTCGGGCAAATGGTTATTGGGTCTGGAATTTCTGAATAGCAGCTATGGAATCTGGATTTATGCTCGGATGATGGCAATAGGCTCGCCGCCTATTACATGGGATTTAAACATAAATGGCGAAATGTTGGTCCCCAAAATGTCCTCTTGCTTCACCATCGGCCTTTAGGAAGATGAAGTTTTATTGAACCCTATGTTATAACGTTAGAGACACCGACAGGACCATACCATTCAAGACCAAACCCGTGCGTGTACAGAAAGTTTGGGCCTGCATCGATTGGTACCGAGTTGTCCGCTCTGGAAACTTGTATCTTTATGCAAGCAACCTATAGCTTCACGACTTTTGCATTTGCTTTCCTATAGATTATTTTCAAATTACTAAGATATCTTACTTCTTGTGTCTACTATCTTCTTACTTTCTATCTACTAATATTATAAACGCGAAAGTCTGGAAGAATGTATGTTTGTTACTCTTAATCGCAAAAACTACTGAATGGATTTTGATCAAATTTGTTATATAGATAGCTTATACCTTGTATTAACACATAGGCTACTTTCTGTCCTGGTCTGCACGGGTGAAACCGCGGGGTGCAGCTAGTCTACTACAATTTCAAAGTCAGCGAGTGTTTGTTACTCTTTCACACAAAAACTACTGAACGGATTTGGAGAAAATTTGGCACACAGATAGTTTATAACCTGGATTTAAACATAGGATACTTTTATCCAACACAAGCGGCGGACATAATTTAGTTATAAGATAAAATTTAATGAATAGTCATTTATGTGAGTTCAAAAATGAACGGATTCGATTTCGATTCGATAAGTCGTATGTCTATCTTGTTTCGGTATTACGATAGATATGATAGGTATTACGAAAGCGAGCGAGATAGACATACGACTTTCCGAATCGAAATCGAATCCGAGCGTTTGTGAATACGGGCGAGTTTACTAAAGTACCTTTCTATTGTTACAGTGATAAGTACCAGGGGGACGCACAATCTGACGATTATTCTGAAGATTAACTGCACAAGACTTTGAACTTTTGCACCAATTACAAAGAAGACGTATTTAAATGTAAAACTTTATGTGTATCGCCCTCATCCTAACAAAATATACGTACCTTTTACAATAAACGAGCTGGTTTACTAACTAACAATATCATCATCAGCATTTCTCCCCCAAGTGACGCCACATTGACCGGCCCCGCGCGCCTCGCATCCAGCGGATCCCCGCAACCTTCACCAGGTCATCGGTCCACCTAGTGGGAGGCCGTCCAACGCATCGTCTTCCGGTTCGCGGTCGCCATTCCAGAACTTTTCGGCCCCATCGGCCATCCGTTCTGCGAGCAATGTGCCCTGCCCATTGCAACTTAAGCTTGGCAATTCTTCGGGCTACGTCGCTAAAGGAAAGGAAACTCCGAGCATAGCTCTCTCCATTGCCCTTTGGGTGACTTTAAGCCTTCTGATGAGGCCTATTGTGAGCGACCACGTTTCGTTAACTAACAATATATACTAACATTAAAAAGCTGAAGAGTGTTTGTTTGTTTGATCGCGGTAATCTCATGGAACTATTGGTTCGAATTGAAAAAATCTTTTAGTGTTGGATAGCCCATTTATTGAGGAAGGCTATATAGGTTATATAACATCTCACTACAGTCAATAGCGGAGCATCAATGGAAAATGTGACGAAGACGAAGTTGCGCGGGTCAGCTAGTACTAAATCATCATCATCATCATAATTTCAGCCGAAAAACGTCCACTGCTGGACATAGGCCTCCCCCAAGTATATATAAGGGGGCCATAATCGCCACGCTTGGCAGGCGGGTTGGCGATCACAATACGTTTGTTACAAAAGCACAGAGAACGCTGCTGCCCATTCTCTGGAAAGTCCCTTAGTCACCTTTTACGATACGGGAATATGGTGCTATTATTTATGTCCGACACTATCCAGAACAGTACTAAATAAAACTACGTAAATCTGAAACACTGTACCGATGTTTGATCACTAGGAATTGATTAAGTTATTATTTTAAATTGGGGACGTAGCTTATAATAGTAGTTGCCCATCGTACTTTGTGAATACTTACGAATCGAGAACAAATTACTGATTGTTTCATATTTTGATCGTCTAACTGGTCTTGATGTCACGATCGTAAGCATCTTATTATTGTTATGGTTCCGAGGTCGATTAAGTGTTACCGACTTAACAAAACAAGCAAAATGTAGCACTGACTAACCCTTCGGTGACACACAAACAAACATTTTATTGAAAGTATTAGTCGTTTTTACCCTTCCTTTTCAATCCCACTATATACATTTACGAGAAACTTAAGAGCAATTAACATAACGCGAAACGGAATAAAGTTAGTTTAAAGGCGACAGAAACCTTAAAAAAATAGTATTATATCAATTATAGTCTCAATTGAAACTAAACTCAGTGCGGTACACATAAGATTCATAATTTCAAAACTGCCTTTTCCTTTTAAAGTAGCTAAAGGTAAACCTTTTTCTGAAAGTCGTGAAACTGGGCGCACGGCTTTGTAAGTAATTCGTATTCACGTCGAAACGCGGCCGGGTTCCGTATTGCTAAATTTTTAATATCCTACGCCAACGAAAGGGTTGTTTTGGGATAATTGTTTTTGTAACACCTTGTTTACTCCGGGTTGTTAAAGTTCATTCGTTCATTTTTCAAGTGATTTACCCATGGGCCCTAACTAGATTCCGGACCCTGGTTGACCGTAGTGAAGAAAACCTGTTCAGGTAGAGATTTATAGATGACTTCGCTATGAAGAAAATGTGATCTGACCATGACAATGCCTGGACTTAGACCTGGAAAAACTGTGCTTACTGAGTTTGTTTCGTTGTTTCTTCTCAGAGCAGTCAGATACGAAAATCCAACCACATTATCATCTGCCTAGCCCTTGTCCCAACTATTTTGGGGTCAGCTTCCAGTCTAACTATATACAGCTGAATACCAGTATTTTACATAGAGCGACTGCCTATCTGACCTTCGCAACCCAGTTAGAACTGGTCAATAAGATACGCCTTGGTTGGTTTTCAGACTCTCTTGAAACATCTACAAATGACAACCGGGACCAACGGCTTAACGTGCTTTCCGAGGCACGGAGGAAACTAAAGAGGAAAAAAAACATTACATAAACATTAATTTAACAATTCATCGAATTTTAAGTGCACGAAAGGATTAATAAGGAAATATCTTGTTCTACATGTCCTGCTGACGTCACGTTACAGTAACTGATGGACGCTCCTGAAGACGCCAAACTCGTGACCGAAATCTGGGTCGAGTTTATTTAGAGAATGGCAAAACTACGACGCCAGGGTCGAATCGCAAGTTGCTTTTTGTAGGTCGCTACATCTTTTATCACCATGTATAACGACACCAGAAATACATCATCATCTCATCATCATCTTGCTGCGCTTGTCCCATTTTCCTAGGGTTCCCGTCTGACGTCACGGCATCATTTAATCCTTTCTCCTTCATTATAATTCCTCACACACTCCATCAATCTTTTCTTTGACCTTCTACTCCCTTTGCATGCATCAACATTCATAGCCATCACTCTTTTTAACCCCCGACCAAAAAAGAGAGGTGTTATAAGTTTGACGTGTGTATCTGTGTGTCTGTCTGTGGCATCGTAGCTCCTAAACTGATGAACCGATTTTGATAAAATTGGTTTCGTTTGAAAGGTGTATTAATTGAGAGTGTTCTTAGATATGTTTCGAGAAAATTTGCTCTGCCGTTTGGTCAGGTCATCACCTCTTTTCTAGTTCATGAAGGAATATAAACAACTTCTACGGATCTGGTCGATTCGAAATTTGAAATCTGGTCACTTGTCACCATGGGCATCACCAGGGTCTGCACTAATTTTCCTTGTTTTCGTTAATAAGCGAGAAGAGGCGCAACACCGAGAAAAGTAGAAGGAATGGGAGGAGACCTGTTCCCAGAAGAGGGACAGTCAAGGCTAAGAAAAAATAATTTAAGTTTAAAAAGCATGAAACAAAAATTTAAATTTAAAAAGAAACCCGACCAAAAAAACCTCTAAAAATCCAAAAATTTATTAGAACAGGATTAGAATTTTGTGACTGCCTGGACTAAGGGCTCTCACAAGTTTGTATGAAATCAATGGCTTTTTGTACTTTAAAATTGGTAGAGAGATAGAATATAGTTAAGACATGTCCAGTAGGAACAGAGTTTATGACATGGCTGGTTTAAGGGAATATAATTGCTTTCGAAACCCTATGTGTTCAAAAACTTCATAATAGGTACTTCATATCTTCATTACCACGCGGACGAAGTCGCGGGTACAGCTAGTATAATACAAGCTGTTGTTTGTGCATTCTCGTCAAATTCAAATAAGTTACCACTGTGCTAAAGATTTTCGACCCGAATCAATAATAAAATGTGTGAGTATTTTTTTTTATTTTTTTTTTATTTACGTAAATCGTCAAGTGAACCGCACCCGTGTTTTAAATGCGACCCGTCAGATCCTCGCGCTATAACCACGCTTTCACACATACAAACAATAGCAAACGTTTATTCCATAATTTCTTATTCCCTAAACCACGTTAAGAATATTTTTCTGAAACACTGACATACCAAAAAAAGCAGCGTTTATTAATAATTAACTAGGTACCGTATGTAATTTAAATAGATTATTTATGTTTTTTGTGACAACCTTCTGAATATTGACCAGGATGCAAAACAACAACTTGTGTGAATATAAATTTAGCACATCTAAATGAATACTAAATAAACGCATGATAGATAGATAGATAGATAAGATAGATAAATCATTTATTCAGTGCACACAAAAGACATAGCACAACACACAGAAGCACAATGAAATCACATAGATTACATAAATATACCTTTATAAAAACAAGGTCCAAACAGAAAGAAAAAATAAGAATAAGCAGATTTACAAAACTGTTATAGTAACACCATGACATACTTCAAATAAAATAACGAGTATACAAAGTGCGGTGTGCGTCTCAAGGTTGCACCAAATGGGAGTCCAGCTCAGCATGTGTCAGGCATGCACCTGACGCTGATATTCTGCTGGATCCTTTTAATGACATACGGACGTCGAGTAGACGATATAAATTGGTGTTGTGTGTGAAAGTGTTATTTATGCACGGAGTGAAATTATGTAAGTATACCCTCAACTTAAATTTAGTAGGTAATCTACAGTAAGTTTAGAGTACTGTATTGGAAACCTTCTTGTTCATTGGTGAGTGTGTGAGTACTTGGGCATTTTGTTTTGTTATAAATACAAAGTGTATATAAATAAAAATCTTATAATAGGTACTAATATTATATTACAGTAACGTAGGTACGAGGAAAAAAATAAATAAACGATTTGGCTAAACTAAATTATGTCCACAATAGATAAATAAAAGTTAATAAAATATGTAGATATTATGATTATAATTATTGGTCAACAAAAGATCCACAAGCCGAGTATTCCATTACCAAGTACCTCCCTCGTTTACAGGTTTGTGACCACGAGTTACGCTATAGATAGACAGATTGCCTCGGAAGGAATACAACAGCCAGTTATATAATGGACATGTTCGAAACAGTCATACCCAGTTTTTTCTGCGATTCGATAAGGAACTGCCGCAGCCGAACCCTGAAGGTACCTAGACATTTAAGATTCCTTATCGGCGGGGGAATATTGTTCCAGCATTTGGATGCCGCATATCTAAAACTTCCCCTGAAAGCAGCTGTCTTATGCGATTGAGTGGAGAGTTGCTGCGAGCACTGCCTACTTGCGCATTCTCTTCTGCTAGTGATCCAGCTCAGTTTATTGTACAGGTAGGTCGGCTGCCTGTACTTTATAACTCCAAAAAGTAGGCATGCCAAGTGCAACTTACGCCGCGACTTCATCTTAAGGATAGAGTGCTTATTTAAAAATGGCGTTACGTGACTTCTTGGTGGGATTGAGAAGCAGAATCGAGCGCAGGCACTTTGCACCCTCTGGATAAGTCGCTCAGTTCTTGCCAATATCCGAGGGCCAATAACTGTATCTGCGTAGTTGAGGTTGGATAGCACGAGTGATTCAACCAGCTGGATACGCAGCTCCTCTGATAGATAAGGCCTTATTTTATAAAGGACCTTAAGCCGGTAGAAACAAGTGCGCACTGACTCTGCCACGTGCGCTTCGTATCTCAACCCAACGTCCATGTTCAGACCCAGATTACGTGCCTCACTGACTCGACTGACCGACTCACCCAGCAGGGTAACGTTAAGTGATGTCGGCAATGAGCTGATTTGGTTCTTGGTTCCAAACAGCATGTATTTGGTTTTAGTAGGGTTAAGTACTAAACCGTTATTTTCAGCCCAGCATGCTATCCTGTCGAGATCATCGTTAAGATCCTTTATCGCGATGTCATAGTCACTTGGCTTAAAGGAGATATAGACTTGTACGTCATCAGCATAAATATGGTACCTACATTTCTTCAGGGAACCTATGATATCCGCACAATACAGAATAAAGATAATGGGGCCCAGTATTGTGCCTTGCGGGACTCCCCTGTAAACAGGAGTGAGTGACGAAACAAGAGATGAGCCATTGTTCAGACGTATTTCCACACGCTGCCGACGGTTGGTAAGATAGCTTTGGAACCAGTGAATCGTATTTTGGTCGAATCCATAGTATTTAAGCTTTGAGAGAAACAAATCTATATTAATGCAGTCAAAGGCACGCGAAAAATCAAGTAGAACAAGAAGTGTGCACATGCCCTTATCCTGAGCAGACAGAATGTTATCTGTTACATCCAAAAGAGCTGTGGAAGTACCACGCTGTTTGCGAAAACCTGACTGTAGCTCAGGCAGGATGTGTTTGTCCTCTAGATACTTGGAAACCTGCTGACATACCGCCTTCTCAACAACTTTAGAAAGGCAAGGCAGAATACTAATAGGCCTAAGGTCTTTTAAGTCAGTTGGATTTGTTTTTTTAGGCAATGGCCTGACGATAGCAATTTTCCAGATGTCGGGAAACGTTGCTGAGACAATTGAGCTGTTGACAATGTCGGTGATGGATTTTAGTGTATGTGGGAGTGTGAGCAATAGCATATTCAGGGTAACCCCATCACAGCCTTCAGCATTAGATTTTAGCTGCCGGAAGTATCGCAGAATTTGATCAGCAGTTACTGGTTGTAGTGAAAATGCAAAGCTATCATCACCATAAAGATGAGATTCAAAGTAGGTATGTTGCAATGTATTGCAGATAGGGTTACCAGGAACACTCAAAAAGTGGTTATTAATTTGGTTTGGATCTCTGAAGTGAGCAGGAAGGTCATCAATTTGTTTCCTTGATAATACAGTGTCTTTTAAATTTTTCCACAATGTTTTAGGATCTTTAATTTGGTTATTAATATTAAATTTAAAATATGCAACTTTTTCGTTAAATATGGAAGTCACCACCAGAGATTTCAGCTGCTTGTAGTATGCCTTTTTGGAGTCTGACTTCGTTTTACGGTACTTGGTTAGAGCGTCATCCCGCAAGTGCATCATCAATCTAATTGTCTCTGTTATCCAGGGATATGACGGTTCCTTAATAAGACTTTTCTTGACCGGAGCGTGCGCATCGTAAATTGCTAAAATGTTTGCATTCAATTCCTCAACCATGTCATTCACATTATGCAATCCGCAAATTTTGTCCCAGGGTATGTGTGATAAATCACTATCTAGTGCTTCTCTATTTATTTGTTTAATGGGTCTGTACGTAATTGTATAGGGTTTATATTTGCTGCGCCTAATATTAAACTCGCACACAACAAGTGAGTGACCATTAATTGAGCCAAAGGGTTCAACAGTTATCCCTTTATGGTTGAGATTGGTACAAACAAGGTCGATCAATGTTTCGCTATGGTCTGTGAAATGGGTGGGCAAACTTACCAGTTGTTTTAGGCTCATGCTATTCAAAAACTCATAAACTTTTTTGGTTTGTCCGTTAGCATTTAGTAAGTTAACATTGAAATCGCCGAGCAGTACGTAGTGGTCACATTTGACTAAGGAGCTAATAGAGTCAGTTATAGCATCCAGAAAGAGGTCTAGGTCGAAGCGTGGGGGACGATACGCTGTGCCTAGGGCAATTTTATTTCCATTTAGTGTGAGGATAATCCACATTTGTTCGATATTGTCATATCTAGGGTCAATTGGGGTGGACCAAGTACGAGCGGTCAGTCCGCGTTTGAGATAAAAACCCACACCACCCCCCCGACCTCCGTGTACAGACAGCGGTCGAGGTACGTGGCGCAGGCGGTAACCAGGCACAGTAGGCGCTCGCCCCTCTTCACCCGGTCTTAGCCAAGTCTCGTTAACTGCTAATACATCGAAAGAATGCCTTTCCACTGATGCTATAAAATCATCGTGGTTAGTGCCAAGGGAGCCCACATTTAGCAAGCCAACTTTAAGGTATTTTTCAATCATTTATGTAATGCAATAAACAACAGAAAAGAGAAACACTGTAACAGACGTAAAATGTTGATTTTTTTGCGTTGGTCAAGGAAGATAAAGTAAGATTAGTATGTGAAATTCTATAGGTATATTGCAAATGATTGTTGTAACTAAAAGCAACAAGGAATTGAAATTCATAAAAATAATTATAAGCAAGGCCAATAATCGGAAGATAAAAACATTGTAAAAATAAAGAAATAAAAATAATGGTTTTATATGAGTAAATAATAATTCAAAGTAAATAATTGTAAATAAAAATTGTATTGTGTGATTAGACATTGTAAATAATAATTGCATTATAGCCAGTGTAAACAATAGTTGTTTATTATAAGTCTTCGCAAATAATGTGAATGTCCTATTCGACATTATCATCGAAGCGTGTGTATGAATTTGTGTATTAGAAGTGTAAATAACAGTAATGCGAGCTTTAAAATTCAAGTTGGGTGTCTATTTTTATTGGTAAACTATTTCCATCGTTCATGTAAACGTTTATTTATTATAACAGCTTGTTTGCACTCTAATAGCGTTCGGCCATGTTTGCCAGATAATGGAGCTTACTATTGTCACGAATAAATTTAAAAATTTTGATTGGCAATATTGATTGCTTTTATCTGAAAGCGTTTGTGAGTTGTAAATTAACACGCAAGAACACCCAAATTCTACAGGAATAAATAAATACGCAAGGACATCCAAATTGAACAGGAATAAATTATCACGCAACAAAACCCAAATTCTACAGAAATAAATTAACACGCAAGGACATCCAAATTCAACAGAAATAAATTATCACGCAAGAAAACCCAAATTCTACAGGAATAACTTATCACGCAAGAAAACCCAAATTCTACAGGAATAAATTATCACGCAAGAAAACCCAAATTCTACAGGAATAAATTATCACACAAGAAAACCCAAATTTTACAGGAAATACAACACGCAAGAACACCCAAATTCTACAGGAATAAATTAACACGCAAGAACACCCAAATTCTACAAGAATAAATGAACACGCAATAAAACCCAAATTTTACAGGAACTAATCAACACGCAAGAAAACCCAAATTATACAGGAATAAAAGTCCTAGCAGACTGTCTCGTTGGTCTAGTGGTCGAAAGCGCGGCTGCTGAGCATGAGGCCCTGGGTTCGATTGCCAGGTAATTTTAAGTGATAATTGGTTTTTCATTCAGGATTTTCTCAGCAACAGCCACAGAGTCTGGATTTGTACCCGATTGTTGACAATAGGCTCGCCGCTTATTACATGAGTCTTAAACATAACTAGCGAAACGAGGTTGTACTATTAGGTACGACTCTGCCTAACCCTTCGGAGATAACAGACTTGACGTCATCTTATAAAAGGAGCTTAACAGATTCAGAAAATCATTTCCGGACCTATACCAAAGCCTGGCAGTAAGTTGTGCCCAAACTTAATGTCAGCATAAAAACTAAAACTGAACACAGGTTGACTGGTAGAAAATACCTATGGCGTTAAGTCCGCTTCTGTACAATGTACTTGAAGTGTTATATCTTCTATATTATATATATAAATTACGTGTCACGTTGTTTGTCCGGGATGGACTCCTAAACTATTTAACCGATTTCAATCAAATTCGGACACCATGTGCAGTTTGATCCAACTTGAAAGATAGGATAGCTTACATATCAATTTATAGTCGCAATATTATTTTATTGCAAATTAAGTCACAATTATCTGTTAGCTCCAAACGATTCTAACAGATGGCGGTATCTGTTGATTGAATTGAGTAAGTATTCAATAGATGGCGCTGTATAGGAGCGCATCAGCAATGAAAAATTTTGCGAAGACGGGGAAAATGTGACGCATACGAAGTTGCGCGGGGCAGCTAGTAAATAAATAAATAATAAACACAGGATATGACTCAATGCCCAGGTCGTGAGCCTGCATGCTAATGAGAACCTCTAGTGCAAAGCCCGGACCCACGCGCATTTTCCCAGGGTGAAGAGTGTCCGGGATTCCCGGGACCTGCAAAGTGTGTTTGCTCTCATCCCTAGAGGGTACACAGCCCTACTTAACGTGTCCGTATTTCATTGTGACGATTTATGTCGGTAATCTTGAAAGCCTCTCGGGGTTTCTCTCATTTTGAAATACATGAATAATTTTATGAATGGAGGAGCGTGGGACATGGAATATTTTTTGCTTGAGCCATGTGAGTATGACCTACTAAGTAAATCTACTGAAAAATAAGTTTGGGAACGTTCAGGGCGCTTTTAGCATGCTTTGTCCGTGGGTACGTAAAGGAGCTATTTTCAGCAGGCTAATTGAATAACTAGCTTTTCCTTCGAAGCAATTTCATTTTATAAGCTAAATTGACGAACTTCCTTTCCCTTTCATCTCCTATAACCCCTTTAGGGATCGAATATCCTGAAATCCTTTCTTAGCGCTCACTTTTGTTGTTTAAGAAACACTGCAACTGGTGCAAAATCTGCTGAGTCTAGACGCTGGAGCGTCTAGACGCAGTTGTGTACCGACGCCGTGCGTGGTCTACTAATGAATGAATGACATCAACATTTTATCGTATTTTTCTTTTTTTCTTAATTTACGAACTATATCCAAACTGTAAAAACAATATACAAGAATCAAAAGTTGTATGGAAGGCAAAGAATTCGTCCACGTTGCTGTCAACGGGAAAACTGTACGCGTAGCATGACCGCCGTAGAAACGGGCTATGTTGATAGAAGAATTGACAAACTGACACATTGTCATTGTCTATCTGTCATTATGTCGATTCTTCCGTAGACAAAACTCCATTCTATAGTGGTCATGCTACGCGTGCTGCCCGTCCGCTGGCTGAATTGCATTAGGTAAATGATTCTTTTGTACTATTATGTATGCTCTGCTATAACCGTCTATTTACTGTATAACTGGCGACCTGTTGCCTAGTCCTCCGTGACTAAAGTAGTAAGCATTGACGTAAGTTAGGGGGTGGGGGGGAGGGGGGTATGAGAGCAAACTGTCGCAGTGTCTGTGTGTTATCAGTAGAAACTAGTTTAAATGCAACTTAAAATCGTCGAAATAAGAAACAAATGCTTTAAATTTTGCAACATGGGTGTCAAAATATGCAACAAATGCTTTTAATTTTGCAACATGGGTGTCAAAATATGTAACTTAGAATTAAAATAAAGTTACAACAAAATTAAAGTTCTTTTTTTTTAATTTACGACATTTTTGACTGCATATATTATTATTTTTTCTTGAAAACCGAGAACTGTTTCCGATGTTCAGTACGATTGAGACTTGTATTAATGAAAATATTTTAGTAACTTGAAAACGATCGATCTACATACACTATTTGAATTTAAATGCTTTTTTTTGTGTATCACTTCTCTTCCCATCTGGCACATTTTTACATTTTTCCAGTTGGATACAAATAAAATTAAAAAGGAAACATTCTCAAAAAAAGGCACGCTGTACGCTGTGTGCTATTTTGGATAAAAATGCATAATTTTTAAAAAAAAAAAAACAACCATAATCTCCAAATGCATATACAATACTCAATACCTACTCAATTCTTTATTGCATTCCATTTGTACGTAATAGTATAACAAAGTAAAATACCAATATGGACCTTGTCGGGGTCAGCCAATTTAGGAGAGATGAGATACAAATATGCATTTCCATATAACCCGATCTCTTGTTAGTAAAAAGAGATTGCCCCAAAATAAAGACCCTTTGAAGGTCAAAGGGGAAGCCTACCCTTACTTCCTAAGTAACCCGCATCACGAAAAATAACTCACAAGGAAAGTGGATGTTGTATTCGTTTGTTTTAATCAAAAGAAATTTAAACGTAGGTTTAAGGAAGCGGCGAAGGGTGGGCGTTTTGGGGGACCGTCTCTTGTAATTTTGACGTCCAAAAAGTGCTGATTTTCAGCTAAATTTAAATAAATGACTTTAGATTTGATTTTTACAGAAAACGAGACAAAGGGATCATTATCGTAATCCTTTAACGAAGCTTTAGTATCAATAAAAGTGAAACGTGTTGAAATTATATCATTTTGTTATATGGCCTCACTGAGACAGTTTCTCTATGATAAAATCATGATAAAGATGCTGAGATATCTCCTTGCTCCGAGGTCTTTTGGCTTCGTTCAAGACCAATTAAGTTTATCTTATTTTTTGTATGGTTTCTAGGTATATATGTAATTTTGTTTTATTGTTAATTTAACCATTTTGTTTTGTCCTATGCGTGATAAATAAGCACTTTTTCTTTCTGTTTGTTTATATATTACAACCTGTACCTCGCTCAGTTTTTAGGGTGACAAAAATAAACCGGCCGGCTCTTCATTGACGCTAGAGGCTCCCACGAAAAGCCCGGGCTGAAAGTGTTTCTTTTATTATTATATTTTCCTCAGGGCCGATCGTAACTTTCCGTATTTCGGTGCAAATTTGCCGGGCGAAGTTTTCTTTGTGCAATTTAGAGCATTTGTATGAGGCAGGTTGATGTGTTGAGGTTACAATAAAGTGTTACAACGGATAATCTAATTGAATCTTAAGTATTTAGAAGGAATTTAGGTTTAATACTATTAGTAAAATGATCTACAAACTAAACGTTAACAATTAAGTGGGAACACGGCATTACATTCATAACAACAGCAAAAAGAACTTACCTATATAAACCTTTATCCATTTAAATAAGTCTTCGCTCGCCTCTAAGTTTTCCCATTAATAACTTTTTAATAACACTGACTTTCATTTTTTTCAGACTGCAGAACAAATCACAGACAAGTTTGACATAGAAAAACGGGCACATTGAAATAACTAAACATTGTCACAATACACAAAGTCTTCCACAATATACTAGCCGTTTCATATTAAAACAGATATATTACAAGTTCATTCAAAAGATTACTTCGTTCCTAGATAAAGGAGAAGGTATGGCTTTGGTCACGAGCGCCTGCCGCAAAGGCCCGAGCAAAACTGAATGAACGCACACCAACGTTGAATTGCAGAATCTACACAGGCGCTCTCACGGGCTAACTTATGATCGTTATTCACTAAGACGTAACGTTGATGTAATAAAAATATAAAAAAAGAGCTCGAATTACTTACATTTTATCTTTTTATTCTATATTGAGAGGCAAAGGGGGTTACATTTAAGCTTACATTTAAGTTCATGTCATTACTTAAGTGTAGTAGCTACCTGTTCTTTTGTTTTATATTATCTTAACTAAAACATTTATTTGGATAAAAATGTTATCCTACATTCTAAAAGCGTACTTGAAATCGCAAATATTGATCGACATTTCGTCGAATTCAATTTAGCCTGATATTCAGTTAATTGCACGTGGGAACGTTTGCAACTGTGGGTACGACAATACTTAAACCCACTTAAAATATACCTATGTAGGTATATTTTAAGTAGATTAGTGGTTACTGGGCCCTTACGTTATATTATAAAAAGGAAACAGTGTTTATTTGGTTGGTTTGTCCCGTTTTCATGCCTCGACACCTCAATCGATCTTCGTGAAATTGGGCTCACAGATAATTTGTGATGTACGAAGACAGTTATAGGAGGTTTTTTATACCAACGACACGACGAGGCTTGGTATAAATACATAGTTAGTGCTTGGTATAAATACATAATTATACTTATAAAAATATTACTTCGCTATTTGTAACAGATTATGTTAACAATGTCAAGTATTTTCACGGAACTCTAATCCTTTTTTTTAAATAAATTTCGCCTAAGTTACTCTTTATAACATCAGCTATCTACTAGGCCAGTAATAGTACTGTCAAAATCAGTCCAGCTGTTTCGGACATGAGGACCAGTACAAACAAACAGACGAACAGACCGACAGACGGACAGACATTTTTTATGTTAAAAGTACCGTACATACTTTCATATGCATCCAGTAAAAAGCTGTCCTTTTGAAAGTACAAATATACACTTCAATTGTTTTTATTAGAAACAATAGATGGACTGTGCGAAGGTTGATATGGCAAGAAAGGAGGTGTCTGTCAGATGACAAGTAATAGAGAAGTACGGAAGAAGAAGACATGCTGCACGGACCCCAAATAAATTGGGATAAGGGAAAGGGAATAATGATGAGTATACGTAAACATAGACACTAAATAAATGTTTATTTGTAGAATACAATAAGAGAGAAACATTATTTTAAACAGTAGGCCACACTGCCGTCTGCGATAACAATTTGACATAACGCAGTAAGTACGGATTTTCAATAGAATAACGAAACAGTTCATACTGGTTTGGTTACCACTAACATGTGACCCACTGTACACCATATAAATGAAATTTTGAGCATTTTGATGAACTTAGTATAGCAGCCACGGAGTCTGGGTTTGTGCTTGGTTGATGACAATAGGCTTGCCCTATTAGGACTTAAGAGCGTTTACACCTTCCGGCATTTCATACAAACTTTGAAGTACTTATTTTCCGAAATGACTGAACCGATTTTAACGAAACTTCATACGCATAAGCAGGATACATAGGTCTAAAAACTTACAAAAAAAATCAAAATGTCTTTTAAACAAAAAGATAATTGGAAATTTCTGTTTCTATAGATAATTTATATGCGGTCTAATTTAGCAGTAACACTATTTTTTAACCGACTTCTAAAAAAGGAGGAGGTTCTCAATTCGGATGTTTGTATTTTTTTTTTTTATGTTTGTTCGGGCATAACTCCGTCGTTTGCCAACCGATTTCAAAAATTCTATTTTTGTTTGAAAGCGTATACTTTCCAAATGGTCCCATGAAAATTTTATTGAAATCAGATAAGCCGTTTCTGAAAAAATCAACAAAAATTAAATATTTCTAACTTTTAGTTTACTCTGCATTGCGTTTTTTGTTCGCGCATAACTCAGTCATTTACGAACCAATTTGGAAAATTATTGTTTTATTCCAAAGCCTATGCTTTCCATTTGGTCCCATAGTCACCAAATGGGGATCTGATGATGGAATCTTGGCGAAATCGAGGGAACTCTTCGAGTTTTATAGGAAACGTACAGCGATTTTGGTATTTTCTACAACAAGTGAAGCATTTCCGTTCAATAAGAACCATTCTACCTAATCTGATGATCTGATGATGAAGCCAAGAGACAAGCACTGGAACTCCATAATAAGACAATGTATCTTAGCTGTGTTTGGGCTTGTTGGAATTGTAACGGTATGCACTTTCCACGTGTACCACAGACTAACTTTTTGACTTTCCTTATTCAACCTAAGTAACAAGTGGGTCCTCTGCTTTGATAGTCTGTTTTCGGGATGATCAGGGTTCTTATTCAAAATGCGTTTATCATTTCTTTCCCTTATTTCTTTTAATCGTTTTCATTTTTCTCAGTTTCAGTTCGACGCCTTTTCTCACACGAGAATCATCTTTACTAGGCCTACCCATATTTTATTATTAGATTAAAAATATGTCACTAAAAATTAACAAATAAAAATATTTTTTACAAAAAAAGAAACCGACTTCAAAAAACACTTAACGCACTAAAAAGTTAAAAATAATACTACAACCTACCTATATTAATAAACCTAACCTAACCTACGAATAACCTATAATAAAATTTAATAATTCTTTGGAGTCGGTGCCAAGCAATTTACGATACCTACCTAAATGACTATATACAGACTAAGGCCAGAAAAAAGCAAAACATAAATCTTACAGCTTCTAAATATTAATTCATTCATTAATTCTAATTATATTGCTTGGCACCGACTCCAAAGAATTATTAAATTTTATTATAGGTTATTCGTAGGTTAGGTTAGGTTTATTAATATAGGTAGGTTGTAGTATTATTTTTAACTTTTTAGTGCGTTAAGTGTTTTTTGAAGTCGGTTTCTTTTTTTGTAAAAAATATTTTTTAGAATGTATTTTTTAGACCTATCTATCCTGCTTATGCGTATGAAGTTTCATAAAAATCGTCACAATAGTCATTTCGGTAAATAAGGACTTGAAAGTTTGTATGAAATGCCGTAACGTGTAAACGCTCTTAAATAATTATAACTGGCTAAATGTTGGTCTACTTATTAGTTACACCTGTGGTTAACCGTACCGGGACATCAAGAATGATGTTATGTTATTGTTTGTTTCATGTATATTCCCAAGGTTTAGAACTAAAGAAGTTTGCCTAGTGTATACTAACTCTAGATTAAATACCGCCGCGTCAAAAACAACATTTCTGTAATGGTGTTGATCACATGACTTAAATTACATATCCAACATAAACGGGCTTCCAAGAACAATACTTACGTCAGTACCTTAATCTTTTACTTCGAAAACGTTCACACATTTTGTCATACACGCATGAACAACATCCATAATACACACAGGTTGGTGGGTATTTGCATACATATGTGACATGAGACATGTCTTCGATTTTTCGTTCTAGAGCATATATTTCCCGATGTTCTCCTTCAAGGTTTTTAGAACAGTGGTGATGAAAATCTTTCAGCTGGCCTACTATGACGTCTTAAAGCAGAATTGTTTTACTCTTATTCCAGTGTGGTTAAGAGTCGGAGCTATACAGGATGTCTAGTGCCAACTCGTTCCCACACTAGAACAGGAGTAAAACAATAATGGTTTTTAAGACGTCATGGTGGCCCACCTGTTCACTGATTCGGCCTAAACCGTTTGTATTATTCGTTCTGTATAGTGTCGGACGTAAAGAATAGCACCATCCCATATCTTCCCGTGGGTGTCGTAAGAGGCGACTAAGGGACTTGCCAGAGAATGGGCAGCAGCGTTCTCTGTGCTTTTGTAACATGGGCAGCAGCGTTCTCTGTGCTTTTGTAACAACCGTACTGCGATCGTTAACCCGCCTGCCAAACGTGGCGATTATGGCAAAACCCCCCAAAACGTCAATGAGGTGATTTTGACGCCAGCCGTGACGATAGATGAATAGAATGGATTGTCATGACATCATCATCATTCATCATTTCAGCCCTTTTAACGTCCACTGCTGGACATATGCCTCCCCCAAGTGTCGCCACATTGACATAACATGGGGGGTTTTGCCATAATCGCCACGCTTGGCAGGCGGGTTGGCGATCGCAGTACGGTTGTTACAAAAGCACTGAGAACGCTGCTGCCCATTCTCTGGCAAGTCCCTTAGTCGCCTCTTACGACACCCACGGGAAGATATGGGATGGTGCTATTCTTTACGTCCGACACCATACAGAACATGTCATGACATAATTATACTATTTTAACCGAATAAGTCCCAACCGAATAAACGCTTAGAAAATCACCTTAGATTCGTCTATCAAGTATGTTCTACTAACTTGTGTGCGAATGAAACCCTATATCCACACGATGTCACAACGAAGGTCGCTCCCCCAACGGAGACGACTCGATAAAACTAAAACTTTTGTGAACTACGCACAAGTTATTACAATCATAGAAGATTTACTGATATTTACCCGGCCTTGTTCTTTTTACGTCATTATTATTATCTTGTTAGGGCTGTTTTACGACTAACTATGCTATCTTATGTGGAGTTTGTCATATATCCACAAAAAACATGACCGAGAAAATATTTATGAAAAAAACGAGTTGATATCTATACTAAAGTTATAAACACAAACTCAAACTCAAAGCGTTTATTTCAATTAGACCATTACAGGCACTTCTGAAAGTCAAAAAAACAAAAAATAACGCTAAGCTACAGTCCCAGTCATAAGGCATAATAACTTGGGAAAGTACTGTAGTTGCCCATTCCAAAGCGTAGATCTCTATGGAGAAGAATGGGCAAGAAACTCCATGGACACTCTTTTAAATCAAATTATGTTACAAAATCTTGGTTACATCATTCATGTTAAGAATTACAAATATGTGAGAACGATGTAGAAATACGGGCAAGTTAAGAGCGTCCAGAGTAAAAGATTAAATCAGCAATACAAAAACAAAGAAATTAAAATAAACCGTGGCAGCTAAGAGATGACCAGTCACAACTAACAGCGCCCGTTCACGAACATCACGCATGTATCAGCCATCATTCAACTCAACCATATTGAAGGGAACTAAATGACCCGACACACCCGCCACCATCAGCGTGACATTTAAGTGAGCATGACATTCACTCAACTACCAGGGTATATTCGCGTCAATGAAAGATGTAGGTACTCAGTAAATGGTGGCTTTGCAGTACATAGTACTCACACATGTGCTATGCAATTATATAATACTAGATTGAATCTATACAATGCAAATATATTTTTACAATCTTCTGCTGCTTCCACTTCAAATGGTAATTCAGATGATTCAGGTTGCCCCTATGGTTGTGGAGCAGGACCAGCATTGCGCCAAGCATTTTTATCATCAATGTAAACCCCCAACTTATAATATGCTTGCCTACATAGTGTAAGAAAACGCACTAGGTCTTTGATACACAGTTTATTTTAAATGTACACACAGAACATAATACACAATAGACTGTACAGCTCGACGGTTACAAGAAGACTGCCTCATCCCTCCCTCTTCGATTAACTCGACAGCTCTGTGTCTACATTACCAAAGAGGGGGAAAGCGCGCCATTTTTAGCCAATGGTTGGACGAAGTTAATTCTTACTCTAAAAGATTTGCTAAAGATAACATTCATGGTTTTAAATTGAACTTAATTTAATTTGTAAGTATTTTATTATAACATAATGTTAAGGTAATTTATTAGATTTAATTGAAATCACATACTTTTACTAGTCAAATTGCGCACTTATAACTTTCTTATTACCTAAATTCATATTTATAATAGTAATTGCTTACATTCGTCCATCCTGACTAACTAGTCGCGCCCTCGCGAAATATATGAAAAAAAAAACAACTAATGATGTTCATACATGAAAAAATAAATAAAGATACAAGAACAACGTCGTTGAAAACCATAACATAATATTTGCTTCTTAAAATATTACACACAATTTTAAACATTTTCAATCGGTTTAGAGATCATAAAAAACAACTAAATCAAGAATCTGTCAATAACAGTCTACTAATAAGTACATTAACAATAGTTTAAAAAAAAAAACTTTTTGACAATTTAAATTCACAATTTATCCTGAAATAATTATTTTCGATTTGAAGCCATACAGCCACTTTTCCGATTCCACTTGAAACATCACTGATAATTTTCACTTTTCTGATTCCACCTGAATAATATAACCAATACCACAACACAAATTCACAATTTTCACTTTTCTGATTCCACTTGAATCATATTATATCCAATCACAATACAAATTCACAATTTTCACTTTTTTGATTCCTCTTGAATCATATAGAGATTCACTTTTCTGATTCCTTTTGAATCAGATAGTTTCTCTTTTCCGATTCCTCTCGAATCATACAGATATTCACTTTTCTGATTCCACTTGAATCATTTACAGATTTTCACTTTTTTGATTCCACTTGAATCAATGAATCTCACCAATTTGTGGTGCCTCACCTTACTAACCATACTAACCATACTAACCATACTAACCATACTAACCATACTAACCATACTAACCATACTAACCATACTAACCATACTAACCATACTAACCATACTAACCATACTAACCATAACAGGCGATTCTAGCTTGTTATAGGTGTTTACCTTTTACTACCATACTATCTGATTAACGAAGCTAAGCTACACTTTTCAGAACTAAAATAACAAGAAATCTTCTGCAAGAATCTCTTAACTCAACCACTTAGGATCTTATACAACATAACTGCGTGACAATACGTCATTTGATACATCCACAATTTATTGATCTGTATTTATTGATCTCCATGTCCGAATTATTGTTATCCACATTACACTTGTCCACTGACTGATACACAAGTAAAGTTTCTGTAGGCCTTTGGTAACGCGATATGGACCTGGACATTTTGAAACCAAATTCTTACTCTCCCCTTTCTGACATACTTCTCTTTCCACCCCAAGTAGCTGTCCAACGTCAAAGTGATAAGGGGGAACTCTGGCCTTATCAAAAATTTGTTTGTCTGAGCACGAACTGTTTTGTTTCGTTACTTTGTTTCTTATATAATTAATGTTACTTAAATTTGTATCATCATGTTTCTGAACTGGTAAAGCCAGTCCATGCTCAGTCAGCCCAGTATCGCAACCCAAATAACGATTGTGATGGAGTTTTACCTACTGTAGTAAGTAGTCATCCCATAGTCTCATCTTTTCCGAAAGTCATGGCCTTTAATGAATCTAATACAGTCCTAATATAACGCTCTACCTGACCGATCGCGCAAGGAATAGCGACAGCATTTAAAATACGCTTTTAACATGTTTTTCTGATCAAAACTCTAATTTTTAAGATAGTAAAAGCATTGCCTATGTCTATAATTATTCGGGAAGGTACACCGGACAAACTGAAATACATATTAAAAACTGGAATAATGTTGCGAGTTTGTGTTTTTAACCAGTTTGAGGATAATAAATTTCGTAAACGCGTCAATAACAACTGAGATATATTTATTATTTCTTTGGTCTCATTGAAAGGTCCGAGAAGGTCTGCATGTAAGGTATGGGAAAGGTGCAGACACCTTTGGTATTGGGTGAAAGTATCCGGACCTCTTTCCAGCCGGTATTTTTCCGTGAGCGCATTAAACGCACACCTGGCAATACTTTTTTTGACAAATTTGTTTAATTTCGGAACCAATAATTATTTCTTGAAAAATGACATATGACGAGCACGTAAAGCCTACCACCTGACACCTTTTGGCACATACCATCTAAGTCCTTCGTCTGTCATTTTATGAATTACCCCACGTTATAAAGTAAAGTTTTGTTTAAATTTTTTTTTTTTTTATGTTTGTTATCTAAAATCCGTTTAATCCTTTGAATGTCATCATCATTCATATGAACCGTGGCCAACCAATCAACAGTGATTTGGAAAACTTTTAAATCAACGGGGTCTGTACTAGTGCTTAGTATTCTTTTACAAAGGATTTCTACTTAGTACGTTTCATGCGTCATAGAAGCCCCTGGTTTATAAATTATGTTAAAATCAACTAAATTAAACTAAATTAGTAACTCGTGGAATCATAACCCTTTTAGCAAAAGTGACCCGCAAGGAGGTAGGATCAGTAACAAAAGTAAATATTAACCTTAAATAACATCTAAATTTAGTCAAAACTATTCACAACCGCTAGAGTTTCTAACTCTTACGATGAAAAGTGTTGCTCTTCTGGTGAAGTACGTCTACTAAAGTAAGCGACTGGTTTCATAGCTTGGTCATCTTGTTTCTGTAAAAGCATTACTACCACAGTGTTTACTGGTATCCGTAGGCAACTCTGTAGCAGCGTTCGGATTAAATATAATTTTTTTTTTTTTTTGTATTGGTTGTGATTCTAATATTGCTTTTACCAGAGCAAATGCAGTCTCTTCTTTTCCAAAGTCAAACTCATTTTTTTTTCTTTTCGCCGGTTTTAGACCATTTCCCGACACATCGAAACGAAGAAATTAGTTTTTTTTTAAACAAGTTATTGCATTTAACGAGAACTAACTTATGTCACGACGTGCAAGCTGACGAATCTTTTACTTAAATTCTGTTTTATTTTGTTATTTTTAAAATCTTACTGTTGTATATTTTATGTTATTGTACTTACAAATGTTTCTTATGCTTTGTACCTATGTTTACTGTTTTCATTTTGTATGCACGTCATGTCCCTGCGACAAATAAATATTTTTTCTTTCTTTCTTTCTAAGTCAATTTTTTTTTCTTTTTTTTCCTCAAACGAAACCTCTGTCATCTATGTAAACGACAACCGCGTCAAATCTTAAGTTATCAAGATATTTGTAGACAGTTTTTTTTGAAACGCCGCTGGTGCATTTGCCAGACTGAGGGCATCCTATTAAATTTGAATAGTTAAAAATATAGTTTTATTTTTCTTTATCGCGTTTAGCCAATTCTATCTGGTAATATCTTGACGCAAGGTCTAAAGTTATATATAAATTATACCCCGCTAACCTATCCATCAGATCTTCAATACTAGGCAAACGATAGTGTTGTTTTACAGTTTTCCGATTTAAGGCCCTGTAATCTATGTAACGACATTTTTCACTGCTCTTTTTCTTAACTAAAATTATTGGATTCTCATACGTAGAGCAAGATTCTCTATTTCATCATTCTAATAATTCATCGGTCATACCCCCCCTAACCTCTTGTTTTTCTTTACGAGACAATCTATAAGGCCTGGCCTGTAAACTACTTGTTGGGGGTCTACTAAATTAATATTCATAGTCTGCATTGGTACAGCCTAACTCGGTTAACAAAACAAGTTCGGTAACGATTAATAACAACCAACAGTTGCATTTTGTGAATGTGGTTTAAGCCGTCGTCTATAGACAAGTTATTTAAAATAAAAGGTACTAAAGGACTAACAATATCAATCTTATTTATAGAGGGACAATTTATTATTTTTATCTTCAAATATTGCCCTCTGGCTATCAGCTGGTCTTTATTTAAAAATTACTGCGTTTGAAGAAATATTACTGACTAAATACAACCTTGCGATTTTCAATTGAGTAGGTAAAGCCTACTATATAATCCTCTTCTGTAATAATCCCTACTATATTGTTCTAAATTAGGGATGGGTCTATAACTACCGTGTACTAATATGGAGCCTGTTATGTTTTGAGAAGAATAAACTTCTATAAAAGAACATGCGGGAAAAATTGAAGAACACTTTTTTTAAAAAAAAAGATCTATTCATTATTAGGTGTTAAAATTTACCCCCAATGTAAATGACTGGGCCTTCAAGAATAGGTATTTCAAAAAAATATCAGGTACTATACTATAACATCTAGTTCGACTATTTTTTTTTTTTTTGCACACTATCTTTCTTTCTATTATATTTATTATTCTTTTGGCACTTCGTAGGTATTCCAAAAGTTTGTCGGGATTTTCAAATTGAGCTGCTTCCGCTCCTATCCTAATGGCCCTATCATCTATGCCAAAGATTGCGCATTCGACTGCCCTTTTGCCCTTAATTTTGCACCTATTGAGTAGTGCAATTTTATCGTAATAGTAATCCCATAAAGATTCCGCAAACTTTGCTCTTTTGGCCAACATATCCGAAAGCAGTTTCCCATCATTTTCATCAGACGGAAAAGCTGCCTTGAGCTTCTCTTGCCACTCAACCCAACTATTGACAGTTGCAAAACCCTCTTACCACCGCTTTGCATTGACAGTACGCTTAGGTGTATGATTTGTCGGTCTGTCCAACTGTATAATTAAGTTTCCTATTTAATTCACTTTGCGAATCCTATTTTTTTTTTTTTTTTTATATTTTGATTTTTGGAAGATGGATCAATCTGAGGAACGGCTTTAAAGTAACTTATTACACTACCCCTAATTTTGAAATGTTACCAAGAACTTCGCTAAGTTTAGGGAACATGTATGGAAATGACTCACGTGCGCTGGTACTTTTGGTCTGCGAACGGGTGCTACGGTCGACGTGGATCCCCGCTTCGCTGGTGATTCCGGTTGTTACTTCTGCTGGGTCTTGACCGTGATAGGCCATTTTCGCTGAGCTGCTTCCGTTGATCCCTGGTTGGGCCGCGCCGATGTGTAGCAATCCACCAGCGGCGTTCCAGCGGCGGCAGCTCTAGCCATCTGCGCAGGCGGCTGCGCTGGCGGCTGCGCTGGCGGCTGCGCTGGCGGCTGCGCTGGCGGCTGCGCTGGCGGCTGCGCTGGCGGCTGCGCTGGCGGCTGCGCTGGCGGCTGCGCTGGCGGCTGCGCTGGCGGCTGCGCTGGCGGCTGCGCTGGCGGCTGCGCTGGCGGCTGCGCTGGCGGCTGCGCTGGCGGCTGCGCTGGCGGCTGCGCTGGCGGCTGCGCTGGCGGCTGCTCAGGCGGTTGCCTGCGGCTGCGCAGGCGGTTGCGCTGGCGGCTGCTCAGGCGGCTGCCTGCGGCTGCGCAGGCGGTTGCGCTGGCGGCTGCGCAGGCGGCTGCGCTAACGGCTGCGCAGGTGGCTGCCTGCGGCTGCGCAGGCGGCCGCCTGCGGCTGCGCTGGCGGCTGCGCTGGCGGGTGCGCTGGGTGCAGGTTGGCTTCCAGCTCCGCTCACGACTCTGCGTGCCCAACACTGGTGATGGAGATCGCCATGGTTGACCCAAACTTCTATCACCATTGCTATCCATGTAGACCTGATCCAATAAAAATAATACACCGACACAGCAATTCTTAAACGCAATTTACACACACACACACACATTAAAAAGAAAGGTACATCAACGCATGATCATGGAAGCATTGTTTTTAACAACCTTCTAAAAAAGGTGGTTGTTAGGTTTAGGAGGCTTCATAAGCCATAGACCAGATAAGGGCGATATGGTGTAACTATTATTTCATATTTCTAACTAGAATGTCAGTTGACACCAAAATTGCAATAATTTAATAAAACATATCTGTTAATATTCTAATTTCTAGGTTGGCCAGCAGCTTAAAAGTGTAATCGTAGCTATCCCAACAAGAATACATTATGTATTCGTGATGCAATATTAATAAACGCATTTTAGGATCGAGTTTCCATAATTCATTTTAATCCAACCTTCAAGTAAGCGTGACATAAAAAGTAACTTACTTTTTTATTTTTATTTTAACACAGTCACACTTTCATTATTAGTAATAGAATATAGCAATAGAATACAAGTCAAATAACACTTACGTGAAATCACCCCACTTCTGAAACTGTAAGAAAACGCACTAGGTCTTTGATACACAGTTTATTTTAAATGTACACACAGAACATAATACACAATAGACTGTACAGCTCGACGGTTACAAGAAGACTGCCTCATCCCTCCCTCTTCGATTAACTCGACAGCTCTGTGTCTACATTACCAAAGAGGGGGAAAGCGCGCCATTTTTAGCCAACGGTTGGACGAAGTTAATTCTTACTCTAAAAGATTTGCTAAAGATAACATTCATGGTTTTAAATTGAACTTAATTTAATTTGTAAGTATTTTATTATAACATAATATTAAGGTAATTTATTAGATTTAATTGAAATCACATACTTTTACTAGTCAAATTGCGCACTTATAACTTTCTTATTACCTAAATTCATATTTATAATAGTAATTGCTTACAATAGTGTGCGTTTTATGCAAGATTTAAATTTAGTTTCATTCAGTTGTTGAATGGGGGGAGGTATTTTATTGTAACATTTTAAACAGTACCCCATGAAAGATGAGTCTACTTTAGCCAACCTGAAACCTGGCTGAACTAGTTGGTCCCTGTTTCTAGTATTATAGTGGTGCCGGTCACCTCTTTTACTAAATAAATGCAGATTTTTCCTAACGTACATGATGTTTGCATAGATGTATTGACAAGGTACAGTCATGATGTTAACTTCCTTAAACAGTTCTCTTAGAGAATCGCGCCATAAATGCGAAAGCTTAGATGCATGTTTGTTACTCAATCTCGCCAGAACGGCTGAACGGATTTGGATTAAATTTGGCACAGGGATAGATTAACTCAGTGCTTTAAATTGTTATAAAATACAGCAAAATGTTTTTAATATCCATGATTTTATGATATTTGACCACCGTGGCTGGCACATATGTGGAGTAATATGGCGGTCCAATTTTCATAAACTCTTCGAAGTAAATCAGGCTGTATTTCAGCAATAACGCGTCGAATTTATTTATTTATTTAATTACAACTGTTGTGTTTACCACCAATTACATTAACTAAAATTAAAATGACAATTATTACACATATTAAAATATACAAAATGACAAAGTAAAGCAAATTAAGTTGAAACTTTTAAAAAACATGATATAAATAAAAGGAGGTTAACAACACTCATAAATTCGTCTCACAATACTTCTGACATACCAATAAAATCTTCATCCATCCATCCGCAAACAGATCGCTAGTTGGATTAGACTCCAAAAAATGACTTCCAAGCTCTTAATTGTTTTTAGTTTAACGGAGAAGATTTACGACTTTAGTTATTAGAAGTACACACAGCGACACATCGTATACATTTCTAGTATAAGATTACATTGCTTTGTATAGATTTCTCGTACAATAAGAGATCTACATAAACTTGTTTTTTATAACTTGATTGGTTCCCGTGCGTACCTAAAGCTAACGGAAAGTAACGCGGTTGGAGTTAGACCATTATAATGTGCACTACGTGGGTGTGGCAAAATGAAGTTCTAGCCATGAATGCAAATGTGAAAAGTTCCTTGCAACCAGCTCCACAATGGTTTGCAACGGCATAACAGTAACGAGGTCGTTTTGTTTGAAAACTTTTATAGAGAATAAGGCTCCAAACTATAATCGTACCATAACCAAACAGGTTCACCACGAGCCACGCGACAACGGAGAAAACAATAAACGGCGTCAAAAAAGACACAAAAACCTGGTAAATTACTTTCGGAAATCGTTGATTTTTTTGCCATCGATTTCCGGAAGAAAAGTTATTGGAAATGGTTATATTTGGAAGTTTGTTAGTTTTTTGGAGGCCAGTCTTATTTTTTGTTGCCAAAATGTTTTTACTTTACGCTTTTTAGTTGTGGTATCTCACACACATCCTTGCTTGTCAATTATGAATTTTGCATTGTAACTAGAAGTTATTAGCACGTCATTCACATAGACGAAGAAGAAAATCTGGATACATATATGGAAGTCCAGTAACACGGAGAAATCGGTGAACATGAATCCATGAAACGGATTATTCCAGAAATCCCCACTGACAAGTCCCCACCAGTGGGGATCATTACTTTTTTTTCAGAAATCCCCACTATCATATAGTTGCTAGTGGAACACACAACCTTCTCCTTTTTTAAAAGTCAATTAAAAACAAATGATTGATGCTGCTAAGATCATGTCTCGAGTCTCCACGAAGCGACTTGCAACGTGACAGTTCTCACGCGAAACTCGAAACGCACGTGTGTGTTGTTTGACGTAAAACGCTTTGCCTGAGGGCATGAGCGGGGGATAGGCACGATACAGGGCCTTTTACGCTGAGGGTTTGTTGTTGGTACTCATGGAAATAGACAGAAAAAAAAAACTTTTTTTCTGAAAAATGATTTTTACTTCACCCTTTTTTAATTATAAGAAATTGAAAAGGAACTGAATTTTTTAATTGGAAGACGATGCGTTGGAAGGTCTCCCACCAGGTGGACCGATAACCTGGTGAAGGTTGCGGGGATCCGCTGGATGCGAGTCGAACGGGACAGGTCAATGTGGCGACACTTGGGGGAGGCCTATTTCCAGCAGTGGACGTCTTTCGGCTGAAATGATGATGATGATGAATTGTAAGAATTAATTTAAATTGTAACTAGAAGTTAAAGCGACCATCATGTCATCAGCATAGGGCAAGAAGAAAAAAAAGTATAAAAGGTTCCAATGGGACCACCGCGCGGTGCTGCCTCTATCAAATAAAAAAAGAATCACGTAAATCGACACAGTAATCACGGAGTAATCGGTACATACATAAAAAAGAAGTTGCTGGTGGTATATTATCCTCCTTTTTCAGAAGTCGTCGGTTAAAAAGAAAATTTTGTTTTGATTCGTTGGTCAAGTGATCGCAAGCGCGACTGTTGAGCATGAAGGCTTGGTCTTTATTCCCGGGTTGGGCACTCAAAATTCCTGATAGAAAAACCCAATAGGGTTTTTCTATCAGGAATTTTGAGTTTTTCTATCAGGAATGTAGTAGCAGCTATTGAGTCTGGATTTATTCCCGGTTGATGGCAATAGGCTCGTACCCTTTTACATGGGACTTAAAAAATATAATTGTCGAAATATGGGTGTACTATTAGGTGTACATCAGCCTATCCCCTCGGAGATTACAGGCCTGATGTCTTGTTAAAAGAAAATCTTAAAAAAATAAACTAAAAGTTTTAAAAACTCCTGACATAGAAAACCTCTAAAAAAAACAAAAATAAATTAATCCAAGCGTAGTAGCATCGGGGTCCGCTTTGTTTTGTGCTTGTCCTTAGCGGTCCCCCGACGCTACGACGCTTGAATTAATTTATTTTTGGTTTCAACACCCCTCTTTTTTGCTCGAGGGTTAAAAATAAGATGTTCCTTACATTTCATCTAGAAGATATTGCAGTAGTAATAGTATATCACTCGTATGCCCTGTATCTTGTCGTGCTCATCCCCCGCGTGAGAGATTGCCAACAAGATCCACTGAGATTGTTTTTCAGTTCTGAAGGGTAATCTTGTTTGAGGAAACAAAACAAATAAAAAAATTGAATGTCTAGTTGTTTGTTGAGCTCCTTGTAAAAGAGTTTGCCCAAAGAAAGGGAATATTAACATGAATATTTCTGCCGGCAAACAACACTACCCCCGGTACTGAAATAGTACATTTTGATACAAGTGGGAAAACTTTGTCATTGCAGCCGAGGTGGAATTCAAGTTATGGAGCCTAGAACTGCAGTGACAAATACCCACGTGAATCAAACAACGTTTACACTTACAAAAAAACAAAATAACAGGGCTATAAGTACCTATTTTTGTCATTATTTTGAAACTACTATGATTTTTATTTGCTTTGCTTACAAATGTGAAATATGTTAGCATGTATTGCATGGTGAACCTTTTAGTAGTGCTATAAGAGTCAGTTTTTGTCGAAGTGTATTAGAAACACAGTAACTTGAATACCTTCCTCTTTTTGTTCGTACCCTCATGACTGAAGATCGCGACAATTAGTCATCGTTACTTTCTGCACCAGAGCTTTCAGAGTTGCTCTGTTTTCTGCTATCCTAATAGATGTCTGTAGCTTGGTTTGGCAGACTTCCTTCACGACGTCATCGGTTACTTAAACTTAAATAATTATTCCATCGACATAACTGTGTTTTCAGGTATGACGGCAGCTCATTGCGGTAGGTACTTTGCTCATAATAATATTGTCCTCCTGACCGTTTTCGGCTACGGCGGCCATCACTGCGGATATTAGCCATCGGCGCGGGATATAGAGTACTGCACAAGTGTGTGCTCAAACCTGTGTCTGAGCACACACTTGTGTAGAACAGAATAGAGAGTGTGGAAGGAACAGACAGTGCACCTAAGTGTGCACTATCTGTTTCTTTCATAGTCTGATGGGATGCCAATCCGAGGTAACCGGAAAGAGATCAGGCGTGGTGGATGCAGGTATCGATGTCGGTGAAATTAAAGACTTCTTATTTTCCGAATATCAAAATCAACTGATAAAGTGACCACTGCTGGGACACACTTCCACTCTGTGAAAGAAAGCCAGGCAGGTTGTTGAAATTAAAGTAACTAGGGAATATTGACGCGTCTGTGAATGCCAAATGCGTTGATCACTGCAGTTCATACCAGCTGTTACTCCAAAGTTATCGCCTAACATCAAATGGGTCATTTACCAGTGTTTATCACTTGCTCTACACATCGAACTGGCGATCTGCCAGTTCTATAACTATTTCCCCGTTTGGAATTAATCGTCGTGTAAAGTGAATTCTTGATTAATGTCAGCGAAGGTTTTCATTTCTTTTGTTGGAGATTATTTTAACTTTAATCTGTTCGTCCTCGACCCCAAATCTTGAACTAGTCACAAATTTAAATAGCGTCGTATCATCATTTCATCCGAAAGACGTCCACTGCTGAACATAGGCCTCCCCCAAGTGTCGCCACATTGACATAAGGCGGGGGGCTATGCCATAATCGCCACGCTTGGCAGGCGGGTTGGCGATCGCAGTACGGTTGTTATAAAAGCACAGAGAACGCTGCAGCCCATTCTCTGGAAAGTCCTTTAGTCGCCTCTTACGACACCCACAGGAAGATATGGGATGGCGCTATTCTTTACGTCCGACACCATACAGAGCAATAGCGTCGTATACGTACACCTATTTGAAACACTAGTGCTGTTACATTGTGGCTAAACTCATTGGTGATTTGAAATTGTAAAGCATTGGGTTATGAGTCGGGCTACACGATCACTGACACACTTATTTATTTTATTTATTTATAGTTAATTAAAACGGTATAACACCAATTACATTAATAAACATAGAAACATAGGAAGATAAAAACTAAAAATTGACGACATTCACTAAGTTAAACTAAAACTAACACGGAACAGTGGTCACTCTTGCATACTTTTTCTCACAGAACACCAGACATATAAGCATTACTTTATGCCATCCATCCGCAAACACATCAAATTCAGGGTTGGCAGTCAGAAGGGCGTTGAGCATTTGGAGAATACGACACACCGGCGAATACGCTCTGGCGAAACACTGACGGGTCCACCCAAATCCATGTGGTTCTTTTTTCCTAAGACCATCTCAGATACTAATCTGCATGGTCCTTACAATGACCAATGTCTGGATTTTAAAAGAGACAGTGACCTCTGAGTTCGTTTCGGCTGTTTCTTCTCAGAGTAGTCCGCTGGTAAACACCGGCCTCATCTAGTTTTAAAAAAAGACGACGTGTAAAAGTGTTTGTTAAACCCTATTTGCAAAATATACTTCGTTTATCATTACTTTTAGCGTCGTGCATGTGCAAAAAAGGCTAAGTATATTAGTAAGAAGTTTTACCTTTCAAACATACTACAAAACAAGCAATTCTTTTATTTTTAATATTTATATCCCAAAAGCACAAACACGTAATCCCAATAAAATCAGTGACTACATAACAAAAAACAGACACGCCACTACCCCAGTCCAAGAAAAATCTTATCCGCACGGATAGGTACTTACATTCACACAATCCTCTAAATTTGCTCCAAATACCAAAAATGATACGTAAAATATAAATTGCGGGAACACCTCGAGAATTCTAATATCATAACTTACATTATGTTCCTACTTCTCAATGAAATAGGAACAACAGGATACATTCTTGTAAACAGGTTAACTGTAGAGTTGGGAAGGCAACCGACCGCAAATAAAAACGGCAAAAGCCAAGCAACCTTATCAATACAACAAACCGCAATGACACAATTAATTTAAAATACAACTCAATGTAAACGCTTCCGCAGATGAAGAAAATCATCATCATCATCAACCTATAATGTGCCCACTGCTGGGACACAGACCGCCTCTCTATGAGACGGAGTGGGCTGTAATCCACCACGCGGGTAAATGTCACATGTCTTCGAATTTTTAGTTCTTGAACAGTTTCCTCACGATGTTTTCCTTCTTCAACATTTTTGAGAGCAGCGATGATGAAATAAATTACACAAAGTAATGCGCCTGCCTGGGTTCGAACTCACGGCTTACTGCTCGTAAGTCGGGCCTGAGCCACTAGGCCACCGCTGCTCTCGACGAAAATACTACAAGGCAGTGTAGAGAGTCTAGAGAGTCTAATCTTTTTTTGTTAATAACTAGTTCATTGTAGTTTATTTTAATAGATATCATCATAATCTCCCTGGCCTTCTCTCATGTTATTTGGGGTCAGCTCAACACGTGTTTTTAGGGTTCCGTACCCAAAAGGTCAAACGGGACCCTATTACTGAGACTTCGCTTTCCGTCCGTCCGTCTGTCACCAGGCTGTATCTCATGAACCGTGATAGTTAGCCAGTTGAAATTTTCACAGATTATGTATTTCTGTTGATGCTATAACAAAAAATACTAAAAACAAAATAAAATAAATATTTAAGGGGGGCTCCCATACAAAAAAGTGTTTTTTTTTCTCGTTTTTTGTAAAAAATGGAACGGAACACTTCGTGCGCGAGTCCGACTCGCACTTGGCCGGTTTTTTTCTTCCTTTCTCCCCTGTCGTTCATCACGCTATCATTTAGGTACTCCCTTATTCCTTCATATCATTTCTCACACTTTCCACCCATTTTTTCTTTGGTCATCCTGTATTTTAATGGTCAATTGTTTTTATTGTAAACATATCTGCTGATCTAGTGACACTTTTTACGTAATCTCAATTTCGTTAACATGCGGATAATGGTAGTAGGCTGCAATATTGTTATTAATAATGAACCGATATTATTACCTGTAAACATATTATATTGTAGCTGTCCATAATAAATAACAGCTATTTATGCAACAGTTACGTTATGGACGGTCTTTTAATACGAGTGCCATTTTTCGGTACAAGCGTAGCGCGTACCGAAATAGGTGGGCACGAGTTATTAAAAGACCAATAACGTATAGTTGCATACAAGCTTTTATCTACGAAGGAAGGAATAAAACACAGATATAGACAAATAAGTATTTTTATCTACTTCGGTTTCATAACATTTCTCATATACATGTCTTGATTTTTCTGGTAGTAAATTATTTGTAGCCGCAATTGCTCTATTTGTTATATCTGGTAAAGTATTTTCAATATCACTTGATGTTGAAGACATTTTTAATAAAAATTCACTCAGGAATCCCCGCGTCCACTTTTTTTATTTTTTTATTTAGTCTTTATTAGCTTTAAGGCAAAGATCTTGTAGCCGCAACAGTCAAATAGTATACGATACTTTTTTTCTAAACTTGTTCCATTTTTAAAAACATCATTTACATTGTCTCGATTTCGAAGTAATATTATAGGTACCTGGCTGTATGTTCAGAATGTCTATGCTTGTGTTTTAGAATTTATGACGATTCGCATAATGCAACTTGTGTCGATAAGAGTATCATAATGAAACCGCTGTCAATTTTGTAATTCGAATATAACGAAACCGAAGTAGATATAAAATAGATTTCAAAACTAGTGACTAGGGACTGTAACTTCCCTTTTTTTTTGTTTTTGTAATATTTGGTTATGGTTTGATTGAAATAAATGCTTTGAGTTTGAGTCGTGTGACTACGGTCTGTCGCGATTAGCTCGGGTTTTCAGTTGCGGTTGGCTTCAGAATCGTACCTCCATTTAAACCTAAAAACGGATAAGCCGTTTAGCCGCCACTCTACTTAACATAGACTCAAAGATTGAAGATGTATGGGCGCCTATTAAATCTCCTGGTGATGTTGCTAGCTTCTCATTTTAAAAGGATGTAGGTATGTTTGGTTCAATGTTTGTTAACGTCATACATCCATTCTTATTTTATTCTATGAGTTTTTTTGTCGTAGTTTATTGAGTATCATCACATAGAGGCCATGCAATTCTATTCTCAGGTGTCTTTATTGATTTCTATGAATATGAGCTGCAATTTATTTGTTAGGCACAAATTATTTACAGGTAATTTAGATAAAAAGGGAAAACCACATTAAAAGTTAAATTTAAATTAAAGGGGCTTTACCTTAACCACAAGTATTTAACACTTGTGGTTAATTATTGTTAATTTTACGTCAGTAGTATAGACTATTGACGTAAAAGTTCCTCTGGTTCCTGCTCTGAGCTCCGGACACCATGTCCATGAGACATACATGTCTCCTGCTAAAGGGATATTAAAGTTGAATTAATATGGTATGTTACCCTTACATAATTCAGTATAGTTAAGTAGATAAAATATTGTATTTGTTGGTAACAAGAAATGTTAATTCAACGTTAAAATTCTTTTAAGTTTAGCTAGCTAGTTTAGTTTAGTATTCACTCCTGCGTTTCTATTCATTTCGTTTTATCGGTACAGATGACAGCCCATCAAGGTACAACAATCTGTCAAATTTCTTTAATAGATTTTCAACTTTATTGTTGAAATATTAGGTTCAAGGTTGATTGGGAAAAATTGACAGTTTCTGGTTACATTAATTTGCTGGTGTCTTTACATATTAAAGTAATATTCTTGTAAAGCGATGTGGCCGGCCCAAGTGCGCGTCAGCCTTTAAACTCAGGGCTTCTAACTCTTAACGAAAATATCTACATAAATACTACTATAGTAGTAAGAACTCGTTTACACTGACGTCACTCATCAGTGTGTAAACGAGTTCGCAGTCTTCTGGTAAAGTGCGACAGAACATTAAGGTTCTATCGCCAAGATTTGTCAAACATTATATAATTCCCGGTCTAAGTGCGAGTTTACTTTAATTTTTAAACGAACTGAGGTTGGGTTTTGACAGAGACAAGAACTTGTAGCTTGAAGCAACTTATATCGCCGCATGATACAACAGCTTTCTGAGGCAGCTTTCGCTATGCAGCTTCCAAAGTGTGGCCTGCCACCACCGATAAGTCTCATCAACACAATAAGACGATTACAATCAACGTAAACTGGATATGGTCGCACTAAACGTTTCAATTATATGATTGATTTATTTTTATCTATTTCTTTATTTGCTGAACTGGACCTAATTGGCGCAGCTATGAAACACACAATAATTATCTTTTGATTTGTGTGTTTAGATTTCAGTTTTTTTCTTATTTTTTTTCAATGTTGTGTTCACTTGAGCATGTGCCAAAATGCTCCTTTTTTAACCCCCGACTAAAAAAGAGGGGTGTTATAAGTTTGACGTGTGTATCTGTGTATCTGTGTGTCTGTCTGTGGCATCGTAGCTCCTAAACGGCTGAACTGATTTTGATAAAATTGGTTTCATTTGAAAGGTGTTTTAATCGAGAGTGTTCTTAGCTATGTTTCGAGAAAATCTGCTCAGCCGTTTCAAGGTCATCACCTCCTTTCTAGTTGATGAAGGAATATAAACTTTTACGGATCTGGTCGATTCGAAATTTGACATCTTGTCACTTGTCACCATGGGCATCGCCAGGGAGGGGGGCACACCCCCCCATCCCACTAAAACCTTGGGATTAAAAAAAAAATATCTTTCCTGTTTTTCGTTAATTAGCGAGAAGATGCGCAACATCGACAAAAGTGGAAGGAATGGGAGGAGACCTATGCCCAGGACTAGGACAGTCAAGGCTAAGAAAAAATAATATAAGTTTAAAAAGCATAAAAAAATATATAAATTTTAAAAACCCCCGACAGAAAAGAACCTCTAAAAAACCAAAAAAAAAAATCCAAGCGACGTAGCGTCGGGGGACCGCTAAGTAGACCGCTTAACAGAAGCACAAAACAAAGCGGGCCCCCGACGCTACGACGCTTGGATTAATTAATTTTTGGTTTTTTAGAGGTTCTTTTCTGTCGGGGGTTTCTTTTTCTTTTTATCTTTCTATTTCATCATTATCTTGCCCTTATTCAAATTCATTTGGAGTCGGCGCAGTACGTCTTCTTCTTCCATACCTCTCTATTACTTGTCATCTCATGGGATAACTCCTTTCTTGCCATATCATTCTTCACACAGTCCATCCATCGTTTCTTTGGTCTTCCTCTACCCTTATACCCATCCCCATTCATACTCAAAACTTTCCTCACTCATCACATGCCCATACCACGACAACCTATTTCCACGCATCTTTTCAGTCACCGGCGCAACTTTCAGACTTCCTTTAATGTACTCATTCCTTATTCTATCCATTCGCGTAACACCAAACATCCCCCTTAGCATTCTCATCTCAGCCACATGCAAATGCCTTTCATTCATCCCTTTTGTGGCCCAACATTCTGACCCATACAAGACAGCAGGTCTAACCATTGTTTTTTAAATCTTCCCCTTAAGTTTAAGGGGAATGCGGGAGTCGCAGATAGTTCCCGTGACCTGACGCCATTTTATCCATCCAATGTTTATTCTGTGCTTAACACTACGATCGCCATCGCTTTGCACAAGTGAACCGAGATACCGAAAGTCGGAGCAGACAGGTTTTTTTTTCTTTCTATTTATTCTAGTAAAAATAATTAGGAGGCATTGTTGAATTGTCAGAAACTCAGACAGTTGAAATTAGTTTGTCTGTTTTAAACAATGGAGAAGAACGGGAAAAAAACAAACCAAACATCCTTGTACCCACGGTTGAGCTGTAGTTTAGATAGATGTCTAGTTTTGGATGTATCGGTCGTTTCACCATGACGTCTATGGTACCTTTAAATCGTGGCGTACTTTGCACGGGTATTGATTGGGCAGCAACAGGTCACGTTCGGGGAACCCGGGCAAACGTGGCAACATCTATCGTTAACTATTCATTGCTCGCGACTGTTTCTCGATCCCTATCTCCCCCGGGGTAATGAACGAGTGGGAAGGGATAGTGAGATGACGTAACGTACATAACGGGGGAGTCACTTACGGAGAATATACAGAGTGTATTATGAGATTATTTGAAGATTTAGTCGATTCTGAAGTATAAAAAAAATATTTTACTCTTATGAGCGTTTACGCCCTACGACATTTGATACAAATTTTCAAAAGTTACTAAATAACATTTTCGAAAAATAGTGTTACAGTTAAATTAGACCGATTATAAATTATCTAGAGTAACAGAAATTTCCCAGTATCAATTTTTATAGTAATTTTAAAAATGTTTTAAGTGACTTTTTAGCCTTTGCATCCTGCTTATGCGTATTAAGTTTCATTAAAATCGATTCAGTAATTTCGGAAAATAAAGGACTTGAAAGTTTGTATGAAATGCTGTAAGGCGTAAACGCTCTTAATAACAATTTTACCAAAGCTTGTACGCTTTTCCTGATATAGGTGAGCTACAGTTTTTTTATTTGTTTATAAATAAAAGAAATATTAATTTTACTAAGTCTATTAATTTTCAATGTATTTACAATTTTCGGCATACCGAAACTGAGTCGGCACAGAATTTAGCTTCTAGTTTGACACCTTCAGCAGCATCCATCAGTTCCTGTAACGTGCAGACAGCAGGACCCGCAGGTCATGATATTAAGTGTTCCATCGTTTACGGAATAACACTCCATGACTCCATGGCAGTACTCATGCATGAATGTCAACTTTAATAAGTTTTCCTTGCTTTGACCTTTTTTTTCTTCTTTTTTTTTGTTACGGGTGTGAAATCATCAAATGACCCCTCCCGCTCTGGGCGGAGCGGAACGGAGCGTCAGATTTGTACTGACTAAAACCCATCCATGTTCCTTCTTAGCCCTTTGTGTTCCAGGGTCAAGGTATCTCTTTCGAACAGTCCCGCAGCCCCTTGCTTTGGCCACCCTAAGTTTTGAGCCCGTGCTTTGGCCACCCTAAGTCTTGAGGCTAACCTAAAAATCTTTGAATAGATCAAAGAGTTTTAGGTTAGCCTAAGCCACTTATGGTGGGAGATTTTAAGCAGTTGCAACGAATGGGTTGACTCGTGAAAGACAAGGCGTCTTACCATGTTCGTGTATTCATTTTCTAAGAAACTTTTTATAAGTCTGTTCTGCACTCCCGTCGGCAATGTGAAAGAAAGTAATCATGTTGTTTGTGTTCAGATTTTATTCGTCTCTACCGTGGAATAATTTCTGACCTTAATGAAAGCAGAGCCGCGTGCAAATACTAAATATAAACAATAACTTCGTATTAAAAACTGGTCAGTCATTTTCTCTTTACCCAGCTGTTCAATTACAAAAACGTAGATTTTAGTTTAGAACTGAATTTGTCGCAGCGTTTTTGCGGTACGATCGTATGCGACAGTACGTGTTTTCATATAATTTTGAACAGGCTATAGCGCCGGTTTACATCCGGCCCGGTTATTGTGGACAACTGTGTCCAGTCCTTAAGTTCTGTCTCATATGTTGCACGTTTAAATGTGTGAGTGGCTTTACTAATTTTAATATGTGGACATATCTTATTTATTGTAGTGTATAATATTATTGATATATTTGTCTTATAAAATATCATTGCTGCAAAAACCTAGTATAATAATAACGGTCCCGCATGACGAGAACCTTGTGAAAAGCAATTCAAGAAGCAATTCTAGTTTCTGGATCTGTCTCGCGAGTTTGTCGACATGAGGAACGTGAGTACAGCGGTCATTGCGCTGATAGTCGTGTCAACCAATGGTTGGCCAAAAGCCCCGACCAACATCTGAGGAGGCTCTCGCCTGGCAGCTGGTTCAAGGCCTTAATTCAGAAAGCGGTTCTCCTGGACACGGCTCGTATTGTTAGGATGTTCCTTTCTCTGGAGCCCTGACCGGTAGCTTGGGCCCTGTTCTCGATACCAGTGGGGTAAAATTTTTTTATATTGAATTTTTAAAGGAGTATTTTAAAATGTAAAAAGTAAGTAAATAGATGAATATAAACGGAATAATGAAATAAATAATGTGAACTCTGCTATCAATGCTGTGCCCATTATCGTTTCAAAATCGGACAGAACAACGGGGAACGTCTCGCGACGTGAGGCGGTGAGGTCAAGGTCCTGCTTGTAAAGGCAGTTCTCTCTTGAGTACGGCTCAAATTGTGAAGAGGTTTCCGTCTCTAAAGCCCTGACCATCGGCAGCCTGGACCTTGTTCCTGTTGCCATTAGGCCTCTATTGTTAAAATCTCTTGGCTGACCTCTGACCTCCACAACCCAGTTTGTACTAGGTAATAAGATACCCCACGTTAAGAGCGTTTATACCCTACGGCATTTCATACAAACTTTCAAGTCGTTATTTTACGAAATGACTGAACAGATTTTAATGAAACTTCCTACGCATAAGCAGTATACATAGGTCTAAAAAGTTACCAAAAACATTTTCGAAATGCCTTTTAAAAATGAAGATAATTGGAAATTTCTGTTTCTATAGATATTTAAAAATCGGTCTAATTTAGCTGTAACATTATTTTTCGAAAATGTTTTTTAGTTTCCAACGGTTTAACGTGCTTTCCCAGTGCACCACTTAAAATATTTTTTTTGTTTTTAAAAGCATTTAATCATTAAAATAATAACAATATAAATACAATACTCAGTATTTAAACAGTACAATATTAATTAAGCATAATAAGAATTAATTTATTTCAGGTAGCTTTGGCGCATAGATACTTTACAGACTGACATAATATAAATATGTGTTTTAAAAAAAAACTCATGTTAATGAAAATGCTGATAATAAATAATAATAGATGATGATGAATTGAACCTTAAAACTATGTTCATAACACTTTACTTCAGCGCTATTTTACTGGGCGGCACTTGCCCGAGGAAGTGACGGAATACCACTCTCTGCCACCGAATTTCCTCCTCCAAGATAAGCTGCCCTGCTCCTTGAGTCCAAACAAACTAATTCCTTGTCAATATTTGTACGGACTAATACTTCTTCTGAGTGTCGATGGCATTTTAAATCAGTCTTTTAGTAGCGTCCATCAGCTCCTGTAGGCACTGTACAAACAGCAGGTCAAGCAGGACACGATATCAGGTTGGTGTCCCATGGTTTAATGAACGACACCACATTTACAATCCAGGGCAGAGTCATCTATGAACTCTCCACCTGGACACTAATACTGTTGGCATGCTAGTACATATTATATAATGTGTGAACAGTCTCTTTATCAAGCTTAAGTATACATATGCATTTTTTAAATTAGGAATTTTCATTTCAAATTCAAACAAGTGTTAGCTAATATCTTCAGTCCTCTGTGCCCCCTCAGCATAATGGTCGGTTTTCACATTTATTTCGCCAGCATCACTGTAAAAAAGAAATGTACGCTGTAAAATCATGCTTAAGTGTAAACACACTGAAGTTACTGTACATTATCTGTTATTACATTGGGTTTTATACTATACTGGATAACTGTTGTTATACTAGAGATCGTTAGAAACAAATTAAGTCCAGTTAACAAGGGTCAAAACTGGATGGTTACCGAGCTGTGGCGGTTCTTTGCTTTTATTGAAATTCTCTAACTTATTACCAACTACGAGTAGCTGTCCGGCGCAACTTCGTTTGCGTCACATTTTCCCCGTTTTCGCAACATTTTTCATTGCTGCTCCACTCCTATTGGTCGTAGCGTGATGATATATAGCCTATAGCCTTCCTCGATAAATGGACTAACTAACACTGAAATAATTTTTCAGTTTTTTTTTTGTTTCTGAGCCTATTCAATGCAAAAAAACAAACAATCAAATCTTTCCTCTTTGAAAACAATTACTTTTGAATGAACTACTCCACTCTAACCATTTCATTGATACTTTTCTGATAGCTTATAAACGAATGAATCCTTCGAAAAACTATTTGCCAAAAAGTGCATATGCCTTTGGAAACTAAGCGCCATAAAGTTCATGTTCTGATTTTTTCTTGAAACTTCCGTTGTCTTTCGAAGCAGTTTTCTCAAAATAAATGAATTACACTTGTCTTGCAGATTACAGAAATGACTTCCTCCTCCTTCCACAATACCCTATTTTAGTAAGTGAATAACCAGAAAACAGCGGTTGTTCCTGACAAGGTAGTTTTTGACAAAACTGGGTAGTACAGTTTTTTCGATGCACATCTTCCTTGTTGCATATTATTTCGAGTCCTGATTAAACAGATCAGGTTAGATCTGTCAGTATCTGTTGTATTTTAACCTAATTCTATCAGACAGTCATAGTCGTGGGTCGTGACCTATCAGTCATCGAAAAGATGGAACACCGTTGCCGCTTTTTTTTGCGAGGAAGTGATTGTGCAAAGGAGGTGGCGGCAAAGATGAGGGAGGACACAACCTCCCTCGGTATCCACAGCAGACGAACCAGGCGTCGCCGCGCCAGATGGCACACAACGACCTCCAGCTGAACGTTGTTCAAGAACACCGTGTGGTTTTAATCATTAAGAGACTGAGGTACCGGCCTACGGTAACTAAATATAAAAAAAATGCACTTCAATACGAAACGGATACAAATGTAGGAAAAAATATCACAGAAATATGTCTACTTACTCAGGCACTATGCAGTAAGAACCCTCTCTGACATTTCCCTCCGCACAACTGCCTCCTAAAGCATCTCTCTTGATTCGTAGACCTTTAGAAATGTTTGGCTCTTCAGTTGCTGAGCGGTCAACCGGTTGCGCCGAACACAACTTGAGGAGTAACACGACTATCGCGAAAATGCTGAAGACGTTCATGTTGTTACGTGCTTAGTACTCGCTCTCATAAAAGGCAAAACGGTCCTGAGCTCACTAGCTCAGCTATTTATACCACTCCAGTGTCTTAAGGTAGTTTTTACCTTATACCTTGTATGGTACTGGATTTTCCCTGGTTGCCTGGTTGACTAGGCGAGTGCAACTAAGTAAAAATGTGGAACAAAGTCTACAGTGGTCGTTTTTTCATGGAACTAGTTTCTCGAGTTCCTAGGGGCATGAAGTTAAGAAGAGTCCATACTAGCGACTTTTTTTCTTGAATTTCCTTATGATTTTTCTTTCGCTTACGAATAACGTAAATTCGACGAATTTAAATTGTGGTGTAATATTGATGTGGATGAAAATTCATAAATAAAAAAAAAGTTTTAAATTACCTCTTTTCTTCAATTTTTATTTTCCGAGTTTTAGACTAATATTTTTTATGACCAGATTTATAAAATTGTTCAAAAAGATCACGTTTATTAGTAAAGCGACTAAAATTGCATTCGCGTTTATCTTTAGAAAACTCAATGCATAAATTATTGATCAAATACTCATTTAAGTAGCTTCCTAATGAGGCATAATAACTATAAAAATATATATTAAATATATTATGTGGCTACATTTTGTGGATTATTGCTAGACGTGAAAAATTACGCATATTTTATGCACGGGGATTATCCCTGTGGCAAAGTTGTATGTGTGATTTCTCACATACTACTAAAAGATGACACCGAAACCACAAATATGTCGTGTATGCTAAGCAAAAATACTGTTGACAGGTGCCCCGTCACTACTGACGTAACGTCACAAAGGCATTAGAGCATGGAGACGCGTCGACAGCTGCCGTATGAGGCAGCATTTTAAACACCTTTCAAGTTCGTAAAACTAAGCGTGTCACCCAAAGAGAACAAATAAAAGACTTATAGAGCGGTCATTGCGAATATTTTCATACAAGATTACGATTTACGATCGAAGGTCGTTACCTTAACTAAGAGTGTCCGCGGACAAACTATATCAACGCGTAGCAGTGGAAACAACCGCGTAGCAGTGTAGAGAAAGCGTAGCAACGTAGCATTGTAGAGAAAGCGTAGCAGCGTAGCAGTGTGGTGAAAGCGTAGCAGCGTAGCTATACGCGTAGCAACGACTGTTATTTTCCTATTGCGTAATTCCTTCCTTATGACCATCCCCAAACAAGGAGCCTTGAGCTAAATAATAACAGCTGCTCGGTTCAATCTACAGGTAAAACCGAGCTTGCCTAGGTTGATCTGTGGATTGGTGACCACCCATTACATACCGAGATTTCTTTGTGCTTCGGAAGGTACGTCAAGCCGTTAGTCCCGGCTGTAATTTGTAGTTTTTTATCAGTCGTTACAAGTAATCAGTGGCCCGAAAGTTTGACAATCAGTCTCACCAAAGGGTTTCGTATTACCCAGTAGTAACTGGGTTGTGGAAGTCCAGTTCATCCCAGAATACTCTATTCACTTGCAAAACCTCTGTACAAAGCCATCTGCCGAATTCTTAAGCCTAGGTCAAAACAAAGATTGAACTTTGTTTTGACCAAGACGTAGTTATTGTTTAGCAAATTAAATTCTGTACCGAAACGAAATTGTTTATAACAGTACAACTACTCCAACTCGAGTGCTAGTCTACAATTCAACTGTTTCTAAATAAATAAAAGCCTAGGAGCTCCCATCTTAATATTGTTGTTTTAACTTAAATGTAAAACAGGGACGTTAGATCTTGTTTTTCAAGAGTTGAATAAAGACGAGATAACTTTTTTGCTATAACATTAGTATAAGCAAGATGTTACATAAAAAGTTAAATTGAGTCACTGTCAAGTTTTGCCATAATGGCGTACAAAAATAACTGATTAAGAAAGTCTAAATCATCACAAATATTAACTCATACATGCATTGCTTAAAAACAATAATTAACGATCAAAAAAGTTCTGAACTGTGTATTGTCAAAATTTGTCATCAAATACAAAAATAAGAAAAATTCTAATATGACATACAAGTCAAAGTTTGTTACTGGAATCATAATTAATCAAAGATAACTAATAATAACGAGAATACTCCAAATGTAAGATTTCTTAAATCAGTCTGCGTTATATTATTTTATCGGTCAAGAACTCGTTAGTGCTATATTAAGCTTTCTCTAGCAAACAAGTACCTTTAGGAGTACCTTTTTCCATAGACCTTGTGATTTCTCGACAATTTCCTTCAAGATTTACGTAACCTTAATCCAGTCACCGCCCTTTGCAAACGTAGCACTTGCTTAAGGGTTCAGTTTGCGAAAATTGACAGCCCTTAAATAATCGCGCAGGTTAACAATGTTTCTTTGACTAAAATTATGAATTAATTTCATATCTTGGTTTTATGTTTAATAACTACTTTTTTTATTCATAAAACACGTTCTTCTTGGGTAAATCAGGCGTTGAAAAGAGATATGTCGTGCCCAACTTTAATTGCAGTTCAGTTTTAGCACTCCTTACGAGGCAACGGAGGCTATATTGCTATCGAGCCAATATATAAGTACTTTTAAGCTAAAAAAACATTCATTTTCTTAATTTGATTGTAATAATATAGTCAATTATCCCGGTATCATAAGCTTCGGGTCAATATAATCACTAACAGAAACACAGGTTGCGTTTTATTTATTTATTTATCGCATTGAAAGCGTCCATTACCATTGTCTCAAAGAAAACGCTGAATTAATAATAATAATAATTAATTAATAATATGGCAACTCTTGCTGTCAGGTGCACGTCTCTCAAAAATTCTCCATATAATTTTTATCAAATATCAGTTTTTATTTTGCTACCATTCTGCAGCCGTTTTCATAAAAGGTTTACCAGTTCCATTACATAACAGAAAATTATTTAAAACCTACATATTTATCGAAACATGGATCAAAGAACAAAACTAGTCAAGCAGACAGATGACAGATGTCATAGATATACCAACAAATAAATTATGGATGAATTAAAATGACTTAGAAAATGATAACAAGAGCTGCGTCACAACGAGCACGCCTTCCACCCCCGGAATCGTCGCTGAGCTCCGCCTCGCCGCCGCCGGACCCCGGATCACCTATGTCACCGGCAGCGGCAGTAGCGTCGAGTTCCAGCGACGAATATTTCTCCCCGCCGACGTCGCCAACACCTGTACGTCGGCCGGGGCGAGGCCGGCCACCGTCGAGCTTCGGACCTAGGGGCCAACCGGCCCCGAGCCGGGTCCCCGCTGCCGGTGGTTGTGTGCAGCGCATGAGATGGACTCAGTCTATAAACGAGAACGTCATGCGCGCATATTACGGGTCTACAGAGGGGGGAACTAACCTCACTGCGTACCGTATTAGGATGCTGTCTCTTTTTCAGGCTCTTGAACCAACCGTCAACGTGTCGGCCCAACGACTGTCGGATCAGGTGCGGGTCATTCAACGCAATCACATGTTGGACGACGCCGTACTTGATAGGCTGCGCTCAGAGGTACCGAGCAACCATATCGACTTGACTCCGGCGCAAACCGCGGTGCAAGCGTCATCTATTGACGCAATACCTACACGGTCCAATCTTGGTGCTCTAGAGGAGGATGATAGGGTTGCCACGGTAAGTAGCCAGTGCAACGAACGTTTGAGGGGCGCTCTGGAAGATGCGCTTCACGAATATCGATCCACTCCTGCCCAACTTAGGCCCCGATTACCACGGCTTCCCATGCATAAGAAAAATAGGGCGCTGGTGTGTGCCTTGGACTCGCAACTCAAGAATATTTTTGAGAGTAGCGAGGACCTCGTTGAGACGCACTCGATACTGTATTGTGGGGCTGTAGCGGCTTGTCGTTTAGCTAACGTCAAATTTCCAAAATTTGACGTAGCTACTCGACCAAAACCAGCCGTACCAGCCTGGCAACGCAGGATCGAGTGCCGTATTGACGGGGCCAGGGTACTCATCGGCAAACTATACTGCTTCAGGGAGGGGAATACACGCCCACGTGTGATGCGCTTTGTGAGGCGGGCATTCTTGGGGACTGGAATCAGCCCTCAAGAATACATGTCCCAAGTCACAGAGCGCATCGACTTCCTGAAGCAGAAAGTTTATGCATGGGCGAACCGTATTCGGCGGTATAAGAAGCGTGTTGATCGGTATTCGCAGAATCGCATGTTCCAGAGTGATGAGAGGTGGGTATACAGAGCTTGGGAGCGACCCGAACTAAATGTGACGGACGTGTGCCGCCCAGATGATGCTGCTACGAGTTCATTCTGGCGCAGCATCTGGTCGGTGCCCGTCAGTCATACGGAGGCTGATTGGATGCGAGATGTTGAGCGAGTGTGTGAGTCTCTCCCACAAATGGATGAAATTTCAATAACACCGTTAGATGTTGCCAGGGCAGTTCGTCCGTTACCGAACTGGAAATCTCCGGGACCGGACGGACTGCACAATTTCTGGCTCAAATGGTTTAGTAGTTCACACACTCGCCTGGCATCTCAATTCCAGTCATGCTTAGAGTCTGGGTCGCTACCAGAGTTTCTAACAACGGGTGTTACCCACCTGCTCCATAAGTCAGGTAGTCCTGCGGAACCCAACAATTATAGACCGATCACGTGTTTGTCGACGGTCTATAAACTTCTTACATCCATTTTGAGAGAGAAAATTAACAAACACATCGATAGTAATTCTATTATGTCGGCCTCTCAGAATGGATGTAAGAACGGGTCCCGTGGAACTAAGGAGCTACTCCTCATTGACATGGCCATTAGCCAACAGGTTCGTCGATCCCACAAGGATCTGTCGACATGTTGGATAGATTACAAGAAGGCCTACGACTCTGTGCCACATACATGGCTCATGAGGGTGCTGGAGTTGTACAAGATTGATGCAACTCTACGCGCCTTTCTTGAGTCGTGTATGGGGCAATGGAAGACGGTCCTTCGATATCCAGGATGTCGACAGATCCAGGGGAACAATGAGCCTGTATGGATTAAACGGGGAATATTTCAGGGCGACAGTTTGAGTCCTCTTTGGTTCTGTCTAGCCCTGAATCCTCTAAGCACATTGCTGGAGGATTCAGGTCTAGGCTACCGGTTGAGGAGAGGTGGTCAGGTCATATCTCACCTTCTTTACATGGATGATCTGAAACTCTTTGCCCCTAACAAATTGCAACTGATGAAGCTACTGAAAGTAACTGAAACTTTTAGTAGCGCCATCAGGATGGAATTTGGTGTGGACAAATGTGCAGTCATGTATGTAAAGCGAGGAGAGATTATGGAATCCGAGGGAATCCAACTCTCGGATTCCATACACCTCAGATCTCTCTCCTCATCCGAAAGTTATAAGTATTTGGGTATGTCGGAAGCGTTAGGCATTAACGTAGCTGACATGAAGCAATCGTTGAGGGAGCGCTTCTTTGGTCGCCTGAAGAAGGTACTAAATAGCCTTCTTTCAGGCGGGAACAAGGTGCGCGCCTTCAACGGTTGGGTCATGCCGGTTTTAATGTACTCTTTCGGCATACTCAAATGGACTCAGACCGAACTGGACGCCCTGGATAGGAGAGTTCGTACACTGCTGACCGCAAACCGGATGCATCACCCACGATCATCGGTGATGAGACTGTACATCCCGCGGAAGTGCGGGGGTCGAGGCTTTTTAAACGCTAAGACCCTCCACAACCGCGAGGTGTGCAGCCTCAGAGAATATTTTTTGAAAGCCGAGGTGGGTATGCACCGAGATGTGGTCGCAGTGGATAAGGTACTCACCCCGCTGTCCATGGCTAAAGAGAACTGGCGCAAACCTGTAGTACTTACTACCAATGACCGCAAGGAAGTATGGCAAGGAAAGGTGCTTCACGGGCGCTTCTACCAGGCTCTTCATGGGCCTGATGTAGATTTTCTAGCATCTGTATCCTGGCTACGATTCGGTGACCTCTTTGGGGAAACTGAAGGTTTTGTCTGTGCGATTATGGACGAAGTTATGCTGACGAACAACTACCGGAAACATATTATGAGGGACGGGACGGTGGATGTGTGTCGGGCATGCCACCGTCCGGGTGAGTCCATCAGACATATTATTTCTGGTTGTTCTCGTCTGGCTAACGGCGAGTACTTGCACAGGCATAACCAAGTAGCCAGGATTATTCACCAGCAACTTGCCTTGAAATATGAACTTGTGGAATCTGAGGTACCGTACTACAAGTATGTGCCCGACCCAGTTCTCGAGAAAGACCATGTCACGCTGTACTGGGATCGGCCTATCATTACTGACAGGACTATTGTCGCCAATAAGCCTGACATAGTGGTGATAGACCGATCAGCGCGCCGCGTAATGATAGTCGATGTTACCATCCCGCATGACGAAAACCTCGTGAAAGCTGAGAAAGAGAAACAAATAAAATATCTCGACTTAGCTCACGAGGTTGTCGATATGTGGAATGTGGACTCAGCTATCATTGTGCCGATTGTCGTAACGGCCAATGGCCTTATGGCCAAGAGCCTCGACGACCATCTGTCGAAGCTTTCACTTGGGGGTTGGATCAAGAGCCAGATTCAGAAGGCAGTACTCCTCGATACGGCCCGCATTGTGAGGAGGTTCCTGTCTCTGCAGCCCTAACCACCGGTAGCTTGGACCCTGCTCCCGACACCGGCGGAAACCTGTTTTTTATATTTTTAAATGTTTTTTTTTTTACCTTTTTTGTTTTTTAAGAAATATTTAAAAATATATAAAATAAGAAGTTAAATGAATAAAGGAAATAATAATAATAAATCATTTATTTCAGATTCATCTACGGTAGAAGATTACATCCATATTTGTTAGTACAATAGCGAGCTTACAAACTAGTGTTAGTAACAATGAATTGAAAACATAAAATAATTATAATAATTCAATAAAACAAAAAAAAAAAAATAAGCTAAAACATATTTTTTTATTGTATGTTTGATAGTGTAGCCTGGCAGCCCTAGGTCGAACCAGCCCTTCTTCTAACATTGGCAAAACTTGACGTAGCAGGGATATAACGTGCACACAAAATCTCAAAAAAAAAATGTATAAATACAACGGGACGAAATAAAAACAGGTTGACGGCTTCCACGTCGTAACTGAGACAAATAGGGTTACCACTAAGCATGATGTTGTACTATAGGAGGCCCACAGCAGAGCACTTTATTGCAAAATCAAGGTCCTCCAATCTTGAGATGACATTGAAATGACCTCCTTTCTTATTATAGCCCGGGAGCCGGAGTGCGATGTACTTCACTCACCCGAACGGTGACAGAGATAGACCGCCGTATATCAATATATAACAGTGGGTCAAGGTCGAGCGGCGCGGTATGCAGGTTACATCAGTTCATGTCAGCAATCGGATGTAGCGGTAGACTGGAATGCTAAATGGGTTTAAAAAGCGGTTTCCTTGGTACTGAACCTACAATTGTTGTAAATAGTCATTTAAAAAAATATATTTTATTAAGTATGTAGCGACCTAATAAAAGCAACTTATAACATAAAGTACTACAGCGCCATCTATGATAAAACTGAAGAACTAATTAGGTCTGAATCTCGCAAGCAAAGTTTACATCGACTTAAGAGTATATAGAGAAACCCGACAACAACTGTCGGGCAGTTTCCCACCAGACATAACACCTGTCTGGTCGGAGGATCCTCGCTTTTCAATGAAGTATTGAGAAACTTTACACCCTGTTCCTCATACCCCTAAAAGTAATTATTTCTAAACAAAGCATATTCAATCGGTTGTTTACCAATCTTGCTATTCGATTGATATTTTCATTAGCTTGAGCTTTTCGTGCATCGGTAGCTTAAACTCTTATGAATGATAGTTTGATTAAGAATCAAAGAAAGAAAGAAAAAACTCTGTCTTTCAACTAAGTAACGAATTGTAGGGGCTATTTTGAAGATAAGTAGTTAAAACTTGCTTTGTGAAATTAATTTAAAAGGCACTCCTAAAGTTAGTGTTACTATTTCTGTCCTAATAATTTATGCTCCAGTCTGACTCCACTAAGATTTCCAAAGTCTCTTTGAAGATAATAAAAACTAATTAACATAACCCTTGTGCTAACGCAAACCATCTCGTTTTATCAAATGATATACCCTTACTTTCGGCCGAGAGACTCTGGGACATTCGCGAGGGTTACGATTTCAAAGGGTCTCTTCAAATTTCAACTTGTTCTTATAATAAATGCTCGTTGGTTTGTCACGCCGATGTGGAAAACCAACAAGAGATCTTTTAGTGTTGAATTTAGATTTATTTATGCCCAATAACATAACTTCAAGCCTGTAACATATAGGTGTAGGATAGGCAGAGGTGTACCTAATAATACACTCACATTTCGCAAGTTATGTTCGCGTCCCATGTAATAGGGGGCGAGCCTAATGCCATCAACCGGCCACAAATCTAGGCTCCGTAGCTGCTACTGAGATATTCTAAATGGAGAAAACCATAAAGCCTATCATATGAGTAGAACCCTAGGAGTAGAAACCTCATGCATAGCTGTAGGGCTTACGACCACAACAACCCAATGAAAAGTTGAAATATTTCATTTAAAACCTCCAAAATAATCATTGATTTATTAATAGTTCTTTTCACGTCACGCTCAGCCTTTCAAGATATAGGAATAACAAACAACCGAGTTCCTAAATAAAAATAACATTAGAAGGATTATACCGCTCCATGAATAAATATGGACCCATGTTTGTATTTATTTTAGACTGCCGAAGAGTTACGCACGGCTGCTTAAATATTTTCGGAAGCGGGAAACGGTTTGTTGATTTTAAAATTACGACGAAAATAAGTTAAACAACCGAAGTAAATTATAACTATATTAATAAGGCTTTTGCTACATATAAAGCGGGAAGTATCACAACCAGTCTTAACAAGGGGTATGGTAAGACTGGCTGCATCCGGTTAGACAGGAAGCTGACCACAACATATTTAGAAAAAGGCTAGGCAGATGATGATGCTACATAGAAAGCGGGATAGACGATATGTGAGAAATAAGGCGTCCAACTAAACACAATAACTGAGAATCTTCCTCTTGGATCCAAGTTACTGTTGCTGACCAGCTGGCCTACCATGACCTCTTGTCTATTAACCAAACCGGCGAAAAGTAAAAAAAAAAATACTGTCTGAAATTTTTTAGACAACCTACATGCAATATATTTATTGACATATTAAATTTAATATAAAATAAGTTTCATCCATTAACCAGCTCGGTGAAGGTCGTTGTATACCGGGATCTTAGGCTAGGAGGACGCAACTGAAAACACCAAATATTGGGCTGAATTAATTTAGACTACCATTGACATGCTAAGAAGAACAACACACTTAGGGCGAGATCTATAAGCGTTACTTAGCCTGCACTTTGACTTAGAATGTCCTTCGTCTCTGTCTTGACCTTGTAGTGTGGCAGTAAGCAGTGATAGCCTACTGGTGGGAGCGTCGGACTGCCAAGTCAAAGGTCTCGAGTTCGAACCCAAGACACGCACCTCGCGTATTGTATAACTAGCTGTCCGGCGCAACTTCGTTTGCTTCACATTTTCCCCGGCTTCGCAACATTTTTCATTGCTGCTCCACTCTTATTAGTCGTAGCGTGATGATATATAGCCTATAGCCTTCCTCGTTAAATGGGCTATATAATACTTAAAGATTTTTTCAAATCAGACAAGTAGTTTCGGAGCCTATTCAATGCAAACAAACAATCAGTGAAGGAAAACATCGTGAGGAAACCAGCATGCCTGAGAGATATTTCTCGATGGCTTGTAAAGCGAAGTCAGAGGCCCCATGGGTGCCATAAAAACTCTAACACCAGGTTAAGCACTCACCAAAGAAGATGAAGTAAAGTTTCGTAGCATTGTCGACACCATTTGCAAAATAAAACAATCAGTAAAAAGAAATTCAATTAAAAATTTAAAAAACCCCCGAAATGAAAACCTTCTAAAACACAAGGAAAATCAGTGCAGACCCCCCTCAGCAATGCCCATGGTGACAAGCGACAACATTTCAAATTTCAATAGACTACCTGTGTAAGTTGTTTATATCCCTTCATTAACTAGAAAAGAGGTGATGATCTTCAAACGGCTGAGCAGATTTTCTCGAAACATAGCTAAGAACACTCTCGATTAAAATACCTTTCAAACGACACCACTTTTATCAAAATCTGTTCATCCGTTTAGGAGCTACGATGCGACAGACAGACACACAGATACACAGATACACAGATACATAGATACACAGATACACAGATACACAGATACACAGATACACAGATACACAAATACACAGATACACAGACACACAGAAACACAGATACACAGATAGACACGTCAAACTTATAACACCCCTCTTTTTTGGTCGGGGGTTAAAAAGTAAAACCAGTTAGTAAAGTTTCCTATAACTGCTTATCACAGTAATTAACTCTCAGTTTAATAATGAAAAATGGGGTAATAGATTTACTATGAAAAATGGGGTTTAAGTAAGGGGTACCTGTGTGTGTTAGGTACACACTTGGTACTTGGTATAATCTATACTAATAATAAAGCTGAACAGATTGTTTGTTTGTATGCTTGAACGCGCTAATCTCAGGAACTACAGGTCCGATTTGAAAAACTCTTTTAGTGTTAGGTAGCCCATTTATTAGTTATTAGGAAGGATATAGGCTATATATCATCACGCTAAGACCAATAGGAGCGGAGCAGTAAAGAAAAATGTTGCGGAAACGGGGAAAATGTGACGCAGACGAAGTTGCGCGGGACAACTAGTTTAAAAATAAAAAGATTATACAAAATGTGAAAAATGTTTTCTGTGTCGGGGGTTTTTTTATTATATTATTAATTTAATTTTTTTTCATGCTTTTTAAACTTAAATTTTTTTTTTTTAGCCTTGACTGTCCCACTCCTGGGCAAAGGCCTCCCCCATTGATTCCACTTTACTCGGTGTTGCACCACTTCTCGTTAATTAACGAAAATAAGGAAAGTTATAAATTAAAAAAAAAAACGAGCTTTTACGGGGGATAGGGGGTGCAGTCCCCCCCCCCCCCCGGTGATTCCCATGGTGACAAGTAAAAAGATTTCAAATTTCGAATCGACTAGACCTGTGGAAGTTGTTTATTTCCCTTCAACTAGAAAAGTGGTGATGACCTTCAAACGGCTGAGCAGATTTTTTCAAAACATAGCTAAGAACACTCTCGATTGAAACACCTTTCAAAAGAAACCAATTTTATCAAAATCGGTTCATCCGGTTAAGAGCTACGATGCCACAGACAGACACACAGACACACAGAGACACAGATACACAGACACACAGATACACACGTTAAAATTATAACACCCCTCTTTTTTGTTGGGGGTTAAAAAGGCAATTTAACTCGAGGACTAAGTTGGATCCCAAGAGCAACAAGGGTTTCTAGATTAGATACAAGGAGCGAGATGATTCTTTTTTTCACGAGTTTAGTACTGTGCTTTTTAGCAAATAAATAGTAGTATAGTATTTATATTTATCACACTTTATTATATACTTAATCAAAAAAAAGAGCTACGTGTATGACAAAATGTATGAACGTTACCTTCCTCGCTATCTAGCTTGAGATCCTGGGTTCGATTCCCAGGTCGAGCAAAGTGTCAAATTGGGTTATTCCATCAGAAAAGCCACGCAGTGCCCGGTTGATGGTAACAGGCTCGTCCCCTATTACATGAGACTTAAACATAACTTGCGAAATGTGGGTGGACTATGAGGTACATCTGCCGTACCCTTCGAGGGTAACAGGCGCGATGTTATGTAGCCAGTAAACTAGACAACAGTGCCCTGTATGGTGTCGGACGTAAAGAATAGCACCATCGCATATCTTCCCGTGGGTGTCGTAAGAGCCGACTAAGGGATTTGCCAGAGAATGGGCAGCAGCGTTCTGTGTGCTTTTGTAACAACCGTACTGCGATCGCCAACCCGCCTGCCAAACGTGGCGATTATGGCAAAACCCCCCAAAATGTCAATGTAGCGACACTTGGGGGAGGCTTATGTCCAGCAGTGGACGTCTTTTGGCCTGAAATGATTGAATGAAACTAGAGTTAATACCAACTATCATAATAGTGATTTTAGCAGCGGATTTATCTTGTCAGCCTTGTTCTAGACTGTTTAGATCTTGTAATAATACTTGGAGGATTTAGTCAAGCGCTTGGAAATACGACTAGGTTTTACAAGAGATCAAGTGAAGCGTAGGTTTCTTAGATCCAAAAAATACACAGATAATTCAAATGAAATTACGACACGCTTTCTGAAATTATTTCACTGTATTTATTTTTAATTACTACGTATAGTTTAAGAGCGTTTGTGCCTCACGACATTTCATGCAAACTTTCAAGTCCTTATTTTCCGAAATGGCTAGACCGATTTAATGAAACTTCTTACGCATAAGCAGGATACATAGGTCTTAATATTAAATACGTAATGTAAAATACTTCTAGTAATTTTCAACACGAATGATGTAACCAAGATTTTGTAACATATTTTGATTTAAAAGAGTCCATGGAGTTTCTTGCCCATTCTTCTCCATAGAGATCTACGCTTTGGAATGGGCAACTACAGTACTTTCACAAGTTATTATGTCTTGTGACTGGGACTGTAGCTTCGCGTTCTTTTTTTTTGTTCTTTGACTTTCAAAAGTGCCTGTAATGGTCTAATTGAAATAAATGCTTTGAGTTTGAGTTTCTAAAAGTTACTAAAAACATTTTCATTTTATAATATTGATTTTAATTGTTACAGTTTATTATATTATACTTAACCTTAATCAATAAATTTATTACATTGTATTCATTAGAATAATAGCGTAAATAATAGTTTTACGGTGAAAACGGCTTCTTTAAAAGCTTGATTTTAAAGTAAACAAGATTATCTAAATACGTCCGCACTTAATATCTGCAGGTCGCTGTGCGCCCTCTCACTGTCCTGGGTGTTTCGCATCTGCTAGCTCAGTCTATATCCCTGTAAATGGAAAATACGACAACGTATTACAAAACAATCATTTTTAGTATCCGTTTCTTTATTCTTCCTCTACTCTTATACCCATCCACATTCATCCTCACTATCACCTCACGACATCTTCCTCATTCCTTCGCATCACATGCCTATACCCAACCAATTGAATACCACACAACTTTTCAGTGACCGGCGCCACTTACAGACTTCCTCTTCTATACTCTTTTCTTAAGGTGAAGTCTGAAAGTGGCGCCGGACGAATTACTTCCACTAAAGGAAAAAATAGGATAAAAATATAAATATTTCAACTTACTCATAAACGCACACACCGTTAATTCTGTAGGCACCAGGTGGACAATCGTCACAATCAAAGTTCTTATTTGGCTTGACTCGCAGAATTTTAAAAAAGTTTAGTTGCTTTCGTGGTGAGCAGTTAACCGTTAGCGCCGAACACGACGCGACCAGTAACGCGAAAACCACGAACATGATGAAGAGCTTCATGTTGATTCCAGGTTTACTGCTCGACTGTTGTGAGACGAATACAATGGGATGCGATTCCAGAATCCCATTTATACCATTTCAATCTAAAGGTAAAAACCATATATTAGCTCATTCAGTTACTAATTCTCGGAATTCAGATTTAATTTTTCCTCCGAGGTTAATGTATTTATATTGAATTCAACTGATTTAAATTTGTTTATTTAGAAATAATTGTTATGAGATTGTAATTTATAATCATGATATGAATTAGAATATGTATTTTGTTTTTTCCTGCATGCACAGAATGTAAAAATAATCCTATGATATATTTGGTTAGTTTTCATTTCAAAAATAGTAGTCCACCGGTATCGGGAAAAGGGTCCGGGCTACCGGTGGTCAGGGCTCTTGAGAGAGGAGCTCCTAAAAAAACGTGCCGTGTCAAAGACAAGTGCCGTGTGCAAGCCCTTGATCCAGTTGCCAAGCGAAATACTCCTCAGATCTTGGTCGATGCTTTTGGCTATAAAGAGCGGACTCTACGCCCGAGGAATTTGAAGAATAGGTATTTGAAGAAACTATTGCCATCGCGCTGCGGCCGACCAAGCCCCCGTAAAGTGCGAAAGGGACAACCACAGCTCAGGCTGATTTTACCTACAAAAATATTGACCAAAAGACGTTTTGTATTCCGCTGTTTTCTTCATCAAAACTAAACTGATCTAAATAATTCTTATATCAAAATTTAGAAGAAAAGTACATCTATGCTTCTATTATTTTCTTTTTTGTTCAAAACTTATCTAATTTGTCTGATAGTCGTCTGAACATGGGGGTAAACCGGGATTTTTTTCGGTTTTTTGGATTGTCATAATTCTTTTAGTGATTATGTTTTGAAAAAAATGAAATGATAGGGGCATGTATTAATAAGACCTACATTTTTTGGAAAAAATCATTGCTAGACGCATTATCCACGGAGAAAACAGCGGAATATGTTTGTATAGAGAAAGGCCCACTAGAGTCCCCTCTTAAGCCATTGTCCGACACGACTATCGGCACAATGACTGTTGTACTCACGTTCCACATGTCGACAACCTCGCGAGCCAGATCTAGATATGTGAATTGCTTATCTTTCTCTGCTTTCACGAGGTTCTCGTCAAGCGGGACCGTTATATCAACAATCATTGCGCGACGCTCCAATCGATCTATCAACACAATATCAGGCTTATTTGCAACAATAGTCCTGTCAGTGACGATAGCTCGATTCCAATACAACGTGATATTACCACTATTAACCCAACCCGCATTAGGCCCGCGTGGTGGATTACAGCCCACTCCCTCATATATAGAGGAGGCCAGAGTCCCAGTAGTGGGAACATTATAGGCTGATGATGATGATAATGATTACCACTATCGAGAACTGGGTCGGGCATATACTTATAGTATGGCACTTCTGATTCCACAAGCTTGTATTTCAAAGCCAGTTGCTGGTGGATAATCCTGGCAACAAGGTTGTGTCTATGCAAGGACTCACCGTTAGCCAGACGCGATCACCCAGAAATAATATGTCGGATCGATTCTCCCAGACGGTGGTATGCCCGACATATTATGTCAACCGTGCCATCAATTACAATGTGTTTCCGGTAGTTTTTCGTCATCATAACTTCGTCTATTATTGCACAGACAAAACCTTCGGTTTCCCCGAAGAGGTCACCGAAACGCAGCCAGGATACGGATACGGCTAAGAAGTCTACATTGGGCCCAAGCAGGGCCCGGTAAAAGGCTTTATTATTATACTGCTCAACTGCTGTGACAGGAATACAATGGAATGGGATTCCAGAATTCCATTTATACCAGTTAACAGTTCCCGAAACTGTACCATAAGGTAAAACTTCGGGATTTCAATGACTTCATTTTTCTTGGTGGGCAACGTAAGAATTTACACATATGACGATAATATTTACAGGGATTAGCCCTGTAAACATGTTAGTAGGGACGTGTTATTTCTCACTAAAATTGATAATTATTACTGATTGGCTGAATAGTAATAGGATATAATTTTTCTAGTTTTACAAGAAAAAGAAATCTTTCAGTCCAAAATTATAATGACAAGTGAGTAACAAAAAGAATATCGAAAATAGACAAAACGTGAAAAAGTAAAAATATAAAAAGCATAAACAATATAAAAAAGGCTCCAATCGGCCACATGCTCCCTTTTTTTAAAGAAGAACAACTTTCTTTAATGGCCGCTTTAAAATGCCCGTTTGGGTCCGAACATCCACCACTCGTACCACCCCATCACGGCCCGGGTGTAAAGCAGCGATCACGCCTCGTGGCCAGGTTCCCCTCGGCAAGTTTCCGTCACCGATGAGAACCGGGTCCCCGACCTTGACGACGACATCTACTCCCGGCACGCGACGGGGCGCCAAATTGGGTAGATATTCGGTGACCCAACGACGCCAAAAATGATCACTCAGCCGGAGTGCCCTTCTCCAGCTGCTCCGACCAATCAGTGCGGCGTCCGTCAGGTCTGTAGTTGGGAACGGACGGCCCGATGAGTCTCCCAGCAAAAAATGGTTGGGGGTAAGCGCCTCCGGGTAATTGCTCTCGGGGGAGATGTGCGTCAGCGGGCGTGAGTTTACCACCGCCTCGGCTTCGATCAGTAAAGTTGCCAGAACTTCTTCTCTTGGAGCCTGCTCTCTCAGTGTCACCTTCAATGCTGACTTCACTGACCGAATCAGCCTTTCCCAGGCCCCTCCCATGAAGGGCGCCGATGGGGGAATAAAACGCCATTTTATTTTTTCATTTGCTGCAAACTGTGGAACGGCGGCATCGTAAAGAGCTCTTAGTTGTCGGTTTGCTCCCACAAACGACGTCCCGTTGTCGGAGAATATTTCGCTGGGCGTACCACGACGAGCGATGAAGCGTCGCAAGCACATAATGGCAGAGTCTGCGGATAAGCTGACTACGATCTCTAGGTGGATAGCTCTGGTTACCATGCACGTAAATAGGGCGACCCATCGCTTCTCTCGCCTGCGTCCAATAGAAATGAATATGGGGCCGAAATAGTCCACACCTGTATAGGTGAAGGCACGTCGATGATGGGCGAGTCTCGCCTCTGGCAAATTTCCCATGGGTGGTTGTAAGGTTGTGCTTTTCAGCAGCTTGCACAATTGACATCTATGGACCACTGACCGCACGGCGTTCCTCAATCCGAGAATCCAGTACGACTGCCGCAGTTCATTAATTACAGTTTCTGTATTGGCGTGGGCAAACTTGACGTGATAATGGCTGATCAGAAGACGTACAGCTGGCTCCTTGCCACTTAGAATAATGGGCTGCTCATCGGAAACAGCAGAAGTTCTTCCTGCGAGATGTAAAAGTCCGTCTCTGAGTTTTGGGGATAAAATGGCTAAACGACTTTTCTTGGGAACGGGCTGTCCACGTGTCAGACAAAGAATTTCCTCTCCGAAGGCGCTAATCTGACTCCTCCCCAAAATGTGCCTTTCCGCACGGATGATGTCCTCTGAGACTAATGGCGCTGGAGCAGAAGAAGCATCAGACCGCAAATCGCGCTCCGGCGCGTTTACAGACTCACAAATTCCCCGTACCCAAAAATTTCGAAAATTATGACCCCGATGTTTGAAAATAGAGGCAATGAATTGATGAGTCCTGGCTGTTGCCCTTACCAGCCTAATCCAAGAACTAAAATGAGTGATGTCAGCTACAACTGGTAAAGGTAACTGATGTGAATTGATAACATTAATGAACTCTGCGACACGTGATGAATGATTTAATGATTTTGAATGACGAAGAGATGGCTTGAGTTCTTCCTCTACAAGATTTACTGGCGTTGCGACTTTGGGCTCTAATGGCCACTCAGAAGCGGAAGCTAGGAGGAAATTTGGGCCAGATACCCAGCGTGGTTCAATACTGGCTTTCCCCCGCGTCGCATCGTCAGCTACGTTAAGTTCGGTAGGAACCCAATGCCATTCAACTACACTAGTGCATTCTAAAATCTCTCCCACGCGATGAGCCACAAAAGGTTTATAGTTTCTCGCATCGCTGCGCAGCCACCCCAACACGGTCATGGAATCACTCCAGAAAACTCGTCGGTTAGGCTTAAAGCGGTGGGCCTCGCAAATCCTAGCGGCAAGTCGAGTGGCTATCAAGGCACCTTGGAGCTCCAGGCGTGGGATCGAAACTGGCTTCAAAGGAGACACACGTGCCTTGCTAGCTATAAGTGCAAGTTTCACGTCACCGTTGGGAAGCACGAATCTCCAGTAGGCAACGGCGGCGTGTGCCAGCTCGCTAGCATCACAAAAAACGTGCAGCTCCAGTTCTGAAAAACCGCATAAATTGTAGCATCTTGGAACTCTCAGTTCCGAAATCGATTTAAGGCATTCGAACCATTCGAGCCAAGTTTCCTGGTCAGCCTGTGATAGCCTCTCGTCCCAGTCAAGATTCTTACGCCATAAATTTTGAAACATAATTCTACCTCTCACTACAATGGGTGCTAAGATACCTAGTGGATCGTAGATTCGCATTACCTGGGCTAAGACTACGCGTTTTGTGAAATGGCCTGAAGTATCTTTGAGGCCCGGGTTGAAACTTATGATGTCTTGAGCTGGTTTCCAGATCAAACCTAAAGTCCGTGTTGAGGTAGCTGAGAGTGGTAAACTACCTAACTCTACACTAGAACGATTGATTAGTGAAACGTCAGACAACAGCTCGTTTGGCAATCGATTGAGTGCGCCAGGCTCATTCGATACCCAACCGCGCATCTCGAATCCTCCACGCTTATGAATCTGTACAATATCGACTGCCAAACGAGCCGCGTCCTCCGTGGGGATATCTACACTTCCGATGAAGTCATCCATGTATGTATCGGATGTAATAGCTTCCACAGCTTGTGGGAACTCGCTTATAAATTCCGATGCGTTTCGGTTGACAATGTAGATAGCCGTTGATGGGCTGGAGCACGCCCCAAAAATCATAGAAGACATACGATAGGTCTTTATTGGTCCCGCAGGATCATCGCGCCAAAGAAATCGCTGAGCATCTCGGTCGCACTCTTGTATTTTCACCTGCGGGAACATCTCCTTGATATCGGCGGTCAAAGCAATTTTTCCCTCCCTAAAACGCATCAAAATTCCTAGTAGCGGTTGTAAAAAATCAGGACCCGACAGAAGCATAGAATTGAGTGATACACCCTGTACTTTAGCAGCCGCGTCGTGAACAATACGAATTTTTGCCGGTTTGTTGGGATTTACCACACCAAAATGCGGCAAGTACCAACAAACCGATGTAGGCGACTGTTCTCCACACTCCTCAGCATAACCCTTAGCTAGCATGTCCTGAATATTAACCTTGTAACGTTTGGCGTATTTAAGATCCTTTGACATTTTCAGTTCAAGGCTTTTATACCTAGAAAGTGCCAATGGATAGCTTTCGGGAACAGCAAGGTCATTCGCCTTCCACAATAAGCCGACCTGGAAGTGCCCATTTGGTAGGCGTTGGGCTGTATCCTCTAGAATACTGAGAGCGCGCTGATCGCCTGCACTGCGAGGCTCATGTTTCGTGATACCGATCGCGTCTAACCTATATTGTTCCTTGATGAGGACTTCCAGGTCATGCTGCGGACGCTCACGTAAGGATACGTGGCAGGCAGTCTCCACTAAAGTTGTCCGGCTGCTTGTAAATCCAAACAACACCCACCCTAACAATGTTTTGATGGCGACAGGCTGGGTCTTCGTGCCTTTCCGGACCTCGGATGCTGTTATCAGGTGCCAGTTGTCGATACCTATCAAAAGTGTAGGCTTTGCTTCGGGGTAGCACATCTCCTCAACTATTCCAGATAGGTAGGGGTAGCGACGTAAAGAATCGCGGGTGGCCGATTGGCTTTGCAGCCCTAAGTTTTTAATTGCCCTTGCCCGCTGGATTAAGAAACTCTGTGAGGCTGATCGGCCTTTTATCTGAAAGTCTACAAACTGCACACTGCTATCCCTAGATAACCCTCCCACACAATCCAAATGTAGGCTGCCCTCGGGACCCTCGGCTCCAATTTTGGAGGCGATGTCAGCATCTATGAAAGTAGCCGTCGACCCGTCGTCCAGAAGGGCGTATGTGTCTACGCTCCCAGTCGGCCCGGAGACTGTGACGGGTGCTACCTTTAATAGTGGTGGAGGTGCAAGTTCGATTTGAGTGTTGTTGACAGCTACGAGAACCTGGTCAGTTTGTTCAGCATCAGTTTTAGTCCTAGGTTCAGGTTTGTCCTCCTCCTTCACATGAGCAAATGCTACAAATTTCTCATTATGCAAAATAGTGTGATGCCTACGATTACAATCAGTTATTGTGCAACTAGCCTTATTTTTGTTACAAAACCTAAAATTGTGTGGAACTTTTTGAAGACAACGATAACAGATTTTGCTGTCTTTGACGAAACGCCATCTGTCATCGACTGTCAAAGATTTGAACGTCGGGCAATTTGACAACTGATGTTCACCTCTGCAAAATAAACAAACATTTTTCTGGTCGGATGTTTTTGCAGGCTTTGATTTATAATTCTGAGGTGAATCTGAAGCCCCCGCTCCAGACTCTGAAACGGCATGTGCTCGCTGTTTTTGTGATAGGGTTGATGTATAGGGTAGATGATGTCACCTCGAATACGGCACCGAATTTCATCACCAAATCGACCTCTCGGTTTAAGAAACGCGACAATAATTCCACTCGAGCTAGGCTTAGGTCGTCGTGATTAGCAGCGAAATCCAACCATCGCGCGCGCAATAATGGAGACAGTTTGCTAAGCAGCGCTCCAAATAATTCAGGAGAACGTAAATAGTCACTGTGCTGCAATAACTTAGCAACTTCGACACAATTGTGCACACGGGTGGTGAAAACATGTAGATCTCTTACCTCCGGCCCAAGCTTGGGCAAAGCCTTGATTGCGCTCACCTCCTGTAGGACAATTTGTTCAGGCCTACCATAGCGACGATCCAGGGCTTCCATAACGTCGTTGGCGTGAGGTGCCAACACTAACAGCATGCTGACAGCTTCACGCGCCGCACCTTTTAGGGCTTGGTTCAGGCGTGCAAGGTTTTCCGTATCTGTGAAAGCACCTGCCGTATCCTGAAAGGCCCGCTTGAACATAAGCCAATCAAGTGGAGATTTACCCTCAAAACAAGGAAGTTTTATAAAGCTTTTATTATTGTTGGGGCTGTTACTCTTTGCAAGTGCCTTTAGGGCCCCCACTAACTGCGTGACTCCAATTGAATCGTCTTCTCGATGAATATCAGTGGCAGCATCCCTGTTACCCCCGCTAAAACTGTGCTGAGGTAATAGTGCAGGACTCTGTGCTGCGATACTCTGCGAAACGACGACATCGTTACGTAGTGGAAGTTCCTGAGAACACAAGATAACGGTAGCATTATTAGCCCCTACCTCACATCCATTGTTGGATTGAAAACCTTTCATAGATGGCTCTCTCTCTTGATGCGAAGGTATTTTAGTAGGAAGGGCCGTACTATCTAACCATTGTTTGATACTGGCGCGGCTCCACCCACTGTGAGAATCGTGGTTACTACAATCTGCCTCAATAGCGGCTAGCTCAGCCCGATATTCCGCTTCAGCAGCTTTGCGCTCTAATTCCGTCTGCCTAGCTACTACGTCTACTTGTGCACGCATCTCTGCCTCTATTTGGGCAATTTCTAATTGAGCCACGCGACGAATGTGTTGCGCTTCCGCAGCTGATTTTCTGGCAGCAATCACGGAAGTGCGACTGGTGCGGCTAGTGTGAGTGCCGACAGAATGAGCGCTCGAGCTAGGCTGTAACTCAGAAGAATGTACCTGTGAATTCCCTGTGGTAGTATGTGTAGGGGGTTCTGGAACGGCCTCAATACTCGACTGGGTAGGTATATTCGAGTCATTTTGTGGCAGTTTTGTCTGTGACCTCGTCACTACCATTTTTTTACTGAAAAAAAAATTGCTGAAAAAGAAGACGAAAGAAGAAATTCCTGTGGACTAGTCTTTATACTAGACACTAGTTCGATCGGTAGAAGGACCACTTATATTACTGATTGGCTGAATAGTAATAGGATAAAATTTTTCTAGTTTTACAAGAAAAAGAAATCTTTCAGTCCAAAATTATAATGACAAGTGAGTAACAAAAAGAATATCGAAAATAGACAAAACGTGAAAAAGTAAAAATATAAAAAGCATAAACAATATAAAAAAGGCTCCAATCGGCCACAATAATATTTAATTATTGCTTCTAAAACTTCAAGGAAAATTAAAATACAGTATGGTTTATTTACTTTAAGAAAAGATGTAATACATTGCGTTAACCAGAACAGTTATCACTGACGTAAGTCGGGTTGACTGGAGGCTCGTCACGTATATACAATTATTTAATACAATTAGCCAATATTACGACAAAATATGTCACTGCACTGACAAATAATTTTGACTTTTACTTTGTCACTTACGACTTGCATATGATTATAAATTATATATTTCACTAAAATTCTTTTCGAATTTTCTCTATCTTCTTCTTTTCTTTTTTTTAACTGTGTAAAAACCGAAAATATCCCGTAAAAAGTTCGCGAGTGGACACAGTGAGTTTCGTGTGTCGGAACAGAATCGAGTTGTGAGTGACAGCGTCGTACGGAACACAAAAAACGAACAAGAAAGAAGGTAGACCGATTTGTGTGCACATAAACACCCATCCGCAATAACTTCGTTTAGTTTATCCGTGATCATAGCGTTTGCAACAGCGCCGAAATATCGGGAACTCAAAACAAATAATAAACATGGTAAATATCCCATTGCAAGTGTTATTGATAGTGTTAGTGACCATGTCAGTTTAAAAACTTATTTTCTGTATCTCCTAAACTAGGTGAAGATTCTAGTGACTTAGGAGTCAGTGATTCTCCTAAGGTCTTAGTTCGATTCCCAGGTTGGGCAAACTATTATTGGGTTTTTCTATCAGGAATTACTCGGTAAGTGTAATAATGGCAATAGGCTCGCCCCAACTAAATGGGACTTAAACCAAACTGCCGAAATATTGGTGTACTATAAGGTACGAGTATCGTTATACCGAATCCTACGGGAATTTCAAGCGTGATGTTATGCTATGATTTAGAACGTTTTATCCAAAAACTTGAAAAGAAAACATTATTTGAAAATATTTTAACTATTTGAAATTACAAAAAGGAATTGGATGTTCATTGTTTTAACATTAACCTTATTAACCCCATCCGAATCCTTTGGTCCCGTTTGAGGGCCCCTTTTGGGCATCGCGCATTAGTGATCGCTGACGACATTGATCCCTACTTCACGTACGATTAGAGTTTAAGTTTGCTGGTATGAGTGTAACCCATTTGGGTTCCTCGGGGTTCTAACGGCGGATGATGTAACTAACCCATATGGGTTCCACGGTGCCGTGCAGGTTAAGGCCCCTAGCACACGGCGTATTTTTAACGCGCAGACGACGCGTAAATGCGCGTATACGCGCTTCAAACGAGATTTGAACGCAATCTTGTAATTTAGGCTCACGGGGCGAACGTGAAACGCGCGTCTGCTGCGCGTATGCGCGCAGATACAGCGATACAGAAGCGCTGTAATCGCTCGTAGCTTCCGCGTTCTGGTCAGAAACTCCGGTCAGTGGGTCGTCTTAGGAGCGGACTCCTCGTCAATTGTGCCTCTCTCACCCCTCCTCCGACCCCTTGTACACGCTTCAAACGAGTTTCGTGCGCTTCACACGCACGTTTGTATTGCGTTTTACGCGCGCTTGATTCTATAAAAACGCAAAAATCGGCATCTACGGCGCAGAAAACGCGTGTTCCAAAACGCGCGTCGTCTGCGCGTTTAAAATACGCCGTGTGCTAGGGGCCTAAAATAAACCTTGATCTCTAAGTTTGTTTTGTGAATTCTTCGTCGGAAATGTTAACTCCGACCTAGCTTAAGTTTAAAGTGTGACCTGAAAACGTGATTCAGACATCCTGTTTAATTTTTATTTTTTTATTTTATTTCAACACTTTCCTTGCTTGCCACTATTTACTCGAGTTACGACACAAATAATGACGTTTGGAAAGTGACGCGTAGAAAGTGACGTATGGAAAGTGACGCGTAAAAAGTGACGCATAGAAAGTGACGGTTTTGAAGGCTGTTCCTGACAGAAAGCGTTTGTTAAATTGTCCAACGGTATTTCGACGCCACGAATTTAGAACAGGAGGTTACGTTAATCTGATCAAGGCTTTTCATACCGACTGATAATCATCTATACAAATAAATAAAATAGAAGTGTCTGTTTGTAATATTAAAATAACCGCTTTTAACTACATGCATATGAATGTATATACGGTACATATTATATACCAAAATAACATTTTTTACAATTTTTGTCTGTCTGTCTGTCTGTTTGTTCCGACTAATCTCTGGAGCGGTTGGACCGATTTTGACGGGACTTTCACTGGCAGATAGCTGATGTAATAAGGAGTAACTTAGGCTACTTCTTTTTCAGAAATAAAACAAACATAATTATTAAAAAAAAAAAAACTAAATATCGTTTTAGTTAAATTCCGCGCGAACGAAGTCGCGGGCACAGCTAGTATCAAATAAAAATTTAACAATAATTAAACAATCCGTGTGTCAGCTGCTCCAGAAGTGAGCCGGAATCCGATTGACCAATACCCTGTTCCTCATACCTCGAAAAGTTCATTTACTTGTCTGACGTACCTATATCCTCCCACTTTCATACAGCGTACAATGTATTCTGCGTGTAGGCTACAACGTTCCAGAAGATTCTGAGCAGTATGATATTACTTTTTTTTACTTTAATATGCTATAACTTTGGATGAAAGACAGTTGCCGCACCCAGGGTCCCAACATGGGTGCGGCAACAGTTTTTCATTTGGATGGTCAGTGAATATTACACAACTACTAGAAATGGATTTTATTCAGTATAAAATTGCGTCATGATTCCGTGCGATGTGCACATAATGTACACAAAAAAACCGCAACCCAACTGTAATTACCAAAAGACATTCTTCTGCTGTAAGTAAACATAATGCATACTCAGCCCGCAATGTGTCCAATTCTTGGAAACACGCCTCCTCTCGTGAATAACTTTGTAAGTAAACATTACGCGTTGAGTCAATATTTGAGGAACGCTGTGTGTCTTTTGCGACCTTATTGCTACAAAATACCGATTGCAAAAGACAAACGAGAAATTATTTACCTAATGCATTCTCTCCGCGTAGCAGCAAAATTAGCTCGTAGAAGCGTAGGCCACGCGTAGCCCAGCAGCAAAATTAGCTCGTAGAAGCGTAGGCCACGCGTAGCCCCGTAGCCGCGTAGTCACAGGCGTCGGTCGTAGCATCCAGTGTCAGGCGGGCTTAAAAGGTGCTAAAATTAGGCATTGTCTTCATTCTTTAGCGACATAGTATATGCATAATTTATATTTGTTTGCATTTTTATATGTATGAATGGTGAAAACAAAATCTAGCCTATTGATAGTAGTAAAATTGGGTATTTAGTCTGAATGGCCCAAAACGAATGGACCTCGGGCCATTCGACGGTAATCAAAAATAGGCAGGAACAAAAAGAGTATGTCACTGAAAAGAATGGCGTCTTTTTTGCCGGAAACATATATATAAATTATTACCGGAAGTTACAAAAAGGGTCGTATTAAGTGTTGATTTTTGTTGATAAATTTTTTCAAACTAAAACGAAATAATTAAAAGAATTATATAGAAATATCGAATAGTTTCCTTATTAGTAATAATATTTTCGAGCTGTTTGGTTACCGAGTTTCCTCCGTGCCTCAGAAAGGAGGAGCTCGTGGCTAAATAATAACAGCCGCACGGGTCGATCTTTAAGGTTAAGCCGTACTTGCCGAGGTTGGTCCGTGGATGGGTGACTATAATGACATACCGAGTTTCCTCCGTGCCTCGGAAAGCACGTTAAGCCGTTGGTCCCGGCTGTCATTTGTAGATCTTTGACAGTCGTTACGAGTAGTCAGAAGCCAAAAGTCTGACATCCAGTCTTTCCAACGGGTGTCGTATTACCCAGTTACTGGGTTGTGGAGGTCAGATAGGCAGTCGCTTCATGTAAAATACTGATACTCAGCTGCATCCGGTTAGACTGGAAGCCGACCCCAAGATAGTTTGGGAAAAGGCTAGGCAGATGATGATGATGATTTTCGAGCTGTTTTGGTTGAAACTCTAGTATCGTGGGGTCGGAGAGCTCACAGCCTTTTTAAGGAAATATCAACATTTAGTTGACGTTTGACGACCAACAACCAACGGCTGGCCTTTTCCTTGGTCAAAGGCTAAGTATTGTCATACAACGTAGCAATGCCGCCAGTCCCATGGGCACATTACTGGTTGACAGTGGTTTTTGCATGATTTGTTGTAAATTTAGGGTATTTTCTTTATTTATATTTATAGTTAGAGATGATTTTAGAAAAACTAAAATGACTTACTCATCATCATCATTCTCTTGCTCTTATCCCAATTCATTTGGGGTCGGCGCAGTACGTCTTCTTCTTACATACTTCTCTATTACTTGTCCTCTCATGGGATACCTCCTTTCTTGCCATATCATTTTTCACACAGTCCATCCATCGTTTCTTTGATCTTCCTCTACCCTTATACCCATCCACATTCATACTCAAAACTTTCCTCACGACATTTTCCTCATTCCTCCGCATCACATACCACGACAACCTATTTTCACGCAACTTTTCAGTCAAAAGGACTTACTATGACTACAAAAAAAAACATTACAACAAAATGTCGATTGGCTTACCTCGAGTAAACCCGAAAATACCCGAATATAATTCACACAGGTACATGATGACTTGGATTAGGACATAATTAAGATACTTTATAAAAGGTGTTGTTTTGCATCCTTGCCAAAATTCAGGAGGTTGACACAAAAGACGTAAATAATTAATTTCAATTACGGTACCTAGTTAACTATTAATATCCGCAGATTTTGTTTAATTTTGCCAGTACATCGGAATATCCCACTTAACGAGGTTTAGGGAATAAGAAATTATCGAATAAACGTTTGAGATTGTTTGTATGTGTGAAATCATGATTATAGGTCGAGAATCAGACGGGCCGCGTTCCAAACACGGGTGTGGTTCACACTAACCGGATTCCGTAAATAAGAAAAATAAAAATTACCTACTCATTTTATTATTGCTACGAGTCGAGAATCATTAGCATAGTTACCTCCTTGAATTTGACGAGGATGCAAAACAACACCTTGTACACTGGGAGAAGTTTTGAATGTTGGCTGGTAGAGAATGCCTTGTGGCATTAAGTACACCTATGTACCACTATTATACATGAAGTTTAAATAAAAAATAAGGTTTACAAGGGATCCGCCTTTAAGACGAAACAAAGAAAAATCTCGGTTAGTGGGTACTGACCGATATTTCTCTCAAAATAGTGTCGTCTTCCGACCACCACACAGGTGAAACCTCTTAAATAGGTAACCTATATTTTTACGTAAATTTAATTTAGTACTTTCAGTTAATCAAACAGCTTGTTTATTTTTACGTACACTTTATTAGGCTGACGACGAAAAAAAAAATTTTATTTTATAAAAAGTTTTCTTTGAAAGCTTGATTTCGTCCACAAGTTCAAATAAAATCTCTGTTCGCACTCTCGCCATCCTGGAAGTTATTCATCAACATCTTCATCTCTGTAAATAAGAAATTACTGAATGTCATCATTTACATAACATAACATTACATTAACATAACATTTCTACACATCATACTAAAAAGAAATTTGGATCATTTTGGAAATCAACGAATAGTTTGAATCCGAGGTTGAGTCCCCCTGTGAGCGTGGCGGGCGTACACGAGCCGGCGGATATAGCCAGTGCATTTCGTCGTCATTTTCAGATTGAATCATCTACTGCTAGACCTATGCAGGTGTTTGATGCTGGAGCCAGCTGTGGGGAAATTTCTTATGTTTTCTCGGCAAAAGAAATATCTTCCATCATAAAGAAAATGAAGAGGGGTAAATCTCCGGGTCATGATGGCCTCAGCATCTGAAGTATGCGGGGGCACATTTACCGCGTGTGCTAGCTTTATTTTTTAACCTGTGCGTTAGTCACAGTTACTTACCGGATGACTTAATGTATACAATGGTAGTGCCTATTGTTATAAATAAGACGGGGGATGTCTCTGACATATCCAATTACAGGCCAATCTCTCTAGCCACAGTCATAGCAAAAGTGTTGGACAGTCTGCTTGATAAGCAATTGGCTAAACACCTCGAACTACATGACGCCCAGTTTGGTTTTAAGCCTGGGTTGTCAACTGAGAGTGCAATCTTGTGCCTCAAGCAGACTGTCCAATACTACACAGACAGGAAGACTCCTATTTTTGCTTGTTTTCTGGATCTGTCAAGGGCATTTGATCTTGTATGTTACGATGTTTTGTGGCGTAAACTAGAACGTGAAACAACCTTACCATCTGAAATAGTGTCAATATTTAAGTATTGGTATAGTAGTCAAAGCAATAGTGTGAAGTGGAATGGTTCGCACTCTGCCCCCAAGGCGGTGTCCTCTCACCGCTACTATGGAACCTTGTAGTGGACAGCCTCATCAAACGTCTCAATAGCAGAGGCTACTACACGGTGGGCTACGCTGATGACCTGACCATAATAGTAAATGGAACACACGAAAGCACACTATGCAATCTTGTGCGCCGGGCCTTGGGGATGGTAGAGGACTGGTGCAGGGAATGCAAGCTAACAGTGAACCCTACCAAAACCGAACTCGTCCTCTTCACAAAGAAAAGGAAGCTGGCAACATTACAGCTACCAAGCTTCTTTGGAACCACACTAAGCCTATCGAGTGAAACCAAATACCTGGGTATCTTCTTGGATAAACAACTAAACTGGGCGAAACACACTGATTACATCACCACAAAAGCCAGTATAGCCCTATGGCAATGTAAAAGACTACTCGGAAGAAATTGGGGCATAAGCCCCAAAATCACCCACTGGCTATACACCACAGTTATCCGACCAATCATCACATACGGCTCCTTAGTTTGGTGGCCCAGGACCAATCTAAGTACGACACAAAAGGATCTCGAGAAACTACAAAGATTTGCCTGCGTAGCAATCACCGGTAGCATGAGAACTTCTCCCACTGCCGCCTTACAGGTGATGCTGGGGCTCCCACCTCTACACCTCGTCGTAAGAGAGGAGGCGGCAAAAGCGACTTTCAGACTCGAAGCATCCGGCACCTTAAGTAATGATTCCAGAATCAAACACACACGCATCAGATTAGATGCAATCAAAGAACAACCTATGATGGCATCTCCCATCGACAGAACCCTGAAGTCCCACTGTTTCCAAAAACACTACAACATCGTACTGACAGCGGAGTTGTGTGACTACTCAGGTACAAAGGAACTAAGAATCTACACTGATGGATCAAAAACCGATGACGGGACAGGTTTCGGGGTGTTCTCCGATGACCTAAACATAAAAATATCCAAACCCCTTGGAATGCTCAACTCTGTTTACCAAGCTGAGTGTGTAGGTATAATCCAAGCGGCACACGCTATAGAGGCCAGAGAGGTTACGAATACCAATATTCGAATACTTTCCGACAGTGCCTCAGTTCTCCAATCCCTAAACAGTAATCAGATCACGTCGAGACTAATACTAGAATGCCATAATGCCCAAAAAGAATCACGGTACTAAACCACAACACGGTAACACTACAATGGATCAAAGGACACAGTGGATCCCTGGGGAACGATGCGGCGGATGAACTTGCCAGAAGAGGATCCAGCACAAAACCTTACGGACCCGAACCCATTGTGCCCATTCCTTTCAAGCAGCTACATAACTGGTTAAAGGATCACACTCGAACACAGGCGGAAAAGTGGTGGACCTCGACACCAGGGTGTAGGCAGTCCAAGGAGGCTATGCCGTCTCTTGACGCAAAGCTGACCAAGCGCCTTCTGCGTCTGGACAGGGATGGCCTGCGTCTGGTGGCGGGGACCATCACTGGACACTGTTCACTGAATAAACACTTTCATACTCTAGGAATCACTGACAGTCCCCTGTGCAGAGCATGCATGGATGCGGAGGAAACGGTGGCGCATGTGCTGCTTGAGTGCACCGGTGTCACCAAGATTCGCGAGGCGACCCTGGGAACACCAGGTTCCCTTGCGGATGCCCTGAGTAGACCGGGAAGTGTGATCTGCTTCTGGAGGGAGGTGGGCTGGTTGGAGTAACGGCCACTATGGCTCACGCACAATGGTCCACTTAAGGGACTAAGTGCGGAAACCAAAACCCCATAAAGAAGAAGAAGAAGATGGTTCGCACTCGGACGTGTATCGATTGGAGTGCGGGGTGAGGCAAGGGGGGCTCAGTTCGCCCCGGCTCTTCAACCTATACATGAACCAGCTAATCCATGAGCTCAGCAGCACCAATGTCGGATGTCATATTGATTGGGTGTGTATTAACAATATTAGTTATGCTGACGATATGGTGTTGCTGAGCCCATCGGTCGGTGCTCTGAGGCGACTGGTCGCTATATGTGAAGACTATGCGGTGAATCATGGGCTCAGATATAACGTCACAAAGAGTGAACTAATGGTTTTTAAAGCAGGTAGTGTGACATTTTCGTGTATTCCAACTGTGGCACTTTGTGGTGAACCACTGCGAAGGGTGGACAAGTTTAAATATCTTGGCCACTGCATCACTGAAGATCTTAAAGATAATTGTGACATTGAAAGGGAACGTAGGTCGCTGGCTGTCCGTTGTAACATGCTGGCCCGCAGGTTTGCACGTTGTACGAAACCAGTTAAAGTAACGCTTTTCAGAGCTTACTATCAGTCCTTTTATACGTGCAGCCTTTGGGTCAACTTCACTCAGCGGACATACAGCGACCTACGCGTTCAATATAACAATGCACTGAGATTGCTGCTGCGGCTGCCGTGGCGTAGTAGTGCGTCGGGGATGTTTGCAGATAATAATATTGATGGTTTTGCCGCAATTATTAGGAATAGGTGTGCATCCCTGATGACTCGTGTTCGCGGTAGCACCAACAGTATTCTCAGTGTATTCGCAGATCGGTGGGATTTCCCGATGATGAGGAGATGGATGCGGCTCCACGCTGAATTTTAATTGTGTATTTTTCATTTGTCTGTAACCTACTAACACTAGATTTTAAGTATAATTGTTACTAACCCTATGGACTCCGGTCTGAAATAAAAAATTTCTATTCTTTCTATTCTATAGCATAACATAACATAACATCACGCCGTGATCCCCTTAGGGTCAATCAAATCATTTATTGCATCCATAATGTATATTTAACAGGTGGTCGAGTAATAAATAATAGACACAATTATGGAACCTGTCGGGCACAGCAAGTTTTAAATAAGATACAGAGAGGAAGAGTGCTTCTCTAATTTTCCTTGTCAAAAGAAGAGTAATTAAACAATTATTACAATATGTTACAAATATTACAATTATTATAATTTCGAAGTAGTCTATATACTATTTATTCATTTATATTTCCGTTTACTTATTATATTAATATTATGTATTCAAGTCTATCTACTCATTTATTATTTATTTAAATATATTAATAATTAAAGATTATAATTTGCTATATTTTTGTTATTATTACATTATTATCATTATTTTATTTTGTTACATCTAATATATAAATATTAAATGTCTGATAATCATAATTATGTATTTTTACTGAATTTATCCGTAAAATATTCGTTTGATGAGTAAAATCTTTTTTTAATTAAGTATTGCTTTAATTTATTTAAAAATATACTGGTTTTATTTCTTCTGGTCATTTATTATATATTTTTATTGACATTGCATAAGGACTAGATGAGTGTAATTTTATGTATCTTTATTAGAAAACAATATTTTTCAAATTTTATCAGAAAGAAATCAGAAAGAAATCAGAAAGAAATCAGAAAGAAATCATTTATTTGCTGATAATGTAGGTATACATATATGTGAGTTGGAATATTCATTAAGTGTCCCGATACATTTTACCTTACGGCATGCAACAATTAGGTTTGAATGAAATAGTACTATAGATACAGCTATTGATGCGATTATTATTAGCCATAGTCAAATTTAATAGGTAGTTACAGATCTGACTAAAACAATTAATAACAATAACAATCAAAATAATCAATGAATTAAATATAAATCTCTCGCAAATCATACAATCAAGAATATTTGTCGAAATGTGTACTGTTAAAGAGCTTAATGTCAAAATAATCCAAAACATTAACGATAATCACAATTTCTACTAGTCACAATTTTTACATAATACGGAAATGTCACAATCTGTTTGTCAAATTACAATAACCATAAAAAATAATAAATAAATAACTATGTCATAATTATAATCTAAGAACATTTTCTATATAGTTTGGTCATTTAAAAAGTCCTTAATGGTGTAATAGCATTTCTGCAACAATAGCTTTATTAATTGTTTTTTAAACATTTTTATGGGAAGGTCTTTTAAATTTTCAGGTAATTTATTATATACAAGCGGTCCCATGGCAAGAATGCTATTTTTTAATAAGGCTGTTTTATGACTCCCTGTGCACAATTGGTTTTTATACTGGGATCTCATCGGTGCTGTGCGATGTCTTATGTCAATCATCGAGGTGAATAGGTGTTTATTTAATTTAACGAAAAGGGCAACTTCTAGTATATATAAACAAGGTAATGTCAGAATGTTTAGGGATATAAATACAGGTTGACAACTTTCAGTGAACTTAAGACCTGTCATTGATCTAATACATCGTTTTTGAGCCCTAAATATTCTTTCCCTCTCGCTGCAGTTGCCCCAAAATATGACACCATATCTTAATATTGAAGCAACTAATCCATGATAGGCTATAACTAGTGTATTTATGTTTAGTTTATTTGAGAGATTATATAGTACATATGAAGATTTACTAAGTTTTTGGCATACATTTTCAGCATGAGTTTTCCATGTCAATTTATCGTCAATCTGCACTCCTAAGAATTTGGTCACTGAAGTAGTGTCTACGGTTTGGCCATTATATTCAACGATTACTTTTTTTGGCTGTAGCCTCTGGTGAAAATGCATGACTTTAGTTTTTTGTAAATTTATGACTAGATTATTCCTATTGAGCCAATCTATTATTGTTTTAAGTGTGCTGTTTATTTCATCTTCGTAGTTTGTTTCCTTAATACATTCGACTATAGCAGTGCTGTCATCGGCAAATAATGTCATTGGGTATCGAATTTGACGGGGTAGGTCATTAATATACAGTAGAAACAGTAATGGACCGAGTACACTGCCCTGTGGAACTCCGAACTCTATTACTCTGCAACTTGATAAGTATTTCAGATCGCGTTTAGTTTTAGTACAGATTCTTGACAGTTCTGTGTACTGTTTTCTATTCGTGAGATATGACTTTATTAGGTTTAAGACGTTTCCTCTTATACCATAGTCGCTAAGTTTATTTAAAAGAGTATCGTGTTTTACATAATCGAATGCCTTTGTCATATCTGTGAATATTGCACATATAGGGTTTTTTTTATCCACATTATTCAAGATTACTTTCAAGAGATCGAATATTGCCATGTTGATATTTTTATTTTTTCGAAAGCCCTTTTGTTCTTCACATAAAATGTCATTTTTAGCTATAAACGTGTAAATAGATTCATAGATGATTTTTTCAAAGATCTTAGAGAATACTGAAATAAGAGCCACAGGTCTATAGTTTGTCATGTCTTCCTTGTCATTCTTTTTGTGCAATGGTTTTACGATCACAGTCTTTAATTCATCAGGGAATATCCCTGAGCTTATACAACCATTCATTATATGGCTTAGTGGTTTTGCGATAATATCCGAGACATATTTGACTGCAACTGTTGAAAAGCCATCGAATCCGACACTTTTTTTATTTTTTAAGTTTTGAATCACACGTACAATATCTTGGGGGACTACCGGCTGCATAAACAAGGAATTACGAGTTTTGGTAATTGTAGCTGGTTTTTCTGTACAATTACTGGATAAATCATGTATTTGGTCAACAAAAAAATTATTAAATGATTCTGCAATCTGTCTTGGTGCTTTTATTAGTTTGTCTCCTTCCTTAATTTGCAAAATTGGTTCTTTAATTAAATTATTATTATTATTTATTATTTGCCATGATGATTTTGATTTGTTTATTGAGCTATTAATCAAATAATTATTTTGGGCTCTTTGAGTTAGTTTTACAATCTTTTTAAGTTTCTGTGCATAGTTTTGAAATTTATTTTTGTTCTCGCTTGTAGGTGATTTTCTGTATTTCCATAGCATATTCCGTTGTTTTCTGCAACAAATCCTAATACCGCGTGATAGCCATTTAATTTTTCTATTAGATTTTACATTTTTTAATTGCATTGGGAAGCATAAGTTATATAATAGACGAAAGAGATCTATAAAATTATTATATGCTTGATTAGGGTCAGCTGTTTCAAGTACTTCTGAGAAAGATAGGCACTGAAGGTGCTTTTTAAACAAAATTAAATTTTCTCTGGATAAGTTACGCTTTTGAATTCGCCAGGAATTTATTGTACATGTTTTGCTTACCGGTATTTTTAAAATTTGAGCGGTATGGTCCGATAAACCGAAGTCGACTACTTCACTCATACAATTTTGCTTGGAATTGTGTGCAAAGTTATCTAAACACGTGTTGCTCTTTGGTCTAGTTGCTTGATTAATCACTAACTTTAAATTGTAATTCAACAGTAAATTTTCAAAGTCCAATGTAAAGTTATTTTTTTTCAGTGTGTTGATATTGAAGTCACCGCATACTACTATTTTTTTTTTTTTCCTTGGTACACACTTTCTTTAACAAAGTATCTAGGTGATCAAAAAACAAATTAATACTGGACGTGTTCGGTGGTCTATAAATACAAATAACTATTAATCCCTGCTGACTTAATTCTATTGCGCAATATTCAAATACACCCGTAATAGATGTGTTAGGTAGCTCTTTACATTCGTATTTGTTTTTAATAAGGATACATGCTCCTCCTCGCTTCTTACTTCTTGAGTAACACGCTGCAAGCTTGTAATTTGGAACGTTGATTAAAGATTCCTGTCCTGAGGTTACGAAATGTTCGGTAATGCATAAAACATCTATGTCTAAATTCTTGTTTTTTGTATATAGCTCTTGGATATGCAGCGTCAACATATCAGTTTTATTAAGAAGTCCAGCGATGTTTTGGTGCATGATGTTCATGTGCTTATAAAAGAAATAACTGGTCTTGTGTTCTTGTTGATTTGTCTTCAGTCCCGCCATTTGAGAATAGCGGCGTTTGGTCAATATTGTCGTTTCTGAAAACGTCTTGAGAGTAGAATAATTTGTAGTCTATCAATATGGAAGACATGATTTGCTCAAGGATGTTCCTCCATCCATTTCTGCTTAGTTTCCCCGTACTATTGGAACACATTTCAAGTGTCAGGGTGCGATTACTATCGAAAAAGTATGCGTATTGATTGTTTTCTATTTTTTTGTTATTGTCTAAATATAGCAGGTTATTAAATAAGTCGACTTTATAATTGTGAATTAGAGCCCCAGTTTTGTATGTCGGAGCGCAGATAATAATATTTGTGTGGTTGATACTTTTCATCGCGTTTTTAAGGTTGTTAAGTATATCCAAGTAGTCTCCATTGTTCAGATCATTTTCTCCAATGAAAAACAGGCAGTAAATCATAAAATCTTGTCTCATAATCTTTCTACTATCATCACAATGTTTAGGTTTAGGGCTACTAAGATTTCAAAAAAATCAAAAAAATAAAAGAACCTACTAAAAAAACGGAAAAGCAAAAAAATAAACAACTCACACGTATGTATGTGAGTGAGTATGTATGTATACTCACTCACATACACACACAAAATACATACACTCACATAAATATCGGTCAAAATCCCCCTCCTTTTGCTTCGCCGTTATTACAATCATCATCATCAGCCTATAATGTTCCCACTGCTAGGACACAGGCCTCCTCTCAATGAGAGGGAGTGGGCCCAGGGTAATCCACCACGTCTGCCGTCCTATCACTAGAAAGCCGTTAACCCTCAAATGGTCAATTTTCACTTTTTGATGCTACGTGATAGAGTAAAAAATTCTCTATCTTTCTGTCTAAGAAACATTTTTATAATATGAACAGTTCCAGAGATATAAAAAAATTGTAGGCCGTTAAGTAACAGAATTTATGATGATTCCTTTACTTGAAAGCGTCTAACCCACATTGCTTCGCTAAATGTACGTTAAAATACCTTAACTGCCGGATCTGTCGATAATTTTCTGGCATTTTACTTATCTACAAATACGTTATCTGATTTTTCTTGACTATAAAGACGCTAAGGGACTATAACTACTTTATAATTCAGCATTTTCTTATGCACAAGTTTTAAAATGCTAGATTAGATGCAGTTATCCGCCCTTAACGGCATTTTAGTTAAGTATTTAACTAAAATGTCTCTATTTTTAATTTGGTTGAAAATAATTCTTGCCTGTTTGATGGAAACGGTGGAAAAAAGGTAAAATATGCTTAGCTACAAAGTAGCTAAGCCACATTACTTAGCTAAAAGGCAGTTTTCTGACTCTCGCGCTTTGTTCACGGTTTGGTATATTATGTCTTATTCCAGATCATGTTCTACCGATGTACCAAATTTCTATGAAATTCGATCAGATGTTGAGGCGTGATGAATGCATGAACACCTTAAATCACTAATTTCAAACTCTAGGACTTTCAAATACATACTAGCATAATGATGGTGACAACATCCAGCCGATTTTGGCCACAGCAACTGTGTTCGGCGTTTTTGTAGGGGTTTTGGTGTGATGCTCTTTCATGTGCTCTCAAGTTATTAGCATATCTAATTTTAGGCGAAAAACTATGTGCACAAAACGTACAATGACAGCTGTAGTTTTATATAACTTAAGGTCTATTTCGTACCCACATTTTTTTGTAAGTATTTATTTTTAACTTTGTAACTGAGCTGGACTACGAAAATCACACATAACGAAATCTTAAGACGAAAAGGGCAAGACCCCAAGTCACGCAGCCTGTTAATCAAAGAAAGGTTTCTAACCTTGGACGAGTTTTTCGGCACCAGAGATGGGCAAACTAGTGAGGAAACGTAATGTCGGTCGATGAAAAAAGTCTTGGCTAAGAAACATTTTCGAATAGCACGGAATCAGGAGCTCCTGCTGAGCTGTTCTACCTCTCAAACGACAAGTAGAATTAGATGGCTAACCTTCAGTAATTGAAAGAAGAATTCTGAACATGCTTGAAGCTTAAAGGTACGCTTAGTCTCTCATCGCGAATTTATAAGACGTACCCAAACCAACTTAGCTGACGTCTCCTCAACCAGGCGTTTATGCTCGGCCTTTGGCTCGCTTTCAGAGTTGCGCTCTTGCAAGTATCCGCCAGAAAGCACAGGTCATCAGCGTACCTACATAATCTTTGTATTGCCGGTATAAGAGACTTTTATGCGGGTTTTTCGTGTGGCTATTATCAGTAAGGAAACGAGTTCGAAAGCATGAAGTACGTTTGAAAGCTTCCTGAATGATGACAGCAAAGAGTGTAAACTCAAGTTGGTACAGATCCTTGCATATATACAGTTAACATCTTAAGACAAGAAATCGTCCTCCGTGAGTCGTTTTATCAGAATTAATAATTTTTTTAGAACATTCTTGTTTTATCAACAGCTTCTCGGGAAACACTATCAAATGAAATTTCAAGATCCACAAAACAGAAGTACCAACAGGGGTCCACAATGTCCTTTACTTTAATAACACTTGTATCTGGCGAATACAAAATATAGCTTCAAAAGTTCCGCTCCCAAGACAGAAACCAAATTGGTTCTTTAGAAGGATTGATTCTGAATAGGGTAATTGAGATGGATTTTCCCACAATTCTACGATAAGAGAAGCACTCTGATCGGTCGAGTTTGTTCTTAGTATGTAGTGTGCTTATTGGAGTTACTTTTAAAGTATGCACCCGCTCTTCGTTCCACATGGCCACGAAGAGATTCCCGATGACTTCATGAAATCTCTCACCTTCGTACTTAAGAAGTTCCCATGGGATGTCATCAATACTAACCAATTTTTTTTAAGTAACATCTTTGTCTTCTTTCAAAGTAAGAGGCTCGTCTCGCCTAGTGGTTGTAGTAGTGGCAGCGTGGGCAATGTGAGCATAAATATAACATAATATCACATTTCCTTAACCTCACTTTTTATTTAACTATAAAATTTTGATTCATAATACGGATTTTTGCAAAAATCTCATATTTTCCCTATTTTTGCTAAACTAAAAAGAAGTTAACCCACAACCGAAATACTTTTAGCCACCTTTTAGTTAAGTAAGGTAGTTAAGATTTTACAAAACTTCCAAATAACATTGGCATAATTAGCTTAAAAGCAGCTAAACCCCGTAACGTCTCATTTGGAAAGTTATTGTTACTTTAATCTGAGCGGATTCCATAGCTATAAAGCAGTTACCATCACTTAACGACTTTCTTGTTAAGCATTTCTGCAAAAATATTAACAAATATTATGAGGGTAAAAATTTTAAATAAATTACTACACTAAAAAGCCGCTAAGGTATAGTTAACGGCCTTTTAGTACAGAAATAAGATGCAATAACTAAATTATATGCTTAACTAAATAGCAAAAATTAATTTTAAAAATAAGTAATAAGAGTTTGTGGACAGACATAATTCTTAAGGACAAGCAGAAAGAAATACCAATCGATGTGTCCAACAATCATTAACCTTAGTATCATAGTTTTTAAGAAGCAATGATTCGCACCTTTTTGGCCATTATCTCGAAAACAACTTTTTGGGGTTAACGGCTTTCTAGTGATAGGACGGCAGACGTGGGTCCAGTGCGGGTTGGTAGATGTCACATGTCTTCGAATTTTTAGTTCTAAAACATGCCGGTTTACACACGATGTTTCCCTTCACCGTTATGAGAGCAGCGGAGATGAAATAAATTACACAAAGTAATGCGCCTGCCTGGGTTCAAACCCAGCACTGCAGCTTTACTGCTCATAAGTCGGGGCTGCCATCACTGGGCCACCCCTGCTCTCCCCTTGCTTCTAGTCGGGTAAAAATAGTAGTATAATATGAAAATATAATATTTGTACTTACTTAGGGATGCAAAAACCGGCGACAAAGATGTAACCTGGCGGACAGGGCCGAATAATAATACTGCCTCTCTTGAATCGAAGCGATCTTGGAGTTTCTGATTGATTGGTTGCTGGCTTGTCAACTGGTTTCGCCGAACACAACGCGGCCAGTAACGCGACAACCACGAACATGATGAAGAGCTTCATTTTGATACGTGCTTACTACCCGACTGTTGTGAGACGCAGACAGTCAAGAACATCGCGAGTCCTATTTATACGAATTAGTTATCTTTGGCGAACGACCTATGTTATAGGTAACCTACTTGTATATTGTTATCTAGTATTTGTTTAAAGTTTTTCCCGTTTGTCGGATGTAAAAACCCAGTATCGATACAAAATATTATGCTATAGGCAATTACGTCAATATTTATAAATTAACATTTAATCACGCATGTAATTCCCTGATGGGTTAGGCAGAGATATATTCATTAGGGTACCTACTTACACTTCTATTAAGAACACACCTAAAACTACATTTTGCCAGTATTTTTTTAAGTTTCATGTAATACAGGTCAATCACATTGCTTAGCTGCCCTGGCTACTATTGAGAAATTCCTGAAGAAAACACCTAATAACGTCACTTTTGCCCGAGCTGGAAATCGAACCAGACACCTCGTGATCAGCAGTCGCGCTTAAGACAACCAGAACGAGGAAGTATGTGACAGTTACCAATATTTCGGTTACTGCTGACTAATGACTTAAATGTAGTTGACTGATGCCTCGTTTGTTCTGTATGGTGTCGGACGTAAAGAATAGCACCATCCCATGTCTTCCCGTGGGTGTCGTAAGAGGCGACTAAGAGACTTAGCAGAGAATGGGCAGCAGCGTTCTCTGTGCTTTCGTAACAACCGTACTGCGATCGCCAACCCGCCTGCCAAGCGTGGCGATTATGGCAAAACCCCCCCTTCTTGGGGGAGGCCTATGTCCAGCAGTGGACGTCTTTCGGCTGAAATGATGATGAATGATGATGATGCCTCGTTAATAAATTCATCGACCTGAGCACGCATTGCCGTGGCTGACTTGGAAATCTCTAAACAGACTTAGAACCCAAGTCGGCTAGAGCATAGACAATCTCTGCAGATGGGGGTTTATGGACAGCTCAAACCTCAAGTGCGTACGCGGCGTCTCCCCACAAACATTGACCCACCTTCCATCTTGCAAAGCATCCTCTGCCACCTGCGAACTTGATGGTCCATTTACTGCATTAGTGAACGGAGGTTGCGTGGCTGCGTTTTGGGCTAAAGACATTTGAATTTTTTGGCATTGGTACGCTAAGAAAGAGAAGATGCCTCGTTAACTAATGATATAAAGCTTAACGTGTAGCTTAATGCTTGAAAGATAGAGTTTAACTCGAGCGAAGTAGGGCTTGGTCGCTAGATTTTTGTAAAAAAAGCACTTCCCGCCGTCTGTACGCTTAGATCTTTTAAACTAAGCAACGGATTATAAGCGGTGGTTATTAATAGACAGAATGATTCAAGTACATATAAAATCAAATCAACTATTGCATCCATAACGTACCTTACAGGTGGTCAAATAAAAAATAATAGACACAATTAATTAATATTATGGACCTTGTCGGGCACGGAAAGTTTTAAATAAGTAGAGATAGGAAGAGTGCTTCTCTAATTTTCCTTGTAAATAGTAGAAAAATTACAATTATTATAATTTGGAATTATTTTATTTCCTATTTATTATTTCCGCTTACTTGTTATGTTAATATTATGTATTCAAGTCTATCTATCTATTCATTCATTATTTATTTAAATTTAAGTATTATATTATAATTTATTTTTGTTATTTTACATATGAGAACAGCGGTGGCTCAGTGGTGGCGGCCCCGACTTACGAGCAGTAAGCAGTGGGTTCGAACCCAGGTAGGCGCATTACTTTGTGTAATTTATTTCATCACCGCTGCTCTCAAAAACGGTGGAGGAAAACATCGTGAGGTAACCGGCATGTCCTAGAACCAAAGATTCGAAGACATGTGACATCTACCAACCCGCACTAGGCCCGTGTGGTGGATTACAGCCTACTCCCTCTCATAGAGAGGAGGCCTTTTTCCCATCAGTGGGAACATTATAGGCTGATGATGATGATGATAGTTATTTTACATATTAAATTTCTCTTATTCATAGTAACAACCGTACAGTCTCGACCGCGCGCGCTTACCGGCACGACGCGTCATGTTTGTTCTTTGCTTCACCGTTTACGCATATTTTACGAGTGAATATGGCAGTTACTTTAAAATGTAGTAGTTGTAACATAGTTATCGACGAATTATTGGCTTATGTTCAAATTAAGATATCGATCATCGATGAAGAAAGCCTGGTCAGAATTTGTGTGTCGGCGTTTCGTGGTGATTGAGATTGAAAAGTCAAAATCACTACTATTTGATTCGCTACCGGCTGATAAACGAAAACCCGTTCGTAAAGGACAAGGAAAAGAAAATCGTGCTCTCAGTGACATTATCTGTGCCTTCAAAGCCTCGGATCCTGACCTGATGCCTGTGTTCGTGGCTTGTAACCTGGAGAAACTCCCGCCGATTACATTCGATCACTTGGATGTGTCTGACCTTCTTAAAAAGATTACTCTGCTGCGAGAGGAAGTTAACCAGATTAAAACCTCATATGTATCACTTGAACAGTTAGAAGTACTAAGGAAGGAGGCCCAGATTACGACGAACATTAATGTTAACACAAGAAGAGGTGCTAATAGACGGGATAGAAGTGTGGATATGACGCTGTTAGTAGATTCAGATAAGTCCATTTCTTCCGGCATGGACTGCTGTTCTTCAGCTAAGGATGATGAAGAAGAAAATTTGCAAAGTCATGACAACAACTTGCTATGTGAGGGTACTTTTGAACAGTCTCAACTTGCGAGTGTGATCGGAGCTGCGGCTACGCCATATTCAAATAGTACCGTTGTAACGTGTACTCAAGCGCTGACGTCATTACTAGCAGAGAAGGGGACTGCGTCAACGAGTGCGCCGAGCGCGCAGCTGATCTGTGCGACGGATGAATGTAAACAAACCGCTGCGTCGGTATTGAAGAATGGTTTAGCCAAAGGGCGGGCTGAACAGGAACAGTGGACTACAGTTACCTATCGCAAATCAAGTACGAAAAATGGTTTGAGAGGTAAAGTAGGTTTAGCAAATGATTCTGCAGGTAATTTCAAAGCAGCAGAGAGAAAAGTACCTATTTTTATATCGAACGTATACATCAATACGAGTGCGAAAGACATAGCAGATTATATTGTTTCTAAAACACAGATGTCTGTAAAGTTAGATAGAATAATATCGAAAAAACAGAATTTGTATAAATCTTACAAGTTTTGTGCCTGAGTCTAAAATACAAGTATTTTTGGATGACAACTTGTGGCCGAAAGGCATAATATTTAGACGTTTCTTGTATTATAAGAATACGTATGCGACTGGAAATAATATAAGTTCTAGTGTCGGCCCTACACCTTATATAAATGGATAAACGCAAATATAAGCTGGTGACTTTATATAACTGTAAAAGTGTTAAGCGGTCCATTCATGGCGTAAGGGAGCTGTGTTTCACTAACGATATTGTCGCACTTCAAGAAACATGGTTGTTACCAGAGGAACTGTCTTACCTACATTGTATCAGCGATGAGTTCGGCTGCACCGGTACGTCGGCGGTGGATACGACGGCGGGCATTCTTCGAGGGCGACCGTACGGTGGCCTAGCCCTCCTTTGGAGAAAAAGTGCGTTCACCAATGTGTCGGTAGTTGAGTGCAATAACCCGCGAGTGTGCGCTATTAAAATAGTGTTAAACGAAAGGTCAATATTAGTTTTTAATGTGTACATGCCCACCGACGTGGCTAGTCATCATCATCATCATTACAGCCGAAAGACGTCCACTGCTGGAAATAGGCCTCCCGCAAGTTTCGTCACATTGACATAACATGGAGGGTTTTGCCATAATCGCCACGCTTGGCAGACGGGTTGGCGATCGCAGTACGGTTGTAACAAAAGCACAGAGAACGCTGCTGCCCATTCTCTGGCAAGTCCCTCAGTCGGCTCTTACGACACCCACGGGAAGATATGGGATGGTGCTATTCTTTACGTCCGACACCATACAGAACGCGTGGCTAGTAACTTAGTGGAATTCACGGATTGCCTCAGTTTGGTGAGTGCTATTATTGATAGTTCAAATATTGAAAACTGTTATATTCTTGGTGATTTCAATGCACACCGAGAAGAACGATTTTTTACAGAACTGGTAGGCTTCTGTCAGGAATTTGAGTGGGACTGTGTTGATACGGAGATATTGGGTTTAGACTCGGATATCTATACTTTTGTGAGTGACGCACACGGCTCACGGAGGTGGCTTGATCACTGTGTGGTTACTAAAGCGGCCCGTGAGTCTGTAGTTAATGCGAGTGTTGTTTACGATACATTATGGTCGGACCACTACCCGCTTGTTATAGAATGTCTATTCGATAATGTTTGTGTGAAGCAATGGAATTCTGATTATGTGGAAAATGTTGTTGTTTGGGGAGACAGAAGTCTTGAACAGTCTCAGTCTTACTCAAAGGCATGTCATGAAAGACTTAGATGTATCGATTTCCCTGAAGACTTCAGAATCTGTAGTGACAAAAGTTGCAAACAAGTATGTCATCGCGCTGTTATAGACAATATGTATAAGGATATAGTTAGTGCTTTATCTGAGTCAGCTGCGGTGGGTCGGGGGTGCAAGAAGTGCAGAAAAAAGAAAGTAGTGGTAGGGTGGAATACGCATGTAGGGGAGGCATACAGGGACGCCAGGCAGAAATTTCGACTTTGGGAAGACCTTGGGAAGCCTTCTGCTGGTCCCATTTTTTGTGATATGCGGGAAGCTAAGAGAATGTTTAAGTCTCGCTTGAAATGGTGCCAAAATAATGAAGACCAAATAAAAATGGATATTTTGGCTTCAGATCATTCAAGAAATGATTTTCGCTCATTTTGGAAACACACAAATAAGCTGAGTAGTACCCCTGGCCTCCCTGTGTCTGTCAATGGTAAGAGCGATCCTGTACGCATTGCTGACCTCTTTAAGGAACATTTTAGAATAAAGTCACCACTGGGTCCCTGCGTTTCCGAGCCTTATGTTGTTGACCATGGTGACCTTGGGACGAGATTCACTGCCAAGGACGTTAAAGGTGTTATTAACAGTATGTCAAGAGGCAAGTCTCCGGGTCATGATGGTCTCAGCATCGAGCACCTCAAGTTCGCGGGCCCACATTTACCAAGAGTGTTGGCAATGTTTTACAACTTTTGTGTGAGTCATGCGTATTTACCTTGCCTTATGACTAAAACGATTGTAGTGCCCATTATTAAAAATAAAACGGGTGATATCGCTGATCTAAAGAACTACAGGCCCATTTCTCTGGCAACAGTGATTGCGAAAGTGCTTGACAGCCTGCTTAACAGACAACTTAATAACTTTATTCAGCTGCACGACAATCAGTTTGGATTTCGATCCGGACTATCTACTGAGAGTGCCATCTTGAGTCTGAAGTGGGCTGTGAGGTACTACTCGGATAGGAAAACTCCCACGTATGCTTGCTTCCTCGACCTCTCCAAGGCTTTTGATCTGGTCGCATACAGTATCCTCTGGAGAAAGTTAGAGGAAGCTGGAGTTCCTCCAGAGTTGATAAACACTTTTAAATGCTGGTATGGAGGCCAGATCAATCAGGTACGCTGGGCCGGGGCTTTTTCAGAGCCTTATAGGTTGGAGTGTGGAGTGAGGCAGGGGGGGTTGACTTCACCCACGCTTTTCAATCTCTATGTCAATGGGCTAATTGAGGTGCTCAGCAGAGAGCGAGCCGGCTGCTAGATTGACGGAGTATGTGTAAACAACATTAGGTTACGCCGATGACATGGCACTGCTGAGCGCCTCGGTTTGTGGTCTTAGGAGATTGGTGACCATCTGTGAAGAATATGCTTTGCTTCATGGATTGGTCTACAACGTCACTAAAAGTGAAATCATGGTCTTTGGTGTTAGTGGTCGATGTCCAGATCCTATCCCTCCGGTCAAGTTGAACGGAATATCGCTGGTGAGGGTTTATAAAGTGAAATACTTGGGGCATCTTTTAACCGCTGACCTCAGAGACGATGATGATATTGAAAGAGAAAGGAGGGCGCTGTCGGTTAGATCTAATATGATCGCTCGCAGGTTTGCGCGTTGTTCTGGGGTTGTAAAGAGAACTTTATTTCGTGCTTATTGCACCTCATTTTACAGCCGTTTTACGTTTTACGTGCAGCCTGTGGGTAGATTACACTCAAAAGTCGTACAGCGCCCTTCGCGTTCAATATAATAATGCATTCCGGGTATTGATGGGGCTGTTCCGCTTCTGTAGCGCATCAGGGATGTTTGCTGATGCTCGTGTCGATTGTTTTTACACCACGATGCGAAAAAGATGCGCTTCGCTGGTGCGCCCGTCGCGGGCCAGCCCCAACATTATACTGCAGTGTATTGCGAGCAGACTGGACTGTTTGTGTGTGAATCGTTGCTGCAAGCTTTCTTCATCGCTGTTGAGCTTGTAGCAGGGATTCGCATCTCTTTGTGTAGGTTAAGTGTGTAGTTAAGTTTACTAACATAGTTGTTAAGAAATATTGTTACTAACTTAATTTGAGTCCTGTTACTTGTTGATTAAAATAAATATAAAATATAGTTATGTATTATTACTAAATTTTTCTGTAAAATATTCGTGTAATGAGTAATAGCTTTTTTAGTTAGGTATTGCTATAATTTATTTTAAAAAATACTGGTTTTATTTTGTTGTTTTATTTCTTCTGGTAATTTATAGTATATTTTTATTTACATTGAATAAGGACTAGATAAGTATAATTTCCGCTGGATGAGAATCGCACGGGACCGGTAAATGTGGCGCCACTTGGGGGAGGCCTATGTCCGGCAGTGGACGTTTTTCGGCTGAAATGATGATGATGATGATTAGTGTAATTTAAAGCGGGAAGGGGGCAAATTTAGTCTGTTTTTATGGTGCAAGGAATAATTTGTTTATATGTCTCCCCGTGTGTTATAAGAATCTGGATATTTGCGGACTAGTTTACATAATTTAAAATATAAATACTAACTAAGGAGAGAATCTTGTGTTTTTGGTAGTAAGGCTTGCAACTATCTGTTGGTTCAATATTAGTTATTATTCGTATCACCTTTTTTTGCAGGGTAAATGCGCTAATATCAGGAACCGATCAGGATCCGGGTCCGATTTGAAAAATTCTTTCAGTGTTAGATAGCCCATTTATTAAGAAAGTTTTTAGGCTATATGAAACGGGAAACGGGAAAAATGGGACAGCTAGTTACCATGTAAAATAAAAAAACATAAAATATAGTGAACATATTAATAAATTTTAAAACTTTGATTTTTGGTCCTAAATTACCACCATTTCACAAAAATCTAACAAATTTAAAAAACGTGACAACACCATCGTCTGTTTTTTTTAACACATTGTATGCAAATATTATCATTAACACAGATAACAGGATATCACCATGTTTTTGTTTTGAGTTCCCGATAATAATGATAGTGTTAGTGACCACGTCAGTTCAAACTTTTAAAACATATATTGGTCTATTATTAAGATAGGACAAATCTCGCACAGGAAAAAAATGCGTTTTCCTTAATGTTGTAATGATGATTCTGTTCTTAATGTTTAATTATTATGACAAAATGTGTCATTGCACTATCTACAACGTTTAGCGCTTATCAATAATGTTGGCATTGACAGAAGCCAACGACTGGGTTATTCTGTCAAAGGGCGTTGGGTAAGTTTGTATGGACCAGCGGCATGATTTTTTTTCTCAGCGGCCACAAAGATAACGTAACGGTTAACGTACGTACGTAACGTACGGTTGCTAACGTATAGTGGAATATATGATAATAAAGACTCCTAAAAAAATTTTCAGAGAGAGAAATTTTTTTAGGCCTATGTCCAGAAGTGGACGGCTTTTGGGCTGAAATGATGAAAAAATGTTGGCGAAAATTATATCGGAGCTAAAATATCTGATGTCAAAGTTGTGTTGTTCCTACTAACAGTTTGCATACTGTTATGTATTTTATCAAAAACTAACTCTTTCCTATCGTTTGCCGTATGTCATTACTTCCCAAAATTTGATCCTTAGCAGCGACACTATCGAATGGTGTAATAAAACAGGATGTTTTTTTTTCAAAATTAACAGGTTCGATTCCTGGCTAGGAATATTGATATTTAAAAAAACCAATGTTGCAGTTTTAGTTTTTATTAAAATCAGGCTCGTGACTGCTTTGAGTGTTTTTCGCTGTTCCTCATAGGTTCGGATTTGGCCGTTCACCCTGTATATCTCGGCTCCGATGCATTTTGGAAATGATTATTCATAAAAGAAAATGAATGTCTTCTTGTGTTCTTACTAATGAATTATTTTTCATAAGTGGCCTCAGACTTAAAAAATCATGCCACTTTTACCAAAACCGAGCACCTAAAGCGACTGAGGTGCTGAAATGTCAGCACCTCAGTCGCTTTAATTACAACGGTTTTGTTTACCACCAATTACAGTAACTAAAATTAAAATGACAATTATTACACATAATAAAAATACAAAATGACAAAGTAAAGCAAATTAAGTTGAAACTTATATAAAACATGATCTTTCTCTCTTCATTAGTAGATTATCTTCATGAGTTCATGACATTGCTGAGTATCTCAAGCAATGCCGCGGGCCTCAACAACACAGCCCGGTAGTATAAAAATGGAATCAATTGGAACTGGAATCAATTTTAAGGTACGGGCTGATAATGTGGGGCAATTCAACAGATAGTGATAAGACATTTATTGTTCAAAAGAAATGTGTTAGAGCTATTTGTAGTCCAGTTAAATCATGCAGGGCTTTATTTAAAAAAAACTCAATGTACTTTCCTTGACCAGCATGTATGTGTTTAAGGTATCGGTCTTTGTAAGGAAGCATAGCGAATTCTTTAGATTTTAAGGCGGCAATTACACAAAGCAAAGACCAAGAGATGCTACGAAAATATTAATTCCTTTTCTAAGACAACGTTATCTAAAAATAATGTTTTATCATCATCATCAGCCTATAATGTTTCCACTACTGGGACACAGGCCTCCTCTCTATGAGCGGGAATGGGCTGTGATCCACCACGTGGGTGGGCCCACGTGCGGTTTGGTAGATGTCACATGTCTTCGAATTTTTAGTTCTAGGTCATGCCGGTTCCCTCACGATGTTTTCCTTCACCGTTTTTGAGGACAGCGGTGATGGAATAAATCGTTTGTTCGCAACGAGTCACACTAAATCGTGTCACCGTGTGACTGGTTGAGAAAAATATTCGCATGGAGTAACAGTGTGACTCAATGCGAATTTTTATTCTCATCTAGTAACACTAGTACACGAGTAGTGTTACTCGTTCGGAAAACCAAATCGCATGGAGTAGCAGCGTCATTCGATGCGAATTTTTATTCTCAACTAGTAACATTTTTCAGAATGTCTATTTGACAACGATAAAGTTAAATAAAAATTATAAAATAATGTATGAGTTTCTGATATTTTTTACGCACCGATCTGGCAACATTGCTTCATGGTGAATCGTGCAATGCGTGTGACAAGTTCAGTACACGCTCCGCTGTCATTCAAAATGGAAGCTACGTCTGGTTCGTCAAACAGTGTTGATTTAGTTTTTGTTAATAAAAACGGTGGCACTGTTCTTCTTCGAGCTGGTCATCAATATTACGCCAGGAAAAACATAAAAGTGGATTGATTGTGTGGGCGTGTACAAAACGAAAGGTGTGCAAAGGGCTTGTAAGAATAAAGGTAAGAAAACTATATTACCAAAATGTATTCCATAGCTTCGTTGTATATAATATTATTGATTTATATGTTAAATGTAAAAAAAATAAAATGTAAAATAGTGATTGTATATAATCATTTAATAAATAATAATACTGCATCTTGAAAAATTTTCCTCGCGTCCTTTAGTGGCAGCCATTTTGTTTTATCACGCTCACTTGAGATTTGTTGAAACCACAGTGACGTATTTTGGGTGCTAAAGCTTTGTCTTGATTTATTTATAGCTTTACAACTAGTTTTATATAAACATTAGCTTATTGAGAGAACAGGCTTTTTAGTATTAACCAATATTTTACCAAGAGAACAGGCTTTTTAGTTTTAAGTCAATATTTTACCAATATTTTATTTTACTAATATTCTATCCCATTTTACTATTTTAGGAAGAGCGTATATTAGAAGAAACTCCTCATTTATGTACACCAGATTTTGCGAACAACGAAATCCTGAAATCTGTCCAACATTTAAAAAAAGATATAACTACGGACTATTGGAAAGCACTTTTGGCCGACACTTCGAGTTCTGTCATTACCTGTCACGTAATAGTAGTATTAAGGACGTTATATCAAATATAGTTAATAAGATACAACATTATAGCTTGGATGACTACTGTATCGTTATGATTGGTGAGCAGGATTTTAAAGGCACCGGCGAATCAATTGAAATGGTCAGGTTCATTAGAGAAACTCTCAAAAATATAACTAATACAAATATTATTATATGTGGCCCTACATATGTACAAGAGGCTCTGATACACAATTATAAAGTAGAAATGTTTAATAGATTACTTTACATGGACATTGAAAACCATAATTATGCTTATTTTTTTGACAGTAATCGTGACCTATCCGATGAAACATTTTCATATAATACGGGCAGAATTAACAAACTCGGTCAAAAACGTATTTATGACAGTATTTTCCGCTGCCTGCTCGTTGATATTGAGACCTATCCAATGGAATATAATTATTGTAATTCTCCAAAATCACCAAAAAAATCCCAAAATACTCTTTTTCGCCCCCTTATGTAAAAAGGTTATCGATAGTGATGGCAGTTCTAGAAAACAAAAAAAACAACAAAAATTTATACTATTACACCAAAATATAGCTGGAATCTTAAATAAAATTGATTTATTCCAAATCACAATTTCCGACTTAGAAAATCAGATTGGCCAAATAGATTTTATTTGTCTGAGTGAAACTTTTATAAAATCAGGACATGAAAGTAATCTAGCACTTACACATTTTGACTTAGCCGCTAGTTACACAAGACACGGTAAAAAACGTGGTGGAACATGCGTTTTAGTAAGAAAAGGTCTAACTTTTAATCCGTTGCCGATAACAGATGAACTGGCCAGTGATTTTTGTTTTGAATGCTGTGGGATTGAAATATTAAGCCATAATTTAATTATAGTGTGCATTTATAGAATCCCGGATTCCGACGTATCCATATTTTTTAAAAATCTTGAATTATTGTTACGCAATAAAACCCGCAAAGTTAAAAAAAATATAGTTTTGTGTGGAGATTGGAATATAGACATATTAAAAGACAATAAATATTCAAAAGAACTAGTATCCATACTGAACAACTTTAATGTCTCACCACATGTTAGAATACCTACCAGGAAGAATACTAGCATAGACCAAATAGCCAGTAATGTTCCCGCACTTGACTTGAAAAGTAGTACACATCATTTAGCTCTCTCTGATCACGATACTGGGCAATCGTTAATTTTTTACCTACAAGAGTCCAATAATAAAATAAAACCGATTAAATTCTGGTATGATAAGAAAAGGGACTACAATAAGGACAATATAACTAAATTTTTAAATTGTTTAGCAGCCTTAAGTTTTACTGAAATTTACAAAGTAACATACTGCGATGAGGCTTTCAATGCATTCCACGACCTATTCACTCTCTTTTATAAATTGTGTTTTCCCGAAATCCTCGTTAAAAAGACAAATAAACCCATAAAAAATAAATGGATTAGTACGGGCTTAAAAATATCATGCATTAAAAAGAGAGCTTTATATTATGCATATCAACATGATGCTTTGAGTAAAAGTTATCACAAGAAAAAATACCTCAATTATACGAAAATCTTAAAAAAATGCATATCAAAATCACAACAGATCAACAACAACAATTTTTTAAATAATTCTAGAAATAAATGTAAAGCGACATGGTCAATCATAAAAAATAATGTAAGCAAACCAAATAATAACAACTATATAAATGAATTAATAATCCTTGATAAAAAAATGACTAATCCTGATGACATATGTAACCAATTTAACAATTATTTCATTGATTTGACACAAAAAACAAACAATAATAATCATGACGTAAACAATATTAACATTGAAAATAATATAAATACGCTATTTCTGACTCCAGTGAATGAATTTGACATAATTAAAATAATTAATTCATTAAATAATACCAATTCTACAGGATATGATGAAGTAATAACTAAAATAATTAAATTAAGTGCAAAAATTATAGCATCCCCACTTACCTATTTAATAAATCTCTCTTTTGAAGAAGGTGTTTTTCCATCCAGACTAAAAGAGTCTATAGTTAAACCACTGTTCAAAAAGGGCAACTGTACTGATATGGGCAATTATAGGCCAATTACACTGATCCCAATCTTTGCAAATATTTTTGAAAAAGCAATGCATAACAAAATAAATAGCTTTGTAACTAAAAACAATTTAATTGTGGAGAGTCAGTTTGGTTTTAGGAAAAACAGTTCAACGACTCTAGCCTGTTTTTCTTTAGTGAAACTAATTACTGAAGCTCTTAATAAAAAAATGTCTGTTTTATCGGTATTCTTAGATATGAGCAAAGCGTTTGATTTTGTATCACACGAACGACTACTCTACAAGCTAGAGAAATATGGCATAAGGGGCAAAGCGTATGATTGGCTCAAAAGTTATCTATCCAATCGCCAACAGAGAACAGTTATCTCTAGGATAGAAAATAATACTAGGACGACATATCGCTCAGAACTAAAAATTATTACGTCTGGCGTCCCGCAGGGAAGTATACTGGGTCCGCCACTATTTATCTTATATATTAATGACATGAATGATGATGAATGTATCCAATTTGCTGACGATACCACTTTGACGATAAAATGTTGCAACAAAACCGACATAGAAATTGATACTAACAATGAATTAATTAATGTTATAAAATGGCTGAAGGACAATAATCTTCATGTAAATATTAACAAAACCAACATAGTTCAATTTCAGACGTGTAACTTGTCAGTAATTCCAACAGCAATTAAACATAATAATGCAATTCTGCAACCAGGACCATCAGCTTTATTTTTAGGTATAGTAATTGACAATAAATTAAACTGGAAGGAACATGTAGAAAGAGTATGCAGTAAGCTTGATAAGTTTGTCTATGCTCTTCGCAAGTTAAGACTAGTGTCCAGTAAAAAAACAGTCCTTAATGCCTATCATGGGTATGTTTCATCAGTATTGCGTTACGGTCTAGTGATATGGGGTAATTCGGTGGATGTAGAAAGAGCATTCATAGTACAAAAAAAATGTATCAGAGCCATGACTGGAGCAGAATATTTTGACCATTGCAAGCCTTTATTTAAGGAATTAAAAATTCTCCCACTCCCGTGTCTGTATATTTTTGAAATTTGCTTGTTTGTCAAAAAATACCCTCATTTATTTCTATTAAATGAACAAGTCTCTGAAAGACTGAAAAAAAGAAATACCGGGAAATTATTAGTACCTGCTCAGAGATTGCAATTATACAGTAGAAATGCCAGTTGTATGACAATTAAAATTTATAATAAATTACCGCCAGCCCTGAGAATGTTACCAATTAATAAGTTTAAATGTAAAATGTTTGCTTGGCTCTTAGACATGTGTTTTTACTCCGTCAATGAATTTTTAAATCATACATTTTGATATTATAATTAAAATCTTAATAATGACATTAGTACTCTGACATGATTGTGCTTTTTTTACATTGTAATTTTTATTTTGACATTGGTTTATATTTTTGACATTACTGCGATTTTCTTTTTTGACATAGTAATTTTTATTTTGGCATTGATTTATATTTTGGACATAGTGATTTATTTGTACTTTTTTTTTTACATTATGATTTATATTCTTGAATGAACATTTGTTTTTAATTTTTTTTTATTATAAATAATGCATTTTTTATGAATTTTTTAACAGTCTACAATTATAAATTCATATTTCATATCTTTATATAATATTCTTGAAATGTACTTACCTAGTTTTGATTTGCATGTACCTAGCTTATTATTTAATATTTCTACACCAGCAATGGTAGTATGTGTGAAACAAAGTTTTATATAAGATCTCAATGTACCATATACTAAGAAATAAATAAATACAATACAATACAATACGCAGGAATTTCCCAGTGTTCCTCAAAAATACAATGCCATGGTCGGAAAGCTAAAAGATGCGGGAATAGACATAATTACTTCAATACCTAAATTTAGTTCCATTAAAGACACGTTATATAGAACACGTAATTCAGCGGCTCAAGTACAAAAACTACAACATAAAAATGTGCTGGAAGTCGAAGTCCCACCTCGTTATCAAGATTTTTTGTTAGCGGAGTACACATGTGATGATACACGAATACTAGTATTTTCTTCTTCCGAAGCCAGGCAAACTTTGTGCGAGCTAACAGACTTTTATGGCGATGGAACTTTCAAAAGTTGTCATATTCCATTTACGCAACTATATTCAATCCATGGCGATATCGGCAGCACGATCAATCACACTAATATAATACCTCTAGTCTACGCTTTGATGAGTCACCGAAACACAGAAGCCTACGTGATTCTGTTCTCTATAATAAAGTCGCAGTTACCCAATTGGAATCCAATAATATTTAAAGTAGACTACGAAAAGGCCGCCATGCGAGCAATTGCTACAGTTTTTCCTTCAATTGCAGTCAAGGGCTGCTATTACCACTATAATAAGGCAATTTTTAAGAAAGGCCGTGAATTGCATATAACAAATACTCAAGACCCAAAGAAGAAACGCATGGTAAGCCTAAGCGCAGTTCTACCACTGTTACCTCAAGAAGAAATCATGAACGGATGGGAGTATATTATTTCGCGATATGATGATAATGACCCACAAATCCAAAAATTTGTGAATTATATGAAAAAGCAATGGCTCCACGAAGATTTTTTAAAAGTCTGGTGTGCTTTTGGGGAGACTCATCGAACCACAAACTTCATTGAAGGCTGGCACCATAAATTGAACAAAGCCGTCGGTAAGAAGAACCCAAATTTGATGCAGTTGTTGCTCATACTTAAAGAAGATTCCCAATTATACACCGTTCGCAACATTCTACATCAAAACAATACACAACCATCCAGAAAACGATTATCAAAGTCAATACTTAATGATAATTTTATACAAGATGCTCAGATGGATTTCGTAAATGGTACTATTACGATTGGGACCCTCCTGGAGATTTTACGACACTAAACTTACGAATGGTCAAAAAGCGAAAATTTCTGAATAACTGTTGATTATATTGTGATAAAAGAGAGACTGATTTTAAAGAGAAATTATTAATGTGATATTAGTTGGTAACTAATCTTAATATATAAATGTGATTATTTTGTGTTATAAAGAAGGCTGATTTTATAGGAAAAATTATATAATAGTAGGTAAAAAAGAATTATTTACATTTTGTACTGTAACCAGGTTGTTTTTTTTTATTATTACATCGAAGTACAATTAGACAAAAACACTTTGTTTTAGATTAAGAAATGATTTAAACTAATCTTAATAAATAAGTAGAAAACCTGATCAGTTTTTTTCTGTTACGTCCCTACCTACTAATATGTTAGAAATTTAAACATTATTTTATAATTTTTATTTAACTTTATCGTTGTCAAATAGACATTCTGAAAAATGTTACTAGTTGAGAATAAAAATTCGCATCGAATGACGCTGCTACTCCATGCGATTTGGTTTTCCGAACGAGTAACACTACTCGTGTACTAGTGTTACTAGATGAGAATAAAAATTCGCATTGAGTCACACTGTTACTCCATGCGAATATTTTTCTCAACCAGTCACACGGTGACACGATTTAGTGTGACTCGTTGCGAACAAACGGAATAAATTACACAAATTAATACGCCTGCCTAGGTTCGAACTCACTGCTTACAGCTCGTAGGTCGGGTCTGCCACCACTGGGCCACCGCTGTAATCAATCAATAATTCCTTTTCAAATATTTTAAAATTAAGCTTCGAAAATTGTTTTTACTCTTTATAAGAGTTTTATTAGTACAGAGTGTATTTTAAAGATACGAGTAATACACAGTTGTTTGTAAATAGTTTTATTTGTACTAAATAGTTTTAATATTATTAAGTAGTTATTTTAGTAATAATTAGTCATGGACAATGATTTGTATTTAACAAAGTTAGCATAACATACATTATCTGAAACAAATTTGCATGCCGTAAACAAAATATGGTTTGTGCATACAACACCACCTTTTATATCTGGTGACACCTGTATTATATGCAAATAAATGATACTTATTCTTAAAGAAACATGTCGGATACATGACGGCGGGCCCCTGGCTAGAGGCCTACACTCAAGGCGTCCACAGGATTTCGGCGCCACTATAGGCGCGGGCCTGTGGACGGTGAGTAATGGGCTAGCTCACCGTCCGTCCGTCTTATTACGACAGACCGTGCCAACGGCGCGTTCGTGTTTCATGCGCGCCTCAAGGAGATGTCAGCAAATCGGAAGGGGTCCGAGAGGGCCGATTCCTGCCAGGGCTGCGGGACTGTTCGAAAGAGATACCATGGCCCTGGAACAGAAAAGGCTAAGAAGGAACATGGATGGGTTTTAGTCAGTACAAGTCTGACACTCCCTTCCGCTCCGCCCAGAGCGGGAGGGGTTATTTGACGATATCCACACGATACAAAAAAACGCGTCCACAGCATAGTCCAGTTAAGTAACCGACAACATAGCGATAAACAAAAAAAAAAACAAATAAATGCGTGGCGGTAGCTGGCCAACTAACCTGACTAGAACATCGGCTTTGGTGCATACGCTCACTGTTACCAGGACAAGATATTAGCAAAAGCAAAAGTATTTAACTTTCAGCTACAAAAACCTCTTTGAAAACTTAACTCGGCTTAAACGACGAACAAGATTATACCACCGCAGATTCGATTAGTGTATACAGCTAAGAACAGACTTATAACACGTCACGGCACTCGACTCGAATGACGTGTGCTCATTGGACGAATCAGATTATACGTAGCTCGTGATGCTATTCGTTCTCATCCAGAGAGCTCGGAGTGAGCGGGATGTAACAAAAATGTGTTCCTGACTTAGGGTGCTTGTATAAAGACAGGTTTTCCGGCCCCGATTAGTCCGGATCAGTGTCCGTACCATGACGCTTAAAACATTATTGTTCCATTCCTATTCTAGAGTGGGAAAGAGATGGAGCTAGACGACCTGTATAGCTCCGTCTCTTTTTCACTCTGGAATAGGAATGGAACAATAATGTTTTAAGACGTCATTGTACGGACGCAGGACACCTGTATCTTCAGTCATTGTCAGGGTTCCGTATCCGAAGCGTGCCAACGTGACCCTATTACTAAGGCTTCGCTGTCTGTCCGTCCCAGTATCTACATAAAACATAACATCACGCCTTTTATCCCAAAAGGATTAGTCAGATGTGTACCTAATAGTACACCCACATTTCGCCAGTATGTTTAAGTCCCATATAATAGGGGCGAGCTTATTGCCGTCAACCAGTTACAAATCCAGACTCCATGGCGGCTACTGACAAATTCCTTAAAGCAAAACCTGGTAACACTTTGCCCGACCAGTGAATCGAACCCATGCAGAAGATTATGCTCAGCAGTCGCACTTGCCACCAGTAGAGTCGCGTATTAAAATAAACCGCGTATAGAGCGGTGCGGCGCATATTGCCGCTATAACAACAAAGAAAAATAATTGAAAGTTAAAAATATAAGAAGTCCCAATAACCGTGTTTTTTCGGCGAATTTTCCAGGACCATTTTTTTAAACACTGCCCCACAATACGATTTGTTCTTGTATCGTGGGTGCGTGAACGAACTGTAAGTTATTCAAGTACTCGTTCCATGCGCATCGGGAGTTTGCGAGGCCATTTTTATGTGCGAGCGCATACAGCAAGCATGGACCTACTTCACTCGCACAATCTGACGCGACTTATCCGTACTGTGAACCCGGACCTTTATGCAAGCACCCTTACAAGTCTCCCGTGTTCTTAAATTCAATAATGCCAATTTTGTAAAGAGAAACTTTTGTTTGTTTATAAATTCAGTTATAAACGACGCGAGTTTAAATGCAAGGTACATAAATCTTTTAATGCGGTAACCCGCATTGTCTTCGAAATTAAATCAAAATGAGAGTTTTGCAGTAAAATTTTACAAGCATTTGCGAAGGTGGTGGTGTGCCAGGGCATCTCCCGAAATTCAAAGTTTCTAACGTCTTTTGCAATTCGCCGCCGTTCAGGGTCAGGGTGTTTGTAGAACATAATTTGAATGATGGATGGACTGTGAAGGATGATATGGCAAGAAAGGAGGTATCTCGTGAGATGACAAGTAATAGAGAAGTATGGAAGAAGAAGACATGCTGCGCCGACCCCAAATAAATTGGGATAAGGGCAAGAGAATGATGATGAATTTGAATTACGCGGACCACTTTACCTTGGTGCTTCCTTCTAAATACGCCTGATAAAATGCAATTGCTGCTATTTCTCGTGTATGTTACCACTGTTTACAATTATATTTTAAAAAGTTTTACAAAGAAATTGTATGGAAAACACTTATGCTTTTTAATTGCGCATTTCTGAAAATTCCGCATGGTTCTTTTGGCTTTCGAATGACGTAATTAGAGGGGGCACGGGTGGTAAACACTTGTGTATAGTAGTATTGTTTTGTGTATTGAGATAAAATAAATTTTGAGTACGTACAAAAAAAAAATGTTAAACAACCAAAGTAACGCGCAAATGAAGATTTTAAATGTTCAAATGATCGAAGCCAACCATTCGAAGCATTCTGTGCATCAAACTATAAGTAACGCAAAAAATATTAAACGACTTTTCATTTGCGGTGAAAAATTATGTTTTGCAGTAGAACTCAATGTAACGCACTCAAAAAGTTGAAACTTCGACTCCCAATATCTCCGTAGCTAGAAGGTTCCCAGGTATGATCTAGAACAAAAAAGAATCGCAACCACGAGGAAAACAGGCACCTTTTGGCTTCCCTATGGGTATATTTACACCCTGTATGTAAACTGGACAATTCAAAATTGAACCAAACCAAGACAGAAAATAAAGATACAACATGAGTGATACTACATGATGTGCAATGGCGCGATGTCACCAGTCCTGCCGAGCCTCACCTACTAAAGTAACGTGCCACCAAACTCCCCAGGATCAATACTCACTAATATTATAAATGCAAAAGTTTGTCTGTTGGTGCCGCGTTCACATTTCCAACGTCCAACTGAATCCGAGAGGTTTTGCATAAATGCATTCGTTCACAAGTTTTAATCCCAGATCAAGTAGTTTTCAGGGAATTTGGTGAAGTAATAGTATCCATTATTCATCTGGACTTACAACTCTTATTTGCCCGGAGCTAGTATTGAAGTTTCAACATCCTATTCAGCTGCACCCGGTTAGACTGAAACCCGACACTAACACTGTCACTTTAGGGATATCTTCTGATTATCAATTATTGTGAGCTCCCGATATTTTGCCACTGTTGCAAGCGCCGTGATAGTGGGATGACGCGTAAGTGACAGTTGTGCTCATTTACGCAGATGCGGTGCGTCGGGCGGCGCGTTGCGCGACGGGTCACATGGCGCGTCGGGCGTAGCCTGACGGTACTGCGACCGAACTGTAAGTCAGAAATTGCAGGATCAAATCACAGTCAGTAAGAATGTTCTTTTTAGGGTTTTTGGTAGGCAATCGTAAATAAGAAATAAAAACCGAACAATTTACGAAAAAATAAACACTTTAAAATTTAAAATATAAACAAAATGATTTTTGTTTATTTTTATTACATTGTAAATTTGTTCCGTGTGGGAATCGAACCCGCGCATTGCCGTATGCTGTATTCGTCCGTGTGACATAACGCCTCGGACAACGCTACATCTCAAGCAAACAGTCGTCCATCCGCTTCTCCGTAAACGCTCTCATATATCGCCATATGTTTGAATTTAAAGCGGGCCGCATCGCCCGACGCGGCGCGCTTCGCGCCTCGTCTTCGTAAATGAGCACTATAAGTGTAGTTATACAACGTGAAAATTTAAAACAGTGTGAGCCGACATTTGGGTTATGGCTAGTGGCAAATGATGAAATGTTTCCACTAGGTACAGTCGGCATCAGAAGTCTGTTTGTTAACACTTATCAATATTACACCAAGTTTTGTGCTGATCAGTGTGATCTGCTGTAATATGTATAGTTTAGCGAATTTGTGTAACCATTGAAAAAATATTGTTATATCTTTTACTTTAGACTGTTAATATGGATCGTTCTAAGTAAAAGTAAAAGTAAGACGTCTTATAATTTTGCATATGTATAGCGACTTTCGTTGCTGACCGTACCTTCTGTGCGAATAGCGCTTGTAATCGAAACTCTCCCGACGCGGCATTGTGAACGTTTGAAGTTTTCCCTCATTAAAAACTTCTCTACTCAATACTTATACATGTAAGGATACATCAACGCGGAAACTTTTACCAAGAGTTAATTCAAGACATGGTTCTCCATTAGCGTTGTTTCGTCGGTTATTAATAAGCGACGGCAAACTACACTGTAGTACAGAATCACGTGCTGATGAATCCATACAAACGTAACATCACGCCAATCCTCAAAGAGTTAGGCAGAAGTATACCTAATAGTACACCGACTTTTCTCAAGTTATGTTTAACTCCCATGGTGGCAAGTCTATTGCCATCAATCGATCACAAATCCTGACTCCGTGGCTGATGATGAGAAGTTCCTAATGAAAAGCTCTATTACACTTTGCCCGACCCGGGAATCAAACCCAGGACCTCACTCTCAGCAGTCGTGCTTGCGACCACTCGACCAATATGGCAGTGAATCCATCTTGTAAAATTTTGTGCCACGATATGAACCTTTTATACCGTGTTCTTCTATAAAGTAGATTTCGGAGAGGGTTTGCCCAACTTTATAACACCCATTGGCTATAAAGACTGCTATAATGCAAAACCGTGTACAACAAGAAACAGCTGTACTTCTGGCGAGTCTGCCCTTTAGAACATTGCAAGGTCATTCGCAGAAGTGAATAACTAATTGTATCATCATCATCATCAGCCTATAATGATCCTACTGCTGGGATACAGGCCTCCTCTCTATGAGAGGGAGTGGGCTGTAATCCACTACGCGGGCCCAGTGCGGGTTGGTAGATGTTCTGACGACCGAGAAGAAGAAGCATCTGTGATGATAAAGTTTTTCAAAGCATCTAGAGGAAGTGTGATTCAAAGACTGCCATCGTAGTGGATCCTTGAACGTTCTAAGTTAGAAATGAAGTCACCACTGGGACACCGCTGCTCTAATTGTATAATATATAATTAGAGCAGCGGTGGCCCAGTGGTGGCAGCCCCAACTTACGAACAGTAAGCCGTGGGTTCGAACTTAGGCAGGCGCATTACTCTGTGTAATTTATTTCATCACCGCTGCCCTCAAAAACAGTGAAGAAAAACATTGTGAGGAAACCGGCATATCCTAGAACTAAAAATTCGAAGACATGTGACCTCTACCAACCCGCACTGGGCCCGCATGGTGGATTACAGCCCACTCCCTCTCATAAAGAGGAGGCCTGTGTCCCAGCAGTGGGAACATTATAGGCGGATGATGATGAGGTCAGGCTGTCTTGCGACATATGCCTCCTCTATATCCCTCCACTTATTCCTATCTAAAGCAGTTCCTCGCCAAGTTTTTGGCGGATCATCCCCTTCCTCCCCTTTTTCCTGTCTTCCCGTAAGTCTTTTTCCATTCTGTGTCAAAAAAATATGTAATATAATACAAAACTTCACGCTTCTAATCTCCGAGGGACGCAGAGGTATCTATCTACCTATTTTTCATCCTTATTTCGCCAGTTTCTGTAAAACTATCAATAAATGTTCTAGAAACAAAACCACCAACTACTCACAAATTAAACTATAAATTAATATCACAATTAATATCAATTTGGAGCCCGCGTTTGTAGCATTTAATAACAAAACTTCATTAACTACATAACGGTAGAATAGGCAATTAAGCAAATTATTATTTTAGAGCCAGTGGTAACTATTAAAACATCTAGTTTACTAACTAAACTACAGGTTGAAACAATATTAGTTCTACCAGAGGGTAATTTAATTACTTCCCGTAGATTGCGGGGTCGCATACAACTTAAATATGAAATTATACAGAAACGTTTGTGTTACAAATAGGGGCCAACCTTTTGACCTGACTGTGACGCGTAAAATGACTCAGAGATCAAGTACGAGTATGTTAACACTAGTCTTATGAAACCAACCACCAGCTTTGAGGAAGTAACTTAAACTAATATAAGGGCGTAATATTTTTTTAATTATCTATAGAGCTTTTAATTAGCAGTTTTGTTATACAGGACGGTGAAAGACACACATGTATATTAATTAATTGGTCAACAAGACCTTATCAAATAAAAGAGACACGACAGTAAAATGGTTACGACGTTTTCAGTACATCATTTTGAACTCCCCAACCCCCTTAGAAAATATAATCGGCGGCGGTTCCATGCATTTTACCTGTGTAGCCTATTTTGTAGGAAACAGCTGTTTTTAGGGTTCCATACCCAAAGGGTCAAACGGGACCCTATTACTGAGACTTCGCTGTCCGTCTGTGCGTCCATCCGTCGATCTGTCACCAGGCTGTATCTAATGAACTGTGATAGTTAGCCAGTCGAAATTTCTACAGATTATGTATTTCTGTTGCCGCTTAACAACAAATACTAAAAACAGAATAAAATAAATATTTAAGCGAGCTCTCAAACAAAAAAGTGATTTATTTGCTCGTTTTAAAAATAATGCTTCGGAACCCTTCGTGCGCGAGTCCGACTCGCAATTGGCCGATTTTTTTCAAATATATTGTTTAGTTCTGTATTCGGAGACTTCCTTCCATACCTATTCATGAATTGTGTACATAGACGACCTCTAAAGAACGGTCAGAAAATCAATACATAAATGTGTGTAAAGATGAAACCATGTAATAACTAAACTTACTGAAAACTATCTGTCCCGTAAACCATGGAAACTTAGGTAGTTGACATCAACTGTGACACATTTTGAACTGTACGTCTTTTTAAACAGAGTTCATTATTCTGTGACATTTTTAATCAATAACACTTTATATGGGTTCGTGCTCGGAAAACTATAATATCGATAATATAATATCAAAGTAATGAAAATTCCTTTATAACTTAATTTGATTTCCCAGACCTACGTTCAAACCATGTCTTTGTTTCAGCAATTTAGTTACGTATCAAAATTGGATTACTTTTTAAATTGAGTAAAGTATATTTTCAGTTTTACTAGGATATAAAGTTGTTGCGCTGTCTTTGAAATATTACTTTGCATGGTAAACCCACAGAGTTGTTCAAACACCAAAAATCGCATCGGCATCTCTCAACCAGATGTTACAAGCCAAACTGAGGATATCGACAAAATCAAAAACCGGCCAAGTGCGAGTCGGACTCGCGCACGAAGGGTTCCGTACCATTTTTTATAAAAAACCAGCAAAAAAATCACTTTTTTGTATGGGAGCCCCCCTTAAATATTTATTTTATTCTGTTTTTAGTATTTGTTGTTATAGCATCAACTTAAATACATAATCTGTGAAAATTTCTACTGGCTAACTATCACGGTTCATGAGATACAGCCTGGTGACAGACGGACGGACGGACGGACGGACAGCGAAGTCTCAGTAATAGGGTCCCGTTTGACCCTTTGGGTACGGAACCCTGAAAATCCAAATCATAATATTTTTATCTTACATAGGCCTACATGGGTACTTATAAAACGTCGACAAAAAGGTGCTCGGTTCGGGTTGGTCGTTTCCTATGTAAAAGAACCGGCATGGAACTCCATTGTTCCCTTTTAGAACCATTTGGTTTTACAATATTTCTGTTATAGCGTTAGTATGGGAGGACATCGTAGGCCCGACAATAAGTCGTTGCTTACTAGAAAATATTACAATAAGGCTAGATTAAACAAGTGACACAAATGTTGTTATCCGTGCTGTAAAGATTCTAAACAAAGGTGTAAATATTTATAAACTATTATAAAACAACTGATTAAAAAGAATGGAAAAAAAAGATTGAGAATGTTAGAGAATCCACATATTTGTGCCGTTTATGAGCTACCAGGGAAGCCGCTTGTGCGAAGGGGCTTAGGCCAAACTTATCTATATTCAACGTAGTCCTTAATTTTGTAATATGCTTTTTTAATAAGGACACGTTTAATTTAATTTTTAATGGCCAGCAAAACTATATACAGCTACATCTGTATATGCATCATCTGCCTAGCCTTTTCCCAAATATGTTGGAGTCAGCTTCCAGTCAAACCGGATGAAGCTGAATACCAGGATTTTACAAGGACCGACTGTCTATCTGACTTGGAGACTTCCAGTTAGGTATATCGTATCTGGGTATCGTACTACCAAATTCTAACTGGGTAGTCCACTACCCAGTTAGAATTGGGTAGTACGATTAAGTCTTTGGTAAGTCTGGTTGTCAGACTTCCAGGCCACTGACTACCTGTAACAACTATCCAAACAAATGACAGCCGGGACCAACTGCTAAACGTGTTATCTGAGGCACTGATTGTAACCGATTGAGGCAAGCTCGGCTTGAAGATCGACCCGTACGACTGATATTATTTACCTACGAAGTCCTCTCGACGAAGCCGTATCATCATCATCATCATTCTCTTACCTTTATCCCAATTGATTTGGGGTCGGCGCAGCATGTATTTTTCTTCCATACTTCTCTATTAGTTACCACCCCACCAGTCACCTCCTTTCCAGCCACATTATCCTTCACACTTTCGGTATGTTGAACCAAAATATACATACCTCATAGGCATAGCTCATTCCTGATACCACATTCATACCATATGTGGAATTACGAGCCCGTCGTGGCCCGGATGAGATTCGACACAGTCTGGCATGATTTACCCTTCATTGGCAATATTCCCCATGCAATAGTATGGGGAGCATTGCCTTCTGGACCAGCTCTACAGCTCAACAATAGTTGAGCTGTAGAGCTGGTCCAGAAAGCAGCAGAAACTTCTGCATTTCTAAGAATAATCTAGCATAAAACACCTTACTTAACTTGGTCTGGTTCGAACTTCCAACAGACCAGCTTAAATAAGTTATATAGGTTTCTCATAAACAAAACAAGCAAAAAAGTGTTTTCACAGACACTAGCAACATCTAAATAAGTGCCTGCAATTTTTTACTTTCAATTCTCGGCGTTGAGCCAAGCGTTGAAAATCTAACAGGCGTTTTGTTTGATTTTCAGAGCTTAAAACATTTGTGTAGGTGTCGCCAAGTCTGAGAGAAAACAGAAAAAAGAATAATCCTCGGTATTATTCTTTCAATGAATGAATGAGTTCCGTGTAAAACTTAACTTGAACAGTCACTAAATTAAATGACAATACTTATAAATGCATTTTTTTTTTTCAAGGATAAGTCATAAAGTACCATTGCAAAGTGAATAAAATTAACAGGGGACCACCGGTGGTTTCATGTTTCGGGTTCTGTAAATGGGGGTGGTTATGTATTCGGCTAGCATTGAATTGAGGACTACCAAATCAAAAAAGAATCACTTTAATCCGACAACTAATCATGGAGGAATCGGTGTACACTGTTCATACATGAAAAAAATGTCAAAAATGTTAAAATTTCATTTAGCCAATAAAAACACACACACAATTAAGAGTAGCACAAAAACACTCAAAACCTTTTAAAATAAAATTAACAGATTGATTAATTAAGACAAAACAGGGGTTAGCAACAAAGTTGCGTGCGATGTAGCCTGTAGGCTGTAGACTTCACAAGTTGAGCGTTGGAAAGCAACTTAGTTGACTAAGCCATGTGAAATTAAAATCAATGTTAGCTTCGAGTTTAATTCGAAACTCATATAGATTTAAACTAGGGTTGGCCATACGTACATAAAGATATTGATAGATACTCTCTCAATAATAAAATTATGTTAAACCATTGCCAACGTGCTATGGAGCACAGTATCTTAGGTATTAAATTAAACAGACCGTGTTCGAAACACTACATAGCGCTCCAAAACGCAAATCGTTGACGTGGCTCAAAAGGCTGCCCAACTTAAATGGGACTGGGCAGGACATGTCTATCGCATGCCGAACGAGCTTTGGGCCCGTAAAGCTCACGATTGGTGCCCTGAAACAGTGACACGGGGTCGCGGCAGACCACGAAGGAGATGGCGGGACGAACTGGATGTCTTCCTTGATAATTGGAAAGATGCAGCACAGAATCGTGACCGTTGGAAGGAATGGAGGGAGGCCTTTGCCCAGAAGTGGGACAATACAGGCTAGCTATAAAAATAATAAACCATAAATGGTGCATGTGGTGTTAGCCTATAAGTGATTGGTGCATTTATAAAAGTAATAATAATAAGGAACTGATTGTATTTTTTTTCAATTCTTTATTAAATGAACCGAAATAAATAAATAAATATTGTAACTTAAGAGCGTTTACACCTTACGGCATTTCATACTAACTTTCAAGTCCTTATTTTCCGAAATGACTGAACCGATTTCAATTAAACTTAATACGCCTAGGCAGGATACATATGTCTTAAAAAAATATTAAAAACATTTTCGAAAAGTCATTAAAAAAAAAAGATAATTGGAAATTACTGTTTCTATAGATAAGTTATAATCAGTCTTTATTTGATTTAGCTGTAACACAATTTTTCGAAAATATTTTTTAGTAACCTTTTAGATCTATCTATCCTGCCTATGTGTATGAAGTTTAATTCAAATGGCTTCAGTCGTTTCGGAAAATAAGGACTCGAATGTTTGTATGAAATGTCGTAAGGCATAAAAGCTCTTTAAAAAAAAATTACGTGACGAATCATTATCATCCATGTCGCACATTTCTTTCTTATTTTGTTCTGATGGCTGTAAAAACGCCAATGGAAAGACCCTGGCCCTGACCCTGGCTGTAAAAAGACCCTAATTGTATCCGAAAGCTCCCAATCGATTTGTTCTTCGTTCGTCCCAAAGTTTTGTCCCACTACTTTGGGACGAACGCCTATCTTATCTATAGTATATTTTTAGGGTTCTGTACCCAAAGGGTCAAACGGGACCCTATTACTGAGACTGCTGTCCGTCAGTCCGTCTGTCACCAGGCTGTATCTCATGAACCGTGATAGTTAGCCAGTTGAAATTTCTACAGATTATGTATTTCTATTAATGCTATAACAAGCAAAAGGGGGGCTCCCATACAAAAAAGTGATTATTCTGTTATTTTTCATAAATAATGGTGCGGAACGCTTTGTGCGCGAGTCCGACTCGCACTTGGCCGGTTTTTTATAAACAAAAATAACAAATAAGTACTTACCCATACATATTGTTCGCACCTAACCCCCAAAGAGTCTGCCCACTGCTACTGCGATGTAGTCGGCAGACTCCTTAAGCTCAACAATCTTTGAAGTTTCAATCGTAAGTCATTTACAATCTATGTACCAGTTACCGAAGTTAAAGAAACGAAACTTTTTATTTATTTACTCACAAGATTCTTGTTAACGGACTCCTAACTCAATTGAGATAATAAGCTTTGGACGAACGGTTTTACAAAAGTGGTCTTTAATTTCTTTGACATAAGGTTGCTGTTGGAGATAAAATAACTTTGATGTGACTGTTGGTGTTTGGCTACAAAACTTTCGGGACTCGTTATTTAAAGCGACAGTTATACGAAGAATTTAAGAAAAAGACTGCGTAGAAAAACGTAGCATCGATTGATTTGTTTAGTATTGAGTATATTACTTATTGCATTTCTAGCGAACTGACTTTAAGCCCTTGGTCAAACAAACACTCAAATTGCGGATAAAACAAAATAAATTGATTAGAGCAAGCTACGAGTCACCAGAGCGATGCTTGATGCATGTCGTGTCGCACAAAACCGTAACCGAGACCCTATAGCATAAGTAGCCTAATAAACTCGAAGAAAAAGAATACAGGATTAAATATGTCTTTTACTTTTCCCAAACTTTATCATAATTTTGACAGCCAAAGGGGAACACCTAGGCAAGAAGTCAGTACTATGCCTTATCTTAATAAACACCTAATAGCAGTTTCATACTAAAATATTTTAAAAAAAACCGGCTAAGTGCGAGTCGGACCAGCGGACCGAGGGTTCCGTACAAAAATCATTAAAAATATTTTGATTATATTATGATGTAACTAAAAATTTACGGTTTTTGCAGTTTTTCCTTTATCTGTGCTATAAGACGTTCCGTACCAAATTTCAAGATTCTGAGTTCACGAGAAGTACCCTGTAGGTTTTGATTCCCTTGCGAGTGTCGAAAATTTGCGGAAATTTGCGGCATAAACGGCTGTATCTTTTGATTGCGTTGGCTTAGAAGTTTGAATTTTTTCACAGCTCCAAGGGACAGTAGACTTGCTTGAGTATTTGATATAAATTCTAGCTTGGTACCTCCACGCGTTTCTGAGAAAAAGGATTTTCACAGGCAGACGAACAGACGGACGGACAACAAAGTGATCCTATTAGGGTTCCGTTTTTTCCTTTCGAGGTCTGTACGGAACCCTAAAAAACGACGAACCCTGCACGAACTTCAATAAACTTACAATATTCCATCAGCATTTTATTATAAAATTTTGTATTAACTTGCGCGTAACAATTCGCAGCAATTAATTTCAGAAATTCATACGGTTTCTGGTCCCTCCACCACTTTACTCAACCACAACAACAATCTTTCAGTACTACCTTTCCATTGGCGTTTTAGATGGACCTTGTCTGCACACATCACCTTGTCATACAGAAATGTATTTAAAAGTTGACGGTAATGTAACGTACAAGGTTGAGACGTAATCGAATGGGTAGTTCTGAACTAGTGTCGTTCTAAACGTGACTTGGTTTTACAATAAGAGATCTTGACAAAGAACCTTATACTGGAGGCACTTTAAAATTAAATTTTCTTATTAATTTTCACAGCATATTGCTTGCTGAGATGTCATTAGAGGCATGAGCAATAGCTGCTGAACATAAAAACCATCGCTTAGAGCACTCGCGTGGAGGATTTATTTTTACTTGTGACAGTTGAAGTTTTAGAGGAGCTCGTGGCTAAATACTAACAGCCGCACGAGTCGATCTTCAAGATTAAGCCATGCTTGCCAAGGTCGGTATTTGTTTGGGTGGACATCATTACATACCGAGTTTCCTTCGTGCCTCGGAAAGCGCGCTAAGCCGTTGGTCCCGGCTGTCATTTGTAGATCTTTGACAGTGGCCCGAAAGTGTGATAATCAGTCTTACTAAGGGGTTTTGTATTGCCCAGTACTAACTGGGTTGTGGAGGTCAGATAGGCAGTCGCTCCGTGTAAAATACTGGTATTCAGCTGCATCCGGTAAGACTGGAAGCCGACCCCAATAAAGTTGGTAAAAGGCTAGGCAGATGATGAAAGTTTAAGTTTTAACCTTAGATAGGAGAGTGTATTTAAAAAAAAAACCGCTCCGTGCCCTTGTAGCGGATTACGGCCCACTTTCTCTCACAGAGAGGACAAGCAGTCTCTCTCCGTCCCAGCTGTGGGCACGTTATAGGCTGATTATACAGGTTGGGAAGGACACCGACGCAAACACTATTAAAACGACGTGTTCACTAAAAAATGATGCTGTTCCATACGTTTTGACCGTGTATTGCACCATAGGTATTGCACCATAGGTACTGCACTTTTGTAGGAAACTGCAGTTTTTTAAACTGCCTATGAAAAAATTCTGAGGTAATCCTTTGTGCGTCGATGTTTTCACCCTGTATACGATAAGTAACATCACTAATATTTCACTAAATTGATTGATTCAACAAGATTACCAATTCATTCGCTACGTGTTGCACTAAAAATTCCTGCATTACCATCTTTCACAATGCACCCATTATTTTCTTCCCATTATTTTCTTCTTTGTGATATCAAATATTTATGCTGTCTTGGCTTCCGTACGTTATTTCACAGGTGACCACTAAAAACCAGCGCTGTGCTGTGGGTCCCCCATGGCACAGCACCTGCTTGTCGCAGTCACGACGTGCAAGCATATTTTTTAATATTTTTTTCTTGCGTTGTACCTCTTTTTATTGTTTTATTTTATTTTTGTCATTTTGTATGCACGTCATGTACCTGCGACAAATAAATATATTTTCTCTCTTTCCTTCACCCTTAAAAGTCTTTGTTAAGAGTGGTAAAGAAGTTGCGAGGTCGACTACATCTAGGCCTAATTAAATTATTTCAGACTGTTACGTGTAACGTTAATTAGGCTGTAGGTACTCAATATTTCAGCTTTTAATGTTGGTTTTCTCGGAAAAACATCAATTTCGTTTTCTAATTAGTAAGTCCCGTGGAGGGCGCAAAGGGATTATCCTAAAAGGGGCAGCGTCCTACGGCTAATCTACAAATTTCTACTGTACTGTATAGGGGCATGTATAGCTATACAAAGATTTCGTTCCTTGACAGATTAGCTGGCAGAACAAAATTAGCCCAGCTTCAAACATTAATTAAGAAAAGATACATCTTATTCTTATGAGAGCAGCGGTGGCCCAATGGTGGCAGGCCCGACTTACGAGCAGTAAGCCGTGGGTTCGAACCCAGGCAGGCGCATTACTTTGTGTAATTTATTTCATCACCGCTGCCCTCGAAAACGGTGAAGAAAAACATCGTGAGGAAACCAGCATGTCCTAGACCTAAAAATTCGAAGACATGTGACATCTACCAACCCGCACTGGGCCCGCGTGGTGGATGACAGCCCACTCCCTCATAGAAAGGAGGCCTGTGTCCCTGCAGTGGGAACATTATAGGCTGATGATGATATCTAATTCGATCAAAATATCAAAGTGATTTAAAAGACTTATAGAGCAGACAGTGGGAATTTTCATACAAATATTTTGATGCCGTACATTTTCGATTATAAAACACGAATGCTACCTGACAAACGGGTTTAGGACCTGCAGAATCAGAATTTATTTATTTCTCTAGTTTTAATATTAATTTTACAGTTGCGTGATTAATATTGTCCGTAGAGTAGGAGCTTTTGAAACCTATCCTCATCGTTTCCTCTATTACTAGTGCTTATATTTGCTCTGTATGGTGTCGGACGTTAAGAATAGCACCATCCCATATCTTCCCGTGGGTGTCGTAAGAGGCGACTAAGGGACTTGCCAGAGAATGGGCAGCAGCGTTCTCTGTGTTTTTGTAACAACCGTACTGCGATCGCCAACCCGCAATGTCAATGTGACGAAACTTGGGAGAGGCCTATGTCCAGCAGTGGACGTCATGTGGGCTGAAATGGTAGTGCTTATATAATTTTAACCTAAGGATAACTAAGGATAACGATAAAGCAGTGAGGATTAGCCCCAGCGGCGAGCCGCTTATTACTTTATTAAGTAACTCTACAGTCAGAGCCTACGCTGTCGGAAGAGGGCCAGTCGTTTGAAGAGCGGCTTGTCTTTATCTTTTTAGGGTTCCGTAGCCGAATGGCAAAAAACGGAACCCTTATAAATTCGTCATGTTTGTCTGTCTGTCTGACCGTCCGTATGTCACAGCCACTTTTTTCCAAAACTGTAAGAACTATACTGTTAAAAGTTGGTAAGTAGATGTATTCTGTGAACTGCATTAAGATTTTCACACAAAAATAGAAAAAAAAATTACATTTTGCGGGTTCCCCATACTTAGAACTGAAAGCCAAAAATTTTTTTTTCATCAATCCCCTACGTGTGGGGTATCTATGGATAGGGTCTTCAAAAATGATATTGAGGTTTCTAATATCATTTTTTTCTAAACTGAATAGTATGTGCTAGAGCCACTTCCAAAGTGGTAAAATGGGTGTGTCCCCCCCCTCTAATTACTAAAGTAAGTAAGCGTGCGTAAGAAATATGCAGTAAGATTAAGTGATCCTAACGAGGAGTAGAAGTTAGTATGTGAACAGTATCAAGTTACTAGTGGCTTGTTATTTATTTATATGTTACACTGGAACGCTACACTTAGCAATTACACGAATGAAGCACAAGAATAACTCAAAAGATTTAGCTATTGATCTTCCATCATCATTCGAAAGGCCGCGGGCCGGTAGCGGCGGTGGATCACGCTCGCTCACGCAGGATCAGTCCCCGTAATCACAAACACTCAGTTTCGATTTCGATTCGGAAAGTCGTATGTCTATCTCGCTTGCTTTCGTTATGCCAAAACAAGATAGGAGGAGACATACGACTTATCGAATCGAAATCGAAACCGAGCGTTTGTGAATAAGGGGCCAGGTCACCCCTCCTACATCGCTCGGCATTTTACTCCATGTTGAGCAATTCTTTATGAATATATTTGAGACTTAATACTAACTATTGTTACTAACATTATGAGTCTTGTTACTTGAAATAAATGTATAATAATAATTAATGATTTTTCAAATTAAATTCAATACAATTTGCCCTTTTGGGCATCGCGCATTACGTGATCGCTGACGTCATTGATCCCTACTTCACGTACGATTAGAGTTTAAGTTTGCCTGTATGAATGTAACCCATTTGGGTTCCTCGGGGTCTTAACGGCGGATGATGTAACTAACCCATATGGGTTCCACGGTGCCGTGCAGGTTAATATTTTTATGGATAAAACTATTATTTTTTGTTGGTAAGTTACCGCGATCAGCAATCGATTGTAGGCTGGTTACGTATTGATCTTGCTAGCTGGCTGATCTTAACATCACTGACTACAAATATATGGTGAATATAAACGGACCCTTCACGAATACAGCAACCAAGAATTCTGTACTGTATCAATTTTTTTTTGGGGTGCAATATCAAGTTTTACGGTTGGAATCTATGTAACGCAGTCAAAACATTGTGATGCATTGAGAAGGTAGTTAAAGTAAAGGTAACATTATAAACTTGTATTAAAAAAACCGGCCAAGTGCGAGGCGGAATCGCGCACAGAGGGTTCCGTACAAAAATTATAAAAAAAAAAATATTATATGATGTAACAAAAAATTTACGGTTTTCGCAATTTTTCCTTTAAGTTTTTGTGCTACTTGACGTTGCTTCGTACCAAATTTCAAGATTCTGAGTTCACGGGAAGTACCCTATAGGTTTTGATTCCCTTGCGAGTGTCGAAAATTTTCACAGCTCCAAGGGACAGTAGACAGTATTTGATATAAATTCCAGCTTGATACCTCCACCCGTTTCTAAGAAAAAAGGTCTTGACAGACAGATGGACGGACAACAAAGTGATCCTATAAGGATTCCGTTTTTTCCTTTCGAGGTACGGAACCCTAAAAATAAACTTATGAAAAAGTAGCTACTTTGACCCCCAATATCTCCATATAACTGAAAGTATCATCATCATCAGCTTATAATGTTCCCACTACTGGGACACAGGCCTTCTCTCGAGGAGAGGGAGTGGGCTGTGATCCACCACGCGGGCCCAGTGCGTGTTGGTAGATGTCACATATCTTCGATTTTTTAGTTCTAGGACATGCCGGTTTCCTCACGATGTTTTCCTTCACCGTTTTTGAGTACAGCGGTGATGAAATAAATTACACAAAGCAATGCGCCAGCCTAGGTTCGAACCCACAGCTTTACTGCTCGTAATTCGGGGCTGCCACCACTGGGCCACCGCTGCGCTCTCCGCAACTGAAGGCAATGACGGGGAAAGAAACTGATTAGAAATGCAGGAATTCTTTTCAATAAATAACCTAACTGTTGTCTATCTTGCTTTCCCACGCTAAATAAAATAAAAATAATTATAATAAAATAAATAATTTATAATAAATTACCGAATTACATAAAAGATGACGAGAATACAAACTCATTCTATAGCAAACTAAGATTACTCTTAATAGGGAAATGTTATTACACTGTAGACGAATTCATGACGGATAAAACTTTATAGATGTTGTTACCTACTTAGCTCATAACTTTTTCTTTTTTTTTGTTAGATCCAGCCTAAGATCAAAGTCATAAAAATAATATAGTCTATTCCAGTGACATAACCTAATCTTTTTATTTTTATTGTAAAATGACATACCATATTGCAATTTAATCTATAACTTGACATGACACGATTGTAAAGCACTACCTATTACCTATTCCATAATTGTTATTATTTTATTCTTCTTTTTACTACCTACCGACTACTGCAATCTGACCAAATATGACTTTATGTGTGTTATTGTGTGTGTTATTGTATACTGTTTATTATTGATACCTAATTGGACATCATAACTAATTCTAGACATGTATTTTTTATTTTACTTTATTTCTGAAATGTATTGTGTTAATTACGAGTATTAGGTATTGTTCATAATCTCAACAGCAAACCAACATTGTGCTTTGCAGTGCCCTGACAGGGTTCATGTACAAAAACCGACAGTTAATTATTGTAAAATGTGTGATGTGCATGAGAGCAAATAAATAAATAAATAAATAAATGTGTGAATGGTGAAAACAAAATCTGGCCTAATTGATAGTAGTAAAATTGGGTATTTAGTCTAAATGGCCCAAAACGTATGGACCTCGGGCCATTCGACGGTAATCAAAAATTGGCAGGCACAGAAAGAGTATTAAAATAAAGAGTAATAAAAAAAAAACGAATAGTTTCCTTATTAGTAACAATATTTTCGAGCTGTTTGGTTACCGAGTTTCCTCCGTGCCTCGGAAAGGAGGAGGAGGTCCCGGCTGTCATTTGTAGATCTTTGACAGTCGTTAAGAGTAGTTAGAAGCCAAAAGTCTGACATCCAGTCTTTCCAACGGGTGTCGTATTACCCAGCTACTGGGTTGTGGAGGTCAGATAGGCAGTCGCTTCATGTAAAATACTGGTACTCAGCTGCATCCGGTTAGATTGGAAGCCGACCCCAAGATAGTTTGGGAAAAGGCTAGGCAGATGATGATGATGATTTTCGAGCTGTTTGGGGTTGAAACTCTAATATCGTGGGGTCGGAGAGCTCACAGCCTTTTTAAAGAAATATCAACATTTAGTTGACATTTGACGACCAACAACCAACGGTTGGCCTTTACCTTGGCCAAAGGCTAAGTATTGTCATACAACGTAGCAATGCCGCCAGTCCCATTATTTTCTTTATTTATATGTATAGTTAGTGATGATTTTAGAAAAAATAAAATAACTTACTCATCATCATCATTCTCTTGCCCTTATCCCAATTCATTTGGGGTCCGCGCAGTACGTCTTCTTCTTCCATACTTCTCTATTACTTGTCCTCTCATGGGATACCTCCTTTGTTGCCATATCATTTTTCACACAGTCCATCCATCGTTTCTTTGGTCTTCCTCTACCCTTATACCCATCCACATTCATACTCAAAACTTTCCTCACGACATTTTCCTCATTCCTCCGCATCACATGCCCATACCACGACAACCTATTTCCACGCATCTTTTCAGTCAAAAATACTTACTATGACTACAAAAAAAAAACATTACAACAAAATGTCGATTGGCTTACCTCGAGTAAACCCGAAAAAACCCGAATATAATTCACACAGGTACGTGATGGCTTGGATTAGGACATAATTAAGATACTTTATAAAAGGTGTTGTTTTGCATCCTTGCCAAAATTCAGGAGGTTGACACAAAAGACGTAAATAATTAATTTCAATTACGGTACCTAGTTAATTATTAATATCCGCAGATTTTTTTGGTTGTTTATTTTTTTCATTATATCGGAATATCCCACTTAATGAGGTTTAGGGAATAAGAAATTATCGAATAAACGTTTGAGATTGTTTGTATGTGTGAAATCATGATTATAGGTCGAGAATCAGACGGGCCGCGTTCCAAACACGGGGGTGGTTCACACTAACCGGATTCCGTAAATACGAAAAATAAAAATGACCAACTCCTTTTTTTTTATTTCTACGAGTCGAGAATCATTAGCATAGTTACTTCCGTGAATTTGACGAGGATGCATGACAACACCTTGTACACTGGAAGAAGGTTTGAAGGTTGGCTGGTAGAGAATGCCTTGTGGCATTAAGTACACCTATGTACCACTATTGTACATGAAGTTTAAATTAAAAAAAAATAAGTTTTACAAGGGATGAAGAAAAATCTCGGTCAGTGGGTCCTGACCGATATTTTTCTCAAAATAGTGTCGTCTTCCGACCACCACACAGGTGAAACCTCTTAAATAGGTACCTATATTTTTACGTAAATTTAATTTAGTACTTTCAGTTAATCAAACAGCTTGTTTATTTTTACGTACACTTTATTAGGCTGACGGCGAAAAACAAAATTTTATGTTATAAAAAGTTTTCTTTGAAAGCTTGATTTCGTCTACAAGTTCAAATAAAATCTCTGTTCGCCCTCTCGCCATGCTGGAAGTTATTCATCAACATCTTCATCTCTGTAAATAAGAAATTACTGAATGTCATCATTTACATAACATAACATAACATCACGCCGTGATCCCCTTAGGGTTTATCAAATTAAATCAAATCATTTATTGCATCCATAATGTACATTTAACAGGGGGTCGAGTAATAAATAATAGACACAATTAAGGAACCTGTCGGGCACAGCATGTTTTAAATAAGATACAGAGAGGAAGAGTGCTTCTCTAATTTTCCTTGTCAAAAGAAGAGTAATTAAACAATTATTACAAAATGTTACAAATATTATAATTTCGAAGTAGTCTATATACTATTTATTCATTTATATTTCCGTTTACTTATTATATTAATATTATGTATTCAAGTCTATCTACTCATTTATTATTTATTTAAATATATTAATAATTAAGGATTATAATTTGCTATATTTTTGTTATTATTACATTATTATTATTATTATTTTATTTTGTTACATTTAATATGTAAATATTAATATTAAATGTCTGATAATCATAATTATGTATTTTTACTGAATTTATCCGTAAAATATTCTTTTGATGAGTAAAATCTTTTTTTAATTAAGTATTGCTTTAATTTATTTAAAAATATACTGGTTTTATTTCTTCTGGTAATTTATTATATATTTTTTATTGACATTGCATAAGGACTAGATGAGTGTAATTTTATGTATCTTTATTAGAAAACAATATTTTTAAAATTTTATCATAAAATCTTGTCTCATAATCTTTCTACTATCATCACAATATTTAGGTTTAGGGCTACTAAGATTTCGAAAAATTCAAAAAAATAAAAGAACCTACTAAAAAAACGGAAAAGCAAAAAAATAAACAACTCACACGTGTGTATGTGAGTGAGTATGTATGTATACTCACTCACATACACACACAGAATACATACACTCACATAAATATCGGTCAAAATCCCCCTCCTTTTGCTTCGCCGTTATCACAATCATCATCATCAGCCTATAATGTTCCCACTGCTAGTACACAGACCTCCTCTCAATGAGAGGGAGTGGGCCCAGGGTAATCCACCACGTGGGTCCAGTGCGGGTTGGTAGATGTCACTTCGAATTTTTTGTTCTAAAACATGCCGGTTTCCTCAAGATGTTTCTCTTCACCGTTATGAGAGCAGCGGAGATGAAATAAATTACACAAAGTAATGCGCCTGCCTGGGTTCAAGCCCACGGCTCATTAGTCGGGGCTGCCATCACTGGGCCACCGCTGCTCTCCGCTTGCTTCTAGTTAAGTAAAAATAATAGTATAATATAAAAGTATAATATTTCTACTTACTCAGGCATGCAAAAACCGGCGACAATGATGTAACCTGGCGGACAGGGCCGAATAATTATACTGCCTCTCTTTAATCGAAGCGATCTTGGAGTTTCTGATTGATTGGTTGCTGGCTTGTCAACCGGTTGCGCCGAACACAACGCGGCCAGTAACGCGACCACCACGAACATGATGAAGAGCTTCATGTTGATACGTGCTTACTACCCGACTATTATGAGACGTAGACATTCAAGAACATCGCGAGTCCTATTTATACGAATTAGTTATCTTTGGCGAACGACCTATGTTATAGGTAACCTACTTGTATATTGTTATCTAGTATTTGTTTAAAGTTTTTCCCGTTTGTCGGATGTAAAAACCCAGTCTCAATACAAAATATTATGCTATAGGCAATTACGTCAATATTTATAAATTAACATTTAATCACGCATGTAATTCCACTCTCCGCCTGACCGCCGCCGCGTACGGACGTGCCGCTACCTGCTCGCATTCCCGCTCGCTATCAGTGTGTGTCATCGGTTCGTCGCTTCCCAGTGTCGTGACGTCATCAGTAGTCCCTAGACTACACCCCCGAACAATTGTGGTCTTTTTATTAAGACAGCACTTGCTCATTTTGCTTCGGATATTATTCCGATTTAACTTCCTTTGCCCCATCAGGGAAAAGTCCTCAGTTTCGAGGTTCTTGGTGGGAAACCTAACGGTGCCAACGAAACCAAGAGAGGGTGGTGACCCAATCCGCCCGCCTAATCCCTTCAGGATCTAGGTGAAAAAAAATTGGACTCCGTCGCGAACGTGTGTGTCGCCGATTTACTGTGCTAGTGTTTCCCGTTTCAACAAGTTCCTGAAAGCAAAGTTCCCTGGACTGGAGTTGGAGTTGCTACCAAGCCCGGATCCTCGGACTGTGGCTGCGGGAAGGTTGAAGCGGGTGAGTCGCTGGACCCAGTAAATTCCCTTCATAATTGTGTAAGGAATTAGGTTGTTAGGCTGTTTAGGCGCGGAGCTTCACTCAATGTCCGTTAACTTTTAACCGACAAAATGTCGTCCTTAGACGAGAAGGAAAAAGCGCTTTTGCGTTTTTTCTTCCGCGTCTTCACGACCGACCCAAATTTTGAAAAGTATGGGTCAGAAATTGCTGCCATTCAGCAAACCAGCGATAACGTCACTGACTTCAGTGATGCGCTCGACAGCCCTTTGTCGCCGCCGCCTGCCGACAGAGGCTTACCGCCAGCCGTTGCCGCCGCGATTAAGGCTACTCCAAGACCCAAAGTTGTGAAACCCATTGTTTCGCAAACAAAGGTCCAGCCCGCACCTGCGTCCATTGTTCCCGTTTCTGGGAACATAGGCAAAAGCTCACCGCCAGCCGTCGCCGCCGCGATTCCGGCTAATCCCGAACCCATTGTTTCGCAAACAATGGATCAGTCCGCACCTGCGTCTATTGTTCCCATTTCGGAGAACATGGACACAACCGTACCAATCTCCGACTCGGAATCGGTTATAGATTCCTGCTCTGCTTCCTCGTCCTCAGAAGACGACTACCAAGTCGTCGGAAAGGGCAAGAGGAAGAAGGGCAAAAACTCGCAGGCCGCCATGGCCAAAAAGTTAGTCGCGCTCCCTCTAATCCCCTCTCCCGAGGCGTCCCGTCCCACCTCCCCGGTCCCCGCACCAAAGTCCGCCGCTGCTCATACCAGCAGGCCAACAAGCCCTAAGGCTAACACTTCAGCCGCTTCTTCAAAGAAGCTGAAGCCCCCTCCCCCGTTGTTCATTCAGGACAAAGGGAAATGGACAGATGTGTCCAAAATGTGTAATGAGCGCCGCATTCAATATACAAGCGCAAAAAGCACACAGCAGGGGATCAAAGTGGTGGTCCCTACGACCACCGACTTCAGGGAACTAACCCGTCAGTTAATCGGAAGGCGCATAGCCTTCCACACCTACTCTCTTCCAGAGGAGAAGCCCACCCGCGTGGTGATCAGGCGGATCCCGAAGGAAATCCCCACGGAGGACATCCTCAATGACCTCCTAGGCCAGGACATCCCGGTCGCAGCCGTCCACCGCCTTCATAAAGCGAGAGGCGGAGACCTTTACGATATGGTACTGGTCATCTGTGACCCAGTAGAAGGTCACCACCCGATCTTCAAAGTGAAGTCGGTTTGCTCCCTGTCAGGCATCTCAATAGAGAAGCCCTACCGCTCAAGCGTAGTCGGACAGTGTCATCGCTGCCAGATGTACGGTCACAGCCAAGCCAACTGCCATGCGCCGCACAGATGCGTAAAGTGTCTAGGCGACCATGGCACGGCAGACTGCCCCCGTCCCAAAGACAAGTGGCTGTGCACGGAGCCACCGAGCTGTGTGCTTTGCGGCCAGTCGGGCCACACGGCCAACTACCGCGGCTGCTCAAAAGCCCCCAAAGGCTCCTCCTCTAACCTGGTGAAGCGTGCAAGCGCCCGCCAACAAAGAGAAAGCCCATCGGTGAGGCTACCCTCTGCCCAGATGCCGGAGAGACTCAGCCCTCAGAGGCCCTCTCCCTGGACCACGCTAAACCACCAGAAAGCCTTCCCGGCTCTCAGTAAAGCAAAGTCCAGCCCCATCCCCGGGCTATTAGATGCCCCTGTCCCCACTCCCGCGGCCCAGGCAAGCGCACCGGCGCCCGCTCGTCCCACGCCACCTGGCCCCGAGGCTGTGGACCCCTCTCACAACGTAATTTTAGAATCGCTAGCAGAGTTAGTCACCCCCGAAGCAGACCGCATGGCGGCTGATCTCAGGGCGGCTAACACTGGTGGCGATAAACTTAAAATTATCCTCAAGTCCCTACTTAAGTTAGGCGACCTCCTCCGCAACCTTAACCTCGACTAACTCCAATGGATAATACGAGATTAACGTGCACCAAACCCCGATCCCTAAAATTAGGGTACTTTAATGCCAATGGCATTAGAGGCCAGCGTGATGAGATCGCCACCTTCCTCCGCGACCATCAAATTGATATCCTCCTCGTACAGGAGACCTTCCTCAAGCCCAGTCACCGCGATCCGAGAATTGCCAACTATCGCATAGTTCGCAACGATCGGTCACGTTGCCACAAGGGCGGGACTATAATCTATTATAGAAAAGAACTGCATTGCATCCCCTTAGATCCCCCTCCCATGGAGTCTCTACTCGAGACCTCAGTGTGTCGACTAGGCATGACCGGCCATCAACCGATCACTATCGCCTCTGCGTACATCCCTCCCGGCGGCACGTCCGAGGAGCGCACTCTATTCACCAAAGACCTTGCCGTCCTCTTCGGCTTGAGCGACTCCGTTATCATAGCGGGCGACCTCAACGCCAAACACCCCGCCTGGAACTGCACGACGACCTCTGCCAGAGGACGTCACTTGTATAACCTGGGCGAGTCCCTCAACTTCGATCCCATCGCTCCTATGGAGCACACCCACTATCCCCACGACCCCGACCAACGTTCGGACGTTCTCGACATAGCGCTTCTCAAGAATGTCAACCTTAAGTTGCATTCCATCGAGACTTTACATGAGCTTAACTCAGATCATCGACCAGTGCTCATGCACTTAGTTCCTCGCTCGGGTCCTTCTGACCCCAGCCAGCCCCCGCCGACCCAAGTGATAACCGACTGGAGGAAAGTCAGCGAAAAGCTGAAATCCACCACGTCGCCTCACCTGGAAGCCATCCCCAACCACATAGTCTCAGTCGCAGACACGACGGCCGCCATCAACTCGTTTACAGAACACGTGCAATCCGTACTGAAGGATTGCTCACGGGAAGTCCCAGCAATGAGCGATCAACGCTGGATACTACCCGCTGACGTACGTGAACTGATAACCGAAAAGAATGCGGCCATCCGTGCCTACAGCAGCTTTCCCTGCGAGGCAAACAAAGCCCACATGCGTAATTTACAGCGTGCTGTAAAGGATCGCACCAGTGAGTTTCGTAATAATCAATGGGAAAAAACGCTAAGCGAACTCGAGCCTACCCACCTAGCCTTCTGGCAGCTGCAACGCAAGATGCGCTCCACCGAAGAGGCTTCGATGCCTCCCCTCACCCGACCCGATAAGAGCGTCGCATTCGACGACTCTGAGAAGGCCGAATGCCTAGCCGACAGCCTGGAGTCCCAGTGCTCCCCCAGCTCGCAACCAGTAGACAAGCGACATCTCGATGAGGTGAACGCATTCGTCGAACGTAGAGCCGCCCTGCCCCCCGAAGAAGACCCTGATGATCCTCTGCCTCCGGTCTCAGCTGACGAAGTGCAAGACATCATTAACAAACTTCAACCGCGGAAAGCACCCGGCTCCGACGGAATCACCAATAGGGTGTTCAAACTCCTCCCCGCTCAGCTCGTCGTGTTAATGGCGGCCATCTTCAATGGCGCCCTGAGCAACAACGCGTTTCCCCAAATATGGAAAGAGGCCACTGTCATCGGTTTCGCCAAGCCAGGCAAACCCAAGTCTGAGCCTTCGAGCTACAGACCTATCAGTCTCCTGAATGCACTCGGTAAAATCTACGAGAGACTTATGTATAAGCGACTCAAAGACTTCGCCGAGGCTAAGAGTCTCATCCCCAACGAACAGTTCGGCTTCAGGACCGGACACTCTTGCATTCAACAGGCCCACCGCATCGTAGAACACTTGAGCGCTGGCTTCCAGCGTGGAGCGATGACGGGTGTGTTGTTTTTCGACATAGCAAAGGCATTCGACAAAGTCTGGCACAACGGCTTATTATATAAGCTGTACAAACTGGGAGTGCCGGACCGTCTCGTGCTCATCTTACGAGACTTTTTGTCGGATCGCACCTTCCGCTATCGCATCGGGAAGGCACTGTCTTCCCCCCACCCCATTAGAGCTGAAGTCCCTCAGGGCTCCCCGCTCTCTCCCCTAATCTTTACTCTGTTCACCAGTGACATCCCCAAGAGCAAGAAGGCACAGCTAGCCCTGTTCGCGGACGACACGGCCATCTATTACACTGGCCGCAGTCACGACGCTATTTACAGCACCCTCCAAACCTCAGCCAACGTCTTAGGCGCTTGGTTCCGGAAATGGAGAATCGAGGTGAACCCCGACAAGAGTCAGGCAGTTCTTTTCTTTAAACCGCGTAAAAATAAGCCACCCGCGCTCAGCCCGATCACTATGTACGGTAAGCCTATCCCTTGGGAGAAGCAAGCCAAGTACTTAGGAGTCTTACTTGACAACCACCTGTCTTTCGCGGCGCACATCAAAGCAGCTCGCGACCGAGCTGCCTTTGCTATGGGTAGGCTTCATTTCATGATCTCGGCAAAAAGCAAATTGTCACTCAAGTGCAAGTTGCGCCTTTATACCGCGGTGATCCGCCCCATTATGACGTACGCTTGCATCGTGTACGCTCACACCAAGCCTAAATACATCCATAGGATGCAAACCTTGCAGAACCGGTTCTTACGTAGAGTCACGGGAGCCCCTTTTTATGTCCGTAACGACCGTCTACACGTAGACCTTAGAATGCCCACCGTCCTTCAGTTTATGAAACGTCTTTCGAAGCGTTTCTTCGATAACGCCAGTAAACACCGTAATCCCCTGATCGCAGCGGCCGCCCGTTACGAACCCTCGCGCATTAGTACAGTACGCCGTCCTCGGCATACTCTCGTCACTCCCGATGATGCTATCACCCTCCTCCAGGAGAGTAGCAAAGAGACTAGCACTCTTAAAAAGTTCAGACACAAACCGCCGTCTTTCCGACCTCGCCGTCGAGGTCCGTCGCGACGTCCCGGTCCATGCCCTCCCCGACCCTCGCTCGAGCCAGCCCGCGATGCTGTGCCAGTAGTTTTAAATCAGCCCCTAAATAATGATATCACTCAGATCCAGCCTGTCCCCATGCAGTCCTCCCCCAGCGACGCCCTGAGCCGAGGCTCGTACCCCACAGGGGGTGCCCTCAGCGTATAGTCGCTTAGTTTGTAAGTTTTTATGCCCTGGCTGGAGGCCTTACACTTAAGGCACCCACAGGATAGTCCGGTTAAGCAGACGACAACCTCCTAGGTTGAACTGCGAGATGCCATTCATAAAAAAAAAAAGCATGTAATTCCCTGACGGATAAGGCAGAGGAATATTCATTAGGGTACCTACTTACACTTCTATTAAGAACACACCTACAACTACATTTTGCCAGTATTTTTTTAAGTTTCATGTAATACAGGTAAATCACATTGCTTAGCTGCCCTGGCTACTATTGAGAAATTCCTGAAGAAAACACCTAATAACGTCACTTTTGCCCGAGCTGGAAATCGAACCAGACACCTCGTGATCAGCAGTCGCGCTTAAGACAACTAGAACGAGGAAGTATGTGACAGTTACCAATATTTCGGTTACTGCTGACTAATGACTTAAATGTAGTTGACTGATGCCTCGTTTGTTCTGTATGGTGTCGGACGTAAAGAATAGCACCATCCCATGTCTTCCCGTGGGTGTCGTAAGAGGCGACTAAGAGACTTAGCAGAGAATGGGCAGCAGCGTTCTCTGTGCTTTCGTAACAACCGTACTGCGATCGCCAACCCGCCTGCCAAGCGTGGCGATTATGGCAAAACCCCCCCTTCTTGGGGGAGGCCTATGTCCAGCAGTGGACGTCTTTCGGCTGAAATGATGATGAATGATGATGATGCCTCGTTAATAAATTCATCGATCTGAGCACGCATTGCCGTGGCTGACTTGGAAATCTCTAAATAGACTTAGAACCCAAGTCGGCCAGAGCAAAGACAATCTCTGCAGATGGGGGTTTATGGACAGCTCAAACCTCAAGTGCGTACGCTGCGTCTCCCCACAATCATTGACCCACCTTCCATCTTGCAAAGCATCCTCTGCCACCTGCGAACTTGATGGTCCATTTACTGCATTAGTGAACGGAGGTTGCGTGGCTGCATTTTGGGCTAAACACATTTGAATTTTTTGGCATTGGTACGCTAAGAAAGAGAAGATGCCTCGTTAACTAATGATATCCTCAAGGATGAAGCGACACTAAATCTACGTTCTAAAAAATAACTTACAGCTCAACACTTAACTTCACTGACAGACAACGTGTAGCTTAAAGATTAACGTGTAGCTTAATGCTTGAAAGATAGAGTTTAACTCGAGCATCTTTCTTCTTTCTTTTTAGTGTCGCTTCATCCTTGAGGATAATGATAAATATTCGTGTAATGAGTAATAGCTTTTTTAGTTAGGTATAGCTTTAATTTATTTTTAAAAAGTACTGGTTTTATTTTGTTGTTTTATTTCTTCTGGTAATTTATAGTATATTTTTATTGACATTATTGAATAACGACTAGATGAGTATAATTTCCGCTGGATGAGAGTCGCCCGGGACTGGTAAATGTGGCGCCACTTGGGGGAGGCCTATGTCCGGCAGTGGACGTCTTTCGGCTTAAATGATGATGATGAGTGTAATTTAAAGCGGGAAGGGGGCAAATTTAGTCTGTTTTTATGGCGCAAGGAATAATTTATTTGTATGTCTCCCCGTGTGTTATAAGAATCTGTATATTTGCGGACTAGTTCACATACTTAATTCCAAAATATAAATACTAACTAAGGAGAGAATCTTGTGTTTTTGGTAGTAAGGCTTGCAACTATCTGTTGGTTCGGTATTAGTTATTATTCTTATCACCTTTTTTTGCAGGGTAAATAGGGAGCAAGCGTCTGTGCTATTTCCCCACAAGATAATGCCATAGTTAAACCAAGCGTGGGCATACGCGTAGTATGTGACTAGTGCGGTTTGTAGTCTTTTTGAGTTCGCGCAGAGTAAATGAAAGTTCTGAATGGTGTTGAACGTAAAGAATAACACCATCCCATATCTTCCCGTGGGTGTCGTAAGAGGCGACTATGGGACTTTCCAGAGAATGGGCAGCAGCGTTCTCTGTGATTTTGTAACAACCGTACTGCGATCGCCAACCCGCCTGCCGAGCGTGGCGATTATGACAAAACCCCCTTATGTCAATATGGCGACACTTGGGGGAGGCCTATGTCCAGCAGCAGTGGACGTCTTTCGGCTGAAATGATGATGAAATGAAAATTTAGAAATTTTTGATTTTACTGTCTGTATAATTGTGTTTTCCAGTTTATGTATTTTGTAACTATTGTTAAACCTAGGAGAGTGAAATTGTTTACTGCTTCTATTTTATTATATGTTGGTTAAAAGTTAAATCTATACTAATTTGTTTTTTTCTGACAGGGGTGAAACGCTATTAATTTGGTTTTTGTAAAATTTATTTCATTTAACCAGCATTTGTTTGAGATGGGGTCAGGATCGAGATATCATCCGCAAAAAGTACACATGGCCCGTCTATGGTTTTGGGGAGGTCGTTTATGTATATGAGGAAAAGGAGACAGCCTATAACACTTCCCTGGGGAATTGAAGCATGTATAGGTTTAACATCAGATCTTATAAGCTTTCTTCTTTTGTTTGTTGATCATAGTATTCAATCTCAACCAATTGCTCTCTATCTTTTAAATATGACGCGAACCAGTCATGGGCTTATCCGCGTATTCCTATAGATGTATAACTAGCGGATGCCCGCGGCTTCGCATGCGTGGAGTTCGGTAATTGCCCCAATGCATAGCATTACCCGGATAAGCACTATTATTTGTGTTAATCCAGGTTATAAACTAGCCGTATGCTAAATTTCATACAAATCCGTTCAGTAGTTCTCGCGTGAAAGAGAAACAAAGATCCATCCATCTTCACAAACTTTCGCATTTTATAATATACATTCCCAGATATGAGACCTAGCTAGCTAGATCAATTTTACGCCTCCATAAACCCGTGTTATCGTTAGAGCCGCTTTTGAGAACGTGATTACATACACATATATATAATACAACATGTTAAAGAAACTCTGTCCGATCCTAAAGGGGCATATAGGTATATCAATGAAATCTAATATAATATATTACATATAGAAGAAGAACTTGTGTAACTGAAGAATTTGTTTGTTTGCTTGAATGTGCTAATATCAGGAACCGATCAGGACCCGGGTCCAATTTGAAAAATACTTTCAGTGTTAGATAGCCAATTTATTGAGAAAGTTTATAGGCTATATATCATCACGCTACGACCAATAGGAGCGGAGCAGCAATGAAAAATGTTGCGGAAACCTGAAAAATGTGACGCAGACGAAGTTGCACGGGACAGCTAGTTACGATATAAAATAAGAAACATAAAATATAGTGAACATATTAATAAATTTTAAAACTTTGATTTTTGGTCTTGAATTACCACCATTTCACAGAAATCTAACAAATTTAAAAAACGTGACAACACCCATCTTCTGTTTTTTTTTAACACATTGTATGCAAATATTATCATTAACACAGATAAAAGGATATCACCATGTTTTTGTTTTGAGTTCCCGATAATAATGATAGTGTTAGTGACCACGTCAGTTCAAAACTTTTAAACATATATTTGTCTTTTATTAAGATAGGACAAATCTCGCACAGGGAAAATATGCTTTTTCCTTTATGTTGTCATGATTCTGTTTTATTATTATGACAAAATGTGTCATTGCACTATCTGCAACGTTTAGCGTTTTTATATAATGTTGACCTTGACAGAAGCCAAGGACTGGGTCATTATCTCAAATTTCATCACATCAGCCACTTTCTCTCTTCATTAGCAGATTATCTTCATGAGTTCATGACATTGTTGACTATTTCTAGCAATGCCGCGGGCCCAACGACACAGCCCGGCAGTATAAAAAACCGGCCAAGTGCGAGTCGGACTCGCGCACCGAGGGTTCCGTACAAACCTGTAGGTATTTATATGATGTAACTAAAACTGTACGGTTTTCGTAATTTTTCCTTTATTTGTCATAGAAGACGTTGCTTCGCACCAAATTTCATGCTTCTGAGTTCACGGGAAGTACCCTGTAGGTTTTGATTCCCTTGCGATTGTCGAAAATTTGCGGCATCAACAGCTGTATCTTTTGATTACATTGCTTAGAAGTTTGATTTTTCCACAACTCCAAGGGACAGTAGACTTAAGTATTTGATATAAATTCTAGCTTGATACGCGTTCCTGAGTAAATGGTTCTTGACAGACAGACAGACGGACCGTCTCCGTTCCGTTTTTTCCCTAAAAATAACCCTAAAAAGGAACCCTAAAAATGGAATCAATTGGAACTGGAATCAATTTTAAGGTACGGGCTGATAATGTGGGGCAATTTAACAGATAGTGATAAGCCATTTATTGTTCATGAGAAATGTGTTAGAGCTATTTGTGGTGTCGGTCCACTTGAATCATGCAGGGCTTTATTCAAAAAATCTCAATGTATTTACCTTGACCAGCATGTATGTGTTTAAGGTATCGATCTTGGTAAGGAAGCATAGTGAATTCTTTAGATTTAAAGGTGATAATTACACAAAGCAAAGACCAAGAGATGCTACGAAAATATTAATTCCTTTTCTAAGACAACGTTATCTAAAAATAATGTTTTATCATCATCATCAGCCTATAATGTTTCCACTACTGGGACACAGGCCTCCTCTCTATGAGAGGGAATGGGCTGTGATCCACCACGTGGGTGGGCCCACGTGCGGGTTGGTAGATGTCACATGTCTTCGAATTTTTAGTTCTAGGACATGCCGGTTCCCTCACGATGTTTTCCTTCACCGGTTTTGGGGACAGCGGTAAAGAAATAAATTACACAAAGTAATACGCCTGCCTAGGTTCGAACTCACTGCTTACAGCTCGTAGGTCGGTCTGCCACCACTGGGCCACCGCTGTAATCAATCAATAATTCCTTTTCAAATATTTTAAAATTAAGCTTCGAAAGTTGTTTTTACTCTTTATAAGAGTTTTATTAGTACAGAGTGTATTTTAAAGATACGAGTAATACACAGTTGTTTGTAAATAGTTTTATTTGTACTAAATAGTTTTAATATTATTAAGTAGTTATTTTAGTAATAATTAGTCATGGACAATGATTTGTATTTAACAAAGTTAGCATAACATACATAATATCATAACATACATAATCTGAAACAAATTTGCATGCCGTAAACAAAATATGGTTTGTGCATACAACACCACCTTTTATATCTGGTGACACCTGTATTATTTGCAAATAAATGATACTTATTCTTAAAGAAACATGTCGGATACATGACGGGGGGCCCCTGGCTAGAGGCCTTACACTCAAGGCGTCCACAGGATTTCGGCGCCACTGTAGGCGCGGGCCTGTGGACGGTGAGTAATGGGCTAGCTCACCGTCCGTCGTCTTATGACGACAGGCCGTGCCGACGGCGCGTTCGTGTTCCACGCGCGCCTCAAGGAGATGTCAGCAAATCGGAAGGGGTCCGAGAGGGCCGATGCCTGCCAGGGCTGCGGGACTGTTCGAAAGAGATACCATGGCCCTGGAACAGAAAGGGCTAAGAAGGAACATGGACGGGTTTTAGTCAGTACAAGTCTGACACTCCCTTCCGCTCGGCCCAGAGCGGGAGGGGTTATTTGACGATATCCACACGTAACAAAAAAACGCGTCCACAGCATAGTCCAGTTAAGCAACCGACAACATAGCGATAACAAAAAAAAACAAATAAATGCGTGGCGGTAGCTGGCCAACTAACCTGACTAGAACATCGGCTTTGGTGCATACGCTCACTGTTACCAGGACAAGATATTAGCAAAAGCAAAAGTATTTAACTTTCAGCTACATAAACCTCTTTGAAAACTTAACTCGGCTTAAACGACGAACAAGATTATACCACCGCAGATTCAATTAGTGTATACAGCTAAGAACAGACTTATAACACGTCACGGCACTCGACTCGAATGACGTGTGCTCATTGGACGAATCAGATTATACGTAGCCCGTGATGCTATTCGTTCTCATCCAGAGAGCTCGAAATGAGCGGGATGTAACAAATGTGTTCCTGACTTAGGGTGCTTGTATAAAGACAGGTTTTCCGGCCCCGATTAGTCCGGATCAGTGTCCGTACCATGACGCTTAAAACATTATTGTTCCATTCCTATTCTAGAGTGGGAAAGAGATGGAGCTAGACGACCTGTATAGCTCCGTCTCTTTTTCACCCTGGAATAGGAATGGAACAATAATGTTTTAAGACGTCATGGTACGGACGCAGGACACCTGTATCTTCAGTCATTGTCAGGGTTCCGTATCCGAAGCGTGCCAACGTGACCCTATTACTAAGGCTTCGCTGTCTGTCCGTCCGTCTGTCACAGTATCTACATAAAACATAACATCACGCCTATTATCCCAAAAGGATTAGTCAGATGTGTACCTAATAGTACACCCACATTTTGCCAGTTATGTTTAAGTCCCATGTAATAGGGGCAAGCTTATTGCCGTCAGCCGGGTACAAATCCAGACTCCGTGGCTGCTACTGACAAATTCCTTAAAAAAAACCTGGTAACACTTTGCCCGACCAGTGAATCGAACCCATGCAGGAGATTATGCTCAGCAGTCGCACTTGCCAACAGTAGAGTTGTTAGGGACAGTGTAAAGGTCTCGAAGATGGTTTTGAGAAATGAGTGGACTGTATTTTGCTGGTACAAACTGAATTTATTAGGAACCGAAAACGACATGTATATAGCGCGGTGGCCCGAGGAGAAGTGCCTGTGTGGTGTCGCGAGTGCGCGATGCCGGCCGGCCCCGCCGCCCGTCGCCCGCGCAGCCCGTCGACCGCGTCTCCCGCGCCCCGCACCGCGCCGTCTGGCTCAGCGGCTAATGCGCGCTGCCTGCAGCACCCGAACATGTCGAGGTTTGATTCTCGACATATTCCCGCCCAGGATGAGATGAGTGTTGAGGAAGTTAAATATCTTGAGCTGGAAGAGGGCAAATGTTATTGTATGCTCTCCGAATGTTGCCCCTCCTCGTCTTCACTTCGGCAACACGATTGATCCCGTCGACACCAGGATAAACGTTAATGATTCTTCCTAATGGCCACAATAATGGTGGAAGAGTCTTGTCCTTTATAAGGACTAAGTCGTTAGGCTTAAGCTCATTGTTAGAGGATGTCAACCACTTGGTTCTCTGCTGCAGAGTTGCGATATATTCGTCTCGGAATCGGGCCCAGAAATGCTGCCGGATATATTCGATTCTCTTATAGCGCTCCGTGCAACTAATATCCTTTTCTAAAACTTGTGGATATGGAATTGACGTGAGTGGTCGTCCTATCAAGAAATGGGAAGGGGTGAGTGCGGTGAAGTCGAAAGGATCAGTAGACAGGACAGTGAGTGGGCGAGAGTTTAAAATGGCCTCAATTTGAGCCAAACATGTGGCCATCTCCTCGTAGGTAAAATGAACTACCTGTACTAAACGTTTAAGGTGATGTTTAGTCGAACGGACAGCTGCCTCTGCCATTCCATTAAAATGAGGACTATAGGGAGGAGTAAATTTAAAATCAATACCTTCCTGTGCCATAACATATTGAATATTAGAACTGATGAGAAAGTTATGTAGGTCATTGGATGCACCAACAAAGTTCGTCCCATTGTCAGACGAGATGCTTTGTGGCTTCCCCCGGCGAGCAATGAACCTGTTTAGCGCGGCTATGAACGCTTCTTTTGTAAGTTCTGTAACAAGCTCCAAGTGAATCGCTTTAACTGACATACACACAAAAATACACAGGTAGGACTTCAAGAGCCTGCAGCCTCGACCCTTACGATCTGCTATCAGCACTGGCCCAGCGTAGTCCACACAACAGTGTAGAAAGGGAAATTCTAAATTAGTTCTATTAGAAGGAAGTTGCCCCATTATGGGTTGAATAGTCCGAGCCTTATATCTAAAACATTTTAAACATTTGTTTACAGTTGATTTCGATAAATTACGACCATTTAGTGGCCAATATGTTTGACGTATATTAGTTAATAACAACTGCGGTCCTGCATGTAATGACTTTAAATGGTACATAAGAAATAATAGTTTTGTTACATGATGTTTGCTACAAATAAGTATGGGATGCTTAACATCATAGAAATACGGCGAGTTGTCCAACCTGCCACCCACACGAATAATTTGATTTTCGTCTACGAAAGGTGACAAACTGAGCAACCGATTTTTGCTTGGTAAAGCCTTGCCGGCCTTTAAGATAACAGACTCAGTGGGAAACATCTCAGACTGAGCTTGACGAATAATAATGTATAACGAATTTTGTAATTCTAGAGAAGTGAAGGTGTCGGTAAGTTTATTTGATTTATTTTTAGTATTATTTATAAATCTTTGTACATAAGCAATGATTCTTTGTAATTTATTGAAATTAGAATATTTTGTAATAAATTTGATATTGTATTAATGTTTTGATTGTTGTTAATTTTATTTGTAGCTAGACATATTTTTTCTTCAATTCTCGGTTTTTGATTTTTGTTTGTGTTTGGCATGGTTGGCCACATAGACTCACTTAATTTTAAAAACTGTGGTCCATGCCACCATAAAGATGAATCATTACTTAACTGATCAGCAGATAAGCCCCGCGATACTAAATCTGCGGGATTTAATTTTGAAGGTACGTAGCTCCAAGTGTAACCATGTGTTTTCTCTTGTATTTCGTTTACACGATTACTAACAAAATGTTTAAACTGATTGGGTTGAGACGATAGCCACCCTAAAACTGCGGTCGAGTCACACCAGAAACGACATTGTTGAATATTTAATGATAACGCTGTTTTTACCTTGACAAACAGTCTTGCACCCAGTAAAGCTCCGCAAAGTTCCAGTCGCGGAATAGTAACTGGTTTTATTGGTACAACCCTATTTTTTGAAGCAAGTAACTTTATATGAATGTGACCTAAGCTGTCAATGGACCTAATGTATAAACACGCGCCGTAAGCATTCTCTGACGCGTCAGTAAAAACATGAATTTCACTACTAGTGTGATCATTGCAAACAATCCAACGTGGTATTTTTAAATAGTTAAGATATTGCAATTTATCAACAAAAGAAATCCAACGATCATTTATTTCTTTGGGCAGTTTCTCATCCCAAGAATACTTTTTTACCCACAATTCTTGCATAATAATTTTTGCTTCTACTATACATGGGCCTACTAACCCCAAAGGGTCAAAAATTTGACTTATAATTGATAAAATTTGCCTTTTAGTTGCATTTTTACTATTATTAATATTTATACAAAATGCCAATTCATCTGAACTTGGTTCCCAACTTAAACCTAAGGTTTTTGATACTTCATTTAACTTTGTGTCTTTAAATTCATGAGTGATAGATGTTTCACAACTAGAAATTGCCTTTAGTACGTCAGGACTATTTGACTGCCATTTTCTTAAATTAAATTTGGCATCTGACAAAGTTGTGGCCACGCCTTTAGCTAATTTAATTGTGTCTTCGATTGACGCAGCTCCACTCAAAAAATCATCGACATAAAAATCATGTTGAATGGCATCTTTTATTTGTTGGTCACTTACAGTAGAAGATAGGCTTGTTAAACACTTAGTAGCTAAATAGGGCGCTGATGCTGTCCCATAAGTTAATGTGTTTAAAGTACGTGGGACACTCAGAAAGTTTTGCGAAACTAAAAAAAATTGTTCTATACGTACATATATTTTTATTAAATCTTTTCAAAGTACTTTCCACCAGCCTCTATACAAAGATTCATGCGCCTAAACCAGTTTTCAAAACACTTTTTCCAGTCCGCCGCAGACACCTCGTTTACAGCCTGCTCGAACCCAGCCTGCGCATCTTCCGGCGACGAAAATTGTATCCCTTTGAGCTGATTTTTTATTTTTGGGAATAAAAAGAAGTCACACGGTGCTAGATCAGGGCTGTAAGGAGGGTGACCCAGGAGTTTGACTGGCGTGCTGTCCAGGAAGTCCCTCGTTTTGAGTGCGGTGTGCGCAGGTGCATTGTCGTGGTGGAGCAGTAGCCCGCGGAGCCCTGTGTTTGGTCGCTTGTTGCTTATAACAGAGAAAACTTCTGGCAAACATTTGGAAGTATACCATTCGGCATTAATGCTTCTTTGATCCCGTAAGGGAATTGATACCAAGTGGCCAGTCAAATTAAAAAAGCTAGCGATCAAAATCTTACCCCCGCTTCTAGATCGCTTCACTTTGGTAGGCGTTGGCTCATTTTGAAACACCCAAACAGTCGACTGGCGCTTGGTTTCTGGGTCGTATTGATAAATCCAGGACTCATCACCTGTAACGATGTCGTAAACACGCCGAGACGAGCCTGCTTCAAATTTGTTAAGCATATCACGGCACCATTCCACCCGGGCCTGCTTCTGAGCATCGGTGAGGTTGTGCGGCACCCAGCGTGATACTATCCTCCTCACGCGAAGATGGCTGTGTAGAATCTCGTGAACGCTTCCCGATCCAATCTTCAATATGTGTTGAATCTCCTGATATGTAATTCGCCTATTGTCTTGGATTAAATTTTTCACTGCTAGCACGTTTTCTTCGGTAACAGCCGTCAAAGGGCGACCGCTTCTTTCGTCATCCCCCAAAGTTGGTCGACCGCGCTTGAATTCGTTATACCAACGATACACGGTTGCCTTGGAAGGGCCTTCATCCATGAATGCCATTTGAAGTCTATCGTACGATTCATCCGGTTTCAGGCGACACTTGAAATCGTATAAAATCATAGCTCTAAAATGTTCCCGGCGCAGATCCATATTTCAGTGAGACACAATACTTTGAATTAACTCGCAAAAAATGTGGAGGGAAATTTTGAAATTGGAACTTACTTATTTTTACTTATAAATAATCATATTTTCGAAAAACATAATAACTGGCCAGTCTCCCATATATAAAAACTTTTTTTCGCAATACTTTCTGAGGGGCCTGGTATATGTTTTCAATGGTTGGCTGGAATCATAACGAAAAACTATTTGTTGTAATGACCGTTGACTTGGATTAATTTCTATGGCCCGGTACATTTTTTCAATATCGCCGGAAACCACATATTTATGCTGTCGAAAGCGTATAATAATTGCAAATAAATCATCTTGGACGACTGGGCCCACCATTTGTAAGTCGTTCAGTGAAACACCGGACGTGGTGGCCGCAGATCCATCAAATACTGTACGTAATTTTGTAGTGGTGCTCGATTCACGAATGACACCGTGATGTGGAAAGTAATAATTAATTCTGGAGTTATCCTCGGACGAGAATCTTTTATTCTCTGTCATATGTCCTAAGGATTCATACTCTCGCATAAATTGTATGTATTTTTCTTTAAATTTTGGATCGCGTGAGAATTTTCTTTCTAAGGAGGAAAACCTAATTTTGGCCATCTTTAACGAATCGCCTAAAACGTTGACTTCTCGTTTTAGAGGCATTGAAACAACGAAGCGGCCGTCATGATTACGAAATGTATTCGTTGCAAAACTTTGTTCGCAAGCTATTTCTTCCACTGACATATTAGAATGTGGTGAATCTAAGGTATCCAGTTCCCAAAAACGCGTAAGGTCGGGACTAGGATCGCCTTGAGAAAACATACATAAATTAGAAACTTGTTGTGGCGCCATAACATTTCTAGTAACCAACCACCCTAATTTTGATTCGCGTAATGTTGGTTTATTTTGACCTAACTCAATAGATTCTCTTCCCAGAATATCCCAGAAAATGTCTGCATTTAAAAGCAAATCTATGTGTGAAGGTGTATTATATGTAGGGTCAGCTAATTTAATACCCAGTGGTAAACGTATATTACTTACTTCTATATAAGAGGATGGAATGGGTGGTGTAATGTTGGGGAAAACGGTACAGTTTATATTAATTTTGTAATCACTACAAAGAGACTTCACTGTTACGGTGCAAGACTGTGTGCTAGTAGTAATATGATTATTAAAACCTGAGACGGCTGTTGACACGCAGCGCCTCGGCAGTTGCAATTGGTCACAGAAGCTTTGAGTTACCAAATTAATTGCACTCCCGTTGTCCAGCAGCACTCTCGCGTTGTGTTCTTTACCACTTTCGTCTATTACTTGCACGATAGCTGTGGATAGAAATATACGAGACGCAGTACAATCTGTAGTGGTACCACTAGTAAGTACAATACCTTCACTGTTAGATTTAGAAGTGGCATTGGGTTTTTCGAGATGTAACAGCGTGTTATGTTTATATTTACAATATTTACAACCTGCCAAGTTGCACCTGTTACTCGTATGGCCAGGACGTAGGCAATTTAAACAAACTTTTAATTGTCTGGCCTTTTCTATGCGAGATTCGATTGAAAGTACTTTAAAAGATTCACAGTTAAACAAAGAATGAGATTGATCACATAACAAACATGTTATAGAAGATGACTTGTCATTATTTTCATTTAATTTCGTTTTATTTTTATTATTTAAATGAGTAGAATTCGACTGGTTTTCATGATCCTCCAAACTTTCCAATAAATCAGCTCGATTTCTTAAAAAGGTTATAAAAATATCTAAAGTTGGATGATCATTCAAATTACTTTAATGTTCTTCCCAATGACGTAAGGTTATTTTATCTAATTTAGAAGACATCATAATAACAATTAAGGTATCCCAATGTTGCGTAGGCTGCTTCAATATAGTAAGCGCCCTTATATTTTTGGTTGTTATATCAACCAGATAACGAAGTGACTTACAAGATTCTTTCTGTATACGTTCAATGTTAAATAAGGCTTGTGCGTGGTTAGTCACCAGCAGACGATTGTTGTCGTACCGCTCAATTAATGAATCCCATGCTATACTATAAGTATCACTAGACACGGTAATATGTTTAATAATTAAAGCTGCACTTCCTTTAAGCGAAGCGCGAAGGTAGTGAAATTTGGTAATATTGTCAATCTGTTTATTATTATGAATGACTGAAGCAAAAACATCCCTAAACTCAAGCCAGTGCTGATAGCTACCGCTGAAATGAGGTAAATCAATTTTAGGTAATCTAACATTATGACTGGCCTTGAAATCCTCACCTGATTGTGCGTCATTGAAGCTTGCTGCAGAATCACGTCGCTTTACTGCAAGTAGACAGCGCGCACTTGCTAACAGTGCGAAGTAGTCGTTTTCGAACTGCTCACGCTCAGAAGGCGACTCCTCATCCTCGCCGGACGATTCATCACAAAGCATCTCGATCTCATCCTGCAAAGTGTCGAAGTCACTATTTAAAGCTTCAATTTTACTAAGTCGGCACTCTAATTCAGCGATCTGCATATCGCTAGGCGTTTTGCAGCTTTTAAGGACATTTAAATATTTACTGAACGTTGTAAGCTTAGCCTTCAACGATGATCGTTTCTTTATTAAAGTTTTGCGATTATCAGGCATTATGAAAATTTGAAGGTAGGAAGAATATAAGCAAGCAAAAGTGAACTAATTCACTAAAAACTTTGAATAACAAGAATTGAGTTTAAAAAATAACGGTAATTAGCAACACAATAGAACAAAGGAAGCAGCTGGCCGCTCGCAGTTGTTCGCGCCCGATGCCGTTGGAAGAAACCGGTTCATTAAGAGCGGCGAACGAGTATGCAACAGCGAAAATGATTTGAAATAAAACGAGAACGTTAATTTAGCAAGCTTGACGATTCAATGCTATATGTGTGCAATAATTATGTATATTGATGATGACGAAAGAACTAACACGTATGACCACTAAATGATGGCTCAAATGGGCTATCTTTGAAGCTGGGCAAGGAAGGAAACAGAAATATTTGGTAAAAGAGATAAGCGGATAAAAAGGGATATATAATGGAACGAACTCACAACACCGTCTTATCCAACCACTAATACTGCTTCTCTTCGCCTTGTTCTTCAAAGTGTCCTCCGTCAAAATTGAATGTCACCCGACGTGGCGACGCCGACGTGTTGCCGAGCCTTCTCGAACAAAGAGGGTCCAAAGTCCGCTCGTACAAAGCGACGATTCCAGATTATTCTTCAGTTTCGCGAAGGACCAAAACTGTTAGGGACAGTGTAAAGGTCTCGAAGATGGTTTTGAGAAATGAGTGGACTGTATTTTGCTGGTACAAACTGAATTTATTAGGAACCGAAAACGACATGTATATAGCGCGGTGGCCCGAGGAGAAGTGCCTGTGTGGTGTCGCGAGTGCGCGATGCCGGCCGGCCCCGCCGCCCGTCGCCCGCGCAGCCCGTCGACCGCGTCTCCCGCGCCCCGCACCGCGCCGTCTGGCTCAGCGGCTAATGCGCGCTGCCTGCAGCACCCGAACATGTCGAGGTTTGATTCTCGACAGAGTCGCGTATTAAAATAAACCGCGTATAGAGCGGTGCGGCGCATATTGCCGCTGTAACAACACAGAAAAATAATTGAAAGTTAAAAATATAAGAAGTCCCAATAACCGTGTTTTTGCGGCGAATTTTCCAGGACCATTTTTTTTAAAACATTGCCCCACAATACGATTTGTTCTTGTATCGTGGGTGCGTTAACGAACTGTAAGTTATTCTAGTACTCGTTCCGTGCGTATCGGGAGTTTGCGAGGCCATTTTTATGTGCGAGCGCATACAGCAAGCATGGACCTACTTCACTCGCACAATCTGACGCGACTTGTCCGTACTGTGAACCCGGACCTTTATGCAAGCACCCTTACAAGTCCCCCGTGTTCTTAAATTCAATAATGCCAATTTTGTAAAGAGAAAACTTTTGTTTGTTTATAAATTCAGTTATAAACGACGCGAGTTTAAATGCAAGGTACATAAATCTTTTACTGCGGTAACCCGCATTGTCTTCGAAATTAAATCAAAATGAGAGTTTTGCAGTAAAATTTTACAAGCATTTGCGAAGGTGGTGGTGTGCCAGGGTATCTCCCGAAATTCAAAGTTTCTAACGTCTTTTGCAATTCGCCGCCGTTCAAGGTCAGGGTGTTTGTAGAACATAATTTGAATTATGGATGGACTGTGAAGGATGATATGGCAAGAAAGGAGGTATCTCGTGAGATGACAAGTAATACAGAAGTATGGAAGAAGAAGACATGCTGCGCCGACCCCAAATAAATTGGGATAAGGGCAAGAGAATGATGATGAATTTGAATTACGCGGACCACCTTACCTTGGTGCTTTTTTTGCTAAACACGCTTTGAAACCTGATATGTATACCTTACCTGAATAAAATGCAATTGCTGCGATTTCTTGTCTGTGTTACCACTGTCTACAATAATTTTTTAAGGCTAGGTTTCAAGCTGGACCGTTTTACAAAGAAATTGTATGGAAAACACTAATGCTTTTTAATTGCGCATTTCTGAAAATTCCGCATGGTTCTTTTGGCTTTCGAATGACGTAATTAGAGGGGGCACGGGTGGTAAACACTTGTGTATAGTAGTGTAGGGACAATGTAAGTACGAATGTTATGCGTCAGCGTTTTGTTGTATGAAAGAGAAGTGTGAATGGGCGATCGCCAGTTACTGCGCATTGGCCGGTCCGCGTGTTTGTGTTCAACTTGGGATAATTACGGGAATAAAATAATAATACTACAGTGATGAAAACTTTTATTTAAATACAACACGTGTCGTGGTAACTCCCGTGTCGAATCCCGTAGGTGTGAAACAGAGCACCTACAGTGGTGACCCCGAACATTTGTGAACTTTTCAAAAATTTAAACGAGTGTGTAATCGAGGGTTCGTCACGGCAACCTAAAGCGGAACAAGATGCAGCAAACTCCAATCAAGATGCCAGAGGCAGGAGGAACCGCAGCGGAAGTAGCAAACATCTCGGTATCATCCCGTGTATCGATGTTATGGGTTGACATGCCGAGGATGTGGTTCGCGCAAGTGGAGAGCGTGCTGGCACCGCAGAAGCTTGGTGATCAAGCAAAATACGATTTTGTGGTTGCAAGGCTAGATCGGGAAGCACTACAACAGGTTAGTGACATTATTCTATCGCCTCCGCCAACAGACAAGTACAAAATATTAAAAGAGCGACTGTTACACGCTTTCGAAGAGAGTGCAGAAAGACAGTTCCAGAAACTAGTAAGCGAGATGGAATTAGGAACGCAAAAGCCTACACAGTTATTACGACGTATGCGTGATTTAGGTCGCAATGCAAAAACATCAGAAGATACATTGCGCAATTTGTGGATATCTCGCCTTCCAACTTCTGCCCGAGCAGTTCTAACAGTCAGCCACGACCAAACCTTAGACCATCTCGCAAACATAGCAGATAAGGTCATGGAAAATATACGCAGTGGGGACATAGCGGAAATCTCAACAACAGCCAGTGCAGGAAGCAGCAGCAGTCAGGTTCCGGTGAACGAGATACTCACGGAGATTTCGAAGCTCAATCTAGAGGTGGCATCTCTTCGAGAGGAGGTGAATCAGCAACGACGCAGTGCAACTCGACGAGGACGTGGTCAGAGCGGCTTCAGGCCAAGATCCAGGTCAAGGACACCAAACGATCCCGATTGGCTATGCAAATGGCATTTCAGATACCGCAGGAACGCGAGGAACTGCGAGAAACCGTGTGCCTGGAAAACGCCGTCGGAAAACTAAATGTGGTACAATCAATAGCGATGGGCGATATTGTACCAAGAAAAAACCATCGCCTTAGTGTATTCGACAGAGAAAATGGACAAAAGTTTTTAGTAGATACGGGTGCCAACGTATCTGTCATACCAGTGTCACGTAAACAAAAGTTATATGGTGAGTGTGAGAGCTATAAACTATTTGCGGCAAATAACAGTGAAATTAAAACTTACGGAACTAAAACCTGCAATTTAAATTTGGGACTCCGCCGACCGTATCGTTGGACTTTCATTATCGCGGACGTCAATCAGGCAATATTAGGTGCAGATTTCCTAGAGCATCATAATTTGTTGGTAGATTTAAATGAACGTAAGCTAATAGATAAGGTGACTAACTTATTAACGTTTGGCAGAATTGTATCTAGTAATGAACCTTCTGTAAACACAGTGGATAGTAACCATCCATTTCTTGAGTTATTATCACAATTTCCAGACATCACCAAGCCAGTATCTTTCGCGAATCTAGATCGGGAGTCAACAAACGATGTGTATCACCACATCGAGACAACGGGCAAGCCGGTTCACGCACGAGCGAGGGCCCTGCCACCGGATAGATATCATAAGGTAAAAAAAGAATTTAGTTTAATGCAAGAAATGGGGATATGTAGACCGTCAAAAAGCGAGTGGGCCAGCCCGTTACATATTGTAAAAAAGAAGGATGGAAACATTAGGCCGGTAGGAGATTACCGGCGTCTGAATGCGATAACCAAACCAGACCGCTACCCCGTGCCCCGACTTCACGACTTCACATATATACTAGCAGGTAAGAAAGTATTTAGCAAAATAGATATTAACAGAGCGTACCATTTCGTAAAAATTGCACCGGAAGACGTAGAAAAAACAGCAGTGATTACGCCATTTGGATTATTTGAATTTACCCGTATGAATTTCGGGTTAAGAAATGCAAGTCAAACATTTCAAAGATACATGAACAATGACGTACTAAAAAATCTAGATTTCCTCTTTAATTTTATAGATGACGTAATCATAGCAAGTGATAATATGGAACAACATAAAATACATCTAGAACAGGTATTTCAACGATTCAGGAAATATGGTATCACGATTAACTTGTCCAAATGTGATTTCGGAAAATCAGAAATAGAGTTTTTAGGTTATAAGGTTTCAACGGAAGGAATTCAACCGTTAGAACATAAAATAAAAGCCATAGCAGAATACCCTAGACCGACATCAATAGAACAGCTTAGGAAGTTTCTAGGAATGATCAATTTTTACAGGGCAAATATTCCAAATGCAACAACGTGCCAAGTAAAATTAAATGAATTATTAAAGGGCGCAAAAAAGAATGACAAAACAAAAATCATATGGACAGACGAAACAAACCAGGCATTCGAGCAATGCAAAAGTAATTTAAAGAACGCAGTTATGTTATCACATCCGGTACCGGATGTGCCCCTAGCGTTAATGACGGATGCATCAGACACATGTGCAGGCGGTGTGTTACAGCAATGGGTGAAAAATTCGTGGTTGCCATTGGGATATTTTTCAAAAAAATTTACTCCCGCGCAAAAGAAGTATTCCACCTATGATAGAGAATTAACGGCAATTTTCATGGCCATAAAACATTTCCGATACCTTTTTGAAGGCAGGGAATTGATCATTTATACTGACCACAAACCGTTAACATACGCTATGCATAAAGTAGAGAGTAATTCCGAAACGGCAAGACGTACAAGGCAGTTATTATTCATAAGTGAATTCACAACGGATATAAGGTACGTAAAAGGCGACGCCAACAAAATCGCTGACACAATGTCTAGAATTGAAACGATACAATGTCCCAAGTCAATTGAATACTCGGAACTAGCGATAGCACAGGAATGCGATACAGAGCTGACGCAATTGTTAAGTGTAAGGAATGACAATATTATTCTAAAAAAAATATTCATTCCAAACAGCGAACAGGCTATATATTGTGAGAACTCAACTAGTGTATGCAGACCATATATACCAGAAAGTTATAGAAAGGAAATTTTCAAATCAGTACATGAGAATAGCCATCCGGGTGTTAGAGCAACTCGCAAATTAATAGCCCAACGTTATTTCTGGCCCGGGTTAAATCGTGATGTAGGGCAATGGGCAAAAACCTGTATTCAATGTCAAAAGGCAAAAATAGGGAGACACACCGTATCAGAACTACAACCATTCACAGAAGCAACGCGCTTTTCACACGTTCATATAGACATTGTAGGACCGTTACCAATAACAAAGGAAGGGTACAGATACTTAATAACAATGATAGATAGATTTACACGATGGCCAGAAGCCATCCCTGTCAGCGATATTACTGCAGAAACGGTTGCAAAAGTATTTTATGATAATTGGATAACACGTTTTGGAGCTCCCGAGAGATTAACTAGCGATCAGGGTCGTCAATTTGAAAGCAATTTATTTAACGAACTCTTGAAAACTTTAGGTGTAAAAAGAAGTCGAAGTAGTCCATATCGACCACAAAGTAATGGCATAGTAGAGCGTTGGCATAGGAGTATGAAACAGGCATTAACAGCACGCCTCACGGAGAACACAAGTTGGTACGACGAACTGCCTACAGTTTTATTAGGGTTACGTAGTGTGGGCAGAAGCGATAATGGCGTGAGTCCCGCAGAATATATTTACGGACAAACAATCAGATTACCAGGCGATTTCTATGACACCACTGATAATCGAGTGACAGGGGATTATGCGTATATAGACAATTTAAAAAATAATATCAAAAATATTAAACCAGTTTGTCAACAAATACGGGACTCGAGAAAATTATTTGTGCATAGCGAACTAGACAAGTGCAATCATATATTCATTAGAAACGATGCAGTTCGCCGACCTTTAACACCACCGTATGATGGACCCTACCGTGTCATTGAGAGAAAAGGGAAGGTATTTAAGATACAGTTGCCAAATAGAACTGTTAATATATCCATTGACAGGTTAAAACCAGCGTTTATCATAAACAACCAGTCCGAGGTTACAGACACTAGTGCATGCGAGCCAAACGATAATAAGAAGTCCCCAATAACAACCACGGTTAGTAATAAAAGCATCATTAGTGAAGATCAAAATGTAAAATGCAATGACAAGAAAAAAACTAAAAGCGGTCGTACCATCAAATTACCAGTACGATTTAATTGTTAAAAATAAGTATGCCAGTTAGAACACCTTGAGAAACATCATTACAATAAGTATTTTGATTGTTACAATATCAACAACACTCGCAAGATGGTCTATGAGACCGACAAATTTATTCAATGATTTTGTTGTTAGGGTGTTGTTTTGTTTGTATTTTGTTTTGTGTATGTATGTAATCTATTAATGGCGTTGTCATAAGGAATACTGAGGACTCCAAGGGGCGATTATTTTTCATAGCAGAGTAGATCCTTATGGCAACTACCTTTAACATATTTTATGTTTTTTTTTTGTTGTAAAGAAACAATTTCAAGCCGGCCCCTTGAAAAACAGGGGTACGCAAACAATGTAGTATAAGTGAGTGGAAACCTCAGTCAGCATTATAGATAGCAAGTATAGGTACCACAATGTATTACCAGAATACGCTGACAATGCGTTCAATAGAAATTTAGTACATAGGTATTGCAATAGAATGACCAACATATTTTGTCAATTTGTACAAATAAGTAAAAGTAAAATTTACAGAAATAAGAATGCAAGTAATGCAAAATGCACTGTTCAATAGGTTACATGTAGTTGTACAAGTAAATTTAAGTTAATAAGAACACAAGCTCAGTAGTGACAAGTACACATTTTGAAATAATCACCATCAAAATGGGAAAAACATTCAGCAAGGAAGAAGTGATAATTGCCCAAAACGGCGCAGTGGAAGCCCAAGTGTATAAACAAAACATGACAATAACACTTATGGGTGCTTTCATGGTAATTATAATATTTTTTGCGGCCGTCATCTACTGTCGTAATCGCATCAAAAATTGGATAAACAAAATGATGACGACAAATTTTAATACTTGGAACATCCAGGCAGCACAACGCACGCAGCCACAGCAAGCAAGTTATGCGTAACCCGATTCCCGACAGTTATTCATGGAACAGTGTAATAGAATTCCATGACTCATGATAAGGCAGTGAACAGTGCAACTTAGTAAATAATATTGTGATTTATTAAATAATAGTGTGACCAAATGGTACAATTATTTCAGAAGGACATGTTAGATTTAAGATTTTTAAACCTAAAAATGTTTGTAAAATCTGGGGGGAGTAATGTAGGGACAATGTAAGTACGAATGTTATGCGTCAGCGTTTTGTTGTATGAAAGAGAAGTGTGAATGGGCGATCGCCAGTTACTGCGCATTGGCCGGTCCGCGTGTTTGTGTTCAACTTGGGATAATTACGGGAATAAAATAATAATACTACAGTGATGAAAACTTTTATTTAAATACAACACGTGTCGTGGTAACTCCCGTGTCGAATCCCGTAGGTGTGAAACAGAGCACCTACAGTAGTATTGTTTTGTGTATTGAGAAAAAATTTTGGGTACGCACAAAAAAAAATGTTAAATAGCCAAAGTAAAGCGCAAATGAAGATTTTAAATGTTCAAATGATCGAAGCCAACCATTCGGAGCATTCTGTGCATCAAACTATAAGTAATGCAAAAAATATTAAACGACTTTTCATTTGCGGTGAAAAATTACGTTTTGCAGTAGAACTCACTCCTACTAAACTGAACTGTAACGCACTCAAAAAGTTGAAACTTCGACTTCCAATATCTCCGTAGCTAGATGGTTCCCAGGTATGGTCTAGAACAAAATAGAATTGCAATCACGAGGAGAACAGGCACCTTTTGTCTTCGCTATGGGTATTTTTACACCCACTATGTAAACTAGACAATTCAAAATTGAACCAAACCAAGACACAAAATAAAGATACTACATGATGTGCAATGGTGCGATGTCACCAGTCCTGCCGAGCCTCACCTACTAAAGTAACGTGCCACCAAACTCCCCAGAATCAATACTCACTAATATTATAAATGCAAAAGTTTGTCTGTCGGTGCCGCGTTCACATTCCCAACGTCCAACTGAATCCGAGAGGTTTTGCATAAATGCATTCGTTCACAAGTTTTAATCCCAGATCAAGTAGTTTTCAGGTAATTTGGTGAAGTAATAGTATCCATTATTCATCTGGACTCACAACTCTTATTTGCCCGGAGCTAGGATTACGAACCAACATCCTATTCAGCTGCACCCGGTTAGACTGAAAGCTGACACTGACATTGTCAGTAAGGGAATATCTTCCGTGATTATCATTTATTGTTAGCTCTCAATATATTGCCACTGTTGCAAGCGCTGTGATAGTTGGATGACGCGTAAGTGACAGTTGTGCTCATTTACGCAGACGCGGCGCGTCGGGCGGCGCGTTGCGCGACGGGTCACATGGTGCGTCGGGCGTAGCCTAACGGTACTGCGACCGAACTGTAAATCAGAAATTGCAGGATCAAATCACAGTCAGTAAGACTGTTCTTTTTAGGGTTTTTGGTAGGTAATCGCAAATAAGAAATAAAAACTGAACAAATTACGAAAAAATAAACACTTCAAAATTTAAAATATAAACAAAATGATTCTTGTTTATTTTTATTACATTGTAAATATGTTCCGCGTGGGATTCGAACCCACGCACTGCCGTATGCTGTATTTGTCCGTGTGACATAACGCCTCGGGCAACGCTACATCTCAAGCAAACAGTCGTCCGACCGCTTCTCCGTAAACGCTCTCATACATCGCCATATGTTTGAATTCAAAGCGGGCCGCATCGACCAACGCGGCGCGCGTCGCGCCGCGTCTTCGTAAATGAGCACTATAAGTGTAGTTATACAACGTGAAAATTTAAAACAGTGTGAGCCGACATTTGGGTTATGGCTAGAGGCAAATGATGAAATGTTTCCACTAGGAACAGTCGGCATCAGAAGTCGGTTAACACTTATCAATATTACACCAAGTTTTGTGCTGATCAGTGTGATCTGATGTAATATTGTTTTGCGAATTTGTGTAACCATTGATGAAAATATTGTTATATCTTTTACTTCAGACTGTTAATATGGATCGTTCTAAAAGTAAGACGTCTTATAATTTTGGATATGTATAGCGACTTTCGTTGCTGACCGTACCTTCTGTGCGAATAGCGCTTGTAATCGAAACTCTCCCGACGCGGCATTGTGAACGTTTGAAGTTTTCCCTCATTAAAAACTTCTCTACTCAATACTTATACATGTAAGGAACATCAACGCGGAAACTTTTAACAAGAGTTCATTCAGGACATGGTTCTCCATTAGCGTTGTTTCGTCGGTTATTAATAAGCGACGGCAAACTACACTGTAGTACAGAATCACGTGCTGATGAATCCATACAAACGTAACATCACGCCAATCCTCGAAGAGTTAGACAGAAGTATACCTAATAGTACACCGACTTTTTTTAAGTTATGTTTAACTCCCATGGTGGCAAGTCTATTTGCAATCAATCGATCACAAATCCAGACTCCGTGGCTGATGATGAGAAGTTCCTAATGAATCCTCTATTACACTTTGCCCGACCCGGGAATCAAACCCAGGACCTCACGCTCAGCAGTCGTCCTTACGACCACTCTACTAATGTGGCAGTGAATCCATCCTGTAAAATTGTGTGCCACGATATGAACCTCTTATACCATGTTCTTCTATAAAGTAGATTTCGGAGAGGGTTTGCCCAACTTTATAACACCCATTGGCTATAAAGACTGCTATAATGCAAAAGCGTGTACAACAAGAAACAGCCGTAATTCTGACGAGTCTGCCCTTCAGAACATTGCAACGTCATTCGCAGAAGTGAATAACTAATTGTATCATCATCATCATCAGCTTATAATGATCCTACTGCTGGAACACAGGCCTCCTCTCTATGAGAGGGAGTGGGTTGTAATCCACCACGCGGGCTCAGTGTGGGTTGGTAGATGTTCTGATGACTGAGGAGAAGAAGCTTATACAATTAGAGCAGCGGTGACCCAGTGGTGGCAGCCCCAACTTACGAACAGTAAGCCATGGGTTCGAACCCTGGCAGACGCATTACTCTGTGTAATTTATTTCATCACCGCTGCCCTCAAAAACGGTGAAGAAAACCTCATGAGGAAACCGGCATGTCCTAGAACTAAAAATTCGAAGACATGTGACCTCTACCAACCCGCACTGGACCCGCGTGGTGGATTACAGCCCACTCCCTCTCATAGAGAGGAAGCCTGTGTCCCAGCAGTGGGAACATTATAGGCGGATGATGATGAGGTCAGGCTGTCTTGCGACAAATAAAAAAATAAATTTAAAAATAACTTTTTCTTTTTGACATTGGTCCATAATGTTTGTTAGTAAAACGTCTTAAAAAAACTATGTTACATTGAAATAATAAAAGAATAAAATAAATAAACAATAATTACAAATGAAAATTAAACTAAAAAATGTAAAAAAAAATTGGCATTATAACAAAATTAAAAATGACATTAAAAAATATCACTTAAAGAATTTAAAACTACATAGAACTGTAAAAAATATATCTATTAATTTAAGTATTTGCCACCTACTGGGGCCCCGGGCACCCGCACTTGTGCTTGAACCCAGTGCCCCAGAAGGGGGCCGTCCAGCTTGTGGCTGAGCACATTCAGGATGGTGTTTGCACTCCCACGCGTACGGAGCATCAGCGAAGCAATGCGGCGCCGCAGTACAGTGTGAAAGCTATCTGCATGGTGTGCGTGTGCGCAAACATCGCAGACGCACTACAGCAGCGGGGGAGCCCAACCAGCACCCTGAACGCGTTATTATATTGTATTCGGAGAGCGTTGATGGCCCACTGCGTGTAGTTGACCCACAAATTGCAGGTGTAGAGAGTTTGGCAGAATGCTTTGAACAGAGTTATCTTTACGTCTAAACTACACCTGGCAAATTTTATATTTTATTTATATTTTTGGCCTTTCTATGACCACATGGCCAAGGTATTTAAACTCCCTCACTCTTCGAAGAGCGGCAGCGTTAAGCAGCACGGGTGCCACCTCCTCCAGTTTACGACCTCTGGCATGAAATACCAGGAGCTCACAAGCAACATTGTACAGGAGACCGTGTACCCTCGCATACTGCTCACACACGCCTATCAGCCTTCTGAGCGCGGCCATTGATGGTTATATGCCTCCTTTATATCCCTTCACTTATTCCTGTCTAAAGCAGTTCCTCGCCAACCTTTTGGCAGATCGTCCCTTCATCCCATTTTCACCTGTGTTCTTTTTCCATTCTGTGACAAAAAATTTTGTAATAAAATACAAAACTTCACGCTTCTAATCTCCGAGGGCGGCAGAGGTATCTATCTACCTATTTTTCATCCTTATTTCGCCAGTTTCTGTAAAACTATCAATAAATGTTCTAGAAACAAAACCACTAACTACTCACAAATTAAACTATAAATTAATATCACAATTTGGAGCCCGCGTTTGTAGCATTTAATAACAAAACTTCATTAACTACATAACGGTAGAATAGGCAATTAAGCAAATTATTATTTTAAAGCCAGTGGTAACTATTAAAACATCTAGTTTACTAACTAAACTACAGGTCGAAACAATATTAGTTCTACCAGAGGGTAATTTAATTACTTCCCGTAGATTGCGGGGTCGCATACAACTTAAATATGAAATTATACAGAAACCTTTGGGTAACAAATAGGGTAACCTTCTGGCCTGACTGTGACGCGTAAAATGACTCAGAGATCAAGTATGTTAACACTAGTCTTATGCAACCAACCACCAGCTTTGAGGAAGTAACTTAAACTAATATGAGGGCGTAATATTTTTTATTATCTGTAGAGCTTTTAATTAGCAGTTTAGTTATACAGGACGGTGAAAGACACACATGTATATTAATTAATTGGTCAACAAGACCTTATCAAATAAAAGGGACACGACAGTAAAATGGTTACGAAGTTTTCAGTACATCATTTTGAACCCCCCCCCCCAACCCCCTTAAAAAAATATAATCGTCGGCGGTTCCATGCATTTTACCTGTGTAGCCTATTTTGTAGGAAACAGCTGTTTTTAGGGTTCTGTACCCAAAGGGTCAAACGGGACCCTATTACTGAGACTTCGCTGTTCGTCCGTCCGTCCGTCCGTCTGTCACCAGGCTGTATCTCATGAACTGTGATAGTTAGCTAGTTAAAATTTCTACAGATTATGTATTTCTGTTGCCGCTATAACAACAAATACTAAAAACAGAATAAAATAAATATTTAAGCGGGCTCCCAAACAAAAAAGTGATATATTTGCTCGTTTTAAAAATAGAATAGAATAGAATAGAATAGAATAAAACTTTATTGTACACCAAAAATGAAAAATAACGGGCTTACAAAACTGCTAATCATATGGTTACAACGGCGGTCTTATCGCTGATAGCGATATCTTCCAGACAACCTTTGGATGGACATTATGGAATATAAATAAATAAAAAAAAAGGGGGTAGTCACTGGTGTACTTATTACACAAAAATGTTAAATAACAAAAGTTAAGTTATCACTTCATATATGTACATATACATGTATAATATAAATATAATACATAAATAAATACATATATAGATATTTGTGTTTTTAATAAAAAACAATGGTTGGTTGGGTGGTTTTTTAAAAATAATGGTTCGGAACCCTTCGTGCGCGAGTACGACTCGCAATTGGCCGGTTTTTTTCAAATATATTGTTTAGTTCTGTATTCGGAGACTTCCTTCCGTACCTATTCATGAATTGTGTACATAGACGACTTCTAAAGAACGGTCAGAAAATCAATACATAAATATGTGTAAAGATGAAACCATGTAATAACTAAACTTACTGAAAACTATCTGTCCCGTAACTTAGGTAGTTGACATCAACTGTGACACATTTTGAACTGTACGCCTTTTTAAAAAGAGTTCATTATTCTGTGACATTTTTAATCAATAACACTTTATATGGGTTCGTGCTCGGAAAACTATAATATCGATAATATAATATCAAAGTAATGAAAATTCCTTTATAACTTAATTTGATTTCCCAGACCTACGTTCAAACCATGTCTTTGTTTCAGCAATTTAGTTACGTATCAAAATTGGATTACTTTTTAAAGAGGAAAGTATATTTTCAGTTTTATTATGAAATAAAGTTGTTCCGCTGCCTTTGAAATGTTACTTTGCATGGTTAACCCACAGAGTTGTTCAAACACCAAAAACCGCATCGGCATCTCTCAACCAGATGTTACAAGCCAAACTGCGGGGATCGACAAAATCAAAATAAAAAAATTCAAATCATAATATTTTTATTTTACATAGGCCTACATGGGTACTTATAAAACGTCGACAAAAAGGTGCTCGGTTCGGGTTGGTCGTTTCCTATGTTTTAAGAACCGCGGCATGAAACTCCATGGTTACTCTTTTAGAACCATTTGGTTTTACAATATTTCTGTTACAGCGTTAGTATGGGAGGACATCGTAGAAGTCCTCTCGGCGAAGCCGTATCATCATCATCATCATCATCATTCTCTTACCTTTCGGTATATCCAACCAAAATATACATACCTCCATCCGAAGCTTGTCTGGAAGATATCGCTATCAGCGATAAGACCGCCTTTGTAACCATAAAATTATTAGTTTTGTAAGCCCGTTATGTTTAATTTTTGGTGTACAATAAAGTTTTATTCTATTCTATTCTATTCTATACCTCATAGGCATAGCTCATATCTGATACCACATCCATACCATATGGAATTACGAGCCCGTCGTGGCCCGGATGAGATTCGACACAGTCTGGCATGATTTACCCTTCATTGGCAATATTCCCCATGCAATAGTATGCCTTATGCCTTTCGTAGCAGCAGAAACTTCTGCATTTATAAGAATTATCTAGCATAAAACACCTTCCAACAGACCAGCTTAAATAAGTTATATAGGTTTCTCATAAACAAAACAAGCAAAAAAGTGTTTTCACAGACACTAGCAACATCTAAATAAGTGCCTGCAATTTTTTACTTTCAATTCTCGGCGTTGAGCCAAGCGTTGAAAATCTAACAGGCGTTTTGTTTGATTTTCAGAGCTTATAACATTTGTGTAGGTGTCGCCAAGTCTGAGAGTGAAATTAAAATCAATGTTAGCTTCGAGTTTAATTCGACACTCATATAGATTTACACTAGGGTTGGCCATCATACATAAAGATATTGATAGATTCTCTCTTAATAATAAAATTATGTTAAACCATTGCCAACGTGCTATGGATCACAGTATCTTAGGTATTAAATTAAACAGACCGTGTTCGAAACACTACATTGCGCTCCAAAACGCAAATCTTTGACGTGGCTCAAAAGGCTGCCCAACTTAAATGGGACTGGGCAGGACCAGTCCCATTTAAGTTGTTGTATTCATGTCTGTCGCATGCCGAACAAGCTGTGGGCCCGTAAAGCTCAGGATTGGTGCCCTGAAACAGTGATACGGGATCGCGGCAGACCACGAAGGAGATGGCGGGACGAACTGGATGTCTTCCTTGATAATTGGAAAGATGCAGCACAGAATCGTGACCGTTGGAAGGAATGGAGGGAGGCCTTTGCCCAGCAGTGGGACAATACAGGCTAGCTATAAAAATAAAAAATAAACATAAATGGTGCATGTGGTGTTAAGTGATTGTTGCATTTATAAAAGTAATAATAAGGAACTGATTCTATTTTTTTTTTCAATACTTTATTAAGTGAACCGAAATAAATAAATAAATATTGTAACTTAAGAGCGTTTACACCTTACGGCGTTTCATACTGACTTTCAAGTCCTTATTTTCCGAAATGACTGAACCGATTTCAATGAAACTTAATACGCCTAGGCAGGATACATATGTCTTAAAAAAATATTAAAAACATTTTCTAAAAGTCTTTAAAAAAAAAGATAATTGGAAATTACTGTTTCTGTAGATAAGTTATAATTGGTCTAATTTAGCTGTAACACAATTTTTCGAAAATATTTTTAGTAACCTTTTAGATCTATGTATCCTGCCTATGTGTATGAAGTTTTATTCAAATCGGTTCAGTCGTTTCGGAAAATAAGGACTTGAATGTTTGTATGAAATGTTGTAAGCCATAAACGCTCTAAAAAAAAATTACGTGACGAAACATTATCATCCAGGTCGCACATTCTTTTCTTATTTTGTTCTGATGGCTGTAAAAAGACCCTAATTGTATCCGAAAGATCCCAATCGATTTGTTCTTCGTTCGTCCCAAAGTTTTGTCCCACTACTTTGGGACGAACGTCTATCTTATCTATAGTATCTTTTTTATGAACAAATAAGTACTTACCCATACATGTTGTTCGCACCTAGCCCCCAAAGAGACTGCCCACTGCCACAGCGGTGTAGTGGGCAGACTTATTTAAGCTCAACATCTGTGAAGTTTCAATCGTAAGCCATTTACAATCCATGTACCAGTTACCGAAGTTAAAGAAACAAAACTTTTTATTTATTTACTCACAAGATTCTTGTTAACGGACTCCTAACTCAATTGAGATAATAAGCTTTGGACGAATTGCAATCTGGCTTAACAAAAGTGGTCTTTTATTTCTTTGACATAAGGTTGCTGTTGGAGATAAAAATAACTTTAATTTTACTGTTGGTGCTTCGCTACAAAGTTTCGGGACTCGTTATTTAAAGCGACAGTTATACGAAGAATTTAAGAAAAAGACTGCGTAGAAAAACGTAGCATCGATTGATTTGTTTAGTATTGAGTTTATTACTTATTGCATTTCTAGCGAACTGACTTTAAGCCCTTGGTCAAAGAAACACTCAAATTGCGGATAAAACAAAATAAATTGATTAGAGCTAGCTACGAGTCACCAGAGCGTGCTTGATGCAAGTCGTGTCGTGTGTAACTGAGACCCATATAGCATACGTAGCCTAATAAACTCGAAGAAAAAGAATACAGGATTAAATATGTCTTTTACTTTTCCCAAACTTTATCATAAGTTTGACAGCCAAAGGGGAACACCTAGGCAAGAAGTCAGTACTATGCCTTATCTTAATAAACACCTACATAGCAGTTTCATACTAAAATATTAAAAAAAAAAACCGGCTAAGGGCGAGTCGGACTAGCGGACCGAGGGTTCCGTACAAAAATCATTAAAAATATTTTGATTATATGATGTAACTAAAAATTTACGGTTTTTGCAGTTTTTCCTTTATCTGTGCTATTAGACGTTGCGTACCAAATTTCAAGATTCTGAGTTCACGAGAAGTACCCTGTAGGTTTTGATTCCCTTGCGAGTGTCGAAAATTTGCGGCATAAACGGCTGTATCTTTTGATTGCGTTGGCTTAGAAGTTTGATTTTTTAACAGCTCCAAGGGACAGTAGACTTGAGTATTTGATATAAATTCTAGCTTGATACGTCCACGTGTTTCTGAGAAAAAGGGTCTTCACAGGCAGACGAACAGACGGACGGACAACAAAGTGATCCTATAAGGGTTCCGTTTTTTCCTTTCGAAGTCTGTACGGAACCCTAAAAAACGACGAAAACCCTGCACGAACTTCAATAAACTTACAATATTCCATCAGCATTTTATTATAAAATTTTGTATTAACTTGCGCGTAACAATTCGCAGCAATTAATTTCAGAAATTCATACGGTTTCTGGTCCCTCCACCACTTTACTCAACCACAACAACAATCTTTCAGTACTACCTTTCCATTGGCGTTTTAGATGGACCTTGTCTGCACACATCACCTTGTCATACAGAAATGTATTTAAAAGTTGACGGTAATGTAACGTACAAGGTTGAGACGTAATCGAATGGGTAGTTCTGAACTAGTGTCGTTCTAAACGTGACTTGGTTTTACAATAAGAGATCTTGACAAAGAACCTTATACTGGAGGCACTTTAAAATTAAATTTTCTTATTAATTTTCACAGCATATTGCTTGCTGAGATGTCATTAGAGGCATGAGCAATAGCTGCTGAACATAAAAACCATCGCTTAGAGCACTCGCGTGGAGGATTTATTTTTACTTGTGACAGTTGAAGTTTTAGAGGAGCTCGTGGCTAAATACTAACAGCCGCACGAGTCGATCTTCAAGATTAAGCCATGCTTGCCAAGGTCGGTATTTGTTTGGGTGGACATCATTACATACCGAGTTTCCTTCGTGCCTCGGAAAGCGCGCTAAGCCGTTGGTCCCGGCTGTCATTTGTAGATCTTTGACAGTCGTTACAGATAGTCAGTGGCCCGAAAGTGTGATAACCTGTCTTACCAAGGGGTATTGTATTGCCCAGTACTAACAGGGTTGTGGAGGTTAGATAAGCAGTCGCTTCGTGTAAAATACTGGTATTCAGCTGCATCCGGTAACACTGGAAGCCGACCCCAATAAAGTTGGTAAAAGGCTAGGCAGATGATGACAGTTTAAGTTTTAACCTTAGATAAGAGAGTGTATTTAAAAAAAAACCGCTCCGTGCCCTTGTAGCGGATTACGGCCCACTTTCTCTCACAGAGAGGACAAGCAGTCTCTCTCCATCCCAGCTGTGGGCACGTTATAGGCTGATTATACAGGGTGGGAAGGACACCGACGCAAACACTATTAAAACCACGTGTTCACTAAAAAAATGATGCTGTTCCATACGTTTTGACCGTGTATTGCACCATAGGTACTGCACTTTTGTAGGAAACTGCAGTTTTTTAAACTGCCTATGAAAAATTTCTAAGGTAATCCTTTGTGCGTCGATGTTTCACCCTGTATACGATAAGTATGCTTTAAGTTAGCAACATCACTAATATTTCACTAAATTGATTGATTCAACAAGATTACCAATTCATTCGCTACGTGTTGCACTAAAAATTCCTGCATTACCATCTTTCACAATGCACCCATTATTTTCTTCCCATTATTTTCTTCTTTGTGATATCAAATATTTATGCTGTCTTGGCTTCCGTACGTTATTTCACAGGTGACCACTAAAAACCAGCGCTGTGCTGTGGGTCCCCCATGGCACAGCACCTGCTTGTCGCAGTCACGACGTGCAGGCATATTTTTTTCTTGCGTTGTACCTCTTTTTACTGTTTTATTTTATTTTTGTCATTTTGTATGCACGTCATGTACCTGCGACAAATAAATATATTTTCTCTCTTTCCTTCGCCCTTAAAAGTCTTTGTTAAGAGTGGTAATGAAAATGCGAGGTCGATTACATCTAGGCCTAATTAAATTATTTGAGACTGTTACTTGTAACGTTAATTAGGCTGTAGGTACTCAATATTTCAGCTTTTAATGTTGGTTTTCTCGGAAAAACATCCATTTCGTTTTCTAATTAGTAAGTCCCGGGGAGGGCGCAAAGGGATTATCCTAAAAGGGGCAGCGTCCTACGGCTAATCTACAAATTTCTACTGTACTGTATAGGGGCATGTATAGCTCTATAAAGATTACGTTCCTTGACAGATTAGCTGGCAGAACAAAATTAGCCCAGCTTCAAACATTAATTAAGAAAAGATACATCTTATTCTTATGAGAGCAGCGGTGGCCCAATGGTGGTAGGCCCGACTTACGAGCAGTGAGCCGTGGGTTCGAACCCAGGCAGGCGCATTACTTTGTGTAATTTATTTCATCACCGCTGCTCTCAAAAACGGTGAAGGAAAACATCGTGAGGAAACCAGCATGTCCTAGACCTAAAAATTCGAAGACATGTGACATCTACCAATCCGCACTGTGCCCGCGTGGTGGATGACAGCCCACTCCCTCATAGAAAGGAGGCCTGTGTCCCAGCAGTGGGAACATTATAGGCTGATGAAGATGATATCTTATTCGATCACTATCAAAGTGATTTAAAAGACTTGTAAGCAGACAGTGGAAATTTTCATACAAATATTTTGATGCCGAACATTTTCGATTATGAAACACGAATGCGACCTGACCTGCGGAATGGGAATCAGAATCAGAATTTATTTAAATATCTAGTATTAATATTACATTTCACTTAAATATCTCATTTTACAGTTGCGTGTTTTCATTTTGACCGTAGAGTAGGAGCTTTTAAAACCTATCCTCGTCGTTTCCTCTATTACTAGTGCTTATATAATTTTAACCTGAGGATAACGATAAAGCAGTGAAAAGATGAAAAGATGTGTGGCAATCGGTTGTCGTGGTATGGGCATGTGATGAAGAGGAATGAGGAAAATGTCATGAGGAAAGTTTTGAGTATGAATGTGGATGGGTATAAAGGTAGAGGAAGACCAAACAAACGATGGATGGACTGTGTGAGGGATGATATGGCAAGAAAGGAGGTATCTGATGAGATGACAAGTAATAGAGAAGTATGGAAAAAGAAGACATGCTGCGCCGAACCCAAATAAATTGGGATAAGGGCAAGAGAATGATGAATGCTACCTGATAAGCGGGTGTATGATCTGCTGGCCTACCACGACGTCTTAAAGCAGTATTGTTTTACTCTTATTCAGTGTGAGAAAGAGACGGAGATATACAGGATGCCTAGCGCCATCTCTTTCCCACACTGGAAAAGGATTAAAATCAATAATGTTTTATGACGTCATGGTTAGTCAGCAGGGTATGACACTAACCAGAGTCACTTTCGACATTGGCAGAATAGTCGACATCGGCTCTGCTTGCCATAACTAAAAATAGAATAGACACTAGCCAGAACTATTTGTTACTAAGCAGTATCAAGTATTGGATTGAGATTTCCTTCGTCTTGTCACGTCTATCCCTTGTAAATATTTAAATGACTTTGATCACTATACAACTTAAAATCAAGAATGAAGTTGCCAAAAATTCTTGCCTATCTAAGCGGTAAAATTCCTTGCCTGTGCGTAAGAAATATGCACTTAGAATAAGTGATCCTAACAAGGAGTAAAGTTAGTATGTGAACAGTATCAAATTACTAGTTGCTTGTTATTTATTTATATGTTACACTGGAACGCTGCACTTAGCAATTACACGAATGAAGCACAAGAATAACTCAAAAGATTTAGCTATTGATCTTCCATCATCGTTCGAAAGGCCGCGGGCCGACAGCGGCGATGGATCAGGCTCGCTCACGCAGGATCAGCCCCCGTAATCACAAACACTCAGTTTCGATTTCGATTCGATAAGTCGTATGTCTATCTTGTTTTGGCATTACGACAGCAAGCGAGATAGTTAGACGACTTTCCGAATCGAAATCGAAACCGAGCGTTTGTGGCCCCTCCTACGTCGCTCGGCATTATACTCCATGTTGCGCAATTCTTAATGAATATATTTGAGACTTAATGATTTTTCAAATTAAATTCAATGCAATTTGAAAAAGCTGTAATGTTTTTATGGATAAAACTATTTTTTTTTGTTGTAAAGTTACCGCGATCAGTAATCCATTGCAGGCTGCTTACCTACTGATCTTGCAAGCTGGCTGATCTTAACATCACTGACTACAAATATATGGTGAATATAAACGGACCCTTCAGGAATACATCAACCAAGAATTCTGTACATCAAATTAAGTAACTCTACCCGAAATGTATTGCTGGGAAGTGCCTTTTTTTGGGATGCAAAATCAAGTTTTACGGTTGGACTTTATGTAACGCAGTTAAAACATTGTGATGCATTGAGGAGGTAGTTAAAGTAAAGATAACATTATAAACTTGTATTAAAAAAACCGGCCAAGTGCGAGTCGGACTCGCGCACCGAGGGTTCCGTACAAAATTTATTAAATAATTATTTGTTTATTAGTTATTAGTGCAAAGTTGCTTTTTAACCGCGTGTTCAATTTTGATGACCGAGCAAGCGAAGGATTCTAAAATTGAATCACGAGCGCAGCGAGTCATTCAAAATTAGAATCCTGAGCGTTAGCGAGGGAATCAAAAGAGCACGAGGTGAACAATCTTTGCACTCGAGTGCAACACGTAACTTTTCATTCCACCTCAGCGAGGAAATGACTAAATGCAAAAAAAAAACGTTTACAATCACAAGATAGGTACACTTTTATTTCAGTTTAGGTATTAATTACTACATTATGACAGTTAAGTATTACAGAATAATCTTTAAATTATAACAAAATAATATTACGGTATAATTAATAAAATTTTAAAGTAACGTTGCTACAATTATTTAAATTGAGTGTAATATTTTTGTTTGGTACTGTAATATTGGTGTTAGTCACTTGTGTACTGTTTTTCGGTAAACTATCTGTCATACTTAATAGTTGTACCGATTCATCGGATTCCCTTGGCGTGAATGTTGGAGAGAGAGGGAGATGGTTAGGTGTTTCATAACGGCTTATTTTTGATGTAGAAGGGCCAGTCCAAGGATCCGATTGAGGCTCTTTCAGTGTAATGGCTCCTACGATGCCTTCATATATTTTAGACTTATTTTGGATGGAATCCTCTATGTATCCCTCTACAACTGCATTGGACTTCCAGCCTCCGTGGCGCTTAAGGGACAAGAGATCAGCTCCGGAATCAGCCAAAAGTGTGGCTGAAGTTCGTCGGAAACAATGACCCGTGTACAAGAGGGGTTCTGGAAGTTCAAGAAATGTTGCTATTTCTCGTGGGATACTGCCAATTTTATTAGTACCCATAGGCTGTCTAACACACTTTCCATTGCGATACTGTAGAAAAAATCGATTGATTGGAGTGTTAGGCGGGCGTAAGGCTTGATATTTCTCAACAATCGTTACGTATTCCTTGCGAATGACGAAGTTGCGCTCTTTTTGTCTTTGTATTAGGTAAATTAATTAATAGTGAGTCATCTGAATGTTTCTCAATGTTTTTGACATTAAGTTGTGTTAGTTCATTAGTTCGACATGCTCCGTTTATTCCAATAATAAGAACAACCTGTAACGTAAAGAGTATTGTAGTAGATAAATGAATAAAATTGATATGAACGCATAATTATGCCTATCAACATCTACTAAGTATTATTTAATTGAGATTAATATACTTAAGTAGATACTGAATGTGCAACTGACTTACTTTTGCCGCCAAATATACGGAATCGGGTGCTTCGTTAAGAAACTTTTCAATATCAGATACTGTGAAAACCTTCGATTTTTTTGGTTGATGACCAGATGAGGCTCTTTTTAAAAATGCCACTAATTTAGGATAGGTATCGATATGTATGTCTTTATTGTTGCTTTTAGCATCTAATACGTACTCCATAGAGTGCTTGCTTTCTTGTTCTCGGATAATTCTATAAAATATGCCAGCAAAACGTTTTCTGAGAAAGTTTTGGCTCCTTTTGCTAGTCGCCACGTGTTGAACATATCGTACTGTTTTAAACACTTCTCGCGTGATTGTTGAGGGAGAAAGCTCATTTGCGCATTATTAACAGTTTCAGTCAATTCTGTTGGCGTCAAACAAACTTTCTCGTCGCTAGAATCACTCATTTTGGTTTTTTCACTTGTTTTCAAGTTTCTTGTTTTTAATATAAGGTTTAACAATGACGTGAAAAAATGCCGCGTAAAGAACCGCGTACAAAGCAAATTGAAAAAAAAAATTAAATTAAAAATTTAAAAAACCCCCGACAGAAAAGAATCTCTAAAAACCAAAAATAAATTAATCCAAGCGTCGTAGCGTCGGGGGCCCGCTTTGTTTTGTCTTTTGTTAAGCGGTCTACTTAGCGGTCCCCCGACGCTACGACGCTTGGATTAATTTATTTTTGGTTTTTAGAGATTCTTTTCTGTCGGGGGTTTTTTAAATTTTTAATTTAATTTTTTTTTCACGCTTTTTAAACTTATATTATTTTTCTTAGCCTTGTCTATCCCAGTCTTGGGCATAGGTCTCCTCCCATTCCTTCCACTTTTGTCGGTGTTGCGCATCTTCTCGCTAATTAACGAAAAAAGGAAAGTTATATTTTTTTTTAATCCCAAGCTTTTAGGGGGATGGGGGGTGTGCGCCCACCCCCCCTTGGTGATGCCCATGGTGACAAGTGACAAGATTTCAAATTTCGAATCGACCAGATCCGTAAAAGTTTATATTCCTTCATCAACTAGAAAAGAGGTGATGACCTTCAAACGGCTGAGCAGATTTTCTCGAAACATAGCTAAGAACACTCTCGATTAAAACACCTTTCAAATGAAACCAATTTTATCAAAATCGATTCAGCCGTTTAGGAGCTACGATGCCACAGACAGACACACAGATACACAGATACACAGATACACAGATACACACGTCAAACTTATAACACCCCTCTTTTTTAGTCGGGGGTTAAAAAGAACACCAAGAAGGTTCCGAGTCTGAGTTTTTAACAAATTAAAAAAAAGTTGTATGATATATTCGGCACCATAGAGGTAGCAGTAAATAGGTTTAATGTTTTTTTTAATTCACAAACTTAGTGCACACGATGTTCTAAATTCAATTTACTTTATCCTCTAGAGAATAAAAACAGCTTTTCCACTCAGATATTGAAGATTAAAAATACTCTTTCCGAGATGGTGGGATGAAAAACAATTTTATTATATGATGTAACAAAAAATTTACGGTTTTCGCAATTTTTCCTTTAAGTTTTTGTGCTACTTGACGTTGCTTCGTACCAAATTTCAAGATTCTGAGTTCACTGGAAGTACCCTATAGGTTTTGATTCCCTTGCGAGTGTCGAAAATTTTCACAGCTCCAAGGGACAGTAGACAGTAGAGTATTTGATATACATTCCAGCTTGATACCTTCACCCGTTTCTGAGAAAAAAAGGTCTTGACAGACAGACAGACGGACAGATGGACGGACAACAAAGTGATCCTATAAGGATTCCGTTTTTTCCTTTCGAGGTATGGGACCCTAAAAAGAAACTTATGAAAAAATAGCAACTTTGACCCCCAATATCTCCATATAACTGAAAGTATCATCATCATCAGCTTATAATGTTCCCACTACTGGGACACAGGCCTTCTCTCTAGGAGAGGGAGTGGGCTGTAATCCACCACGCACGCCCCTGTGCGCTTTGGTAGATATCACATGTCTTCGATTTTTTAGTTCTAGGACATGCCGGTTTCCTCACGTGTTTCCTTCACCGTTTTTGAGAGCAGCGGTGATGAAATAAATTAGACAAAGCAATGCGCCAGCCTAGATTCGAGCCCACAGCTTTACTGGACGTAAGTCGGGGCTGCCACCACTGGGCCACCGCTGCGCTCTCCGCAACTGAAGGCAATTACGGGGAAATAAACTGATTAGAAATGCAGGCATTCTTTTCAATAAATAACCTAACTGTTGTCTATCTTGCTTTCCCACGCTAAATAACCCATAAAATTACGTTAACAATGTAATCGTTGATAAAGCCAAAATTATGCGACGGGGTCAATGTTCGCAAAATGATGCGATGGATATTAAGTAGCTATTAGAAACCCAGCCTGTCTGTGCTAAAGTACTTGAAACACGAGGCCGAAACGATGCTCTATGACTTCAGATAGATACTGCAGCATTATCACGCTGTTTTCGGCTGAATAAAAACTATTCTGTTCGTGTAAGTCGACCTCATTTCTAATCAATTTACTTTTTCTTACTTCGGTTCAAATTTAAAAATATGACGATTCCATGGATGTGACAGAGGAAAATTTTTCTCAGATGGACGACAAATCTTTGGAAATAACAGACATATTATTCCGTTTCGTAATTTAATTGATAAAGTAAAAAAGGACCTAAGAAAGATAAATTTTGTAGTGCTGTACTGTATAGTCGGTTATCAGTGATTTCACCAAGAACCGGTATGTATTTGAAACATTTTAAATTTTTTCTGCTTAAAAGATTCTCTCGGAGCATGGTGTTAATTTTTCTGTATTTTTCTCACCATAGATTCGCTCAGAATCGGTTCTAGGACTTTTTATCCTAGCTAAGATCTAGTGACCCATATACTTTCGGCGCCGCGACTCAAGGCCGACCAGGGGTCGGGAGACGCGTACTGGCGGTTGGCTCCGAGGCTTGCCGCCTGAGACCCGGAGCAACAGCGAAGATCCGATTTCGAGCGAGGATCCGGACCTTCAGGGAACAAATTTTGTTTTAATCCTTTTTTTAAATCTTTAGCAATAGTATAGTTTCTCTTTTTTTTTTTTTTGTTGTACAATCATTTAATTTATTTAAACCCTATTCGTGTCAAAAGGTCGCGCAATGTATTTTTTCCGGTGTAATATTTAAACTCGTATACATTTTGATCGCGCCTAGGGCTGAGTAGGCGTTGCAACCCCTTTCTCACCTTGTTTTAATTTTCAAAATTACAGATTTTATACAATTCTGAACAACCCATTTCGCTGCTTTACATAAAATTATATTACATGTCGTCCATTATTTAATTCCTTTTTTTGATCCTTTTAAATTTTTTTTTATAAAAAAATTGTATTAGTTTTTTTATAACAGCAAAATTATACGTTTTAACATGTAGCAGTGACGACTTTTATTTTTATTTTCGCTACAAAAATGGCGCCCGAACAACTAAAGTAAGTGTTTTTTACCTAATAACTTTGAAATTTGAATGATTCTACATAAAATCTTTTTTGCCTTATTGAGGATGGTCACTCCCTCCGGGAGCTAATGATTCTTAAGCTTATTTGTTTCAGGACACGGATATTCTTTCATTCTAGAAAGGTATTCTGGGATTTTTACCACCAGTTCAGATCTGTGAAGCTGTCATTTTTCCTTGACATATATATATATTTTTTCATTAAATGTAATTTATTTTAAAGGAAAAATAATTTTGTGAACTATATAACACATAACTGTCTTTTATTTTACCCACTTATCGCAGCAAATATAACGATAGGTCTCCTGATTTTTATTCCATATCCTTAGCTAGCGGTAGTTAGAACCCGTAGAGTATATATGGTGACGTATGAATTTATAGGCGTCGGTTTTCAAGGTAAGCTTAGTATGAACGGTTATGTAGCCTGTATCTTTGTTTAATAGCTTGGCGTTTACTGACTGCTGGTTGCTGGATTATTTTTATCCGTCTGTTCATGCCGTGCCTATTTTTTCGCTAGGATTCAATCGCCTTTTGTCTGTTCTTTCATACGTTATTAGGTCTATTCTAGTTACATCATGTCAGAAGAGGGGTTCCCTATTGTTGAGACTCCACGTCGTGCTAGTCCCATTATTTCGCGACCACCACCTCCTCCTATTCCGCCAAGACCTTCTCACGCTTCTTCACAGAGTATCATTCCTTCCCCAATAAGATCTGAGGAATGCCTACAATTTACCAGGCAGTTCTCTCTTACTAAGTGGAAGATTGTTTTCGATGGTAAGACCTGCGTACGGGAATTTTTCACGAGTTTAGAGGAGTGCAGGGAGGCCGACAATTTGTCCGATGGTTATTTAGTTAAGCGATTTCATGAAGTCTTGTCAGGTGTCGCACTTCAATATTTTAGGTCGATCCGTCGCCCTGGACTTTCCTTCTATGAGATCAAAGATGCCTTTTTTCAGACATTCGGTACGACCGATTTTGAATTTAAGATAAGCCAGGAGGTCCGTAACCTCAAGCAGAAACCGGAACAGCTAATAAGAGAATTTATTATCGAAGTTTCTTACTTAAACGCTAAACTGAGCAAGCCTATTGAAGAATCGGAGTTGTTGCAGATTATCACTCACAACATGTTGCCAAAGTATACTCCTTGCTTGTCTATTCAAAAATTCCATGATGTCAATAATTTAATCGAGGCCGTTACTCATTTCGAGTCCTTTTTAAAACCTTCAAAGGCGGTAGCCAGTCTCGACTGTGTTGCCGACCAGTCGACTTCTCAAGTATTTAACCCACCAAAACCTAGGCCGAACAAAACTTCCCATCAGCCAACATCTAGTAACTCTCAGATTTGTCCTGGTTGTAGTCAGTCTCAGCTTTGTTTAAAATGTAACAAAGTTGGTCATTCTTACCGTTCTTGCCCAGAGATCACAGGCATGATTTGTTTTAAGTGTCGCACTCCTGGATTTATTACTAGGGAATGTCCGAAATGTAATCCAAAAAATGCATAAACCACTGGCGATACGCTTCTTTCCGTACAGTATCCCCAGTGTTTACTTCAGATTCATTTGATAACCGACCGTTTATAGAAGTATTATTATGTGGTAGAGTTGTTAAAGCATTGCTCGACTCTGGTGCTCAGATGTCGCTTGTTAGCGATAATTTTATTCAGCAACTTGGTGTTTCTTTGACATCAAAAGACGCTTGTCCCCGTGTTATATCGGCTAATAATTCGCCGATTGATATTCTTGGTTCTGTGTACCTTCCAGTTAAATTTAATGGTACAACTTTTATTCATGAGTTTTTAGTTGCAAGTTCGATGTCATCTTCTGTTATTTTAGGTATCGAATTTTGGAATAAATTCGGTTTGACGTCTATTTTTAGTCAGGCTTTTAATAAAAATATTGATGGTAATATGTTTATCCCTTCTGTTCAGCACTCTTCCCCTCAAGTTTCCTCTGTCAGCGAGGTCCGTTATATTCATCCTCGTAACATCCTATCGCCGGATCAAGAGGCTTGTCTTCAACAAGTTATTAAAGAGTACGAAGTTATCTCTTCGGAAAAAGTTGGTCTTGGTAAAACATCTTGGTTGTCCCATAAAATTAATACTACGGGTTACCCTATCCGTCAAAGATATTATCCCTTATCCCCTGTCAAGTTGAAGATTCTCAATGAAGAGATTGACAAAATGTTAGGTATGGGTGTTATTCGTCCATCTCGTTCTTCATGGGCTAGTCCAGTGGTAATGGTGACAAAAAAAGATGGTTCTGTTCGGTTTTGTGTCGACAGTAGAAAACTGAATAGTGTGACAGTTAGAGATTCATATCCTCTTCCCCGTATTCACGATATCCTCGACAACCTTCGTGGTGCTAGATATATTAGCTCATTGGATTTTAGAAGTGCTTTCTGGCAAATTCCACTCGCTGATAGAGAAAGTTGTGAGAAAACAGCGTTTATTGTTCCACAACGTGGTCTCTTTGAGTTTGTTAGGATGCCTTTTGGTCTAACGAACGCTGCTTCGGAGATGCAACGCCTTACTGATATGATCGTGAATTTCGAGTTTACTTCTACCAGCGACGACTGTATTTTTGGGTACGTCGACGACTTGATAATCGTGTCTAAAGATTTCTCTAGTCATATGGCGCTGCTCAGGAAGGTGCTTGCTCGACTTAAAGAAGCAGGCTTAACTATAAATTTAAAAAAATGCGAGTTTTGTAAAAGCGAACTAAAATATTTGGGTTATATTGTTAATGAAAAGGGTCTTCAAACCGATCCCGGCAAACTTGATGCTATTAAAGATTATCCTACTCCTACTTCAGCTAAGTCATTACGCGGTTTCATTGGTATGTGTTCCTATTATAGGCGCTTCGTTAAAGGGTTTTCTTCTATAATTGCTCCGCTTACTGCCCTTATCGGTAAGAGAAAGGGTAATGATCCAATAAGTTGGAACGATGCAGCCGATCAAGCTTTCACTCAGTTGAAACAAGCGCTAATTGATACGCCTGTTATGGCATGTCCTGATTTCTCGAAGCCATTCATCCTGCAGTGTGATGCGTCAGCTGTTGGTCTTGGTTCGGTACTGACACAGAAGATAGACGATGTGGAACATCCAATCGCCTATTATTCGCGTTTATTCTCTCAAACTGAACGCAATTATAGTACTACAGAGCGTGAACTCTTGTCAGTTTTGGATTCAATTAAACATTTTCGGTGTTATTTAGATGGTATGAAGTTTTCTGTCATAACAGACCATATGGCTCTTAAGTGGCTCCTCTCTCTTAACAACCCATCTGGTCGTTTAGCTCGTTGGGCTACTATTATCTCCCAATATACTTTTGATATTGTGCATCGTAAAGGTTCGCAACATATAGTCCCCGATGTTCTTTCCAGGATCCATGCTAATCCTGTGTCATTTGACCAGGGTCCTGAACATACTAATGACCGTTGGTATAAGAAGATATATATAGGTGCTCGAGATACGCCACAAATGTTCCCAGCATACGCTATAAATAACGGTATCCTTATGAGACGCATGCCTGTTTCTAGTCCTTTATCTTCTGAACCATGGCGTGTGGTGTTACCAGCTGAAAAGGTTCCAGACGCTATTTGGGAAATTCACAATAGATTTCCTTCGATACATCCCGGTGTTACTAAAACGTATCTAAAGCTTAGGGAGTTGTTCTACTGGCCAAATATGTTCCGTGACGTTACTTCGACGTTAAGTCAATGTGAGGTTTGTAAAGCCTATAAAATTTCGAACACACAACCTCGCGGTCAGATGTGTTACCCTAAAGAGGTTTCCTTGCCCTTACAGATGATTTCTATCGATATAATTGGTCCGTTGCCCTGCGCTTATTATGGTTATAAATATATCCTTTCTATGGTAGATGTTTTTTCCAAATATGTTTGGTTAGTTCCTCTGAAAAGGATTGACACTCTTTCTGTTATAAAAGCGTTAGAGTCTGAAATTTTCTTTAATTTTGGGGTTCCGCGTACTATTCTTTGTGACAACGCTACAGTTTTTCGTAGTAATCAATTCCTTAATTATCTCAGATCTTTCCATATTCAATCACCTACTTTTACGCCATATTATACACCCCAAGCAAATACGGTTGAGCGATACAACCAAAGCGTTATAACATGTTTAGGTATTTTGGTTGGTGAAAACCAAAGAAGTTGGGCTAAAATGTTACCTAAAGTGAAGCTTTACCTCAATTCTTGTGTTAATCTAGCTACTGGTTTTACGCCTAACTTTCTTATGCTTGGTAGAGAGGTCCTTATGGATAGCAGTCATGTAAATAGTCAGACTCGAAGCTCTAATTTGGCAGACAGTCGGGCTCGTCATGCTTCAAACCTATCCTCTCTCAGCGAAGTTTATGCAAAGGTTGCTGATAATCTTTCTTTAGCTTTTCTCCGTAACTCTCGTGCATATAATTCTAATCGATCAGCTGTCACTCTAAATGTTGGTGATACTGTATGGAGAAGGAATTTTTCCAAGTCTTCTGGAGGTGATTTTTTCTCTGGGAAGCTTGCTCCACGTTTTATTAAGTGCCGTGTAATAAGAGTCATTTCAAGGACCACCTATTTGCTACAGGATTGTGATTCAGTCCACTCCGGACAATATCATATCAAAGATATCTTAAAATAAATTGGATTAAATTCTCTTTGTTCCATTTTGACATTGACATTTGCTTTCTAATCTTTTTTCCTCTTTGGAATATTTCTTTGCATAGTTTTTCGATTAGATTAAAAACTTCATAGATTATCTGTTAATAGTGACATCTGTTTATTTCTGTGTTATGTCAACTTGTGTTCTAAGGTTATTTTGTTTCTTTTAGTTTAACACAGATGGCGTGACATTCAACATTTAATTTTAAATTTGAATTTAAACTTGAGTTTTATGACTTGAGTTCTCTGATTTAAGTTCTGTCTTGAGTTCTTCTTTGACTTAATTAATTTAGGTTTTCTTTCTTAAACTTAGTTTTTTTTTGTTCAACTTGTCTTAGTTTCTATAACTAGAGGTTGGACTTTACGTGTTCACGTTATTTATTTTTGGGGATTCCCAAGTTTTTTCTTATAGTTGATAGGTAATAGTTAAGTCTTATGTTAAGTTAGGTTAATTTTACTTAGATCTAAAGTTTACTAATTGTAAGGATGTGGCAAGTTAGAGTTTGGCTCTAACTGAACAATATATATTTAGATTTAGGAGTTCGTTATTTTCTTTCATATTCTCCATAGATGTAATTGAGATATCGCGAGTTCGCGCGGATAACGTTTAGATATGGTGGCCTCCGTGTTTATTCAGTATTTGTTGCACTTCGATATCGTTTGATTCAGATATGATGCCTGTTTTTTTTGTTTTTGCCTGATCCAGTTTTTTTTTCTTCTTTCTCACTCGTACTTACGTCCTTTTTTTCTTAGAAAGAGGGTATTGCAGCATTATCACGCTGTTTTCGGCTGAATAAAAACTATTCTGTTCGTGTAAGTCGACCTCATTTCTAATCAATTTACTTTTTCTTACTTCGGTTCAAATTTAAAAATATGACGATTCCATGGATGTGACAGAGGAAAATTTTTCTCAGATGGACGACAAATCTTTGGAAATAACAGACATATTATTCCGTTTCGTAATTTAATTGATAAAGTAAAAAAGGACCTAAGAAAGATAAATTTTGTAGTGCTGTACTGTATAGTCGGTTATCAGTGATTTCACCAAGAACCGGTATGTATTTGAAACATTTTAAATTTTTTCTGCTTAAAAGATTCTCTCGGAGCATGGTGTTAATTTTTCTGTATTTTTCTCACCATAGATTCGCTCAGAATCGGTTCTAGGACTTTTTATCCTAGCTAAGATCTAGTGACCCATATACTTTCGGCGCCGCGACTCAAGGCCGACCAGGGGTCGGGAGACGCGTACTGGCGGTTGGCTCCGAGGCTTGCCGCCTGAGACCCGGAGCAACAGCGAAGATCCGATTTCGAGCGAGGATCCGGACCTTCAGGGAACAAATTTTGTTTTAATCCTTTTTTTAAATCTTTAGCAATAGTATAGTTTCTCTTTTTTTTTTTTTTGTTGTACAATCATTTAATTTATTTAAACCCTATTCGTGTCAAAAGGTCGCGCAATGTATTTTTTCCGGTGTAATATTTAAACTCGTATACATTTTGATCGCGCCTAGGGCTGAGTAGGCGTTGCAACCCCTTTCTCACCTTGTTTTAATTTTCAAAATTACAGATTTTATACAATTCTGAACAACCCATTTCGCTGCTTTACATAAAATTATATTACATGTCGTCCATTATTTAATTCCTTTTTTTGATCCTTTTAAATTTTTTTTTATAAAAAAATTGTATTAGTTTTTTTATAACAGCAAAATTATACGTTTTAACATGTAGCAGTGACGACTTTTATTTTTATTTTCGCTACAATACCTACTGTATAGCTAATAGATGTAGCTTTTATTACCTTTGAGCAATTTGCTACTTAATCGTATTTGCTTTAGAGGGCAAATTCGAAGTACTTTATTTCACACTCAATATTTTATTTGACTGCCTCATTGGTCGAGTGATTGCAAGCGCGACTGCTGAGCATGAAGTCCTGGGTTCGATTCCCGGGTCGGTCAAATCACATTGGGTTTTGTCATCAAGAGTTTCTCAGAAGCAGTCTGGAATTACCCGGTTGATGGTAATAGACTCGCCCCCTATTCATCATCATTTCAGCCGAAAGACGTCCACTGCTGGACATAGGCCTCCCCCAACGCCACATTGACATAAGGGGGGTTTTGCCATAATCGCCATGCTTGGCAGGCGGGTTGGCGATCGCAGTACGGTTGTTACAAAAGCACAGAGAACGCTGCTGCCCATTCTCTGGCAAATCTCTTAGTCGCCTCCTACGACACCCACGAGAAGATATGGGATGGTGCTATTCTTTACGTCCGACACCATACAGAGCAGGCCCCTATTACATGAGCCTTAAACATAACTAGCGAAATGTGGGTGTACAGCTACAGGTACAGCTCTGCCTAACCCTTTGGCGATTACAAGCGTGACGTAACGTTATATAACGTTTTATTGTTTAAACACCGTTTCAAATATATAAACTTTTATTTTTTAGGGGTCGAGGGGCCGAGAGTGGACAAAACGTAATTACCCTGCTCAACTTCAAACTGAATTATCCTCAATTTTCTTCTCTAGCACTGACTGGCAAGACGAACTCCAGCTGGAACAAATGAAAAGTAATCTCACTTGTAAACTAAAATGAATAATACTGACGGACGACTACATCGTTCTTTTCTTTTTTTCCTGTAAATAAGTGAGTAGGGTTCATAGGGTTACCAACTATTCAGTTTGCAACTTTTTTTGACGTGACAACGTCTAATAAAACTTTGAACGCCGGCTGCACGCACGAGAAAGGATGACTCATTGTAACGTTACGATCGGAGCGAGAGCGGTCCACGAGCGAGCGAAAGGCACGATCGGCTTGAGCGTTCGGCTTGCTATTCATAAAAGTATGCAATCATTTCATCAATGTTTTGTTATGACCTTGTCACGTTAAACTATCGTCCGTAAACCGACTTTACAGACAACCAATTTTATTTTTTACTTTGCATTTTCTGTCCCAGTGCTGGGCAAAGCCCCATTGCTTTCCAACTCTCCCCGTCAGGGACTTAAAAACACCTTCATAAAGGTTACAAAATTATAAGTGTTACATGTTGAATCGTTAACAGAATCAAATGTGTAACAGATATGTATCTGTAACAGATATAAAAGTATTAATAAGTGTAACAGATAAACGCAGCGTACGAAATCTATAATTGATTATTTAAGTTTTAACAGAAAAAACATATAAAAGGTTTTCACATATGGAGAGCATGAGTGAAAGGTATTTACAAGGCAGATGTGAGTGGCAACGCCGGGAGGGGACGCCCTAAAAGGACATAGATTGACCTTAATGTGAGGTTCTTCAGAAAGATCAGGTGCATAGTGCTCGCAACCACGTGCGTGTATGACCTGATGTATGAACGTGGACGAGGCAAATGGAGTATGTAAAGATCATAGCTGGTGGCGTTTTTTTGGTTTCTGCCTACCCTCATTTTGAAAGGCGTGAGTTTATGTATGTATGTAGTTTCTGATAAAAGTCAATTCAATCATTCGTCTAAAAAAATATTCCGTTAGTTGACCTACCTTGTAGTTGGATTATACAGGGTGTAATGGAAAGGGTATATACATACTTAAGGGTGTGCTACAGACCATCAATCTGAACATATTTCTCCACAAACAAACATCGTAATAACGAAAAAAATATCAGCTGCTCCATACATTTGGGTCGAATAGGTATTGAAATTTTGTATGGGGCAGCTGATATTTTTTTCGCTGTGATGATGTTTCTTTGTGGAGAAACATGTTTAGTTTGATGGTCTGTAGCACACCCTTAAGTATGTATATACCCTTTCCGTTACACCCTGTATAATATAATAGCCATACGGCGGACAGGAGAGAATGGATGGGTTAATGCCTCATAAGTGCGTCACGTTGCGTTGCATCGGCGCTGCGACAACGCTGCGTCGTATTACATATATTTTACAACGCTACGCAACGCTACGCAACGCTACGCAACGCTACGCAACGCTACGCAACGCTACGCAACGCTACGCAACGCTACGCAACGCTACGCAACGCTACGCAACGCTACGCAACGCTACGCAACGCTACGCAACGCTACGCAACGCTACGCAACGCTACGCAACGCTACGCAACGCCACGCAACGCTACGCAATGCCACGCAACGCAACGCTATGCAACACACTAATGAGGCCACATCCTTACAAGGGACAAGGGCAGGAAGATGATGTTGACCTACTTAGAAATAACCTTGAGAAGTTCACCCTAAATACTTTACGTAGGTAACTATATACGTACTTATTCCACTTTCACGCCTACGATGTCGCCCCGCAACTGATTTCCATTAGAATTTGCATACATTTTGCATAGGCGCTTATTGGTGTGTGTGTGTGTGTTATTTTTTATCTATTTATGGGTTTTAAGTTTGTTGTGATGCCGTAAGTTGCGGATTTTACTATCCTTCTAAAGTTGCTACCGGATTTTTTATGTGAAATATAATTGGACGATATGATAGCTGTTTCTTCGGTTATTGATGTCAATTTAATTTTATTAGTTTTTAAATTGACATGGTCACAAACACTATCAATAACTCTGGAAGATATTTATCATGAACAGGAAAGTGGTTAGACCAATTTGTCTGCTCACAAACACCGACCCATCTCTGGTCATAAACAGCGCCGAAATATCGGGAACTCAAAACAAATAGTAAACTTGGTAAATATCCCCGCTTCCAGTGTTTTTATTGATAATTAAATTTTATCTAAGTACTCTCAAATATTGTTTCATTGCTGTTTACCAAATCAACCGCTGACATGAAAGACAGGAGCTTTCTTAAGGCTCCTTCAGAAAGGCGCAACGCAGCATAGCGGTGTTGCCGCGTCGCGAAGCCTTGCACACGGGCGCGACGCGGTGCGACGCGGTGTGGCTCGGCATCGAATCGATTACTCGATCCTAACGTATTGAAAAGCGACTGAAAAGTGATAGATTAGAATATCTTAAAATTGGCTTGTCCTATAGCCTTGAATCTTTTTAAATAATCATTTGTATGCCTTACTTTAACTTTCAAAATCAAAATGAATCAAATATCTATATAAATAAAAAAGACGATTTTCAAGTGACGTAATTATACACAAAACAAATTTCGAAATTTTCGATTGCTTTCTGATACGTTATGATCGAGTAATCGATCAACGTTCTACGTCTCTTTTGTTTCTTGTCGTGGAGTGTGTCGCGGCGTGCAGCAGGGCACGCGCAACATGTCGCGCTCTCGAAAAAACCCAGAAACGCGTCGCGTCGCGCCTGTGTAAACAGTCGCGCGTGCTTTCATAGGAATTGTTCTATGTAGGTTTTGTCGCGGCGTGCCGCGTCGTGTCGTGTAGCGCCTTTCTGCGAATTCTAGTTAATATTGAAATTAAAGACTTGATCTAACTTTCAGCAACACACAAAAAAAAAAGTTTACAATACAAAACTTTAAAAAAAAAATACCAATCGTAGCGATATTTTCCTAATCAACAGTATAAAAATATCGCTACAATTGGTACATTTTTTAATTGTCGGGATTACCAGTGCTCCTTATTTTTGGAATGAAAGTAGCCATCCAAAAGATAAATCACTAAATTATGTAATATAAGTGGACAGAAGCAGCCAACTAAACATAAGGATCAAAAAGCCACTAGATGCTGCTATTCTGGTTCAAGTGGACGCTGACAACTCTTAGACAGGCTCTTCAGAAACCGGACGATGGACAGCCTTAGCGAAGTCCCCAGTTTGCGGCCAAGCGAACAATGACTCAAATACTCTTATAAAATTCCTTTTATTTTTCTTAAAAATATCTTCCTTAAAGTTTAAGAAATTATAAAGAAAGAGTGGAGTATTACAGGGTAAGAAAAGTTTAAATAATTAATTACACATTAGAGAGAATTTAATATTTTGAGGATTAACTTACCAAATCCTAAAAGCAGGTTTCAAATAAGGAGTATATATTAACGTTAAAATTCGGATTGAGTGGAATTTTTTAAATATTAACCAGCTCATTATAAAAATAGCTGAAATTAAAAAAACAAAGTAAAGCTTTAATTATGTAGAATCAAATCAATAGTTAAATATTTACAAGATTATAACAAAATTTGCTGTTTAAATATAGCTAAAACTCTTTTGGAGTAGTCAGTTTTTGCATATTTAATTACGATATGGTAGGTACCAGTTTTTCTGGAAGACGAAATATTAATTACTATTTCATTCTAAACGCAGACAAATAACAACACTTCACAGTCTACAAAATGTACCTAGATACAAGACTATCCAACTATCGCCCTGAATACAGCAATCAGCATAACCCTTTAATCGGTCAAACGCAATCATAGCTATGCGCGCCCTATAATGACATGTATTATCTGTGCACTAAGCAGGTCGTTATAATCACAAAATGTTTTATTAAACAGTTTACATTATGCATCCAGCCAGTCCCGCGCCGGCCACCTGCGCAGACGCACGCATGTCAAGGCCGCCATCTTGCTTGTACTTTTAAAAATGTCGTTGAGGTTATTCCTGTTTTTAAGCATCACCGGTTTGGTTGCCGCTCAAGCTCCAAACCCCACCATAAGAGTGGCTCACGGGGTTCTTCAGGGTGCATGGAAGGTGTCCACGAAGGGACGGTCCTTCGCCAGCTTCCAAGGTGTTCCATATGCACGACCTCCGATCGGAAAGTATCGGTTTAGGGTAAGTCACTTACGTATTTTGTTACATTCTTAAACTCACGCTCTTATCGTTAGGGGGGTAGGCAGGATCTCAGCACGCCTGCTATGATACATACTTGATAATTTGTGTTTATTATGGGGTTGTTTAGCAAGGTTATTGGATGGACCTCTTCAGCATTATTTTCTTCTCTCGTCCCATTGTTAAATGTCGTTACAACTTGTTTTTTTCTTCCACTCTCTCCTGCTGTCAAGCTTTTGTTAGAAGGAGCTATTATATTATTTATAATGCATCTGTTGATAATAATGCTTTTCATAAACTAAATACATACCTTGTTTGTTCCATACCATCCTGGGTGATGGTGTAGTGAAAATTGAAAATAAAATAACCCGATAAATTCGTCGCCATACTGGCAAGTGGCATGAGGGCCAAGTTCAAACCCGGTCCTCCAAAACTTTATGGTTATCGAGTTTTCCATAATTTATGGAGGTTAGGAAGGATGAGAAACTTTATGGGGAGCGTTCTTAGTACAAAAATCCTTATTTATTTGGTGGTAATAAAAACTTGGTTTAAATGGGCATTAATGTTCGCTTCGGAAGTAAAACTAAAGGTAAAATATATAGGTTAAGTACTATAAATGTTTTTAGTTATATACCTAATATAACCGAACTGATTAAAACTTCCAACCATGTAAACAAAACAGTATACTAACTTTATTAGTTGTGTTAGTAACAAAATTTGTATTTGTATAAATGACCATGAAAACAATGGCGTTATCGTCGTCGAATTAATTAATATGGTTTTCGTTATAATCCTTGAAACTTCTATTAAAATTTACCATACATTGGCCTAGTTTACTCGTGTCGTATTTACTCTCGTGGAATAACACAAATTACAACCATTTGTTTATATAAATACGTAACATCTTCCAACGATAAATATTTAGAATAGCGTCTCTTTAATAAATATTGAATGCTAGTCGTGATTTCCAACTTCTCAATGTTGTATGTTGTAAATGTTAATAGGATAATAATGTACCTACCAACTTGTTATTTGAAATAGGTAGGTAGAAGTAATTTTAAAGTAATTATAACTGGTTCTAGAAATGGTTTAATTGCGATCGATTATTATAGTTTACCGCACATTAAAAACTATTATGGAAGTGACCAGACCAGTAACGATGTCAATTCAACGATTTACATACAAACATAACATCACGCTTGGGATCCCTGAAGAGTTAAGCAGAGGTGTACCTAATAGTACACCCACATTTCGCCAGTTATTATTCAGTCCCATATAATAGGGGGCGAGCCTATTCCCATCAACCGGGCACAAGTCCAGACGCGAAATTTCTGATGGAAAAATCCAATAACACTTTGCCCAACCCGGAGTCTGAACCCAGCACCTTATGCTCAGCAGTCTTGCTTGCGTCCACTAGACCAACGACATAATGATTCAGCGATTTGTCAGGCTATAAATGAACTCATCTCAATGTAATCCATCATCATCTGCCTAGCCTTTTCCCAAGCTATCTTGGGGTCGGCTTCTAGTATAACCGGATGCAGCTGAGTACCAGTATTTTACATAAAGCGACTGCCTATCTGACCTCCA